>OY734943.1:7455463-8062397 GCA_963457585.1 Spergularia bocconei
TTATTTCCATGCGTGGGCAAGGGAAATGAAAAGTCCAAGGATTTGGAATGTGGAGTTCGGTAATTGTGGCTGGCTCAATGAGGATTTGACCCTTGATGTTGGACCAAGTGGGATATAAATTCTGAAGACAAGTTTGATGCGGCTGGCCAAGGGTTATGGCTTGTATGTGGGTGGAAAAGGGGAATTTAGACCTATGCGTCGGCCTAAATTTGCAAAAGGGTAGGTTAATAACGTGGGTTCATATTTCCATGTCATTTAGCACTACGGGAAAAGAGTAAGAGAATGCATGCATGGTGAGCTTGATGAGCAATCCTCAAAATTCCTACTGTCTTACCTTCGCGACTATTATCCGTTGTGCGGAAGAACTCTCGCGGTGAATCAACAAATGCCAAGTTCTTGATTAGAAGAGCGACACATTGCGGTGGCGTGATTTGCACGATCTCAAGGAGGACTTTTTCGGTGCTTTTGTAGTTGGCTTGGGTGACAAATGACGGATGTGCATGAAGGCTCTGGCCCATTATTTTACCCCAAATTATGCTGACTTGACCATGTTTGCAGTTAGAAAGACGCATTTTGCTTGATCTTTTCAATTCTGTCCCTATTGAGGGATGCTTTCACTTGTTCGTGACACTTGTTATTTATTTTTGTTAGAGTTTGGCTCCAGCTTCAGAGTTTGCCTTTTTTTGTTAGCCGTTTTCATTTTGGCTCCACTTTTTTAAGTCTTGCCATTGTTAGTCTATTTGCAGTTAGTGGCTCCACTTTTTTAAGTCTTGCCATTTGTTAGTATATCAACATTTATAGTTAGTGGCTCCACTTTTGTAAGTCTTGCCGTTCAAGTCAAATCAACACCCTTTACCCAAGTTAGGAAGATGTAGGATAAAAATGAAAAGGCTATCGGCATGGAGGCTCTGCGGGCTACGAAAGAAAATGGATTCAACCGTTAGGGATCAAAGTCATTTATGTAGTTACAAAATTTTACCTCCAGTCATTAATCGTGCAGCGTAAGACAGACCAGGATTCGTCGTTGGATGCTCATGAGAAATATGGTAAACCAAAAGCTCATTTATTCCATCAGCGAAAAAGAGAAATTTCAATCGGTTGGAGGTATCTATGCTAGACATGGAAATGAGGTAAAGAAAACATGCATGAAATCTTTTGTCGTGTGGTTGTGTCTCGAAAGACTGCCTACGTATCCACTAGCGCGTGGAATCAAACCAAACGTAGTTTGGAAAGAACGTTCAGTGTTGATGTCGTCAAAGGTTGCGTTGTTGTAGTGGTGCTTGTCCCATCGCCTTTAACTTTCGTGCAATGTAAGCTTTAGAGTCACGACATTGTGCATGGAGTTTGCTGTCCCTTTGATTTTTGGGATGGTAATGTCGAGAACTTGTGGAGAAAAACTTAACATTGACGAGAGGAACGTGCAACCAATCTCGACGTGGATTGTGGATCCATAGAGAAGTAGTAGCAGTCCCTCAAACCATTGGCGCTTCAATTGAGTTACTTGAAAACGTGGGCGGGGGTCACCGAGTTGGACAAGGTGTGGATGATCTTATGTATGTAGAGATCGAGCGGTCGTGAATAGTGGGCTTCAACGACGGAAAGGAAGGAGGAGAGGAGTGGGCCTCGATGATCCTAGGTGGGTAAGATCGAAACAAGTGCAATGTGTGTGATGTGTACGCATACGGATAGACGTATGGACGAGATGCAGAAAAATCAGTGATGATGTGAGTGAGGAGTGGGCCTCGGTGATCCTAGGTGGCTAAGATCAAGTTATATGGTTCGGATTTGCATAAGTTGTACGGAATTGTTGAAAAAAGAGCGAGGAGTGGGCCTCGGAAAACCTAGGTGGCTAGGGGTTGATGATACGGATTGACGTATAAGACAGACATGATGTGTTTGACATGATGCATGACGTAACTTGTTTTTTTTTTTGTAGGTGTGATGCATGGGTTGTGATGCATGTATGCATGGATGCATGTGATCATATAAGTCGTGGTGTAAAATACGTGCAATGGTTCGGGTTTCTAGGATGCATGAGTTCGTAGTTAGGTACGAATTTGACCCTACATGAGACGGTTTGTTCTAAGATGGTATGGACTAGGATGATGCATGAATTAGATGAATAGGGGTAGACCTAGATGATATGCAAATGTATGATGCAAGACTCGACTCTATTGACATGACGTATGTATGTATGTATGTATGTATGTATGTATGTATGTATGCAGCAAGCTATGATTGTTTATGCATGACACGACAATGTGGTATTCAAGAATGCAGCATGAATAGCAATGAGGTTGACTCGATTTTGTGGGTGCAACATGTGTGTGCGAAGTGTATAGGTGCATGGTAGTGTATGCAAGTGTTGAAAATGACTCAAACAATGGGAAATATGCAGTGGGGCATGGCTAGGAATGGGAATTGCACCATTCAAAGGCAAATCCGCGGTGCGTATGAGTGGGCAGACGCACGGGAAAGGTGCGCACAAGGCTTGTGACGCACGCATTGGTGCGCACAAGGGGGGGAGACGCACAACAAGAAAAGTCACGAAAAGTGACGTGTTGCATGGGGAAGGCATTGATGTAATTGAAACTTGCTTCGACAAAGTTTTGGGAATGAATATGGCACAAAAGAGGCAAAAAACAAGCAACAAAGGCACGTAAAAGCAAACACATACCATGCAAATGTACTATGGCATAGGCTTTGAGGTTTAGGCTTTGGGTACCACGTTATAGGTAGCTATATCTCGATTTGTGGCAGCCCATACTCGAGAGTATAACATCCATGCACCATAAACAATGTTTCATTGGAAACGAAGTGTCGTTGATGCGAACGTGGGTGGTACAACCATTATTCAGTCCTACATTATAAGTCCCCAGTGGAGTCGACACTATTGTAGATTCCACGGATGACCTCTATATTGGCGGACGCGCGAGTCGTGCGATGATTGCACTAGGATAGGAGTCGCCACCAAACAATTGTGGGGTGTTTGGAAACCATGCAATGCGATCTTGTTCCTTGTTACCGAGGGACTACGTACACGCTAGGTGAGTCTGTACCCATTGAGCATAAACGCTTGGGGAAGCGAGTCATGCCAAGTACAAAACACTTTCGCGAGTCGTTTACCGAAAGGGACAAAACCGAGGGACGTAAGGAACAAGATGCGCACTGTGCCCTACGCCAATGTGCAGCCTACGAACTGCAAGACTGGGTTCGGGGGTGACGGTACGTGTTGGGAAGCCATAAGACACCCAACCCCGCCCACGTATAGCGGCCTCTACTAGTTGAATTATCGTTTACAAGTCGTCGAGAAGTTAAGCCATGCAAGTTACAATCATTTACAAGTTATATATAACCTAGTAAATTAGCTAAGTCGGTTATTTAGCACATAAACTAGATCTTAGGTCGTAACGTTGTTAAGATTGATTAACGGTCCCTAGCTACCAATTGTCCAAGCGCTTTGCGCTATGTGTGTTAGGCGTGATTCACGTAATTCGTTTTAGATCTAATTTTGGTTAGGCAAAATATAAATCTATGTCGAAAGCAATAAAATGCGCACATAAAGAAGGGGTAGAAGATGAGAATAAAGTAAAAGATGAGTTTAGAAAAGAGGGGGTGCCCTCAGGACTTACGTGTGTCCGCGGTACCACTACTTGCTCTACTATGCTTTGAGATCGCTGCGTTGATCCTTAGTATGCGTCGTAGGGGCTAGATGTGTTCTTGGAGCGATGCGTTGCTCTTCGAACGTGGTGTTTGAGAGGGGCTTTGTTTGAGTTGTGTTTGATTGTGTTGTGTTTGGGGGTGCCCTAGAGGTGTAGGGGTGCTATTAGGGTTTTGGTGTTGTATTTGCTAGGGTTTTGTATTGTGGTTAGGGTTTTTGTGAGAGAATTGTAAAGAGAGGAGCAGAGATTCGGGGTGGAAATGGTGTGTGTAGCTGTGTGAAATGAGGTGGAGAAGGGTTGTATTTATAGTGTATAGGAGGCTAGGGTTTTAGAGTAGGAGAATAAGCTGGCCGGCCACCCTAGGGCTAGGTGCGTCATGGTGCGTCTGACGCGGGGGACGGTGCGTCTGACGCAGGGGTGGCTGCGTCTGGCGCAGGGGTGGCTGCGTCTGGCGCAGGTGGGGCTGCGTCAGGCGCAGGTGCGGCTGCGTCAGGCGCAGGTGGGGCTGCGTCAGGCGCAGGTGCGGCTGCGTCAGGCGCAGGTGGGGCTGCGTCAGGCCATCAGGCGCGGCTGGTGGTGCGCCAAAGCCTCTGTGCGCGGGTGGAGGTGCGCCTGGACCTCTTGACGCACCATACAAAATTGCATTTCTGGCCTTTTCACGACATGAGTATTGTACATGTGAATTTGGGTGGGCAAATGTTGTACAAAAACATGTTTTGTTGGTGATATTTGACGGTTTAGGCACGCGGTTCATTCCTGAGTTAGGTCAGGTGCAAAAAGGGAGGAAATGATTGTTTTTGCCCTTGTTTTGGGTGAAGACGCATTTGCTAACGGATTCACGACAACGGTGGTTCACATAGTAGAGCAAGTAGACGCAGTTCACAGTATATTGTCCTTTCATCATTGGGCATTTGGGTAGGGACAAATGCAGGTGTCTACAACTATGGGCGTATTTATCATGATACTTCACTTGCTTAGCAGATATGGAAATAAGCCTTGTTTCTCTTTAGATCATATGTTGTTTAGAACTGACATGTTTTCTATCTGACCTTTTTCTTATGTCTGTGGTAGCTTCCCTGGGTTGAGGCATCTTTAAATTCAGAGTAAAACAAAGTGAAAGGCTAGAATCTATGGGTTTTTATTGCTTTCGATATCTGAGGTTGTATTTTTTTTTAACATTATCACTTGTGGTCGTGTCGGGTTACATGGTCGGGTCAGGTTGTGACAGGTCTACTTGTGGTTGTGAAGTCCTTGCTCTTGGCAGTAGGAAGGACTATCACAAAATAAAGATAATTTGACAATTTGATTAATTTTTTTTTTTTTTTGGTGGTGACACAATTTGATTATAGTGGAACACTTGTACAAAACGTGAGAGGATTATTGAAGAAGGTTTGAGCATGAATGTTAGATGAGTGGGCAACTAATTACATTTACTTTTTTTTATTTCTTTAATTTTTAATTCTGTATTATTGGTGGTAGCAAAAAAGGTTAAATAATTTAAGAGATATAAGTGTGAGAAATTCGTAGAGATTTTGTAGAGAAGTTAGTAAGAAATTGGGTAAGAGTTCAATTTCACATTATGAGAAAACGTATGGGAGTTAATTGTTACAATTGAAATATGTGGGGTTAATTTCACATAAGAGCATACGTATGGGGTTCATTTAAATACTCCATCCTTCTTAAAATATATGATTTTCTCACATTTCGAGACAATTTTTTGACCTTTGATATTTCCCAAAATATAAGCCTAAAAATTATGAAATTGTAATCTTGTGAAAGTATATTTCACAACGAATCTAAAGGTATAATTTTTGTAGTTTTTGACCAAATACTTTTTTATAAAATTGAAAGTCAAAACTTGTGTCGTAAGTATATTAAATGGAGGGAGTATATTCCCAGCCGGCAAACTCATTTAAATATTTGGTGTTCAACTGTTTTAGCTGTCCAAATGAAACGTCAAACTTCCACCCCCTTGGTTTTGACAGAGTTTATCAATCAATTGAGAGAGTGATTAGAAAGAATCCTACATTTCTCCCCCCAAAATCAAAAATGGAAGATGCATGTTGCAGAGACCCTAAAAATGGCGGCAAACGTATAAAAATCAACAGCAACAAGAATAACAATAACAATAACAATGGGTGCCATAACCAAGATGAAGAAGACAGACTGAGCTCACTCTTCGACCCACTCCTCGTCGAAATCCTGTCTCTCCTCCCAATCCAATCAGCCGCCGCAACATCCGTCTTATCTCAGCGGTGGCGACACCTCTGGACTCGAGTTACCAGCCTCCGATTATCCAATTCCGGCAAGTTATCCGCTCTGTTCCAGATTCTACCGCAGTTGACATCCCCACTTATCCGCGCCCTCGTCATCCCCAGCATTTACTACGACGAAGGCTTCCTAGTCCCCGCTATCAATTCCTGTTTTGATCACATTCGTTGTCGAAACGATGTCGAAATAATCGAGGTGACCGCTTGGATTGATCCTGAGGTTAAGATACCAGCTTGGGTTTATCAATGTCAATCTTTAGTAACTTTGAATCTTTATGGTTTCTTGAAGCTTGACTTGATTGGTACCAATTTTAATCTTCCCAACTTGAAGAATATTAGTTTGCAGCTTTACCGCTTTCCTACAATTTTAACTGGGACAATATTTACCTCTTGCCCTTTATTGGAGAGACTATCGCTCATATTTTGGTTTCCTTTGAAGGATGAACACCATTTGATCGATGTCTCTGCTCCTAATTTAAAGTCTCTGGATATTGAATTGAGCCATCTTGGTCCAACGAGGCTCAAATTTATGATCAATGCGCCCATATTATCGCAACTTTTGATATCCCATTACTTTTCCTCTTCTCATTTTTCCTTCTTTACTATTCCATCTGCATTGGAGAAGGCGCGTCTTCGATTGTTGCGGGATGAAGCAGAGTATCAAGGCGTACGAACTGCAGCTACTACTCAGGTTACTGATCTTGTTCAAGGGATTACTAGTGTTCGCTCTCTTGAGCTAATAGAGTCCAGTAAGATGCTTCATTACCTTGGTTGTATGTATCATGGAGCCCTTCCAATCTTTCGTAATCTAACCTTTTTGGAGTTAGAGTTTGATTCTGATCGTGGGTGTTGGAAAGATTTGCTGCTTTCACTAAGATGCTTTCCCAACTTGGAGGTTCTTAAGGTGTCGGAATGTCCATTTGAGAAGGAGGATTTGAGTTGGCTGGAATCTCTACCTACGTCTTCTTTAAGTAAGCTGAAGATAATGGAAATAAAGAGACTTCCCGTGTATGACAGTGACAAGGTGTTGTTAGGGTACATTCTTAGTAACGCCAACGCTTTGGAGAAACTTTCTCTTGAAGTTAGTGTCAAGGCTAAACAAAGGCAAATTCGATTATGGAAGGAGTACGAGTTTTCTGAAACTTTGTTCAAACTCCCAAGGAGCTCCCCCGCTTGTAAAATTGAGTTGCATGGCGATCATATCAATGCATCTAGTGATGCCTATTCTGAGGGGTCCCTTGCATGTCAGTTGCTGTATGGACCGCTAAAGCATTGACCTACAGGTACAATTTTGTTTCTTGATATTATGGTTACTTTGCTTCTCTTTTACCTAATGGTGGTATACTGACTCTTATTCAGGCTCAAAACCCCATTTTGAACTCTTAGACATCTTTTGATGTGATACGATTGCTTTTGATTTGTGGAACATGGTAGCACAATAGCACATATATTCTTAAATGACTCGTTTCTTTGGCGGTAGTTTTAACGCATTTGGATATAAATGAACGTTTTTTTATTACTAAGAAAGTTTGTATTACAGCTATAGGAAGTGATTTCTGTGTAGTCACCTAGTTCCCTTACGTGTGGATATTGATGTAGTGAATCCTTGATGAGTAAATTTTGAAACTTTAATGGATAGGTTTGTTTCACAAAGGTAAATTACGTCTGAGTTTTCGTGTTCAATGAGTCTCAATATGTCTTCATGTTGTAAAAATCTCTCATTTTATTTATCATGTGCCTAAGCATGTTAATTGCTATCCTTATGATTAACAAGCTTTCTTAACTGCGTCTTCCATGAAACTGAGGTTGAAGTTTGGGGATGGATGAATATTCTGATTCCAATATAAGGTCTGCATTGTTGTCTGAACTTCATTTTGTTCCTACTCATTACCCCTCGATAAATCCCCTATTGGCTTAGCCTTCTACATTTGAAGTACTTTAACTCTCAAGGGAAGAACTCAAACTTTGATCTTCAGTACGATCCATTCTCAACACATATTCTCTCTTAGAGATAACTTATGATGTTGGTTATTAGATAACAACCTAGTTCTTATTTTGACAAACTCAAGGAGTTAAAGATGAGAACTTCATATTTTTTGAGTTTTGGTTAATAAATCAAAAAAATTGAACGAGATTGTAGCTGATATGGAATTAACCCTTGTTTCTCTCCAGCTATTACGTTGTCTGGAATTGACATGTTTCTATCAGGACCTTTACATATGTGTGTTCTTCCCTAATTTAAGGCAGCTTTTGGGGTTAGAGTTAACAGTTTCACAGCTTTTGTGTCGGTGGTATAGATTGTAGGCTTGTACCAGCTTGAGGAAGCTCAAAGTATAGGGAACGGTTTTTTGGTGGTGCATTATGTACGTCTACAATATCGGAGATAGTGATGTTCGCATCCAGTTGATGGCTTTTTCTTGGCTAGCTGAACCTTTGCTACTTATATTGAAATGTTTGTATATATTGTGTTCTTAAAGAAGTTGAATGGTGTATTTTGTGGGCTAATCAACACTCTCTTTGTAGCAGAACCGTAGAATGTCTTTTTCTATAACCAAGCTGCTTAAACTTTTAGAATGACCCTCTTAGTGCTGCCCCTTCAATCTTTACTGTTGGTAAGTCTTCTTTGGCAATCGGCCTTTCACGGAAACTGAAGGAGGGGTTCAATTTTTGTGAGCCATCTGGCTAGGAAGAGGAGCACCTTAGCGGAGTTGCAATCTGAGCTATCTAATGGAGTTGTAGAGTTGGTGCAAAGGCAGCGCTACAATTAGCTTCACCAATTGTATGAGCTCTTTCCTATTCACACTTGCTTTTCCTTTTTTTTTGTTTTTTTTTTCTCGTGTCTCTGAAACGAGTTTTATGATTGAAACCTGTTATGTCTAGTTGTTGGAGATCAACGTACTTTCAGTGAATTGCTAATGGGATGTTAATTCCTTTGATCAACGTATGAGTTGTTTCTGAATTGAAAATCATAGCATTGCTTAGTTGTTAAGAATGAATTGAATTCGGATTGTGTTTGTGTGCTCACTTGAAATTTTATCCTATTGGATTGTTCCACCTTTGCCATGTTTTCCTCCGTTTTCTCCCTGATCTGATCAACCCTTGTCCTTCCAACAGGCCTACTTGAGCTTGCTCCTTGAGATCCCTGCTCCAAAACAACTATTGTAGACTGATTTAACAGATGGTAGTATGAAATGCATGTGGACATTATTGATTCTTGTATTTGGTTAGTGCTAATTAAAAAAAATTATCAGATTTGGCTTCAGTAAATGGTCTCTAATATTTCTTCTGTAGACAATGCTTAGTTTTTGAATCATTCAACACATTACTTTGACCATAATACAGACATTTGTCAACATTAATAAAGTTTGAGTATTGAGACGTGAAGTGAATCTTTTGGCCTGGACACCTAGAATCACACAAGTATTCATGTTGCCCTCGAAAACAAAGATTGTATTCTTCAACTCATCGATTAAACTTATAATACTACTTATCTAGAACAAAGATATACATTTGATTTTCCAATTGATTTTCGGGTGACAGGCTCTAGTTCAACATTGTTGTATTTGCATTTCCAAAGTTCATCTCGAACACGAATTTACTTAATCTAATTCTTGATATAGACGGCTATTTTGAGTAGCAAACCCCGCGGACAACTTTCACCTCAAGCGATAACTACTCACGTACCGTAGTAGTCACTAGATACACTCGTCGAAAAGAATAAAGGTTTTTACTAGTCAATTGCTCTTAGGTGTCGTTTCGATACCCTCAAAACGTGTAGAAATTTTATTTTCCTAGGAATTGAATTATTTTGAGTTGTTTGGTTAACATAAAGTGTAGGAATTGGAAATTCTCGGGCATTTCCAATTCTTCCAAAGTGTAGGAATTTAATTACCTTGGGGGGGCTAGGTAAGTAGAAATTCCCATGGTAATTGAATTCCCTTGTTCATTCAAACAAATTTTCCCAATTCCCATACTTTCTTAATTTCTAGGATTTGCAAGATGGGAATTCCGACTTACCGAGTGTATCCAAACAACACTTTATTAAAGTAACTTTGACTACTTATGTTTGAAAACTTGTTTGGTAACTAATTTCTTACAACTCTTAGAAAATTTTACACTCGACAATGTAAAAGACAATTCGGTACAAAACATTTCATATCTGCAACCCCATTATTATATATTTGGTGTTCAACTGTTTTTACAATAGCTGTCAAAATGAAACGACATACTTTCACCCACTTTAATAGAGTTCATCCATGTAAAAGAGTGTGAGTTCAAGAACCCTGAAAAAAAATCACCCGCCATTTCTCCCCCAAATCGATAAAAAAAAAAATGGAAGAAACATGCTCTAGAAACCCTAAAAATGGCGGCAAACGCAGAAAAACCACCACAAACAACAACAACCAAGATGAAGAAGACAGAATCAGCTTGCTGTTCGACCCGCTCCTAATCGAAATACTGTCTCTCCTCCCAATCCAATCCGCCGCCGCAACTTCCGCCTTATCACGGCGGTGGCGACACCTCTGGACTCAGGTTACCAGCCTCCGTTTCAACTCCGGTAAGGATTTCTCCGCCGTTGATCAGATTCTACCGCAGCTCACCTCTCCACTAATCCGCGCGCTCGTCATCCCCACCGTTAACTGTAAGGTGAGACCGAGAGAAAGAAAGGACGGAGGTAAGAAGGGCCTCTTAACCCCCGCTATCTATACCTGCTTTGGTCACATTCGCCTTCGAAACGATGTCGAAAGAATCGAGGTGAGCGCTTGGACTCCTCCTGAGGTTAAATTACCAGCTTGGGTTTTTCAATGTCAATCTTTATTATCCTTGAATCTTCCTGGTTACTTCAACTTTGACTTGATTGCTACCAATTTTAATCTTCCCAACTTGAAAAATATTTGTTTGAAGCTCTGCTGCTTTGCTACAATTTTAACTGGGACGATATTTACGTCGTGCCCTTTGTTGGAGACTCTATGCCTGGAATTTCCGTATCCTTTGCAAAATGAACAACATTTGGTCAATATCTCTGCACCTCATTTGAAGACTTTGAATATAACATTGAGGGGTCGTGGTCCAATGAGGCTCAAATTTGTGATCAATGCGCCCAAATTATTGCAACTTGTGACTCATTCGTGGTCCAACCAAGATTATTATTCATTTGTTACTATTCCATCCGCATTGGTGAAGGCCCAAATTCTTTTGTCGCCTGATCGAGTAGTAAGTGCACCTACCTCTGAGGTTCCTGATCTTGTTCAGGGAATTACTAGTGTTCGCTCTCTTGATTTGAGGTATTGTAGTAGGATGATTAATTACCTTGGTTGTATGGATGATGGAGCCCTTCCTATCTTTCGTAATCTAACCCTTTTGGAACTGGATTTTGGTTATAAGGGGGGATCTTGGAAAGATTTGCTGCTTTCACTAAGATGTTTTCCCAACTTGGAGGTTCTTAAGGTGCTGGAATATCCAACTGTGAAGGGGGATTTGAGTTGGTTGGTATCTCTGCCCACCTATTCCTTAAGTAAGCTGAAGATATTAGAAATAAAGGAACTTCCTGTGTATGATAGTGACAAGTTGTTGCTAGGTTACATTCTTAGTAACGCCTTTTCTTTGGAGAGACTTTCGGTTGATGTTAGTGTCGAGGCTAGGTCAAAACATATGCAATTATGGAAGGAGTATGAGTTTTGTGAGACTTTGTTCAAACTCCCAAGGAGCTCCTTCACTTGTCAGATTGAATTTCATGGAGCTCATATCAATGCATCTAGTAATGCCTTTGCGAACAGAGTCCTTACATGTCAGTTGCTGTATTGAGCGCTGGAGCATTAACCTACAGGTACAATTTTGTTTCTTGACATTATGGTTACTTCACTTACATGTGCTTATCTTTTACCTAATGCTGGTGTACTGACTCTTATTCAGGCTCAAAACGCCATGTTGAACTCTTAGACATCTTTTGATGAGTTATGATTGCTTTTTGATTTGTGGAATGTGGTAGCACAATAGCACATATATTCTCAAATGCCTTGTTTCTTTGGGTATAGTTAACGCATTTGAAAATGAAAGACAGAACAGTTTTTATACTTAAGAAGTTAGAATTACGTGTTTTATGAGTCTCAATATGTTCACATTTTGGATGTATGTTTTTATTCCAGATATATCTTCATCATTTTTGTCCGGACGCCATTCTATTCCTTCTCATTCGCTCTATTTGACTGTTGGCTTCTATGTGTGGAGTTCTTTATCCAATCCTTGAATCGTAATTGTGTTGATACTTCACTTCTCTCTCTTTTGTTTTTGGTGCCGTGTTTATACTTCACTTGAGTAGCTGATATGGAATCAACCCTTGTTTCTCTCCTGCTATTACGTTGGCTGGAATTGACATATTTTCTATCCGAACTTGACCTTTTTAGCTTTTCTTATGTCTGTTTTAGCGTCCCCTGCTTGAGGCAGCTTTAGGGTTATAGTTTACAGTTTCACAGCTTTTATGGGTCGGGGGCTCGGAGGAAGAGGTTGTAGCTATAGAACTCTAATATTTGAACCAGCTTGAGGAAGCCCAAAGTAATCAGAACGGTTTTCTGTGGTGCATTATGTTAACAATATCGGACATAGTGATGTTCGCACTCAGTTCATGGCTTTTTTTTATTGGCTAGCTGAACCTTTACTTATTCTGTTGAAATGTATGTATTCCTAAAGAAGTTGAATGTATGTTGTTGACTAATCAACATTCTCTTTGTGGCAGATCCTAGGAAGCATAGAATGTCTTTTTATATAATCAAGCTGCTTAAGCTTTTTGAATGACCCTCTTAGTTTGGCTCCTTCAATCTTTCTTGTTGGTAAGTCTTCCTCAGTAATCGGCCTTTCACGCAAACTGAAGGAGGGTTTCAATTTTCCGTGAGCTATCCAATGAAGTTGTAGATTTGGTGCAAAGGGAGTGCTATGATTAGCTTTCACCAGTGTATGAGCTCTGTCCTACTCACATTTCACATTTGCTCTTTTTTTTCCTCGTGTCTCTGAAACGAGTTTTGTGATTGAAACCTGTCATTTCTTGGTGGTGGAGGTTACGGTACTTCAAGTGATTTGCTTACGGAATGTTAATTCCTTGTGATCAATGTAAAAGCTGTTTTTATTAGGGGTGAGCATCGGTCCAGGACCGGACCGAACCGGGCCGAGCCGAATCGGACCGAGGACCGAACTTCGGAAAAAAGTGGACCGAGGACCGGACCGAATGGCCCTCGGTCCGGTCTCGGTCCGGTCCGGTCCCTTAGAAATAGTGGACCAAACCGAATTTCGTCAAAATAGCTGGACCGAGGACCGGACCGAATTCAATTCGGTCTGGACCGAGACCGGACCGAACCGCTCGGTCCGGTCCGGTTTTCGGTCTGGACCGAAATTTTGCTCTCCCCTAGTACTTTTTATAGTGAATAACAATGCTAAGTTGTTTCATAATGAACTTGATTTGGATTGTGTTTGCTTTGTGGTGTGCTCTTTTGGAATTTTATCTTATTGGACAAACAAATTCATCACTTGGAAGTTCAATCGAAAAACCTGTTCGCTGTTTGTTTTATCGGCTTTGGATCAAACCAAGATTTGGTAGTGTGTTTGCCAAACAAGTCAGTGATAAACCCGGTTTAAAGGCAGGAGAGCTCATTGTCAATATATCGCAGATTGAGGTGTTTGTTGGTGAAGCAGGTGTTTGTATGTGAAGTTTCTGGAGAGGTTTTTAGTTGAGACGGACAAGAATGACTGCAGTCCTTATTCTTTGGATCTTAGATTACTTCAGTTTTGTTACTGGGGCTTGTTCGTGAGATATCATGCATGATTATCTTATCGTATATGACCACTAAATCCATCTCAAAAACTGTGGTTTTAAGCATTTCGTAAATGATAAACGTAATTATGGAGTCCATATAGGGAAATTATAAGATACCCCTGGGGGTATATTTGCTCTTGAATTAACTATAAAAAATCTAAAACATTGGACCCCAAACTCACCCTTAACTCATTTGCTTTCATACCCTCTCCTAGTAATTCTACACTAGCTACTAAAGTTTGGTAGCCATTGTAGAATCACTCTATGTTTTATTGTGAGATGGGGTACAAAAACTTGATGTACCCCAGGGGTACCATATAACAATTGGTCCGTATATCCTCGTTAATTATCCCAAATTCAAACTCCTATAATCATCCTTCCATGTTAATTCTTACTGTTTTAAATTATGTACAAAATCAAATTATTCATTCTAAGGCTTTCGTTGTCTGAAATTATATTTTCTTTCAATACTGATTGTAAGTTTGTAACAATGGAGTTCTCTCTTTTCAAAAAAAAAAAAGGTAGTTCTCTGATCGCCTCCTCTTTTATTGCTTGTTTGCATCAACAACGATACAATTACGTGCTTAGTTGCCAGCTACTAATCTTAAAATCTAGTCGATCCTCACTTTAGGCCACTATCTATTTGTAGGGTAAAGAAAAATGGTCCATAACAAGTTTTTACAAACTAACTCTCAATAAAAGGACGTAAAAAAATAATTGGTGTTCATGTCAAAGAGAATCGGGTTGTATGACACCGGACATCCATCCGAACTACTTATATCTTTGAACTTTGAACAAATCGTATTGACCCATGTAAGTAGACACACGTTGAGATAACTTCCGAGAGTGTGAGAGTGTGAGAGAGTGAGGGGAAAGAACCCTAGAAATTAACCCGCCATTTCTCCCCCAAAATAAAAATGGAAGAACAAAGCTTCAACTTCCCTAATAATGGCGGCAAACTCAGAAAATTCCTCAACAACAGCAATAACAATGGCCGCCACAAGCAACACGAAGACAGAATCAGCTCACTCTTCGACCCACTCCTCGTCGAAATCCTGTCACTCCTCCCAATCGAATCAGCCGCCGCCACCTCCTTATTATCTCGGCGGTGGCGACATCTCTGGACTCAAATCACCACCCTGCGCTTCTCATCCGAGAAGTATTTACCCGTCGTCAATCACATTCTACCGCAGCTGACATCTCCACTTATCCGCGCCCTCGTCATACCTCACTATGGCGACGAGGAACGCCTCGCCTCCGCCTCCGATATCCATTCCTGCTTTGATCACATTCGCCGTCGAAACGATGTCGAAAGAATCGAGGTGACCGCCGAGACTTGTTCTGCGATTACGATTCCAGCTTGGGTTTTCCAATCTCAATCTTTAGTATGTTTGGATCTTTCTGGTAATTGGAACTTTGAGTTGATTGATACCAATTTTAATCTGCCCAACTTGAAGGAAATTGGTTTGACGCTTAATTACTCTGCTAGAAACTTCATTGGGACGTTATTTGCGTCTTGTCCCTTGTTGGAGGTTGTATCGGTTGAATTGCTAGAGTCCCTGCGAAATCATGAATCTTTGATTAATATCTCTGCTCCCAATTTGAAGTCTTTGCATATAGAATTGTGCGATACTGCTCCATTGTATCTTAAATTCATGATAAATGCGCCCAAATTATCGGACCTTTCGATTGGGGATTACTATTCTTCGTCACATTATTCGTTTGTTACTATTCCATCTGCGTTGGTGAAGGCGCACCTTAATTTTTTACCAGAAGCCGAAGATGAAGGTATAGGAAGTGCACCTATTAATCTAGTTCCTGATCTTGTTCGGGCGATTACTAGTGTTCGCTCTCTAAAGCTAAGAGATTGTACGAAGATGCTTAATTACCTTGGTTGTATGGATGACGGGGCCCTTTCAATGTTTCGCAATCTAACTCTTTTGGAAATGCAATTTTATGAGGAGCGTGGATGTTGGAAAGATTTACTGCTTTCACTAAGATGTTTTCCCAACTTGGAGATTCTTAAGGTGCTGGAATGTCCAAATGAGGAGGAGGACTTGAGTGGGCTGGTATCTCTACCCGCTCATTCCTTAAGTATGCTGAAGATAATACAAATAACGGGACTTCCTGTGCATGACAGTGACAAACTGTTGATAGGGTATATTCTTAGTAACGCCAACGCTTTGGAGAAACTTTGTGTTGGTGTTAGTGTCAAGGCTGAACAAAAGGAAATTCGACTGTGGAAGGAGTATGAGTTTTGTGAGACTTTGTTCAAACTCCCAAGGAGCTCCTCGACTTGTAAAATTGAGTTTAATGGAGCTCATATTCATGCATCTAGACGAACTAGTAATACATTTTCAGATGGATTCCTTGCATGTCATTTGCGGTATGGAGCGCTAGAGCATTGAGCTACAGGTACACTTTTGTTTGTGAATATCATGGTAGCTTGAGTTTATCTTGTTTTACATAATGTTGTCCTTTACTCTTTCTTCTTTTAGTATGTGGATCTCTTTGTCATTACCTAGTTATCTTATGTGCAATGTTGTGGGAGTGAACCCTCGACTGAGATTTTATATTTAATGGAGGGGCGTAATTCAAAACAGTAACTACATCTGAGGTTTCGTTTCCAGTAGGGTAGGTGTATCCACACTTTGGTGGAAAAACCACAATGCTTGGTATAGTTGCAGGCTAGAAAGACTAAGAACTCTCTTGATCAAGTTGGTATCTTCAATTAAGTTTGTATACATTTGATGGATACTCTGAGCTTACTTCAAACATTTGTCAATGTTAACAAAGTTCGAGTATTGCTACGGGAAGTAAATAATTTTGGTTACCTTTTTTCGCTTATGTGAATATGTGCAATTTAAGGGGTAAATCAAAGAATAAGAATCACAAGTACTAATACTCTCATGTGCCTGTGAGCATGTTAGCCCCTCTCAAGCTGTGTTTAACAAGGTTATCTTAGCATCATCGTCTTATGAAATTGATATGAAAGTTTGGGGATGGATGGGTGTTTTGTTACAGAGATAACTTCATCATTTTTGTCTAATTTCATTCTATTCCTACTCTTACCCCTCCAAGGTCTTTAATATATCCTCTATCGATTATTGGCTTCTACCTTTGCACCTTTTCATCCCAGTCCTGAAACAAAGTTAACTTCTGTTTTGTAACTTCACCAGTTCACTTGTTTAGCTGATATGGCTTTTAAATCTTGTATCTCTTCAGCTATTACATTGTTTGGAATGGACACATTTTTCATTCAGGACCTTTATTGTTATTTCTGTGGTAGCTTCCCTGGCTTGAGCCAGCTTTAAAGTTGGGATTTAGTTTACAGTTTCGCGGCTTCTCTGGGTTGGAGGTATAGGCTGTAGCTATAGGACTGGTTGTTTGGACCAGTTTGAGCCTTGAGGAAGCTCAAAGTAAATTGCTGAAGGTAGCGTTTGGAAATTTGTAATCGTTTGAATTCTATCCTTTGAGAATTTGGAATTCAAATATAAATCCAATGCTTGGAGAGGGTGGGGTTTGAAAATGAGGATTTGTTTTACAAATCAAAGTTCTCAAAATCTTGAGTTCCCAAACATGGGATTTGAGTTAAATTTGGATTTGACAATGAAATTCTTGTATCCAAACGACCAAACACTCTCTAATTGTTTATGGTTTTGGTACTGCAATATGTCAACAATAGTGGGATGCGGAAAAATCTCAAAGCATTTTGTCAGGGGCCTAGTGTTTGACGTGTAGCAGAACAGTAGTCAATTGAGAGATAGTAATGTTCTACAGTTCATGGCTTCCACAACAATGTATGTATTGTCATAGAAGTTGAATGTTGTGAGCTAATCAAGATTCTCTTTTTGACAGATTCTAGCAAGTGTGGAATATCTTTTTCTGTGACCAAGCTGCTTAAGCTTTTTGAATGGCCTCTTAGACGCTACTGTCCTTCAATCTTCTCTGTTAGTCGCCTTCTACGGAAATTGGAGGGCTTCAAGTTACTGTGAGCCAACTGACAGGACTAGGAAGAGGAGCACCCGTAGCTGAGTTGCAAAGTCTATCTAGTGGAGTTGTAGATCTGGAGTAAAGGGAGCTGTTTAGAACACATGAGCTGTTTTTGAAGTGAAAATCATAACATTGAAGCGAAAATCATAATATTGCTAAGAATGAACTTAAGTTGGATTGTGTTTCCTTTGTGGCGTGCTCTCTTGGACTTTTAGACAAAAAAAGTCATAGTTGGAAGTTTAATCCAAAAAACCTGTTTTAGACTGACTTGATCTGATGAAAATTAACTTGTTCACTTCGAAATTATATTTGTTGTCATATACTCCACATTATTCAATATTTGTTATTCGGCTATCGCTTTTCATCTCTGTTCACTTTACCCATTCTGTTCCTGTGTACAGCGATGCCGACTTATGACTGTCTTTAAAGTCTATGGCGCATGGCTCATAGAACCCAATTACAGTTTTGGTCATTCCCCTAAAGTTCTTATCATCTCTACCCTTTTGGGTTAGCTTGATGTTGAATTTGTTACAGCTTGCTGGTCAGCAGGATATTAGGGGTACACTTGATTTAAAACTGTGGTCTTAAGCATTTTGTAAACTGAAACTTATCTATCCCAAATTCATACTCCTATAATAATCATCCTATGTTAATTCTTTCTGTTGTAAATTAGTCTGTACAAAATCAATTTATTCTTTGTGATGCTTTCGGTGTCTGAGAACAATATAATTCCGGCTAGCCACTTATCTTATAATCTAGTTAATCTATCACTTGTTTACTACGTAGCATTTTTTTGGTTACTACGGAGTAATTAGGATATGCGTAAGTCAATATGTTCACTAGTCAATCGTTCTTCTTTACTGAATTCGACTCTCTTTAAGGCTTGGTCCACTAAACAGGGTAACAAACTAGACTAGAAATCCAGTGTTTGTGTCAAAAATAAATGGATTTTAACATTTTTGACACTTATCCAAACTGTGAACATTTTAGAACAAATCGGGTTGACCCGTTTATTAAACGGTTTATTATGAGCCCGCCTTATAATATGAAAACAACTTAGGTCATGTTTGATAGACTTCTTAAAAGTATTATTCAAATTTCAGAATCACTTAGACCATATCAGTTCAGAATCACTCAAATTAGATCAATTCAGTTCATAACCACTCAAATTAGATTTAATCAAATCATATCAGACTCATTCAGTTCAGAGTAACTCAAATCTGATCATGAGCAATCAAATCAAATCTCAGATGAAAAAGATAAAAGATGAAAAATTCTATTAAACGGGTTGGTATTTTTGGGAAGGGAGTGGGAGTGGGAGTGCTTTAAACTTCGCTGCTAATAGAAGGGTGAGTGGAAAGAACCCTAAAAAATCACCCGCCAATTCTCCCCCAAATCAAAATGGAAGGAGAAAGCTTCTATTCAGCTCACAATAATGGCACCAATATCATGAAATTCATCAACAACAATAACAATGGCCGCCACAAGCAACACGAAGACAGAATCAGCTCACTCTTCGACCCACTCCTCGTCGAAATTCTCTCACTCCTCCCAATCGAAGCCGCCGCCGCCACCTCCGTCTTATCTCGGCGGTGGCGATACCTCTGGACTCAAATCACCACCCTCCGGTTGTCCTCCGATAAGCAGTTATCCGCCGTGAATCACATCCTTCCGCAGCTCACCTCTCCACTTATCATCGCCCTCGTCATACCTTGCAGTGACTATGACAGTGACCAAGGCCTCCCCTCTACCTCCGATATCTATTCCTGCTTTGATCACATTCGCCGTCCAAATGATGTCGAAGAAATCGAGGTGAGCGCCGAGACTTGTTCTGCGATTAAGTTACCAGCTTGGGTTTTCCAATCTCAATCTTTAGTATCCTTGAAACTTTGCGGTGGCGTCAACTTTGACTTGATTGATTCTAACTTTAATTTACCCAACTTGAAGAATATTTCTTTGGCGCTTAATTACTCTGCTAGAAACTTGATTGGGACGTTATTTGCGTCTTGTCCATTGTTGGAGGTTGTATGGGTTGAATATTTATTGTCGCTGGAAAATGATGAGCATTTGGTTAATATCTCTGCTCCTAATTTGAAGTCTTTGGATATACAATTGTGCGATTGTGCTCCATTGCGCCTCAAATTCGTTATAAATGCGCCCAAACTATTCCACCTTTCGATTGGGGATTACTTTTCTTCGTCACAATTTTCATTCGTTACTATTCCATCCGCATTGGAGAAGGCACACCTTAGTTTTTTACCCGAAGAAGGGGAGGATGAAGGCGTAGTAAGTGTAGCTATTACTCTAATCCCTGATCTTGTTCGGGTGATTACTGGTGTTCGGTCTCTTGAGCTAAGAGATTGTACTAAGATGCTTAATTACCTTGGTTGTATGGATGATGTGGCCCTTCCTATCTTTCGCAATCTAACTCTTTTGGAAATGCGATCTAGTAATGCATTTTTAGATGGATTCTTTGCATGTCATTTGCGGTATGGAGTGCCAGAGCATTAAGCTACAGGTACATTTTTCGTTTGTGAACTGGTTGTCGTCTACTCTTTCTTCTATTAGTATGTTCTTAATTAAGTGCAAGATACATTCTTAAAGTGGTCAGCATGTTGGAGCACATAACACATCTTTTGATGTATATATTAAGTTCTATCTATATGTGTTTGCTATGGATCTGTGGTACGACATGTATTCCTAATGAATGGATCCATATTCATTCATAATTATTAGAATGGATATCATTGTTTTTCCAATCTACCTGTTTTCCTTGGTGTAATATTTGATGCATTTGGATTATCTGACATTAATACAAAATTTGTCATATTAAATAATGTCTGAACAATGCTATGGGAAGTGGATCTCTTTCTCATCACCTAGTTACCTTATGTGCAATGTTATGGAGTGAACCCCTCACTGAGATTTCAAAACACTAACTACGTCTGATTTTTCGTTTCGAGTTGAGTATTAATGTAGGTTAGAAAGAGTAATAACTTCTTGATCAAGCTGGGTCTTCTTCAATTATGTGTGTATAACGTTTGATGCATAGTCTGACCTTAATACAAACATTTGCCAGTATAAATAAAGTTTGAATATTGCTACGGGGAGTGAATCTTCTTGTTTACCTAGTTGGCTTATGTACTTGTTTGGGTTAAATCAAAGAAGAAGCATCACAAGTACTGATACTCTCATAGTCTCATGTGCCTGTGAGCATGGTAGCCCCACTCAAGCTGTGTTTACATTAGCAATTTAGCATCATCTTCAAATCTTCTTATGAAGTTAATTGAATATTTGTGTCTGATTTCATTCTATTCCTACTCTTTACCCCTCCAAGGTCTTTAATATATCCCCTATTGATTATTGGCTTCTACGTATGCAGCTAATCATCCAAGTCCTGAAACGAAGTTAACTTCTGTTTTGTTACTCACACCAGTTCACTTGATTAGCTGATATGGCCTTTACACCTTGTATCTCTCCAGCTGTTACATGGTTTAGAATCAACACATTTTTCAATCAGGACCTTATTGTTATGTCTGTGGTTGCTTCCCTGGCTTGAGGCAGCTTTAAAGTTGCTGATTTGGGGATTTAGTTTACAGTTTCGCGGCTTTTCTGGATTGGAGGTATAGGCTGTAGCTATAGGACTCGTTGGACCATTTTGAGCCTTGAGGAAGCTCAAAGTAAATTGTTTAATTGTTTATGGTTTTGGTACTTGCAATATGTCAACAATAGTGGGATATGGAAAAAGCTCAAAGCATTTTGCCAGGTGCCTAGTATCTGACGTGTTGCTAAACAGTAGTGGTTCAATTCAGAGATAGTCGTGTTTTACAGTTCATGACTTTTTCTTGGCTAGCAGAAGCTTTACTACTTCCACAATAATATATGTATTCTTATAGAAGTTCAATGGTGTATATTTGTGGTCTAATCAAGATTCTCCTTGTGACAGATTTTATCAAGTGTGGGACTTCTTTTTCTGTGACCAAGCTGCTCAAGCTTTTGTAATGGTCTCTTAGACGCTACTTTCCCTTCAATCTTCACTGTTAGTAATTTTTCCTCGGTAGTCGGCCTTCTACGGAAATTGGAGGGGTTCAAGTTACTATTAGCCAACTGGCAGGACTAGGAAGAGGAGCACGGGTAGCTGAGTTGCAAAATGAGCTATCTCATGGAGTCGTACATTTGGAGCGAAGGGAGCTTATAGCTTCACCAGTGTATGTGCTCATTGAGCTCTTTCCTATTCATATTTCAAACTTGCTTTTATTTTTGTTTTTCCTTTTAATCTATCTATCTGAAACTTACGAGAGGTTTGTCATTGAAAGTTGGTATTTCGTGTTGGTACACCGTACCTTCCTTTCAGTGAATTGCTTATGGAATGTTAATTTTAAGTGATGAAAACATGACCTATTTTTGAATGAAAATTATAACATTGAAGTGAAAATCATAACATTTCTAAGTTGTTTAAGAATGAACTTAAGTTCAATTGGGTTTCCTTTGTGGCGTGCTCTCTTGGAATTTGATCTTCTTGGACCAAAAAAGTCACCGTTGGAAGTTTAATCCAAAAACCTGTTTTAGACCGACTTCATCTGATGAATTTTGACTTGTTCGCTTCGATCTTACATTTTGCTGTCATATACTGGTACATGATTCAATATTTGTCATTCGGCTATCTCTGTTCATCCCTTCCTAACTTCAGCCTACCAAAACAATGAATTCCTTCGTTTTCACTTCACTCATTCTGTTCCTGTGTACAGCGATGCCGACTTATTACTGTCTTAAAGTCTATTGCGCATGGCTCATAGAACGTAATTACCCTTAAAACATTCCCCTAATGTTCTTACAATCTCTATCCTTTTGGGTTAGCTTGATGTTGAATGTGTTATAGCTTGCTGGTCAGTAGGATATTAGGGGTACACTTAAGTGCACTTTTGCTCTCGAGTTGTGGGACTTGTAATGTGAATGCAAAGGGAGGGTTTCGATCTTTCATCGTGTCCTCTGTTTGTTTTGACGACTTTGGCCTTTTCAGTCAAAGCAAGATTTGGTAGTATTGCCAAAGGAGTCAGTGGTAAGCCTGGTATGGAGGAAAGAGAGTTCAGTGTTATTGTGTTACTATACGGCAGAATTGCAGATGGACGTGTGTGTTGGTCCCAGAGATGCTTGTAAAGTTGCTGTCTAGGGAGGTTGTTGAAATGGACAAGAACGACTGCATTCCTTATTCATCTGATGTCTCATTTTTAGCCTGTTCTCTCAAGGTTGTTGAAGAGATGTCTAGTCTGCTGAACCTATTTCACAAACTCACATACCATGTTCTTCAAATCTTCTCTCACTTTCCGCATCTGTGCTTCAACAGGACATTTTTGATTCTCGTATTTGGTCTGAACGACTGAACTAGTAAGAAGATTATTAGATTTCACGTCAATGGTCACTAAGTTTTCTTCTGTAGACAATGCTGAAAACCGATTGAAGCCTGAAAGCCTTTGATCTGTCAGCAATCCACAGTCCATTTTCATTCGCGCTGTCAAATTTCACAGATACACCGGTGAAGTTGAGCAAGGTACTTACTGAGTTACTGTAACTGATGACATGTAGAATTGGTCTCAAGGTAGAATTCCAAGTATATTTTGTCTTCAAAATGGTTCCTTAATCGGAAACAGTCAACCATGGGACTGTTCAGGTTACATGAAGGTTAAGGGTTTATTCATGTATTCTTCCGGAAGAAGCCAAGCCACTTTTTGGGTCTTTGCAGCAAAAGTCTCTGAACACAAAGAGAACAAATTCTGATACGCTTTGAACCAGCAAAAATTAGACCCTCTGCGCTTCCTCGTCGTTCTTTCAAGCAAACTGCTGTAGTATCATCCAAGCCATGTACAGAAATCTCCCCTTCTATGTTTCGATATTTCACACCAGTTTTATCGCATAATTTCTGAGTTCGGACTAAGATTATCTTCTCTACGACTTTCTTGATTTTTCATTTCATGAACTCTCTGTAAGCTCCATAACAGATAAGTTCTCAATTATAGATAATCTCGCCTTAATGCTTAAAACATAGTGGTGATGAGTATCACTCCTAGAGTCTCAGGTCTTTTCACTCTTTTGTGCTACGCGACTTGCTTATTGTTTCTGTGAATGACTCTGCTTCTTACATACCCACATCACTAATCATGTACTCTTAACTGGTCAATTTTGGCCTCCTTTCAAATTATGCGACGTTTATTTCAAGGGGAGTAAGACATGAACCAATTTTTTTTTTTTTTTCTTTATCCACTTCATTCAAATCATGCGAATTAGTATTTTCATTTGGCACTGTTTTCTCGAATTTAAATGGTAGGATTTTTTTTAGAGGATAAATGGTAGGACTTGCTCTACAGTAGGGAGTACGAGTAGTTCTTAATTATAGTCACCTTGTATTCGACAATTTGGCGCAAATGATGTTCTATTTAATCTATTAACATCAGTCACATCGTTAGTCAGTTAGTCCCTGGTGAGAAACTGTAAAAATAATGGATTGACATCTCCTGGATTTGAAAAATAACTGTACACGGTAGAGTTTACTTAAAAAAAATTAAATCTACCATGTCCGTTTATCTCTTTCTTTTTATAAATACATTTTTAATTATATTTTACGTTTATAATAAACTCTGCCAACTTTATGAAAGAATAACTCCGATAAATATGAATTCAAAATAATCTACTAATCAATAATTTTTTTCGAAGAGGAACTTGGGAAATGGATTGATAGTGCTGTAAACTTCGGTACTAATAAAATTGTGAGTATAGTTCAAAAAAAAAAAAACAAAGTACGAGTAGAAAGAACCCTAGAAATTAACCCGCCATTTCTCCCCCAAATCAAAATGGAAGAAGAAAGCTTCAACTTCCCTAAAAATGGCGGCAAACTCAGAAAGTTCCTCAACAACAGCAATAACAATGGCCGGCACAAGCAACACGAAGACAGAATCAGCTCACTCTTCGACCCGCTCCTCGTCGAAATACTGTCTCTTCTCCCAATCCAATCCGCCGCCGCAACATCCGTGTTATCTCGGCGGTGGCGACACCTCTGGACTCAAATCACCACCCTCCGTTTCACCTCCAGTAAGCACTTCTCCGCCGTCAATCACATCCTACCGCAGCTCACCTCTCCACTTATTCGCGCGCTCGTCCTACCACTCGCCGACGATGACGAAGACGAAGACCAAGGCCTCCTCACCTCCTCTATCTATTCTTGTTTCGATCACATTCGTTGTCGAAACGATATCAAAATAATTGAGGTGATTGTTGGTACTCCTGAGGTTAAGTTACCAGCTTGGGTTTTCCAATCTCAATCTTTAGTAACTTTGAATCTTGGTGGTTACTGGAACTTTGAATTAATTGATACTAATATTAGTTTACCGAACTTGAAGAATATTAGTTTGGCGCTTAATTACTCTGCTAGAAGTGTGATTGAGACGTTATTTGCGTCTTGTCCGTTGTTGGAGGTTGTATCGGTTGAATTTTTATTTTGTCTGGAAAATGAAGAACGTTTGGTTAATATTTCTGCTCCTAATCTTAAGTCTTTGACTATAGAATTATGCCATTGTGCTCCAATGCGGCTTAAATTCGTGATCAATGCGCGCCCAAACTATTTCGCCTTACGATTGGGGATCACTTTTCTTCGTCTCATTTTTCATTCGTTACTATTCCATCCACATTGGTGAAGGCACACATTGGTTTGTTTCCGGAAGAAGCAGACAATGACGGCGTAGTAAGTGCAGCTAGTATTAATTTAGTTCCTGATCTTGTTCGGGCGATAACCAGTGTTCACGCTCTTAAGCTAAGAGGTTGTAGTAAGATGCTTAATTACCTTGGTTGTATGGATGATGGGGGGCTTTCAATGTTTCGTAATCTAACCCTTTTGAAAATGCAATTTTATGAGGAGCGTGGATGTTGGAAAGATTTACTGCGTTCACTAATATGTTTTCCCAACTTGGAGGTTCTTAAGGTGCTTAAATGTCCAACTGAGGAGGAGGATTTGAGTGGCTTGGTATTTTTACGCGCTCCTTCCTTAAGTAAGCTGAAGATATTAGAGATAATGAGACTTCCTGTGTATGACAGTGACAAGCTGTTGTTAGGGTACATTCTTAGTAACGCCAATGCTTTGGAAAAACTTTATGTTAATGTTAGTGTCATGACTGAACAAAAGGAAGTTCGATTATGGAAGGAGTATGAGTTTTGTGAGACTTTGTTCAAACTACCAAGGAGCTCCTCCACTTGTGAGATTGATTTTCATGGAGCTCATATATGTGCATCTACACCATGTAGTAATGCCTTTTCAGACGAATTCCTTACTTGTCATTTGCGGTATGGAGCGCCAGAGCATTGCGCTACAGGTATTCTTTTGTTTGTGAATATCATGGTAACTTGAGTTTATCTTGTTTTACGTACTGGTTGTCCTTTACTCTTTCTTCGTTTAGTATGTTCTTAATCAAATGCAAACTACATTCTTGAAGTTGTCAGCATTTTGGAGCACATAACACATCTTTTGATTTATCGAATTCTATCTTTATGTGTTTACTTTGGATTTGTGGTACCACATGTATTCCTAATGAATGGTTTTCCTGATTACCAGAATGATAAAGTTATCATTTCCAGTAACTTTGGAGGAAAAACCACAATGCTTGGTATAGATGCAGATAAGAAAAAGAGTCATAACTCCCTTGATCAAGCGTAATGCAAACATTTGATGTGTATAACCTTTGATGCATTTGGATACTCTGACCTTGATGCAAACATTGTTAATATAAATGGAGTTTGAATATTGCTTTTGGGGAGTGAATCTTTTTGGTTACGGTGTTTCGCTTATGTGCAATGTTAGGGGTAAATCAAAGAATAAGAATCACAAGTACTAATACTCTCATGTGCCTGTGAGCATGCTAGCCCCTCTCAAGCTTTGTTTAACAAGGTTTTGAGCATCATCTTCTTATGAGGTTGATTTGAAAGTTTGGGGATTGATGGCTGTTCTGTTTTAGACATAACTTCATCATTTTTGTCTAGTTTCATTCAAATCCTACTCTTTACCCCTACAAGGTCCTGAATATATCCCCTATAGAGTTTTGGCTTCTTCATTTGCAGCTCTCCATCCACATCCTGAAACGAAGTTAAGTTCTTTTTGTTACTTAACTAGTTCACTTGATTAGCTGATATGAGATTTAAATCTTATATCCCTACAGCTGTTACATTTGTTTGCAGTTGACAGAATTTTCTATCAGGATCTTATTGTTATGTCTAGGGGGTAGCTTCACTGGATTGAGGCAGCTTTAAAGTTGCTGAATTGGGGATTTTAGGAGTTGCTATAGAACTCTTTTGTTTAGACCACTTTGAGCCTTGAGGAAGCCCAAAGTAAATGGTTTAATTGTTTATGGCTTTGGTATTGCAATATGTCAACAATAGTGGGATGCGGAAAAATTTCAAAACATATTGCCAGGTGCCTATACGTGTAGCAGAACAGTAGTGGTTCAATCCAGAGATAGTTTCCATTAAAATGTATTTATTCTTATAGAAGTTTAATGGTGTATATTGTGGCTAATCAAGATTCCCTTTGTGACAGATTCTAGCTAGTGTGGAATGTCTTTTTTTGTGACCAAGCTGCTTAAGGGTTTTCAATGGCCTCTTAGACGCTACGGCCCCTTCAATCTTCACTGTTGGTAATTTTTCCTTGGTAGTCGTCCTTCTACGGAAATTGGAGGGGTTCAAGACCTTCAAGTTATTGTGAGCCAATGGACAAGACTAGGAAGAGGAGCACCTGCAGCTGAGTTGCAATGTGAGCTATCTAATGGAGTCGTAGATTTGGAGGAAAGGGAGCCTATGATTAGCTTCACCATTGTATGTGCTCAGCTCAATCTAGTTCAATTCCGCACTTGCTTTCCTTTTTTTTTCCTTTTTTATCTGTGTATTTGAAACTTTTCTCCTGGACGACTAACACTAATAATGATTGTGGGGTGTACATGATGTATTTTATGGAAAGATTTGAGGGAGGTCTTGAAAGAGAGTTTTGTGATTGAAAGTTGGAATTCCATGTTGGTACAGATTACCTTTCTTTCAGTAAATTGCTTATGGAGTGTTAATTAAGTGATTGAAACTCATATCATGGCCAAGTTGTTTAAGAATGAACTTAAGTTGGATTGTGTTTGCTTTGTGGCGTGTTCTTGTGGAATTTTATCCTCTTGGACAAAAAAGTCACCGTTGGAATTTAATCCAGAAACCTGTTTTAGAATGACTTGATCTGATGATGTTTAACTTGTTCACTTCAAAATTACCCTTGTTGTCATATCTATGTTTCAACATTTGTTATTCGACTCTCTGTTCATCCCTTCCTAACTTCAGCCCCCTAGAATTTCAAGCAAGTTATTTTCAAGCAATCCTACTTTTTTGCCTCTGCAGCAAAATCTGTGAACACAACCATCAAAGATTAGACCTTCTGAGCTTTCTCTTCGTGTTTTCATGCAATGCAACTGTCTTAGGATCATCTAAGCCTCTAAGGCATGTACTGAAAACTCTTTATATACCTTTCAACTTTTTCACATTTGGCTTGGGTTACTCCTACATATTTTGATCAAACGTTAAAAATTCAACATTGTGTAATGTGTTATTACTCCCAGAGTCCCAGGTCTTGAATACTTGCTCATACTTTGTATTTCACTACTTGCTTAACCATTTCTATGAATGGCTCTTAGCTTCTTAAATACATTACTAATCATGAACTCTTATCAGTTTATTGACTTATTCTGGTCTAAACGAGATTCAACATCTTTTCGCCAAAGAAAAATAACGTTTTTCTTTTTTCGCTTTAGTGATAGGAACTACTCATTTATTTAATGGTAGAACTTACTTATCCTAGTTCTTAATTGCAGTCTGTCTTTGAAAATTTTGCGCAAATATTTCAATTAATTTTTTTTACTTCAGTTCCGTTTTAGTTCCTAGCGAGTAATCTAGTCGATAATCCTCACTAACTGCATACGTCAGTGTTGTTTTACAAAACTTTCTTCCTTACACAATTGCATGTACTAAGTGTACATTCTAATCCAGGGAAATCATTGCATCAAGATAAGAAGACATAACAAAAGGGTCAAGAAAGTGGATTACTAGTGCTGTAAACTAATTATTACTAGTAATAGTCTAATAGCCCATGTTAAAAGGTATACATAGCTTGTAAACATTAGCTGTCAAAATGAAATGATAAACAAGGGCCACTCCCATGATTTTTCAAATCAAACTTTCACCCTTTTACAGATTCAATTTGACCCCCTTTTGTTATCCACGCCTTCAACCATTGATGATTGTATGTACTCCTATGCTCTCTAATCCCTATGGACTTGGATTGAAAAACCCTTTACATAATGTTAAATTCGTCAAAGGTCTAGTCATGGGCACACCCGGAGAAAACAAGTGAACTCATGATTGCACTAGAGTTTCATGACATCCTAAGCCTAATCTGATAAGAAAAACAACCCAAACACTTATGAGTATAAGTTAGTCCGGTTGCCTTTTTTTTTAATTTCATCGATGTGGGATCGTTTGCACACATTATACATGTGGGTTGTTGTTACCCCCCCCCCCCCCCCCCCCCCGGACAAAAAACGATTTTTTAACTCATTGTATTTTCACCTTTGATCATATTTGTCCATGGAATCATGCAAAGAGGAATTTCTACAAGATTAATTACTAGGATCAAACGAAAAGAAAAGATCAATACTCGATTAAATTTGTATCATAAAACCAATAGAATTATTATTGTTTAGATAAACAATGAACGAAAGCTAGTACAAATCACAAGTTACTACCATACTGTAACTCTAGGTACTACTCTAAGTACTACAGTACTATATTATTTCATGATCGCCTAATACGAAAAAAAAAAAGCACAAAATAATTAAACTTTGATGTGTTTGATGATGTTAAACTTTGATGTTTTCGACGATGTTCATAGCGGTGAGGGCAGAATGGACGAAAGGCATCATGAGTTGGTCAACTTTTTGGGTCACAACTTGTCTAGCTTTCACGTCCCGGAGATTAGTCATGCAGGTCCGATACACTATAGACGCTGTGCTAGCGGCTAACCCGATGTCATCCTTCCTAGTCTGGTCATCACCATCCCCACAGAATAGACGATTGGACTCGTCCGTGGCTTGATTCAATTCCTCCTTGGATTGATCAACTAATATAGCACAATTATGTAGGGATTCAACCTCGTTAGCACGAAATTTTGGCTCTTTAGAGAGGTGGACAATACCCTGAGATGCATTGGCAGCCGCAGTGATTGTATCACAAAGGGCGTCATACACTTTCTGTCTCTGCACGTCGTTGGAAACTTCTTTAGCTGATGATGCTTGAGCATAAGAGAGACACAAAAGGACGATGGTGAAAGTTACGAAGGCAGCTTTCGACATGGCTTCCATGCTTGAAATTTTGAATCGAGCTAACGTTTGAGTGTTTGGAGTTGGGGATTGAGATACGTACAGGTAGCTGCTTAAGAGAAGGATGAATAAATTTGTGACATGAGACGTGTATTTATACTGATATTTGACAGTGTTTGAATTCTTTTCGGGTTTGGTTTTTAATTTACACCTATTGTATTCCTATCGCGGTTTAGATTTGGACTTGATCGGAGGTGTTTGTATCATTCATTCATCTTTATAGTTCTATAGTTCTAAACTAATTTGATTTGTATGAAAATTATGCGAGTTGCAGTCAGAGATATGTTAGGAATACACAGTATGAACGTGAGAACAAACATGTGGTCTTGTAGGACTGATAAATTTGAAAAGCTTAGACATTTGTAGTAATGCTGTAATTTGATGAATGATTATGAGTTTGGAGCAAATCTAGTATGTAACAAGATGATATGCCAATAATCTTATAAGTTTATATATGTACATTGTCAGATGTCATTGCCCATCTTCAGCTCTTTATTTACATGCTGACAGTTCAATCAGTCCAAGTGTCCAACACATTGCTACTGCTATCTGAAATTCAAGTATTAATTTCTAATAATCAGACAAAATAGTAAGTAATCCTTGAGAGAAAATTTGAAGCTTGTAAAACACAAAAATGAAATTCTTCACAACAGCTGAAGAATCTTCGGTACTGTCAGACAGCAGAACGATCTCACAGGTTGAACTGAACTAATCAGTGTCATTGACCCTGTATGCGCGATTTGTTAGCCACTGTGACTTGAACTTGATGTGTCAGGTACAAGCTCCCTTAACATGGCAACAGTCTGTAACATATTAGGCCTCTTGGAAGGGAAATCATCAACACACTGCATTGTTATGTCAAGGTACCTCACCATCTCTTTTACTTCTTCAGCCTCTGCCTCGTCTGTCCCTTTCGTGACCAACAGCAGCTCTGAATCAATCACTTCCATTCCCTTTCCTTCTCTTACCTTCATCTTCACCCATCCAACCAAATTTGTGTCCCCGAAATCATCCTTATCTGTCGGCCTCTTCCCCGTTAAGAGCTCCAACAAGACAACCCCAAATGAGTACACATCCCCCTTTGCAGTGCACCTGAAGCTCTGATAGTACTCAGGTGGAACGTACCCTGGAGTCCCGGCCAATGAGCTCACACTCAAATGAGTATCAAGGGCACTTATAAGTCTCGCCATACCGAAATCAGACACCCTAGCGTCCATTTCATTGTCAAGCAAGACATTGCTAGACTTCATATCACGGTGTATGATATGTGGTATGCAATTGTGGTGAAGAAAGCAGAGCCCCTTAGCAGCACCTCGAGCAATTTTCTTCCTCTCTTCCCATGTTAAAATTTTCCGGCTTCCCTTTCCCTTGCTGTGTAGCATGTCTTCCAAACTACCGTACTCCATGAACTCGTATACAAGGAGCCTTTCCTCCCCTATTTTACAGTATCCAAGAAGTGGAACAAGGTTCTTATGCTTGATCTTTCCTAGGGTTTCCATCTCTGCCATGAACTCTCGATCACCTTGGCAACTAAGCCTTATCAATTTCTTGATTGCAACACTTGAGCCATCCTTCAATGTAGCCTTGAAGACTTCCCCGAACCCTCCACTCCCAATGAGACTTGCTGCAGAAAACCCGTTAGTGGCCTCAATAAGCTGAGAGAACTTGAGCTTCGTCAGCTGCCTTTGAAACGTAGCCACATTAATACTCAATGGCTCCCTCTCTTTGTCAATCTTCCATGTTGTCGCACCATGGGATGCTTGCAGGTTACGGAGCATCTTAGCTTCCTCAGCCTCCCTCCTTTTTGCACGCATTGCAATAGCCCAGATAATCAAAATGCAGACACTTGCAATTGAAATCAGAACCCCCAGTACAATGCTGTTAGTCCATGGTGATCTTGATTTTCCTCTCCCTCTTCCTGTATAATCACTCAACGAGCTACTTCCCCTCGCTCCATCACCAGCATCTTTGCATTCAGGCAAGGGCACGCCACAAAGACCGGGATTATTTTCATACTGGCTAGCGGGAAGAGTACTAAGCTGACCCCTTTGAGGAATTTGCCCTGTCAACTGATTATTCGACATATCAATCTGTACTAAAAATGAGAGATTGGAAAATGAATCTGGAATCGCCCCTTGAAGCCTATTATAAGATGCATCAAAAACACCCAAATTCTTTAAATTCCCCAGGGTTGAAGGGATTTCACCAGATAATTGATTATGCGAGATCACAAGCACCTGCAATGCTACCATATCTCCAAACTCATCTGGTATTTTCCCATGGAACTGATTGTAAGAGAGATCAAGATACTCCAATGTCTGATACTGCGTGAACAGACTGAGAATCGGCCCTGAGTACATTCGCGTAAAATCACAGTTCTTGAGTGATGGTATTTGGCTCAATCTCTCAGGTCTGATCCCTGCAAACTCAAGCAACCCTCCTACTCCTTTACAAGTATTGCCAACATTCCTAACAAAAATCAGGTAATTTCCAGATAAAATGCCAAACAACTTAGGATTACCTTGCTGTCTCCCAAGCCGCGGTGGGACTTCACCAGTGAGATTATTAGTGTTCAAATCAAGCCAAACTAAAGTCCTGCAATTTGCCATTTCTGCAGGTATTTCTCCAGTGAAACTGTTATTTCCGAGCTGCAAAACAGCAAGCCTTTGTAACAGCCCAAAATCCTTTGGAATCTGCCCTGATAGTTGGTTTGAAGTGAATGAGATCCACTCCAAGTTAGTAACATTAAACAGCTCCTTCGGAATCTCCCCTTGAAGACGATTGTTGTTCAATATAAGATCCTTGAGTTTGCTGCATTGCCCTATCTCTGGTGGGATTTCGCCTTCCAACCCATTATACCAAGCGAAAAACTGTTCAAGATGTTCCAACTGACCAATCTCCGCAGGTATAGACCCATTCAGATAATTCAGACTGAAATCAATTGTTTTTAAATTTGGACAGCTGAATAACTCAGGCGGTATCATACCCGAAACAAGGTTATCAGGCAGCCGGAGCTCCTCCAACGACGTAGCTCCAGGGCAAAGGTCTGGCGGTATCCCTCCCGTCAGACTATTGGAGCTAAAATCTACAATTCTGAGCTTACTACATGACCCTAAGGACCCTGGCAGTGGGCCTGAAATCGCGTTGTTGCTCATTGCCAGAAGCTGCAATGACACCAGACCCTGAAACATCTGTCTAGGGAGTACACCAGACAGATTGTTGTGAGACAGGTCTAGAGTCTGCAGCCATTTACAAGATGACAGTGTGTCAGGAACTGAACCTGTCAGATTGTTAAAGGCCAAGTGCAACTCCAGGAGGGTCCCACAGGCCTGCCCCACCTCAGCCGGTACCGTTCCTGTGAGATAGTTACGAGACAGGTCTAGTATCTGAAGACTGGCTAGGCTACCCAAGTGTGCAGGCACCCGTCCACTAAAGTGGTTAATGGACAGGTTCAGAGTCTGCAGGCTACTACAGAAAGAATTATTTGCACTAACTTCAAAAAATGGCAGAGACCCAGATATCATATTTGCTGAAAGATCAAGAATTTGCAACTTATTTGTGTTTGGTGAGCTCAAAAAATCCTTAGCTAATGATCCTGTCAAGTTATTACTTGAAAGATCAACAAAGTTGAGATTTGGAAGCGTGGTGAATAAGTTGCTAGGAATGACTCCTAGAAGACCAGAAGAGGAAAGTTGCAGCTGCTCAAGAGAAGTTGGTAGCTGAAGAAGTGAACTTGAGTTGATATTCAGAGTATTTCCTGATAAATCCAAAGACTGTAACTTGTCCAAGGAGCTCAAAGGTTCAAAACTGACTGTCCCTGTAAGTAAACCCCAGCTGAGATCAATCTGCGTGACACGGCCATCCGACGAACAGTTTAGACCTTGCCATGTACACAGTGGTGTTTTTCTGGTTACTTGCCATGTCTCTAAGACACTGGTTGCGTCATTGACTATCATCTTCTTAAAGGCTAACAAAGATTTCGCGTCGTCAGAAGACGTTCCCAATGACAGTGCAAATGCCATGCATAGAAGAGAGAATTTGAGAAGGAGTTGAGGAGGGTGTAATGTGGTGAATCTCATGGTTGAAGAATATGGTTCTGTTCTTCTTTAGGTGTGCTTGCTGTTTGTTGGTTGAAAGAAGAGTAATGGAGAAGTTTAAGGGGAGAAAGTAAGAAATGAAGAGGAGAACAATGATAATAATTAGAGGTTAAGTGGTGGCGTGATTGTTTGAGGGGCCTTGAGCGTGGAATAGAGGGGTTACTGCATACTGCTTAGTATGATGACAATTCCAAATGATGTTATTCAAAGCAAAAGGTGAGCATATGTTAAGTGAAAAAGAAAGACTTTTTGAAAAGTTAGGTTCGTTTCTCTACTGCTCCATATATAATAATTTTTTGAAAAAATACCAGAGGGATTTCTAAGGGATACTTGTCACATGAGTATGTGTGTGGTTATATGTAGACCTGTCAAACGAGTCGGGCGGGCGGGTTTCGGGTTCGGGTAAGTAAAATACGGGTCGAATACGGGTCGAATACGGGTCGGGTCAAATACGGGTCAAGTAAATACGGGTCGACTATACGCGGGTTTATACGGGTTCGGGTCGGGTTACGGGTTGACCAACGGGTCAAAAATATATGTTCGCGTCTTTTTTTCCGGTAATTATTATAATCAAATTATTATTTATTACTATTTTACGAACATTTTATACATTATATTACATAATAATAATAGTTTAATTAAATTTGCATCTTATATGTCTTAAATTAATCAATTATTATTATTTAATTAATATTTATCTATTTCTTTTTTATTTTTTTATTAATATAATATATATTTTGCACAATTCATTTGACCCAACGGGTTGACCCGGTCCGGGTCGGGTTATGACCCAGACATTCGGGTCGTTTTCGGGTTCGGGTCATGTTCGGGTCCGGGTCGAGAAAAACGGGTTTTTTCGGGTTATTTCCGGGTCGGGTCCCGGACGGTTTTTCGGGTCGGGTCAGTTTTTGACCGGTCTAGTTATATGCATTTAAGGGGGAATGACAAACAAAATAAATTTTCGGATGTGATCGAGATACTTAATATTTCATTATTTCTCTTAAATTCTTTACGTATAATTTAAATTTCTTGTCAATACACAAACTAGTTTTTAGATCTTGATCTGAGTAATGCTACTTCAATAATAATTATACTAATACCTCCAAGCCATGGTAGGGGGTCGGATTTGAGGAGCATTAGCCCTTCCCCCTTAAGTTGATATACAATAATTGATAGATAAGTAATCATCAATCTCACTTGATATTATTTTTATTATCTAGTGACTTGTGAAAACAAAAAAGGATGAACGTGAAGAAGAATAAAGAAAAGCAAGGGCTAAGACTTGCAACGAGTGGTGAGTGTAATAGTGCTTGTCTTATAGACTAGCTACTGACTTTATATAATCACATTAGGTACTAGCATAAACTATAGTTGTGGACTATAAAGACTCCCTCTACATTCCATGTCCTTTACTCTTAATTTGAACCATTTTCTAGATTCTTTACGTCTTATTTAAAATGAGATATGAGTCAAGTGTAAGAAACCTAAGAGAAAGAAAGGAGTATCACTTTATACAATAGTACATAATTTATTTTGCAGGGTAATATCTCAGTGCTCTTAATTTTGCGAACTGATGGCAACTTTTAAGAGTACATTGTAGTCAGAAAGAACTTGAAAACAAATGAAAGCCTTATTACCCTTTCCTCATTCACATATTCATTTCATTATGTTTGGTTTAAATATGTGAATATAATTCAAATCAAACGTAAAAGAAAAAAGGAATGAAATTGAGGAATGTGCAAAAATTTTTAAAGTACGTACGTTTCTTTTAAATTTTTTCACATATTCAAACAAAATTTAAGAGATCTACAAACGGAGGGAGTATACTCCTTAAACAAAGTATTTAGTCAATAGTGTGGTGGTGAAGTAACGTGTAGTAATAATATTTATAGTAAATAAAAAAAAAACAAGTGGCAAAAGGATGAGAAAGCAGAGCACTATGGGATGAATTTCTGGGGAAATCTTTGCTGGGTCAAAAGCCAATTGCAGAGGACCCGCAGACAGGTTCCATCTGAAAACGGCGCCCTTTTTCATCTAATTTCTAAATTTGTGAAAATAATTCTTGCTCCGTATTTCATTCCAAATTACATTCCTATAGTCTTTCAAGATTGATTTATTATTCTGGATTCGCTACTAACTTCACTTCGATGAAATACATCGTTACTTTCCGACTCTCCGTCATACATCTTAGAGTGAAAAATTAACAGTGACGAAATTTTCACCAACATCTTTAAATGCGGATCATCAAATGGGAAGTACTCCGTATATTTTTGGAAGCATGAAGGGAAGTAAAGAAAAGAAGAGTGGGAAAAGGAGGAAATTGTCTCTCATTGTCAGAGAATAGTGGGAGAATGTTTTTGTGTTTTGCGACGTCTAAGATTCTGAGTGTGTGCACTCAGTGGTGGCAAACCAGTACATCATTGTATGATTTATTATGTCATCCCTCTACGTATATCATATGATAAGTTAATTATACTATTACTACGGCTATTATGTTAGGAAGAGCGAGGTCTCGTGATTAAACAGGGCATATGTTCATGGTGTGATCATGCAAGTAACCGAGCACCTTCAACAGTTCAATTGACCAAACATTTGGATCCAACACCAAAAGGTTGCCACATAAGTGAATCGTGGTATTCCGAGAAATGCTAGGTGTAACATTATGTACAAGATGTTATGAGCAACGGTTTTATGTGTGCAACAACAGAATGCTAGATGTACCAATGTGCGTGTAATGATACGCTTGTGAAGAAATCATCCATTTTCGTCAACTATTAGTTGTTTTATTTCATTTGATCTTCATGTTAATAGAAACATTAACCCATTTATCCCGTGTAACTGTGTAAGCTATTATCCGTTAACCAAAAACAAACTTCATGAAAGACAAAGATTTAAACACAAAGAGGCTTCCTAGTTAATGACAAGGTAATAAGATTAGACTTGTTCAAAGCAAATCCAAACAGTTTGTGAAATAATATAGAAAACGACCAAAAAGTTTATACTAGAATAATTGAATGTACACGGGCAAATCCAATAAACACTTATAAATTGGATTCAAGCTAATCTCCAAATAACTTTATACTGCTTATAAAGCTTATGCAATGGGACCTAATGAAGAAACTTTGAAAGCGAAAATCAAAAGATTTGATTCAAAAATTAGTGGGATATAAATAGTCATGATTTGCCCCCACAAACAACTTACTTGCAAATAATTCGTCTAAATAAAACACCCAAAACAGTTGGTCAATGACCATAGACGTATAGAAAGAGACGGGAGTCCCATAATCATGAGGACAAAACAAAAATCACCATGATGGACAGTTCAGTCACAATATTGTGATATTTGTAAACAAATCACTCTGTTTCAATGAAATCTTCACGTTAGACTAGAATTCGAGAATAATAAAATACGTAAAAAAATCGGAAAAAAAAAACGCATGAACACAGAGGAACAGTGACGGGAGAACAATTCTCAGTTTATAAGACTGTTTCACTGTTCAGTGAAAAAACAAAGGGGGGGGGAGGGGGAGGAATGGGAGATGATGATGATGATGCCATCTGTTAGTGTTTACCAACTTTTAGCTTTTCTTGCCAGGTAAAAAATGGAGCTGTCAATCCTTCAAAAATTGTCAAAAACACAGGAGTAAAAATCATTAACTTTAGCTTGTTTGACTTTATTGGTCCATTATTTATTAGTGTACATCAACATAGGGTTTTGTGAATGATCATGTGAATGTAGGACTGTTCTCAACATCGAGTCATGAACACTACTGCCCTACAAACCTATGCTCTCTTAAGTGGGAAATAATGTCATTAGGGTATGATTCTGTTTTTCCTTTCTTTTTGTTTGCTTATTTTGAGTATTATTAGTAACTCCATTGAGTTCCACCACTACATATGAAAGGACGGATGGACATGTTGGGGTATTTATATTGCCAGAGACAAACTGGACTGCCGCGTGCAACCTTGTGCCAGACGGGGCGTTGCGCGGAGCAGTCCATTGTCTCTGGCATTAGCGCTTGCTAAATGTTGGATATAACACTAGCCCCACCATTATCATCTGTCATTTTGTGTGCACGGTCTAACAAAGTCCTTGTTTAGCTCAACTTATGCAAAGATAGGTAAAGGAGAAGCAATTGCTAATACTTAAGCTTAGTAATGTGCAACAAAGTTGAGAATTGAAAATAATTTTCAGACAAATTCAATAGAGAGATGAGCAAAGTTGGCAAGAACCAATCAAGTTAAGAATAGTTAAAAAGGAGTGCGAAAATCATCCCCCAAACATCAACAATCAAACTCTATGCACAATCTTTCAATGCCCAAAAAGTTATGGTGTATGAACAATATTCACAGCTTTCCTCAAGGGTGTAGAAAACGAAAGTGTATGAAAATCATCCCCCATGTGATGGTTTATGGATGCATGTTACGCGTACGTGCTACCCGATCTCAGAAGGGGGAGTAAGCAAAAAGCTTATACAATCAAGTAGCATGCCGCACTCAAATTATGTACATGGCAAAGTTGCCCCGTTTCTTGAGATCCTTGGCTCAACCGCCTTGTTGTCTTAGTATTACATCAATATAGTAAGGTTATACTTCTATACCTATGCTGTTTTTGAAAAAGAAATGTGGGATGTCTACAGTAATACTAGTGTACTAAAGTGTATCTTCTTGGACAACGGAATTCACAGGGTTCTCCTTAGCCCAAATAGAGGCATCTGCGTAACCAAACTCAAAGAGCTTGTCAAGCATAGAGTCCTCAGCTGGCTCAAGCGCCCAATTGAAAAGCTACAAACAATTACGATTAATTGAATCAGATTTCCTTCCTCCAGTTCTCCTAACACAAGAAATACTATCTTCCCATCTAGAACACTATTTCACCTCACTCCTCTCCCCAGTTCTATAGTAGTAACTAGTAAGTATTATGTTTGTTTATTCCTGACTAATTTTGTTTGTTTAATTGTATTTAGAGAAGGGGGTTGGGGTTCAAATGTTATGCTTCAAAGCTGGAATATCAAAAACAAAAGAACTTACCTGACGAATGCTAAGCTTATTATCTGGGTTACAGTCTGGACTGATTCCAATGCCCTGCATGCGCAAACTACTGGCAGGGAAGGCACAAACACGAACCTGAGAGAAAATAGCAACACTGCATCAGTACTAGATAAAGCTCATCAGTCTTCTTTTTCTTCAAGGAAAAGGTGAGACATTAGAAACCATCATCTATTTCAAGATACAAGAAGGAGATAGATAGTGATTTCATGGAATCTCAGAATGTCCAGAAAAGCCTAAATGACATGAATCGCTTTCCACTTGAATTTACAATAATCCACACTCCACAATGTACACTAGTTGAGTTTGGCACCAATCTGCATAGCCTACACTGACCACACTGAGAGACACGAACGCGCAGGTAACGCAGAAAGTATGGGGCATGCCAAGAGTTCCAGACTTCCAGGGCAGCAGAAGAACAAGACAAGGATTGCATGACCGACCATATAGCTGTCTATTCCTGGTTTAGTGGCCATCAGTGATCATTCCTTATTCACTAGATGATTCAGATATCTAACTATCTAAGACCCCAGGCTGCACTCAGTCCAATTCTTATATATTTTGTTTTTCTTTTTTTATGACAGAAGATGCAAAAGCATACATTAACAAAGTCTAACATAGTACAACATTAGGAGAGGGAAACTAGTGAAACCTAAGAATGCGGATCAAAACCTATGCGCCCTTGAGGATGACATTATTAACAGAAAACTGCCTCCTTATGGGGACAAAGGAAATCATGCGGATACCAATCTGCTTGCCATATGGCTCCACTGAGAGTGAGATGGTGCAGCCAAGACCAATCAGGAAAACGCCTTGACTTCGGCTCCATGGCTTAAGTTGGGAAGGAGCGATAGCGACTTCTGGGTCTTCAAAACTCATATTTTGGAACTATATACTGTTAGTATTTTCCCCAGAAAAGTTTGGCCGATGACTGATGAGTCTTCAGATGGTCATGAGTCTTCAAAACACGAAGTTACTAAGGATTCAGTGATTCACGATATCTCCCATGACTTATATTGAGTTATAGCATAACACTTCTATGTTCCCGGCTACATTTTAAGCTATCATAATCAGTCAGTGTCTAACTCAAGCAATTATTCACCCTAACTTTAATCCCCATTTGGTGTCCCATATTTCAAACACATATAAGGAATTTAGAGCAATTCCTATAATCCTATCATTATAACTAACAGCTAACTATTCAACATGGCTCAGAGATAGCAACCAAGATCAGAATGAAATTAGTCTAGTGAGCAGCCACCTAGTAATATAGGTACTGTCATCTTCATCTTGAACTCCGCTCTCTCGTCTTTCATGTCTAGATGATCCTCAAGTAGCAGCACTTTGCCGTTGACTCTACTTCTTAGTACCCTTTAGGGCTCAAGTGGAGCAGCTAGGCCACACATGCATCTTTAAGAAGCTGTTTCTAGTTTCTAGAGAGCTTTCTTAATACAAAGAGGACCTCTAGAAGTAGAAGCCCCAAATTATGGAGTTTCTCCAGGAGCTCTTCACAACCTCTCTCATCAAACACAACCCCCCAACATATTTCTCTTTCCTCGCCCTCTTCATTCACTATGCAATTCGCTGCTTGTCAACAATGTAAGACTCACATCCACACTTGAACCCTCTTTTCCACGTAAATTCTCTTTTCATTTCATTTCTTAGGATCTACTGTAAGTTATATCTTTTTTTTTTTAATAAAAAAGTTTGGTAACCCCTAATCCCCAATTGGTGAAAAGTAAATCAGCCCAAATGTATGCAACTTTTTGTTGATTGGCTATATTTGTCAAAAATTTAATGAGCCCAAACAGACACTCGTAGCTTCTGTTTCTCAGAAGTGTTTCTATTTTGGCATTACCAACACCTTGAAATTTCTGCAGAAATTCTTTCTCAAAAACTGTTTCCAGGAAGTGCTTCTTGAGAAGTTGGAGCTTGGCCAAACAGACCTTTAATTAACATTGTAAACAGAAGTTACTCACTCGCAACATTTTGAAACCCAATCTGCAGTATGATTTATAGCAACTAGCAAACTAATTATGATTTCTTGTTTTATCTATACGTAAATAATCTTTATATGGTAATCCACCTTATATGATTTATGCCCTTTTGATAGCAACCAAAATTATCAACCACAACTGGAATATAACCATGCTGAACAAATAGATACAGACACACAAAACCATACCGTTTGAGATGCGGACGTTGGTGGCATAAACAGTGTCAAACCTCCATCTATGCAAAGCCTGTTCCTAAACATCGTCGCAGGTCTTGGAGCAAGATAACTGAAATCGAGTCTCAACTGGTTGTAAAAGTTTCAATAAAATATAAACAGATTGCAAAAGCAATGTGGAGCGCTGCATACCCAGGAATGAATGAAGATGTGAATACAGCGTTGATAAGATCTTCTCTGGAGTCAAACTGATCTATTAGAAGCCCCCTTGGTCTCCATACAATCTGCGTTACAGCTACTGCAATACAGACATCAACCAGCTTGTATGCATTAACGACCACAATAAAACAATGTGTCATATGCAGGTTTCACAGAATAAATGAGAGTGATCATACATCACACAGCCCCGACCTAATAGCTAGCCAGCATAGCATGGTCAGTCATGTCATGTCTGATCCCTGAGGAAGACCCACTTAAAGTGTCCTACAATCTGATAAACCTTTCAATGTGTTTAATTGGGGGGGGGGAGGTTGCCTTCTAGGGAAGATAAACACAGAAAATAAAGGACTCATAAGCCGCAGCGTTATTCTTAGAACACGTCTACATATTCATGTAGAGTTAAGGTACATCAACCTAAGCGAAAGTCATAAAACTTGCACCACTTTTTCATGAGTTAAGTGTTAAGTGAGGACCTGAAAGTTCAACAAATATTGATTTCAGGACCTCATAACAAATGTTGTATAATGGCAATTGCTAAAACAGTATACAGTATCTCACTTGATCATACTCACCAGTTATCATATATACCCTTATTCATTTCTGGATAAATCCAAACACTACAAAGTGAGTAGCCAATCAAGAATGCCTAAGACAGTAAACATTAGCTGATTAATGTTGAGTACCCTGATATACTCATAAAGCTGATTAATTGATTATTTGGTATTGCTTACTCGAATCTGGGATTATTAAAAAAAAAAAAAACATGTGCTTTAGATGAGCCTCACATGGTCTACTTAAGTTACTATAGCTTCGGTTCAAAGATTCAGAGGGGGGAGGCGTATTAGCACAGGGCATGCAAAGATGTTAGATGTTGACTACTTAGCTATGGCAAGTTGGCAACACCATGGAGACAGACAATGTACACAGCCCAGAAGATCAATAAACAATCCAAAATTAAATTGTTAGAAGTCAACAAACTTACCACGTACTCGCCCACTGCACCTGATATGAATATCATCTGGAAGGACCTTTTCAAGAACATCTCTGAGAACAGCCTGTATGACAATATTGAAAAGAACGTCAGATGAGCAAACAAAGAACACTATGGAAGAAGTCCTAAAACATAAATAAATGAGTGGTTGTTCAGTTAAGAATAAGAATAAACATCAGTAACAAATTCTATCATGGATCAAATGATCGCCTCAACAATGACTATCTTGAGAAAGGATCAAAAGCCAAGTACCCGAAAATCTATAAGGCTATATCTCGGGCACTTTTCTCTCCCATACTTCCTAATTTATGAATTGAGGGGGTGGGGGGGGGGATGACGGAGAGACAAGCAAGGTTGTTATGGCAAACCACCTTCACTTTGTACCACATACAAAACCCATAGTATTCTCAGATAGTCCGCATAGGCCATATGACATAACTGAGAAAGAGCGCCATACCCCAAGTCGAAATGCAGTTCCTTTCTGCCGACAGTCATCAGCCAGAATCTTGGTAGCGTCTAAAGCTTCCTGCATACTTCTGCCAGAAGCAATTACTGCACAAATAATGGCACCAGCTGAGGAACCGGCTAATGGAGTGGTTTCCTGTGCTAAGCAAATTGAATAGTAAAACAACATAGTTTCTGAATGAAAAAATGCAAGTCAATGAGGCAATTTAGAGAATCATAGAAGTTCAAAATCCATCTATAAACTGATCAGGACAGACTGGAAAAACAAGTTCCTTAACAGTCAAACACACCCAATTTCAGGCATAATACGACAAACCAAAGAAGAAGTTCTCCACATGGCAATGTGGCACATCTTGGACAACAGTATTAACTAAATATTACTTCTTCAGAAAAATAATGGGCTCCCGAGCTTCACTTAAATTATAGATAAAGGGCACATAAATTCTAGACCTAAATTATAAGCTCTTTAAGAAAGGAAAGGTATCATAGTGTTTGCAACCATACCAAAAACATCTAATAAATAAGTTGTTCATTACTCCAGACCAACATAAGTAATCATTTCTGCAGTATCGAGCTCTCAAGTTCCCAACATAGTAGTGATGTGCTACACTTGATCCGTGCAACATCCTTCCTCTAAAACATGAAAAAAAAAGTACACCAAAGGAAGTCACACACGTTGCTACTGAAGTGATAATTCACTGGAAATCATATCGCAATAGTCAAGTACCACAATCTACAACACCACACCCTCGTTCAATAAGAAGCTGCACTGTTATACTCCATCCTAGTTCAATAAATATCAATGCACACTCCGAAAAACTCCACAATAATATCCAACATTCCCACCTCAACGCGCTGCAATCAGCTCAACGCACTTTTCATGAAACCCTAAGCCATCCACAGTTACACTTAAACCACAAGTTTGTTCAACTAATAGCAATCCACATTTCATGACGGCTTGTTTGATTACCACCAATGCACATCTCACATATACTCCCAAGCAGTTCACAGTCATACTACACCCCTTTGTTCGTCACCAAATCCGCATTTCACAAACCTTAATCTACACAACACTGTTTCTCATTCAGTAGCAAACTAGCAACACACAGTTCATCAACATTCGAGTATCCGATAATGTCACAACTTGGTAACATGCACCGCTATTCAATCAACAGCAATTTAAAGCGTTACTCAACAATCAATAGAAATGCTCATTCCACATTAACATTCTCGAAAACTCAAAAAACCGAAAACTCGAAAATAAGAGGGACACTAATGTGAATGATATTCAACTAAACATAATAACATCCAACAACAGATTATAATGAAAAATTCACACAAAACGTAAGCGGCAAGATTAGAAACCTTGATATATCCATTCTCAATGAGAAATTGAGCAACGCCGAGATGATAGGGAAACAATAATCCGGCGGCGGAGAAGCTAAACCCAGGGCTAGTAACCGCCTTCCGCCGCTTCTCGGCCTCCACATCCTTAACCCTCTGCTCCCACAGCACCGCCGGCTCAACAGAATCCTCGATCACCACCGCAATTTCCTCCCCATTCTCCGCTTTCCCGCCGCCGGACAATTCCGTACCTAATTCGAAATCCTCCGTCGTCGCCGGCGGCGGCGGTGGAGACTTGGATTTGCGGCCGCGGATGAGGCGGGCGGCAATGCCGAGGAAGAGCTCACCGGTGGCGACGGCGAAAGAGCGCTTCTCGGTGGCGGCGGGAGGAAGAGGAGGGACATCGACGTCTTTTTGTTCTCCTTGCTGATGTTGGTTGGCGGAGGAGTGGATGGGGGAGGGGTTGAAGGTGCGGAATTGACGGTGGTTGTGACGGCGGAGAGAGAGAAAAGGCGGTTTGGAGAAGCGGAGGAGGAAAGTTGCGTGTGTGTGAAGATTAGGGGAGGGAGAAAGGAAGGAGGAGAGAGAAAGTGAAGAAGAAGTGGACATGGCGGATCGAAAGAGAAGGGGTAGAGGAGGGAAAGGAGTTCGTTTGCAGGTGTGTAGTATGGTTTGCATTTTCAGGGTCTGTTCGTGTTTGCTTCTTTGGTTCGCACTTTTCGTTTGGAAGCGGTATCTGTTTCAAGAGAGAGAACAACCTCTAGACCTCGCAAAACTTAACCAGACACAAATTTTTGATCCGCCTACATAATTAGTCGGCTACTCACCCCTTATATCATGCTCTCGGTAGCACAATGAGAATGAGCATGGTGGTCATGCTCAATAAATATCAATGCCAACTTGAGACCAATGCTTAAGTTCATAAATGTTATCAATATACTGTATAGTATTTAGCCTCAAGAAGCAGAAATTTTTTCTTTCCACCGTGGTGGCGGCCGCCACACCTCGCCACTATGTAGCTGTAGGCGCGTAAATCTCCTCACCTTCTAAAAGAGGCTTAAAAGCCTACTGTTCCTGGTCAACAGTGCCCCTCCAAAACGCATCCCCTCCTCAAAACGCACAAATTCTCCTCAAAACGCAGCTTCCTTCAACTCAAAACGCAGCTCATTTCTATTGCAGAGCATCCTACTGCTGAGGTGAACCCACGCTACTCTCGTCCATCCTCACCGCTCTCTTCACTCCTTATCAGCTCGTAACCTCTCTCTCCTGCTGCCTCTTTTCATTTGCTTCTCTTCGTTTTCTCTCTCCTCCGTCGGTCCAGATCTGGCGAGGTGAACGGTAATGGATTTACCTGCATTTTTCGGGTTGATTGATTTGTTATTTTCGTTGTTATCGGTTTGATTTTTACTGGTTCCAATTTGTTTTGCCATTTTCTAGGGTTAAGGTAATGGATCTCAGGTTTGTTGATCTTTATTTTTTTTCAGGTTAACATTGTTGTGTTTCGGACTTTTGAGGTAATGTATCTCATATTTAATTACTCCATTTCTTTTTGAGTTGTTGATTTAGGCTTATTGCTTCGATTTTTGATGGTTTGAGTTGTGATTAAGTTTTTCCTTTCAATTTTTTTGCTGATTTCGTTTGTTCTTTATTGATTGATTTGATGGATTAATTCAGGCGTATGATTGTGTGTTTTAGTGAAAAAGAAGATGATTTCCACGGGAAAATCAAAGGTATCATGTTCTTTGATTCATTTCATTTTTTGTTGGGTATGTTAGTGATTTGTAGTGTTAAGTTATGAGTTTTGCTTGTTTTTGCTGATTCCTGGAGTTTACAGGTCGGATCAATGCTCAAAGAAATATTGGTGTCATAGTGAGGCGTCATTGATGTCGTTATTTCTTACTACTACTACTACTACCTTCTTCTTGTTGTTGTTCTCCTTCCTTATTTCTTACTACTACTACTACTACTACTACTACTACTACTACTACTACTACTACTACTACTACCTTCTTCAAAGTTTTCCTTGTCGTCGGCTTTAGTTCGCGTCGAAATCGTTCATCATTATACGACCATCAAATTACCTTCTTACGATGTTATTATCATCGTGGTTAACGAAATTCGGAACCAAGTGTAGGATTGCCCTATAGAGTATTGATCGATAAGGTAATCTCTCGTACACCTTTTGTGATTAGTTATGCTAATTGAGATATTAATTAACTTTAATTAAGATGTTTTACTATTTTATTATATAATATTATATTATTATTATTATTTTATGGTTAACATGCTACATTATAAAAAGAACTTAACATTCCATCAAAAATCCGATGATGGAGGCTACGTATGAACAAACAGTCACCTTATTGTACTACCTCATAATATATTAAAACATTAAAATATTATTTAAATATTATGTTATTTTATTATTGAATATTATATTAATTTTATACTTTTTTAATACTCCACTATCAAAACTTCCTTGTATCTTATGACATAATATTTTAGTGGAATACTTATGAATTGAGTAACGAGTCTTAAGATGCAACAATATAACTCATAGTATTTTATAATGTTATGTATTACTTTATATATATAAAGAGAAGAAACTCTTGGTATAGGAATAAGGGGGTGTTGAATACAAATAGTTTTATGAGGCAAGTCATTCATCTACCTCTTGTATTATTATTATCGACCTCTCCCTAGTTTATTAGCGTTAGAGAGTGTGATCACACTAGGTATCAGTTTTAGATGGATTAAGCCCCCATCTTGTTGAGTTATTGGCTCAACGCCTTGACGAGTATCGAATTCCTCATCAAGTAGTATTGAAAAGATAGAGAATGGGATGTCGATTCCCATATTTGATATTTGAGAAATGGAATGTCGATTCCCCATATTTGATATTTGAGAATGGGATGTCGAATTCCATATTTGATATTTGAGAAGTGGGATGTCGATTCCCCACTATTTGGTTCGAGAAAATGGGATGTCGATTCCCCATCATTGTCGTACTTGTTAAGTTAGTCTATGAATCTATCGTCCGTTACTTGTTGTTGAATCTAAAAGTAAGGTCTAAGTTATTCGGTAGTAGAATCCAAGGTAAGATCTGACCCTATTAGTGGTCATCTTCTCGTTATAGAGTATTAATATATATTTATATTAAATTGTTTAGAATAAAGTTCGAATTCTCTTTTTACTTTATACTTCTTGAATAGTAATTATTACCTTATACCGAATGAATGTTGTTTACCAGCTTTGGCTGACGTTATTTTTCTTGACTTGGACCTGTGATGACCCGATTATGTGAACGTAACGGCGAGCAGTAAATTTGCAAGTTTACCTGATTATTCGTGGGATGGGATATTTGTCGTGAGGACGCGCAATTTCTGAGTTTGTTTTAAATACATGTTCATTCCACCGTTTCAATTCGGATACTTTATAAAATCTTTATTGTGGAAAATTTGGGGATTTGCAATTTTGTTTAGGTACTTAGGCTTAACATCTATATGAAGGATAGGTGTGGCGGTAACGCCTCCAAATTAACATTTTATGAAAGTTACCAAAATTTTGTTTTACAGCGAAATCTTACTGTAACTTTTCTTTAATTATTTATATATGAACTTTTGAAATTTGGGGCGTTACATTTGACAAGTTAGCTTTAATGTTTATATGCTTCGTGCATTCTTCATTAAGGTTTTTGTTTATAATTTTTTTTAACAATATAGTAATTAGATATACTCCATATACGATGTAGATGGACGGTATATACAATGTATATGACATGTATAAGAAATAAAAATTGTATTTTCTATAATTTTTAATTATCAAATTAGAAAAATACAAGTTTTTTTTTTATTGAATTGCATCAAAAATATGGAGTGGGGCAACTTGCTCCCTAAGAAAAGTTATGGGGTTCAATTGCCCCAATTAAAAGTTATGGTGTTAAATTGCATGATTTGTGAAAGTGTGGGGGGCATATTGCTACTTTCGCGTAATTGATACTCCATTGCGTTTTTTATTGTTTAGAGTTATAATTAGCTAGTCGTCATTAATTTATAACGAGCTCCCAAAGCCAGTGGTTGAACCAAGAGAGCAAAGGCTAACCTAGGATGCCTCTCACCACACATCAACCCTCTACTATCTCCAAAAACAATAAACAAATAACTCATTATCTCCAACAATAATAAATAAACCACCGGTCTTCCTACTTGAGACAGACTGATGCGTAGTCATGTATCCATTCCAGCTCAATGTGTGTTTTGTGATCATCTTTCAGAAGATGCATACCATCTGTCCTTTTTCTGCCCGCTCGTAATGGAGGTTGCAAATAAATTTGATGTGGATTTACATTTTTTTTCACGCTAATAATACTAGCCTACATAACATTAATAGTTCCGTCAGCCGCTCGTTCAGCTACAACATAGATCGTATTAAATAATCAATGAACCACAATTCACTTCAAAAACTTCTGTTTATTTGGTGGAATGTATGGTTCGCTAGAAATAACTTGATTTTTAAGAATATAACACCTTCTGTTGATAAAGTTAAATGTCTAACGGAATTATCACTAAAAGACTGGTTGTTCCTTAGAAAGCAGGATATTGATAATCCAGACTATTGCGTAGACAATCCTATCCCTCGAAAAAATAACATCCTTAGTGAAACCATTTTTTGGAAGAAACCCCCTGCAGATTTTTTCAAGTTAAATTTTGATGGTTCTAAGTTTAGCAATGGACAGTCTTCTTTAGGATATGTTATTAGAAATTCAAATGGAATCTCGTTATTATTTGGGGCCAAACCTTGTAATTCTACGACTATTCTTTTTGCAGAAGTTTTAGCTTTAAAAGAAGGTCTAAAGGCAGCTAATTTCTTAGACATCAAAAATATTATAATTGAGGGAGACAATCTTTGTGTGATCAATTCTATCCGCCGTAATTGGAAGGTTCCGTGGGAGATTTCTAATCTCATTACAGATATTTTAGTGGACTTGTCAACTTTTCACAAAGTAGAGATTAATCACTGCTTTCGTGAGGCCAATAAAGTCGCAGACTTTATGGCCAATTTAGGGCATTCGTGTCCTTCTCTTACACGTTGGTTTGAGAGTCCCTCTGACTCTCTTTCCTCTCTCATCCGAAAGGATGAGTTAGGTTATGTTCGGGGATCAACCTAGACTTTCTTTCCTTTATAAAAAAAAAAAAATAAATAAATAAATAAACCACCATTATCTCCAACAATAATAAACATATCATCCACTATTTTCAACAATAATAAATAAATCACTCATTATCTCCAATAATAATAAACAAATCACACCACCTTAATCCACGAGAAAAAGGGGAACGAGGTGTTTAAAGGGGGATAGAGTGAGTATATACATATACATACATCATGGCTTCCGTGCAGAAGGAACGTACACCCCAAATAGCAGCGATTGTGAGCTTGAGTAAAAAGACCTCAAGCAACATGTCGTACCTTAGTAGTCATAATTGGTCCGGAAGTATTTCAAGCGGCTCATATCCTAGTACTATTAAGGCCAATACCCTCTTAAAAAAAAATTAAGGCCAATACTGATGAGTCGTTTGTCCATTTAAAAGGCGATAAAGGATCATCAATAGATGGGGTGCATTACGCTGGCTTGGACGCTGCAGCCTGCAGGTAAGGATTACTCTGTGATCATAGCTGGGGACGCACCTGCTGAATTCGACCACCCCGCCTCTCCAAACAAGGTATAACAAATTCAGTTATTTTCGATCCGTTGTAATAATAAGACTATTAGACTAATAGAGTTACATTTTGACGATCAAGCTAAGATAGGCACGCAACATCAACAAATTAAATAAAATCATAAATGTACAAATTTCTATCAATGCATTTAGTTTGTTGATGTTGCGTGCCTATCTTAGCTTGATTTATGTTATGAATGGGTTTGTTGATGTTGCGTGCCTATCTTAACAAGGTATAACAAATCTGAATGGGTGCAGGTTTATGTTATGAATGGCCCAAGATCCGTGGTAGACCCTTTGAGTTGGTCTGAAATTGAGATACTCTTGAAAAATGCTTCATCTTCTGCTTATTCCTACGACATTGAGGCCACTACCCTTTGAGTAATTCTTTGGTTGCCGCAACCATTAAGTTTGCCTAAGCAAACCTGGTCACATATCTCCACAAAAACTCTCTTCTCTCTCGTCTAAACCTAGGCGGGCCTGAGTAAGAGCCATTCCTAATCTTCTCTGGATAGATTACTTACTGCTACTCTAGATCTTACTACGCACGCGATGGCGGACGATCTAATTAACAAATGCTCTTCACTGACCCTGGCGGAGGATGACGAGGAAGAGGTGCTCGATCTGAGCGCGTTCGCGGATGAACCAACGGCGGCCGACGATCAGGTGCTGCTCATCGGAAAAATCCACTCAATCCGGTCATACAACTTCGATGCAATGAGGATGACGCTGGCTGAAGCTTGGGGTTTGAAGAACAAGGTAACCTTCACTTTGATTGATAATGGCCATTGTGTAATTCAATTCCTAAAACAGAAGGATAGGGATAGGGTATTGAATTCTGGACCTTGGAATTTTGGGAATAAATTGGTTTTATTGATGAACTTTGATAACTCTATGAAACCGGATGATGTTCACATTACCCACTGCCCCTTTTGGATCCGTCTCTATAATTTACCTTTTAATTGCCGATCGGAGAAGGCGGTGACTGCCGTAGCTTCTAGGATTGGGCAGGTGCTGGAGGTTGAGGAGTTGGTGATTGGGTGGGAACGATCACGGGGTGAGGGTGCTTCTTGATGTGCATAAGCCCTTACGTACGAAATTGAGGGCTACTGACTCTAAGGGAGATTCGTGTCTAATTGGTATAAAGTATGAGAGGCTGCCATTCTTTTGTTATGCTTGTGGTTTGCTTGACCATACCGAGAGGGATTGCTCGAATGTGGATGAGGAGGAACTAGCGGGGGAGAGGAGATGGGGCGCCTGGGTTAAGGCTTCGCCGCGGAGGGGGCGAGGGCGGCTAGTGGAGGAAATGGAGATGTTCACGTCTCTTAAGCAGAACACATCTGGTTCTGCTAGGAGAAAACTTATTGTAGCTGGGAGTGAGAATGATGAGGTGAGGGACACAGAGAAGACTTTTACTCTGCAGGTTGAGGCAGGGAATTCATCATCTGATCAGACACAGGGGGTTGGTGGGTTGGCTTCTCCATTACAGAGGGAGAGGGGTACCAGGGGCTGTGGGGTGGAGGTGATAGGGAAGAAGTCAGAGAAGGGGGCAGTAGAATGCAGGGCCTCCCCGGGGGAGGGGAAGCCGGGTGGGACAGGGACTAGGGTGTCGGTAACTGATTCTTTATCTGAACTTGGGGAGTTACAATTTGCTGAGGGAACGAAGGAGTGCAGGAAGGAGTCCCGCAAATTTCGGAGAGTGGTGCGTGAAGCTCCCAAAAATGTAGGGACTGAGCCTGATGGGCTTGAAGGGCGGAAGCGGAAGGATACGGCTATGGAAGTTGATGAGGTTGTGGACGCGGGCTTGGTGCAGAAGAAGGTGAGGGCAGAGGAGTACTATGTGGGTGGTGTTGCTTCTTCAGTAGCGGAGGTTGGAGGTGCCCAACCCCGCGAACAACAATGAAAATCTTGAGTTGGAACTGTCGGGGGATGGGCAACTCCCGAACAGTTCAAGTCCTCAAGAATCTTTCTTGGGGACATCGCCCAAATATCGTTTTCTTAATGGAGACGATGATTTCTGAATATGATCTGAAGACGGTACGTAGAAAATGCGGATATGATAATGGTGTGTGCTTAAGTAGTATGGGTCTGTCGGGGGGCATTGGGTTTTGGTGGGACGGAATCGACGTTGATATGATACATTACGACCAACATCATTGTATTGCTGATGTCCTCGATCAAGATGGGAACCCTGTGTGGCGTGCGATTGGTGTTTACGGGTGGCCAGCTAAGGAGGAAAAGTTCAAAACGTGGGAATTATTGGTGTCAATTAGACAGGCTTCAACGCTACCTATGGTTCTTTTTGGGGACTTTAACGAGATTCTGGGTCCGAATGAGAAGCTTGGTGGGGCTGATAGGGCTGAGAGACAAATCGATGCGTTCCGAGATGCAATTGATCAGTGTGCTTTCCGTGATCTGGGGTTTACGGGGAGTATTTTCACCTGGGAACGGGGACGTGATCCGGAGACTGTGATTCGGGAGAGATTAGACAGATTCTTGGCTTGTAATGAATGGTGCAGCATGCACAGTAATTTTGTTGTGGAACATCTTGTTCGGTTTCATTCTGACCATGCCCCGATTTTACTCAGGCCTGATGAAGGACGCTTGGATTATAGGTCAAAAAAATCCTTCAAATTCGAGCCTATGTGGTTGTCAAATGATGAATGTGCAAGGATTGTAGAGGAGGGGTGGACAGAGATTTTAAGTGGTGATGTGGCAGCCCGTACTCAGCTGTGTGCTGAACGCTTAGCAGGCTGGGCATCGCGCACTTTTGGCGACATCAGGAAACAGAAGAGGAAGGTTGAGAAGGACTTGAAGAAATGGCAGGCCCGACCCCCATCTGGTGATGTTTTGTTGAAATGCAGATGCCTTGCTGCGGAGTTGGACGACTAATGTCGAAAGGAGGAGACATACTGGCACATCAGAGCAAGGACTAACGAACTCCGTGACGGGGATCGTAATACAGGCTACTTTCACCACAAAGCTAACCAGAGGAAGAAGAAGAACTATATTAAGGGGCTTAAGGATGCTAATGGCGTGTGGAAGGAGGGTAATGAAGAGGTGGAGAAAATCATCACAACATACTATTCTGAGCTCTTCTGTGCTGGAGATCCTGTCGATTTTGAGGGTGCACTTGCCCATATCCCAAAGCGTATCAGAGCGGACATTAATGCAATACTTGACACTGTGCCCACCTCGGACGAGATTTTTGAAGCTCTATCGTTAATGCACCCAACTAAGGCTCCAGGACCAGATGGTTTACATGCCTTATTCTACCAAAAATTCTGGAACATTGTTGGTGGAGATGTGGTGAATTTTGTACAGCGATGGTGGCAGAGTGAAGCTGAATTCGGCTGTATTAACCAGACTTCTATTGTCCTTATTCCCAAGTGCAAAGAGCCGAAGTCCATGGGAGAATACCGTCCTATCAGTCTTTGCAACGTCATCTATAAGATTGTATCAAAGACCCTGGCTAACAGATTGAAGCGCCATCTGCCTATGTTGGTGTCGGAGAACCAGAGCGCCTTCATCCCCGGTCGTCTGATCACCGACAATGCTATTGTTGCCTTTGAAACATTCCATGCTATGAAACGCAAGGGTGAGGGCCGAGGCGGTTCTATAGCTTTGAAACTCGATATGAGTAAAGCTTATGATCGCGTAGAATGGGCCTTCCTGGAAGGTGTCCTGCGTCGTTTCGGTTTCTCTAGTAGCTGGGTGGATAAGGTTATGAGGTGTGTGAAAAGTGTTAAGTTTTCTTTTGCTTTTAATGGCCTTTTATGTGGCCAGCTCACCCCGTCTCGTGGGTTACGACAGGGTGACCCAATATCCCCTTACTTATTTATTCTATGTGCAGAAGCCTTCTCAATGGCGCTTAATGCGGCAGCGGAGAAGGGGGATATTCATGGCGCTAGGGTGTGCCGTGGTGCCCCGAGAGTCTCTCATTTATTTTTCGCTGATGACAGTATTCTTTTTGCTCGTGCCAATCTCCAGGAATGCTCGGTTTTAGCTGACATTATCAGCCAATATGAGAGAGCTTCCGGCCAGATCATTAATTATGCAAAGTCGGAGATTTCGTTTAGCAAGAATGTGCCTGATGCGAGAAGAAAAGAGATTTTAGGGGTCATTCATGTGAAGGAGGTCGTGAAACATGCCAAGTATTTGGGTCTACCTACAATCATTGGAAAATCAAAGAAGTCGGTTTTTGCTTGTCTTAAGGAGCGTATATGGAAGAAACTGCAAGGCTGGAAGGAGAAGCTTCTATTTATGCCTGGGAGAGAAGTGCTAATTAAAGCTGTCGCTCAAGCAATTCCAACCTACATGATGAGTGTTTTTCACATCCCGGACACACTCGTTGACGAGATTCACTCGGTCATTGCTCGATTTTGGTGGGGTGCGAAGGGGACGGAGAGAAAGATGCATTGGTCAAGTTGGGCGACACTCTGTAAGCCGAAGTCAGAAGGAGGAATGGGGTTCCGAGACTTGAAGGTCTTCAACCAAGCCCTACTGGCAAAGCAAGGATGGCGCCTAATCTGCAACTCACATTCTCTTGCAGGTCGTGTCTTAAGCGCCCGCTATTTCAAATCAGGCCCATTCGTGAACGCTAGCAGAGGGTATGACCCGAGTTTCATTTGGAGAAGCATATGGAGTGCAAAGTCCCTGTTGCTTGAGGGGCTGAAATGGAGAGTCGGGAATGGTACACAAATCAATGTCTGGTGTGATTCTTGGCTCCCTGGAAACCACTCGTCAAAAGTGCCAGTCAAGCCACATTGGGCTGGGTGTGATACGTCGGTGGCGGACCTCATCGATTACGATAGAGCTGTGTGGAAGACTGACCTGATCTCCCTTCTATTCGAGGAGGAGGATGCACGGTTGATTAGAAGCATTCCCCTAAGCACCCGATTACCCTCTGATATTCTCTACTGGTGGCCGACTAAGAATGGGATTTTCTCGGTAAGGTCATGCTATTGGCTAGGTCTGCTGGGCGAAAGTGGATGGAGAGGTTCGAGATCGTCACATCTGGATCAGCAAGTATGGGATATAATTTGGGGACTTGATACCCTCCCCAAACTCAAACACTTCGTTTGGAGGGTGTGTTCCAGGGGGCTTGCTGTGATGGAGAGACTCAACTATAGACACATTGTTCCGTCTCCGCTCTGTCAAATCTGTAAGACCCAAGATGAAACAATTGAGCATGCTTTATTGTATTGTAACGTGCCAATGCAGGTATGGGCGGCATCATCCTTCAGTTATTTTGTTGATAGTATCAAGGGGCTGCCTTTCGACAAGGTTGTAGAACGTGCTGTTGCAACACTGAGCGACGAAGCACTTTATGAGTTCCTGACTGTGGCCTGGGCACTTTGGAAATGTAGGAATGAACAGATTTTTAACAAGGAGGTGCCAAAGACTGACATTCTGCTCCCTGGGTTTATGAGGTTGCACCAGGATTATAGAAAATACCATCAGGCAACATCTACAACTCGAGGCAGGGGGCAGAGCTCCTCCAACTCGGACTGGTTCCCCCCACCTGTTGGCTCGGTTAAAATAAACACAGATGCGGCATGTAGCTCCAGTGGTGCGGTGGGTCTTGGCATGGTTATGAGAAACTCTGACGGAGACGTTTTGTTGGTAGCGTCTAAGCGGCTGGAGCGGCAGTGGACACCATTGCTTGCAGAAATTGAAGCGAGCAGATGGGGTTTGCAGGTGGCGCACACCTATGGCGCAACAAATGTGATTCTCGAGAGTGATGCCCTGGGCTTAATCCTAGCACTCCAAAAACCGACATCCGGAAGAAGCCTAGATGACTTGGTATTGGATGATATTTGTATTGTAGCTAGCCAGTTTGACTCTTTTCTTTGCTCACATGTTCGACGTAATGGCAATACTGTTGCCCATTACGTTGCGAGACTAGCTTCTCCGGATAGCCCGGAGCTCATCCTTGTAAATAACTTTCCGCCAGGTGTTCTTTCTCTGGCCGACCTTGACATGAATGAATGATGTGCGATGGTTGATCTCAAAAAAAAAAAAAAACCTGGTCATACTAGCCTAGCTACTGCTATATTACTACTATTACTATTGTATTCCTAATTATCAATAATTGGCGGTTTTCTCGAAAGGCGGGTACCCTTTAATATTTGAGAAAACACACAAAATAATTTATTAGTTTACCGGCTTAATCCCTGTTTGATAGGACTTAATAAAAGTAGTATTCAGATCAGTTCAGAGTCATTCAGATCAGATCAGAGTCATTCAAATTAAACCAGATCATAAATGTACAAATTTCTATCAATGCATTTAGTCCATAATTGATACTAATTCGTTGAAATTCAACCAAAATTTAAACACATGCAGATCAGATCAGATCAGATCAGTTTAGAGTCATTCAAATCAGATCCGATCAAATTAGATACATTCAGATCAGTTCAGTTCAGAAAAATACAGTCCTATCAAACGGGGCCTTAGTCTGATCTAGTGGTATATATATAACGTTGAACGTCAAACATGGCCTATTACGAGATGTTATTCTTCAACGAGAAATAAAATGTAGCTAAATTATTGTCAAAACCGAGCAAACTCGAGTTCTTTTATGATTTTGTTGCAACATCAACCACTCCACAATTTCAAGAACAACCGCATTCGACATTGAACTATTCACTTACACGGGCCTAAAACAAGTGAAATACTACCGAATTATTTTTCGACTTTACACACACAACATGACTAACCAGTGACTAGCGCTAGCTAGTGACGAATTTTTTTTCGAAATATGGTTCAAAAAATAAATGTTAAACAAAATGGGTTGATTTTGAACTTATTCAATCTTATGGGGTGCACGTCGACAATACCGCCAGTACTAATGGCGGTTTTAATTGTGTCAAACAGTACAAATCAAGCTTAGGGGAGAAGTCATTGACAACCTAAAACCGCCGTTGGGACTGGCGGTTTTAAATTTTTTTTTTTTTCACACTAAAACCGCCAGTGTTCAGTAAAACCGTCCGTCCCACTGGCGGTTTTAGGCTGTCAATGACTTCTACCTCGAGCCATATTGGTATTGTTTGACACGCTTAAAACCGCCATTACCACTGACGGTTTTGTCCAATGGGGTGACGTGCACCCCATAAAATTGAATAAGTTCACATTCAACCCATTTTGTTTAACATTTTATTTTTGAGCTCTATTCCGAAAAAAAATTCGCTAGTGACACCCCAACTGCAAAAAACGAGTGAATCAACAACCAGTCTAGCGTAAGTCACACTCATCATCAGTCATCACTCCTCCAAAACCAAAACCACCGCATAATTCGGTGGCAAAACACTCCACTCTCACCATGGATCTCGGGATCCCTAACCACCATACAATCAACCACACCAAATCCAACATTTTATTAATAATATTATTATTTCTATTAGTGGTTGCGCCGTCGCAAATCACACTCACAAAAGCGTCGATTCACACTTACGACCAACAACTCTTCACCGAAGTCGGCAATGCTTACCTCCTCGCCGGCGGCAGCGAAGGCGTCTTCGCCTCACGCGCCGCCCTTCCTCCGCCCACCTCCAAGCACCTCCTCCGCCACTCTCTCCACGACGGCCTCTCTTTTCTCCGGTACTTATTCCTCTTTTCTTTGTTGCCGCAGCTCAATTAATCGCATTCTACTGTTTGATCTGAATTATATAATAAGATTTACATCGCTTTTTTCTCATCGATTGATCAAGATATTGTGTTTAATTTTTCACTTTTCTGTTCGATTCTGCTGTAATTTTCATTGCGGAAAACAGTAATTTCTTATTTTGTTCGTTATTTTCACTCGATTGGAATTGCTAGATAGGGAAAGCTTATTTACTGTGCACGTGTCGTGCCATGTTTTTTTTTTTACCGTCGTCTGTTAGATTGAGATGCGGTGGACCTCACTCAAAGTAAGGAGCTAGGGTTATAGAGTGTTTTGTAATGTGTAGATTTTGCGTTGGGTGGGATCTAGATAGGAACGGTGTTGCGAATTTTACGATTTAGCTCGAGTGATGGCGATAAGTAGTTGCGAGGTTGTAATTTTTATCCAGGTTGATATAATAGAAGAACACGATTGGAGAAGTTGTGATTTAGATTGAAGGATGATTTGTATAGTGGTAATTTATGTTTTACGGAGTAGTTAGAGAAGGATGTGTTTAGATTTAGCGAGGGAGATTGCACTTTGAGAAGTGAGGATTCTCATCGAGTGAGGAGGGAGGCATGCGATCATGGAGCAATGGCAGTAAAGGAAGTAATATTTTATTATTCGGATAATTATTGAGGAAGGACGTTGGAGAAATTACGAGTTAGCTACGTATTTTGTCTCAAGGGGATGGAAACAAGTGGTGTTAGAAAACTTTTTAAGTTAACAAGAGCTTATCTTCTCAGATCTTAGCAATGGTAGGTCAGAGAGGAACCGCATCAAAATACTTGCTCTTTAGGTAGAGCAATGGTGATATGATTAGTAACACATTTCTTTCCAAAATAAGTTAAGTCCGGGAGACGCCAGTATAAACCTTTAGATTTAGCTAAGCGGCTAGGCCAATGGCATTATTCGAGTTATAAAGAGGAAAAATGTTCGGAGATATGTGATAGATAGTGCAATGGCAACTGGAGCAATAAACATTCACATCTGTGCTAATCAAAATAGGAACAAGATGAGAGAACTAGTGCTTTAGTTAGAAAAGATGTAGTTACACTATACAGGGTTTTCGTTCAGGATAATCAGAGAGCAACTGTGTTAGAAAGTTGTACTTTTTCCGTGTAAAAAGAATTAGTCTTGTACTTTGGGCAGCAAGTTAAGTGGTTTGGTTTCTCTTCTTAGGTTTCTGTTCTCATGAGGGAGCCTCAAGATATATCAAAACAACTATTCTGATCATGGTTACATGTGCAAAGGTGTTTTTTTTTTTTTTACCAAACCCAATTGTGATACTTGAAGAGTTACGAGTTTGGAGACTTAGTACTTGCAAGTTTCTTTTGCTTTAATTATACGTTGATTTTGTTTGAAGTCGCAGTGTTGTGAGAACTTCAAGTAAAGTTCACTATTCACCAATGGTTAAAGCTGGAATTAGTGCTTCAAATTTATTCCTCTTTGCTTGTGTTTGATTTGCAATCACTCTAGATGTTAATTGTCTGGAGACTATAAAAGTATTCCATTCTTCCGCCTTTGGTTGGGAATAAGATTACTTATGTTAATGTCTATGTATAGGTTCGAGAATGTATCATTCTGGAGGAATAAAGAAGCTGCTGAAAACTCTGGACTAGTTCAAGTTGTGATTTTTGAAGCAGCTGATCGCGATGATATTGGTGGTTCAGCTTATGGTGGACAACGCTCTATCTGCTGCACACCTGATCTTGCCAAACTTGAAGGATGTAAGCAAGGGGAAGTCATCAAAATGAGATCATCTACAGACAGTGATTGGCCAGTGGTTCTGAATGTGAAGTTTAAAGCAAATTCTTTAAGGGCCAGAATGCTTAGGAAAGAAATATACATCTCCAAGACGGGAATGTATAACTTGTTCTTCATATCGTGTGACACAAAAATGAATGGGCTAGTTATGACTGGGAGGACTGTTTGGAAAAATCCCGATGGCTATTTACCTGGCAGAATGGCCCCATCTATGAAGTTCTACGGTTTCATGTCTCTTGCATACCTTCTGCTGAGCTTCATATGGATTTTTCAGTATGCGAGGTTCTGGAATGAGGTGTTGCAACTTCAGCACTGCATTACAGCTGTTGTCGCTCTTGGACTCCTGGAAATGTTCTTTTGGTACCTTGACTATACTCATTTTAATAGCAGTGGTATAAGGCCTGCTGTACTAACAAGTTGGGTTGTAACTCTTGGAGCTGCTAGAAGCACACTTTCACGTCTTCTGATGCTTTCAGTTTCAATGGGCTATGGTGTGATGCGTCCTACTCTTGGCGGTCTTACCTCAAAGGTGCTGGTCCTTGGGGCAACCTACTTTTTAGCCACTCTACTGCTCGATATAACAGAGTACGTTGGCACAATTAATGATGTGTCAGGAAGAGCAAGAATACTTCTAGTCCTTCCTGATTCTTGCTTGGATGCGTTCTTAATCTTATGGATTTTTACTTCTCTCTCAAAGACGCTAGAACAGCTACAGGTTGGTTATATCTGTGTTTTGCATTCAGTGCGTTCCGTACTAGTTTGTGTTCATGAGATGTTCCTTTTACTTCATATTTGCTTAAGGTCTTTACTAGAGTATTGCATCAAGTATGCCTAATGATCTACCAATATAGGGGACTCGGTCAGATTTCTAGGTAATTAGGTGTATGGATAGAGGTCTCGTTGCTTGATATGTAAAGAAACCCCTTCCCCTCACGTTTCTTTTCTTTTCCCTTCTTTGCTGGTCCTGTCAACTCTCTCCCTCTACCAATTTACTCAAACACTACCACCGCGGCACCGCACAATCGTCTCCCACATCTCCTCCGCCCACTTTACTTATTTCCATCACCTCATCCGCCTTCGCGACGAATGTCTTCTCCCTCCTCCAATTCAACATGACGACAACATTCAACATGAGTGTTTGCGGGGGCTTAAGGGGCTGTTTAATGTGGGATGGCTCCTGGTGGGGAATATACGCACACAGCCTCTGCTGTGCTGCCACTCATGGGAAAGGATCCACTCCCTATCATTGAAATGGACAATTTCCACTTACAATAATGTCTTCTGATACCACATATTCACCAGTTATTTCAGATTTCCGACTTCTTTAAATACTCCACAACTCCTTTAGGTCTGTTGCAGCTAATGTCGTTGTAGTAGTTTTCTCAGAATCCTCTTAATATCTGTATATAATTTTTTTTTTTAAGAGGGCTGTATGTACGGTTTCTTTGCCTAACTAAAATTTGCTTCCAGGCAAAAAGAAGTTCTGTGAAGTTGGATACTTACAGGAAGTTCTCAAATGCATTGACTGTTTCAGTGATTGCTTCAGTTGCATGGATAGGATACGAGGTATGCTTTAAGATACAGAAATAAATATTTCTCTGTTTTATCATTGTCATCCCTCATTATCTCCATGAACTTTTTGAAGATAAATTATTTTGAACTCATGTATCATACTCATTTTCTTTCCATTTCCAATGGAGCCAAAGACTAATTATTCTTTGGTTTTTGGGATATAATGGAATAAAGCAAAATGGCTCATAAAACTCTGTGCTTCTTATTTTGTGAAGTAGCAGTCAGTCGGTGCGATTCTCGAAGCAATTTTCATTTTGGGTCATCCGTGCGCAGCCTCTCTATGTTTCAATAGGGGTAAGGCTTGCGTGCATCCGACCCCCCCTTACCCCGCCTTATGGCGGGAGCCTTTAAGGCACTGGGGTTAATGATGTTGTTGTTGTTGTTATCATACTTATTTTGGGATGAAGGCTCAGTTGTTGTTGATTCATGGTATTAAGCTTATATGTTCCGCTCATGTGTGAATTTCCTGTTTTAGAACTTGTAGAAGTTTAGATTGCCATAACTCATATGTTTAGAGTACTTTGTTCATCCTTTGGGAGGGGGGGATGTTTCAGTTCGAACATTTAAAATCAGAAGGCTTATCTTTGATGGCATTATTGGATAAAAATGGCATCATTAGAGCATCCCCCATGCATCACTTTGATGCTGAGAATGGTGGAGGAGGATAATCCTCTCAATTCCTCTGACCCCTCTATGCTTGGCAATCTGGTATGTGGTCGGCTTGTGGCGGCTCGCAATTCATGTATTTACTATCGCCGTGACTTTTCTTAAGGCCTTATCTTTAAATGATGGTCTGTCGAAATGAATAAGGAGCTTACTCCATTAGTTGAATCTCGTTTGTTGGATGTTTGAGTCTGTTGAATGAGTAAGTATTTATTAATATGGTGGCCTGATTCGTTCAGTATCATATCACGGTTATCCAGTGTAAAGGCTGGCCATCTAGAGGTTCTATTTGTTATGTGTACATATGAGCAATTAATGACTTCAGCAATCAGGTTTGGTTTAGCCAGTTTTGGACTTGCAGGGTTTAGCCATCTAGGGGAGGTAACTTGTAATTGTCTTACTTTATGTAGGATTGTTACTATTTAATTAATAATTACTGAAATGGAGCACATTGAGGATACACTTTTACATTGTAGGCTTCTTCTGGTGAAAACATAGATGTTGAAGGGATTTGGATCCAGTAGAGTTGAAGAATAACTCTATGATGAAAGCGTTTACCTAAAACCAAAATAGAAAGAATTACTGACACCACTTATTTTATGCATTTTGTGATTTTATCTCTAGTTTGTTACATCACTATTTATAATAGAATCTACCAACTCTTGAAATAAAGAAAACAACCCTTTACAGGATCTTCATCCATGTTGAAGCGGCACCTGCTGTGCTTAGGCCCCTTATTCCCTTGGTCGTCTAAATCAGACGTTGGTACTGGGCACTTCCAAAAAGTAGAATTGTAAAAAGCTAGTTTGAAAGGTTAGACATATGACAAAGTTGAATTTCTCACTCAAATGATATTGTTCCTCGAAAGTTTAGCTACGTCTCGTGAGTAGTTGCTATCTCTTAAAAAATATTCTTACAAAACTTATCTTAGTATGATTGGGGAACCGGAAGTGGCTGTATGTGAATCCAACAAAGTCGTACGGCAGTATATAATTTCTTGTGTTTGAGTCATCCTTAATTAAATCGACACCTGGTGGTTACTTTTTGAATACTCAAGTCCGACAATTGCTGCAGGTATATTTCAAGGCCACAGATCCTTATAATGAGCGATGGCAAAGTGCTTGGATTATTACTGCTTTCTGGGACATCCTGTCATTCGCATTGCTTTGCATAATCTGCTATCTTTGGGCTCCATCCCAGAGTGCTCAACGGTAAGTTAACACTCGCAGTTCTCCTTGCTGTCTGAAGTTGCCGCTAGACAAAAGAGCCTAAATATTTTTGCAATTGTGTGAGGGATCCTTAAGATTTTGGGTATAGCATAGTGTAGATGAGATGAACAGGGCTTGATGATTTGGTTTTGTTTCTCTCTACACGATCCATCTTTTCAAACTCTTTTCCCATGGCATCTATTCAACTCTTGGTTGCTGCATTTGATAACTTTTAAGATTTTTATCCTATGGCGCAAAGCGTGTTTCAATTTTTCCTTGCCTCCTGCCTTCCTGGGACATAGTCACATTTTCAGTATACGTAGCCATATAGGCCTAGGATCTGTTTTACTAGGTTCGTTGTGGTCTCAGATGTCAGGATCCGTTCTTTTTTTTTCTTTTTTTTTTTTTTTTTTGTTACAAGATGTCAGGGTCCATGGTTATCATTTGTAGACCTCTGAAGAACTGTGTTTTTTGTTTGCTGATAAATCATACTTTTCTGGCTTGGTTTATGCATGTGCTAGTATACTTTTACTTGTTAGTTTAGATTGTGTGGTTTGTGGAGTTTCCGACATGCCTGTAGTATCTATGCGACTATGTTGAATGTTTAGCCCTTCTATCTGTCTAAGCATACTGAGACTGTTAGGCCTTAAAAGTAAAGGCATAAATGCATAATTAGACTGTGTAGTTTCTAGACCTGGAAAACTAACTCAACTTTTCATTCAAGAAGATGGTTATAACTGGTGTTTATGTCATTTTCATATTTGACTTCTGTCCTTGATTATGTTATTCCTGGGGACAAAAGGAGCGAGTGATTGGATTTCTGTATGTCAAATTAGAGACCAAGTCATGTGGTTCAAATTAAGAACATCACTCTGGGTGACAAAAGTAAACTATTTATTCGACACATAATTGTTTTCTGAGACCGACTCATATACTGTCTCTCATCATGTAAGTTCTCACTAGTTGCGAGGCTTATGTGCCATATACTGTGTGAGGAGTCAAGGTGGCTCTATTTGTATGAAATTAAGGGAGTTTTGGCCATTTAGGCATTTAGTCAAATAGGTAAACAGGTAATAAAAGTTCGGTTGTTGTTGCAAACAAATTCGATGCATAAAAACCAGTAGGTAAAGTCCATTGTTTTCAAGTCCATTAAACTTACTTTTGCAAAGGTTAAGTCATGAGGGGAAGGAAACTAAATCAGAAACCAGTAAATTACACAAGGTAAGGGAGAGTTCGGCAGAGGCTAGGAATGGCGGGATGGAACTCTAAGCCTTCCAAACAAAAGACATTATTAAAACTAAAAGGGCATCAAACAACTTTCTTCTTCTTCCAAGGGATTAGGAGTAGAGGTTGGTAAAAGCCTTTTCACTTGGTCTACGCTAAGAGCTTGTTCGACTGGGTGACTCTGTCGTAGTGAGGTTGAAAATAACTTGCCTTGGCCCAACCTAAGGTTGACATGGAACAATAAGTGCCCAATATTTTTTCAGAGGAGATTAGTGAATGTTAGAAGGTGCACAGAGGGCTACCTTTTGTCGCTTCACAGGGTCGGCTAAAGCAAACCCCCCCCCCCCCCCCCCACAAAAAAAAAAAGAAATATTGCTTGTAAGCTGTCATTTATGCCTTTATGGCTTCATGTTAGCACCTTTGTTCGAAGTGTCCCTGTTGGTGGGTTGTGCTAAGTTAAGTTTGCTTGACAGGTATGCATATTCGGATGAAGTGGGAGAAGATAATGTCGATGAAGAAGTACAATCTCTAACCAGAGGGACAACCATGGGCGAGGTTGGCTTGGTGAAGCAAGTGAAGGATGAGAGAGATATTGGGAATGATGTTTATGATTCAGAAGAAGATGATACCCAACCTGGCAAGGGTGAGTAGTGACAATGGCACGAGGGCAAACAATACAAAAAAGGATTTTATTTTTAACTCCACTCTGTAGAGGGTTGATTACGGAATAGGAAACAGAAGTTAGTCAGAATGCAGAAGGAAAGATCCGAAGATGTATGAAGCTTGCCAGAATCTTTTGGCAAACTACATGTCGAAGGTACATACAAAACAGGAGTGTGCACATGATCCATAAACATGTCGAACATTCAGAAACATGCCATTGTTTTTGATTTTGTAATCCCTTCAAGTCTCCATTACCAGCCGGGGGGTTTATACCGCAAATTGGGTTTGCTTGTCATGTATGTTTTTGTAACAGCTTGTAATTGTTCTAACTGAGATGTATCACATTCGATTATATTGATTACTTGATTGGCTGATCTTAGTCTCGGTGACACTGGTTCTCTCTATGACTAATTCAGACTTTCGTGTCTAATTTTGTGGAAGCATAAGTTTTTTTTTTTTTTTTTTTTTTTGAGAAGTCAGCTGCATCTTAAATTGATCTGACATTCTATGTTTTTCAGTTCAGAGTCATCCTAGCACTTCTACTGACTTGAAAATTGACACCAGTGTGTGACACTCTATAAACATTCAATATCACTTGTTCATCCGGATACAATGGGATCTTCGTAAAGTTGTTGGATCATTTGAGAGATTCTACCCAATCAAGATCCCGGGACTGAATTGCAGGAAATTGTAGAAAGGGAACGAGAATCAAGTGAATATCACTGAGACCCGTGATCGGGAATGTTTTTTAAGCACTTCCATATCTTGACGACTAGTACATAGCAGAATCACACAATTACACAACAAATACAGCAGACGGACTGAAAGACTTGTCACGATTCAGGTTTCATGCCCTGCAGGATGATTCATGACTTCGCGCTCATCAATCAGATCTCTATGCCTGCCATCCGCAAATACTAAATAGTGAAGCTCCTTAAAAGGTTCTCTCATTGCATCTTCAGACACAAACAGCAATGGAATATATGCAATTATCACATTAAGATTCACAAAACAATACAACGTTCAGCCAGCCGAAAGTGGAAGCTTATGTTAGAAATACAACTCAAGCAAAACTCCTAACTTACACCAAGCAAAACCTCTCTGTTAAAAGAGAAGTTATTGATTGAAAAGCCGGCTCCTCTCAGAATGGAGAGCCTCCTGCAGGCATCTCCCAGTTATCTTCATTATCGTCGTCTTTCTTCTCAACCTTTGTAGCCTCATCCCTGTTTTGCCATGGACCACGTGCTTGAGCACCGCGCCTGTGGAGAAGGGAAATCATCTTAGTAACAAGAGACAGTTGTAGGGAAGCCAATCAAAAGTCAAAACAACTTCAAAAGTTCTCAACAAAAATTAGCATGCTATCTAAAGAACGGTTCTTTTTTTCGAGGTTGTTTAAATTATGGATTCGAAAGACACAATAGTGTTGTTCATGTCGTACAGAAGATTCTCAAGTCCTACAAGTTGATAAAGTAAATGACAGAATTCGGAATCCTTCATAACAGTTGTGTTTCTACCCATCTTTCTTAAATTTATACATCTACTGTTCTGATGTTATGATCAGAAGAGTTGTGCTTCTCTACAGCAGTACAGAGGTAGAGGTTAGATTAACATCCGTGGAGCTTGCTAAATAAGAAACTACCAACTTGGGTCATCCTACTTCACATGCGATTCAGACCTTAAATTGAACACATCAGACATCTCTTAACCCTGTCAACTGTAGCATCCACAGTCTGAAGTTCTTTCTTCCTACTTCACATACAAATATACAATTCAGACCTTAGTATGACCACATCAGTCATCAGACATCTCTGAAACCTGTCATACTGACCAAATGGAATTCTACACCACAGTCTGGAGTTCTTTCTTCCTAAGGTAAGGACAGAATTTGCAGTAGTACTAACACAATTACGAACAATGCTTAGCATAAATCACCCACACAGATAACTCCTTGTACATCTCCCCAATTATAACTCTGATCACATTTACCAGCCAGAAATCTACTTTAGAGTCTAGAGATCTTTCTCCAAAACGTAATGATCACTCTATCCTAAATCATCCACACAATAATACCTTCTACAAGATACTCAAGAGCGGCGTAAAGCCGCAAAGATATCACCTTTACAAGGGCAACTCAATTCCTCATCAAACAAACTCATTCCACATACAAACCTAAGCAAACCAGTAACCCACTGAACATGATTATCCTCCAAATACATCAAAGTTAAAAACTTCGTGAAACCTATTTATCGTATCCAGTACCTCAATCTTTACCACTAGACCTCACTCGGGTTCTAAACAGTGAAATGCAACTCATAAACTAACAGTAAGAAATGAACAAAAACATAAAACTTGTAAAAGAAGGGACAACAAACAAACCTTCTACGGCTGTTACGCTTAGCAGCATCGCGAGCCTTACGCTTCTCCTTATCCTGCTTATTCTCAAAGTAACGACGTCGTTTACACTCCTGAATAACACCAGCTCTCATAACCTCTCTTCTGAACCGACCAAGCAGCCTTTCCTCAGGCTCATTGTCATCCACCAACACTTGAACATTGTACGCTGCATTAAAGAAAAGGGTATTCGAATACGCGAGCGACGGGCAAACTACTGACATCACATCACTTGGGTACTCCTCCTTTTTGGCTACAATTGGCACATTTTGTTGGGTTTGGGGTGATGATGAGATGGAGAGAGATGGGGAGGAGGAGCTTGTAGAGGAAGTTAGAGGGTTTTGGTGTGGGAATTTGGGGTTGTTGTGGTGTTGTGGGGTGGTGTTTGATGGGAAAAGAGGGGAGAGGAAGTTGAGAAGAGATGAGGTTGAAGCCATGGATGAGAAGCTTGTGGGAGGTGCTAAGTGTGAGTGTGGGTGCTTTGTTGATTTTGAAGAGCTTTGATTTTCTTTCAATTGGATTGGTTTTGGATAGAGTTTGATAGTTGTGAGGGTAAAATTGTCATTTCATTGTGACTTTTTGATGATGTTTTTCATCTAGGAATTGGGGTGAGGGGTGACCCAAATTGGTATGGACCTGTGGGTTGTGTGTTGGGATGAAATGGTATTTTGTTTTACAAAGGCCTAGTCAAATTAGGAACAAATAAAGGGCCTTAGGAGATATTAGGTTATGACTTCTGACTATCAAATGGGCCTCTTGTAAATTTTGATGGTTAATTTAACTTTCTTTTTTTGGTAACACGGGGATCCCGCAGCAAACGATTATTTGGAACTTTCGTTTTACATGTTGCAATTTGATTATAGTTCCGTATGCTATCTCATATACTTTTGCATGCATTGCGTGCATTTCAATACTTGTTTGGAACGAATGAAGGTAAAGTACGTGGTTTGTAATCTAGTAACTCATATTGTATTTTTGGACATATTGTTTAACGAATTTAAAACACCCCAAATTTGAAACTCAAAGGAACTGATATTGATTTGGTTTAAGATTTCTTATTTGAGCTATGGGTCAGTATTATAGAGTGTTGATAACCTAAACTTTTTTCGGGATACGATAACACATTTTGTGGGGACTTTATATCGAAAATAATACGAGATACTAAACGGTTCGTACAGGTGCTTAGATAAAAATTATATCTCACAAGAGAAGAAACGGGTCGAGATATCGGTAATCCTTCATGAAGAATGTAGGATTAAGTAAATATTCCCTTCGTCCTCCTTTAAACACCTTACAGTCCTCACTCCCTTTTTTACGTAGATTAAGGTGGTGTTATTTGTTTATTATCGTTTAAGGTAATAGGTGGTTTATTTATTATTGTTGAAGATAATGAGTGGTTTGTTTCTTATTTTTGAAAATAATGTGTGATTTGTTTATTACTCCCTCCATTTATTTCCAAGCTTCTTGTTGCTTTTTGCACAAAGTTTAAGTAATGGATCAAAAATTATTAAAAGCAACTATGAAATGGACATCTAGCACTCAGGAGCCATCTCATTGGCTGAAAAGTTACTAAAACTGGAAACAGGAAGCTTGGTAGTGATTCTAGTGAATTCCCCTAAAAGGAAAATAGGAAGCTTGGAAATGAATGAAGGGAGTAGTTTTGGAGATAATGAGAGTTTTGTTTATTGTTTTTGGAGATAGTAGAGGGTTGATGTGTGGAGAAAACTTACCGTATTTAGTAAGTTTTGAAATGGGGTGTTTAAAGGGGGACACCCAAAAAAAGAAAGCGCGGTATTTAAAGGGGGGCGGAAAGAGTATAGATATGCTTTACCAAACTAATGTTTTTGGAGTGTATGAGTCGTATGCACATAAGTAACGAACACTCGTATCAAGTACTACATTCTACAAGTCTATTATGGTCAATGCTATTTTGGGACTATTGGCCTTGATTAGTAATCAGCTTTTTATTAGAAAGATCTTGTATTAAGACTAGTGGAACAAACAAACAGTTATCATTGTTATTATGTCTATTATTAAGAAGGGGCATCCTTTGGCTTCTTTGAAAAGTTAACTGTACTAGAGAACTCTGATCTTAATCAGATCCTAATTAGTCCTTAGGAGGAAAGTTGGATTGCCTAACTAAGGATATAGAAGATGGATAATGTTGATCTACACATACTCTTTTGATCATCACGTGCGGGGCATGCGCCGCCACAATCATGCCATTGGCCACAAATCAAGACCAAAAAATGTTGGTTTATTTATTTCTTTTTGACGGAGGACATGGTTTTGTTGTACCCCAAAGGCGGCTAGTCAAAAAGCATGAGGATGGCAATTTCGGAGTACTTCATGAAATCATGACTGTACGTGTTTGGCGAGGGACGTATGTATGACTTGTGTTGGGTTTCCGGTTTTGATGATAACAAATATTGTTGCACGATTAAGGTTAGTAGTTTGATTGATGTGCTTATTGAACTAACCGTATGATCTAATACTTGTCGAGTTGTTTGTTTCTTTATAAGAACAGGTTTCACCGATTATGGTGAATTGAGTTTTAATGGAACAACTACAAGTGGTCGTGCAACTACAAGAGACGTCAAGAACATCTGGTTTAGTCGGTATAGATCTCTTGTATTAATCTTGCTTGATTCACCGGGAACGAACTTTGCCTTGAAAAAACAATGCTGGGAACAGAGCATGGAACAGAGTCACAGACTAGCTCATAGTCTCTGTTCCATACACTGTTCCTATGCATTCAGATTTTGCTAATCTTTATACGTGATTTTGCAAGAAACCAGTCTTTTATAAAGATTGTGATTTTGTCTCAAAAAGATTTTCGTAAAAATAATTATCTCATAACTTATCCTTTTTTCGGGTATTATCTTTCAAAGAGATTTTCATATTATTTTTACAAGATATTGTTTGCAAAAGATTTATTTAATTTGGAAAATCTATCTTTTGGAATATCATTTCTTAATCAGTTTTGAGACTTTTTCTCTGTTATTAGTAGAACACAAATCACGTTGTTTCACGCACGCACCTTGAGATTAAAACGTTTTGAGCTTAAACAGTATTTCACCAAGGCAAACAAAGTTCCTAGTGCGTCATCTTGATTTAGGGCTTAATCGTATCTCACTCGCTTTCAAGAAGCACATCGAGATATTGAATCTTTGTAATCTTTATTTTCTTAAGAGTGGATTCGGGTAGAGTCTCAATATCTGTGGTAGATATTTGGGTAGTGGTTCTTGTGGTAAGAACGTCAATTAGTTCTTGTGGTAAGAACGTGAATTGGTGCTTGTATTACTCTTTTGATAATAGTGGATTATTGAAGATTAGGTTAGGGTGGACGTAGACCTTGAGGTAAGGTCGAACCACGGTAAATCTTGGTGTTATCTGCGTACTGCATTATTTCCGTATCACAGGGAACAGTCTCACATACACTGTTCCGTGTGACTTCATCTTATCGCTCCATCGTCTTGGGAACAGTTACACATACACTGTTCCATACGTTGTTCTCACTTATTGTCCCCTTGTCTATCAACTCCAAAGTGCGAAAAAGTTGTAGAATTCGGGTCAATTACTCGAATTCCCTCAAACACTCTATTCACCCCCCCTCTAGAGTGTCCGCCTGATACCAACAATTGGTATCAGAGCAGGTTTGCTCGAAAGGCTAATATCCTAGAGTATGTCTATGGGATCTGTGAAGCAGGCGGCGAAGGGAAATAATATGTACTTAGAGGAGGAACAATTTGAGCGACAGTCACATATCTCAAATACATGTTGTACTGCGTCAAGCATGGAACAGGGAACAGAACAGTTCCCTCCGGAGCCTCACTTGTGCTTAATGGCAAGACATGAAGATGGAGATGACGACGAAGACCAGGTAAGTTTCGATTCAATAAAGTCTAATTTGCATAGGCTATCTAGAGATAAACTTGCTAATTACATCATTATAATTATGGATGAATGTATGGATATAGCTAGCACATGTCAAGACTTAAAAGAACAACTTCAACATCTAATCACTAACAGAACTTTGCATGAAAAGAAAATTTCTTCACTTGAAAATGATTGTTCTGCTTTATGTGATGAAAATTCTTTGTTATTGAAAGATCTTGAAGAAAAGAGTGTTCAATTGTCTGTTATGCAAAAGAAACTTGATGAGAAGTCTATTTCCGCTGTTGTTCCTAACACTGTTCCCATGTTTGAAGAATGTGAAAATAAAATTCGTTTGTTAGAACAGGAAATAGCAGATCTGATGTCAAAACCTACTCATGTGCATAATTCTAATGATTCTGTTTTCCTTGATGAAAATGTCTTACAAAGTTTTGAACTTGCTAAATCTGAGATTGAGTCTTTGACAATAAAGAATAAAGAACTTGTGAGTAGAATCGAAGTTCTTGAAAACTCGTTAAAGATTGCTAAACAAGAGAATGAAAAGTGGCTCTCTAGTCAGAAAGCTATCGATCTCTTAAGCCGTCAATCTAGAAAACAAGGTAAGGCAGGTATTGGCTATGTTGATGTTGAGACCAGTACAAGGAACAATGCACATAGTACCCGCAGGAACAACGTGCAGTCAAGGAATAATCACTGGAGTAATGGTTTTCCATATCCTGCTCCTGAGACTAGTAGAAGGAACAGTGGACAGACTTGTGGAAGGAACACTGTACACACCAGCAGAAGGAACAGTGCACACACCAGAAGAAGGAACAGTGCACAGACCAGTTTCTGGAACAGTCCAAGGAACAGTGCACAGACCAGTGCACGGACCAATCAATGGAACAATGCATGGACCAGTGACAGAAGGTGTTTCAATGACTACAGCCAAGACACTAGACGATGGAACAACCACTGTAACAATGCACACACCAGTGTACGGACCAATGCCAAAAGGTGGTTGTATGACTCCAAACAAGGTAAGTATGTTTACATGCCTGATTCGACTGTGCATTATTTGTCTAATGATCTTGAGATGTATGAATGCACAAAACAGAGGAAAATATTTGCACGGAACGGTAAGGTAGTCAAGCAAGTATGGATTCGTAAGGATTTGATTAATGCTATGACTAACTCCAAGGGACCCAAGTATGTTTGGGTTCCTAAATCAAAGAACTAAGTTCCTTTTGCAGGCTAGGGTGAGAGCGAGCAAATTTTTGTATGTGTGAAGTGGTTGCTCGAAGCATATAATGCGTGATCCGATTTATTTCTCTCACTCACAGCCTTTGAAGGAGGGTGTGTGATTGTTGATGACATCAAGCATGATGATGTAGGTAAGATTGGTAAGTCTCTCACACACTCGATTAGTGATTTGATTTGTCGAGTTTTTGCTATGTGTGTCAAGTTTTACAATGTGCTCTATTGTTTACTATTCGTTCTTGAACAAAGCATATGGACATGTATCTCATTCTTTGTGACAATGTGAAAAATGGGTTTTGATGAGCTCTTGGTTGTGGCTAACTGAAAATCAACTTGCTGGTACTCTATTAAACTGTTACCTAGTGATAGGTTTAAGAAAATAAGAGTCGAACTTTGGTTGATTAAATTAAGATGTTTGTAAGCATACTTCGACCCCCCAATGATTGACGAGAATTGGTTGTCTCCACTTGAGTTACACAAATGTCTTTTGTATGCTTCTGATTGATCTTGTTGAATGCTTTAGATGTACAAACACTCGTTAAATTGTTTGCAAGCTATGGTATCTATTAACCTAAGTTGCCTTGGAAACAGCGTTGAGAACAGTCCTGAGAACAACATTGGCCCCCTTGTTCCCTTTGTGCTTTTGATCCTAAACTTGTTCCCAATTTGCTCTCAGTCACGCCTTGTCCATTTTTCATCCCTTGGTCCTACACCTGTTCCCATCCATGATCCTAGCAGTTCACATGACTTCACGTATATGCACTGTTCCCTCGCATGTTCCTAAGTTGTTATGGATCATCTAATCAAAGGCAGGAGGTTGTGATTATACGTATAACTGCAATGGTGGAAATTTTCTATAATCATGGGAAATCATATTCAAGATAATCGGGAATATTCATTGTTTGGCAAGTTGCTAGTTATTGGAAAAATTGTGGTGAATGTTTCCTTGAATTGCAATTGATGAAGATTGTGGAAATTGAGATAATCAATGAATGTCATGAAAAGATTTTTGCTATAATTTGGTTGGAAAATTCATGGAGCAATTGTACTAGATATCGGCAAAGATCAGAATATTTGCAAGGGAGATTCTTAGAAGATATTTATGATATATGATGATTTGGGAAAAGATTCTCATTATATTGATTTCTTGGTTCCGAAGATACTTAGAAGATATGGAATGAATGAAAGAAGAGAAGGGGATTTGATGATACGGCATCGTGTGGTAATTGTGAGTTCAGTTGTGGTGTTGTTCTTGTTTCCGCACTTGTTCCCGTTGCTGTTCCCTCACCTGTTACCAAACGCTTTTCTATCCTACCAGCGACATGTTCCCAGCAGTGGTCTTATGAGCAAAGTAAAATTGTGGAAAGTGCACATCCAGAAGATACGGTGGAAAATATTTGTGGGCATGATTTTTGGTAACCTGGATCACAAGTGGAAAATATGCAGCCAGCTGATACGATGGAGAGATTTCATATATGTGGATTTGAAAGGTTTCATGAGGCAAGATTGTCAAAAGGATTCTGCAAAAGGAAGGATTCTACAGAGAGGAGGAGTTGTTTTCCACACAAAAAAAAAAAAAAAAAAAAAAATTTCAAAAAAATTTCAAAAAAAAAAAAAAACAAAAAAAAAAAAGGAAAACAGACTCCCAAGATGAGAGGAACTCCAAGAAGCCTTAAAAGGAAAAGAGCCGTCGTTTCTTCTTCCCAAACGTTAGAGCTGCTACTGCTGCATAACAAGTTTCTATCACAACTTTAATCCATCTATCAGTGAAAATGATAGGCTTGACTGATGACATGAGGCTGAAAGAGGAAGATTGTTCTAAGGGGGAACCTGACAAAGTGAAGAGGTTTGAATTCATCTAAAGGGGAACATTTTTGAAGGCTCGAAATCTCTATTGAGCTAAGACAATTTCCACAAGGGACATCAACTACAATGATGCTCCTACTCACGACGGACAAAAATCATGGGTGTTGTTGTTCTATCATCTGTTCCTTACACTGTTCTGCCATCTGTTACTTACGCTTGTTCCAGCATCTGTTTATGCTCCTGGTCCCATCACTGTTCCTAAGTTGTCAGTTGATCGTAATAAACATATCAGTGAAGAATGAAGAGGGGCAAATGATTCTTGAGGGAAAATATGGTTGTATGCCAATATGGTTGCTCAATGATGCATGAGTTTTGGATTCTCTACGGAACTTTTTGAGGGGGAACATGTTTGACAATCTTGAGGAGGAATATGGTTGATGAATTTCACAGAAGAGGTGAGTGTTCAATAATGCATTCATCACTGATTCATTTGAGGGGAACATCTTTGCATTGATTATCGAGGAGGCAAGCTCGATTCCCGAAAAGTTTGGAAGAGCAGGTGATTGGTTTTAATCTTTTCGATGAATGAGTTGATGATTATAGTTGGAACAAGTTTGGCAGATAACTATCGTTGATGTGGCTACTGCTACTCACGGTACTCATGGTGTTCTAATGTTGATGCGAGAAGTTCTTGTTGAGAACAGGCCACCTGTACCTGTTCCCAACACTGCTCCTTTGTTGTTATACTGTCACTGTTTCCGCCACTGCTCCCTTGAAATTAATGAGTTGACTCATTATGCACCTGGTAATATTACCTTGTTCCCATCACTGTTCCCTCATTTGTTCCCATCACTGATCCTTTCTCCCTTTTCAATACCACAAACCCAGCCTTGAACACTTGCTGTTGTTCTCTCTTTTGCTGACTGTTTGATACACTCTCATGCTAACGCTGTTATGTTTTCAAGGATTTGTGACCTGGTTTTGGGTAGACATAGCTTAATTACAGTTTTGCTTGAGCTATTTGGTTTCTATTGTCTACTCGACTTGGTTCAATTCGCATTTGTGGTGTTGGATTCGCATACTCTCTTGTGCAGTCTTGGCCTTTTTGATGGTGTCAAAAGGGGGAAAATTTGTGCAAACTTTCTATCTCTAAGTTCATGATAACTAGAGTTCATCTTGAGTTTTCGGCAGTTTAGTTCAGTACCAAATTGTTGAGTTTCATGTTTGTTACTGACCTTTGAGCTTCATGTGTGCTAATGACCATTGTCTACAACTCTGTCCTTATGCCTTGCTCATTGGAATGATTTTTGTGAAAGTTTGACACACATATTTGTCATCATCAAAAAGGGGGAATTTGTTGGGTTTCCGGTTTTGATGATAACAAATATTGTTGCACGATTAAGGTTAGTAGTTTGATTGATGTGCTTATTGAACTAACCTTATGATCTAATACTTGTCGAGTTGTTTGTTTCTTTATAAGAACAGGTTTCACCGATTATGGTGAATTGAGTTTTAATGGAACAACTACAAGTGGTCGTGCAACTACAAGAGACGTCAAGAACATCTGGTTTAGTCGGTATATAGATCTCTTGTATTAATCTTGCTTGATTCACCGGGAACGAACTTTGCCTTGAAGAAACAATGCTGGGAACAGAGCATGGAACAGAGTCACAGACTAGCTCATAGTCTCTGTTCCATACACTGTTCCTATGCATTCAGATTTTGCTAATCTTTATACGTGATTTTGCAAGAAACCAGTCTTTTATAAAGATTGTGATTTTGTCTCAAAAAGATTTTCGTAAAAATAATTATCTCATAACTTATCCTTTTTTCGGGTATTATCTTTCAAAGAGATTTTCATATTATTTTTACAAGATATTGTTTGCAAAAGATTTATTTAATTTGGAAAATCTATCTTTTGGAATATCATTTCTTAATCAGTTTTGAGACTTTTTCTCTGTTATTAGTAGAACACAAATCACGTTGTTTCACGCACGCACCTTGAGATTAAAACGTTTTGAGCTTAAACAGTATTTCACCAAGGCAAACAAAGTTCCTAGTGCGTCATCTTGATTTAGGGCTTAATCGTATCTCACTCGCTTTCAAGAAGCACATCGAGATATTGAATCTTTGTAATCTTTATTTTCTTAAGAGTGGATTCGGGTAGAGTCTCAATATCTGTGGTAGATATTTGGGTAGTGGTTCTTGTGGTAAGAACGTCAATTAGTTCTTGTGGTAAGAACGTGAATTGGTGCTTGTATTACTCTTTTGATAATAGTGGATTATTGAAGATTAGGTTAGGGTGGACGTAGACCTTGAGGTAAGGTCGAACCACGGTAAATCTTGGTGTTATCTGCGTACTGCATTATTTCCGTATCACAGGGAACAGTCTCACATACACTGTTCCGTGTGACTTCATCTTATCGCTCCATCGTCTTGGGAACAGTTACACATACACTGTTCCATACGTTGTTCTCACTTATTGTCCCCTTGTCTATCAACTCCAAAGTGCGAAAAAGTTGTAGAATTCGGGTCAATTACTCGAATTCCCTCAAACACTCTATTCACCCCCCCTCTAGAGTGTCCGCCTGATACCAACAACTTGGCATAAATACATTGAATTTAATTGATCATTTTCAGTTAACACAAGTAGCTTTCATGGAGTTGAGTTTTATACAAATTTGTTTGATTTGTTTGCTGATTTTGTAAGCTTCCGATGTAGATGCCGTGTGGCTTTTATTATGAATGAATGAATGATATCTTCCTTTCAAAAAAAAAAAAAAAGTAAGTACTAGGCACCCCATCAGGTAACTCTTTTGGATAGGATGTCACATAATTTGTCAGACGAGAAAATACAAGAGATGGAGTAAAGAGCGAGGTGGCGGGGGTATGTACAGAGTGTGTGGGATGTTGAAACTCCATTTAGAACCTCAGTGTGCCGTTTAGTTAGATTCACGGAAAACTTGTGATATTGTGTAGTGACGAAAAAAATATAGATGGGTTATATTATTAAATCAGATATTGTTAGGTGATTATGGAAATAGTATGGCAACGCCGTAATGTTTAGATACATCGGGTTGAATAGGTTAGATTAGATCTCATACCATGTCCTAGGAAGAGGTTAAATAGTATAGACCTATAAGCGTAGTGTTCGATTAATTTAGATTAGTACATTGGTAATAATTCATCTAAATTCAACCATTAGTCTAGGTTATGTCGTAACAAGTTAAATATAATAAATTAAATTAGGTCAAATCAGAAAGATGCAGTCGCATTATGCTTGCTTCCTTATAGTCACGATCGATAACAATTCGCCTACACGTATACTCACACATTACTCAAGATTCTTTTCATTTTTGCGGGTATATTAATTATCATTTCGGTTTATCTTAATTACCAAACACTAAGTGGCCTGATCGTTTGGTTGCATAAGGGAATATGGAATTCCCATGCAATTTCACTTCCTATGGATTTCTAATTCATGCGAATTTGTCAAAATTGTTTGGTAGATGTAGGAAGTAAATTCATGCAGGAATTGCCAATTACCAAGGGGGAGCTTGGTAAGCCGATTCCTCCATTTTGTAGGAATTGAAAATTCCCATGAATTCTCAATTCCTATGAATTTGGCTAACCAAACAACTCTAACTTTTTCAATTCATGGGAATTCTGAATTCACATGATTTAACATGGCAACCAAACGACCACTAAGCTTTCAGAATTGCGGATTCAAAACATGTTATTGCACCTTGGTGGTTAGATCTTTGACTTTTGACTAACCATTGACCTAAACATGATAATTATATATATTCATAGATATACAGAAGAGTCGAGAGAAAAGGACATTTAAGCACAAGTTTTGGGTAACACATACATTCTCATCCTATATTTTCATCATAACTATTTAATGAAAAACATGTTTAAATAATAAAATGAGGCCGCCTTAAATATATTGATAGAGGTGGAAGTTTCATTCAATTGCTTTCACAAATCACAAAACACAGTCATCTAGACCATATGACAACATACATAATAAAAGGATTAAGCATATCCTCTGGAGTGATTTTTTTCATAGAGTATGCTAATTGTAAACTGAAATTATAATCGAAAATGTATTTATGAATATAAGAGACAAATGTACATGTTAGAGTTAATTTTTCTTTTAAAGTAAACTTTATCGTATAGAGTTATATTTCAATTTTAGGGGATCTCAATCCATAATAAAATATTAGGATTTAGGGAACAAAAAAAAAAAAAGGTTTATGCATAATTGCTTTGGTCTAAGATTGTGATTGTTTAACTGATTTGAGTGTGGGGCTTCCCCTTTTCACATGAAAATGTTAGGGAACGATGTCTTCATTATGTATTCATGCATGTATCATTAATTCATCACGTAACTTGTAAAATTAATTAGTTTAATTAATTTACTACTAGCTAGAAGACTCATAATGCACTTGCATTGCCATTTAAAATTAAAGTGGCGTATGGGCTAAATGACCAAATTGGTATATAAAAAGACACCCAAATACCAGATTGGTATAAAAAAAACTTAAAGAGACAGATTGGTATAAAAAAATGATAAGAGAGTCAAATAAGCCTAACTTTATGTTGGGGTTGAAAAATCGACAAAAATAATTGATTATATTTTTTCAAAAATATGAAAAACGGTTTTCTACTATTTTTACAAAAATAAGTTGTACCATGAAAAATATTTTAAAATTTAGTAAATAATCATTTTTCTTATTTTTGAAAATGAAAATTAATTTTTTTTTTGTCGATTTTTCAATTTTGGGAAAAAATAGGCTTATTTGACTCCTGTTATTTATTTATATACCAATATGTCTCTTGAAGTTTCTTTTATACCAATCTGATATTTTGGTGTATTTTTATATATCAATTTGGTCATTTGGCCGTGGCCAGAGGCGAATCTAGGGGGTAGCCTGGGGTGCACCGGCTACCCCAAATTCCCCAAAAACGTCAAAATATTGCCTAAAAAATTCCAAAAAAATAGGAAAAAAATTTGAAAAAATTAATTTGTACTAGAAGGGCTACCCCAAGTTTCTAGGGCTAGATTCGCCACTGGCCGTGGCATATGTACAGTTGAATATATAATACGGAGTAAATGATTTAGACAAACTCTTGTTAACACGACTATATATCGAACAAGCAAAAGCAAATTAAAAAATCTAGATAATTGTTTTTAATGAAATGAGATATTCGCAACTGTTATAATAATCTTCGCATTTTATCCGGCCAAGCTCTTTCATTTTTAATCTAACAAGTTTTCATATTTATTTTTTTGTGTGTGTCGTCAGTTTTTTCACCAAAGAAAACCATGATGACAAGTTTTAATGCATGACTATATTTTTTATTGGTAAAGTCTGCCATTTTAATAAGTTATACAACCACTAGAATGATGAAACGATTATCTACGACAAATTGACGAGTTCTCCATATAAAAAGATTATAAGGAGAAGTTGATTGCTAATGTACGTATAAACTATGTAATATTGCATGAGTAAAGCCAAATCCTAAACACTAATCAGTGGATCTACCATGCCGAAGCCTCTTATTAAATTACTCATTTTCTGTTGGAGATGGAAAGCTTAACTTATCCAATCAACTTCCTTTTTTCCAACGTTGGAACATGTCGATAGTTTTATGATTTCCCCCATTACATTAATCAGTCCAATTCTAATCACTTAGCTTATTAATTTTACACTGGTGTCGTTTGGAGAGTTTAAGGGTACCGTGCGAGCATAAGTGTAGACCTTTCGAAAAACTAGCATAGTGGCATTTGCTAAGTGTCATAATGAAAAAAACTCTCCTGAAATCTCGAATTCTGATCTTATACCTTTTGAAGGTTATTTCATTTACACTGCTTGTTATCGTTTTTAGTAACATAATCGGAGTAATTTCACCTAAATTCGATTAAATTTTGACTAATTAACAACAAATTACTTCACTTGAACTTAACTAAGTACAGTTTAGATAAAATGAAATCGGATAGTTTGTTGATGAAGAGATAATGGCCTAAGCTAACTCAAAAGAGCAAAATCATTTGGCTTGGTGATGGAGTAATAATGGGGTACGTGCCAAATGCCAACAAGTCGAAGTCGATGTCTCAACTCCCAATAATCCTCGTTTTCTCTCACATGAATCAGAAAGATCATATCACAATTCACAAATGATCGAGAACAAATCAAAATTATAACACAATTAATAATGATTTACCGTTTTTTATAGAAAAAATAAATCATTCAACATTATGTGAGATTGTGAGAATATGTCATGCGATTGCGTGCATGGGGGTATATTCATTTGATTTAATTTAGTGATCGAGGATATTCCCTCATCTTTGCATTTAAATACTCATAATAAGCTGATCATGATTTGTTGAAGTGGTTTAGCAGAAGTTGCCAACTTTAAAGTGATGTGAGCTTCTATAGTTCTATGGGCTCATCCACCACATAAGAATGTTTAATTAATTTGTTAATTGCTTTGGTTATTACTCAATGGCCGGGTCTTGTGTATGTGAGATTATTGTAGCATGATGAAATGTAGTATGATTTTGAGTAAGTTTTCAATCTAGACGATTTTGTGGGTGACCGGGTGAGTTCGTTGTTCCATTGGTTTTTTTTTTTTACCCCAGTTTGTACCTATTGAAAACATTAACCAATTATTATTAGTTTAGAATTGGTTGTCAAAAGTTTTGTGGAAACTAAATTATCCTTCAACCAATTGTAAAGAATGATAGCAACAATATATTCCGCAACAAAATATTATTATTCCTACAATAAATTGTAAAAGATGAGGACATGCAGTCATAAAATAAGTCTTTCAGAGGATAAAGGTTGGCCTAGTGGTTAGAAACTCAATATGCGTGGGGTTGTCCCGAGTTCAAATCCTCATATCCTTATGTACCAAAAAAAATAAAATAAAATAAAATAGGCCTTTCAGGTAGAAGTTACTTCAATCCCATAGGGCGTTCGAGTCGGCATGTATATCGTACTCTAAGGACTATGTACCCCCAAATTTGCGTTTAAAATTTAGCGGAATTTTCATATATATATTTTGTGGAGTTCCTTATGTAGTTCAGTGGATATTATCTTTATTTTGTGAATTTATGTATAATTTTGGTCAAACACAAGCAAGATCAATCAAAAGACTTTTGAATGGTTATTTTAAGGTTTTAACCTAGCTATTTATTTAAGTATTTTTCATCCATTAAGGGACTCTAATGAATTTATAATAATGATTATATTTTCATGTTGTACTTCAAGAGAGAAGAGTTTAGGTAAATGACTCAAGGAGTGAAAAAAACATTATCTAACAGCTTGTTTTAAATTGTCTAATGTTGACACTTATAAAAATTATCATTATGATAATCATTTCTAGGGGTAATATATTCAAATAAAGTTCATATATTCAAATAATTTTTTCTTATATAGATTGTTTTTTTTAAGGGGAATTGAACATGAAATACGAGAGAATTGAATTACTTTTCAAGCACTCTACTAGTAGACGGGCCAGATAAACCTAAAATACTGTTACTACCGTCATCTTATTTTATTGTGCCGATTAAATGATTTGATGGAAGCGAAAGTAATTAGATTTGTAAGATGCGCTTTCTCTGTTTAATGACATTTGTGTCTGTGGTCCTATCAATTTCCGAGTCAGCAATAGGCCACCTTTTACTCCATAATTTCTGTTTTCAACTCTCCATTTTGTCTTTTTACAATTAATAATACATTCCCTCATTACCACACTCACCGTCCACCTTGTGGAACTCTTCTTCGAGGTGCCTATAGCTAATTACGGTAAAAGTAATTTTAAGATAAGATCGTCTTATCGTAATATTATGACTTCTACAAGTTTACATGGATGAAAAATTACAAACATCAGTAGTGAAAGATTTAGAACTCGAGCTTTATTATGTCCAGTTTTTTTTTTCCCCTAAAGGTCAACATGTCAACTCATTAATCAATGAACTCTAATGGGAGTAATAACTTCTTTAAACAATAAAAGGGTTGTCCCGACTCCCGATTCTTCAAATTAGTTTTTGCAACTTAAATATCTTCCTCCCTTTTCATTTCAATAAACATTAACAACTGAGTTCAGAATTACATATTATTTTAAAAAAGTTAATAGTTTGAGACACAAGAACAACCATTACGAATGCTTAAATTGGTCAATGTAAGGGGGAAAAGAAATGTAAAAGAAGGGTGAAGTACAATAAATTGTCACGTAATAAGTAATAACCTAGACTGCACCATAATTCCACAGTTGTACAACACCCTACTAGTCTACTATTCATAGTCCGTAGCCCATAGTATTATTTACAATACCCGAAAACTTAAGATCATTTAAATTCACACCAAAGTCAAATCTGATCAATATAAACAACAAGATGAGTATTTACTATTGAACTAAGTACTTTTAGTGCACTTAAAAATGTGGAAAGCAAAGACATTTAAATCCCACCCAAATTAGGAAATAATATTAAAAAGGTGAGCCCAAAATTTGGAAAAAAGTCGGAGCTCAAGGTATAAGAAAAGGACCAAAGTTCCATTAGTGGAAAGGAGATGGGAATAAAAGCGCTTCGGCTCTCAAATCTTCCACGGCGTGCATCCGAAGGCTTTGACAGAGTGGCGGAAGTGAAAGTGACAAATTTTATTCGCCCGACTCTCAATTTCTCATACTTTGCCTATTAATGGTCCATCATCATTATTCCTATTATTATTATTTGATTTTATCATTTTATGTCAGCTTCCCATGAAAACTCAGTACTACATTCCTTACAGATTTAAGTACGACCATTTTTTTAGGAGAGTTGAAACTTGATCTAAGTGTTCAATTACACTTGTTAAATCCATTAGAAAAACCTTCTTTTGGTTTTCATGGACTTTTTAAAGATGTTAGAATAAATATATAGTCACACAACACACATTTTATTCTCGATCGTTCTATTTCCCATGTCTAATACACGATCAACATTTACCTACAACCAAAAAGTTAACATATCATTGTTAATGTATTTTCATGCGTATTTGGTTGGATTCAGTAGTGGAGTTGAAATTAAACTCTACGTGGTAGTAGTGGCGGATCTAGAAAAAATCTTTCCCGGTGTCCTAATATATTTTTTCGGTGTCCTTCTATCTATTTAACGGACAATTCACAAATTTTAGCCTAAAAAAATTGCGTTTCCGAAAATTTTTCCGGTGTCCGCGGACCCCATACCCTTGTATGTACATCCGCCACTGCGTGGTAGAGTTTACTCAATAAGGTAAACACAAACTATCTATTAGTTTTTAACTTATTTGTACTTTTGAAAATCTTCTTTATTTTGTTTTATTACTACCTCTTTTTGTAAATTAACTCCACGGGACCTTCACCCATTTTCATGCACATAGACATCCTTTTGGTTTTCCTTGAATGAGAGGCCGTTTCATATATAAGTAACGATAATTGTTTTTTCGCTATGACCAAATGTAATTTCAGTAATATCATGTATCAAATTTATTTTATTTCGAAAAGACTTATTTACATTGGCTTGTAAAAATGTTGTTGAAAAGGGCTAAATGTGTAAACTATAACAAAGTATTTGTATGTTGTTTAAATCTTAAAACAAAAATTCATTAATATAATCGTCAAGTTGTACTTGCATCAAGAACTATAACAATATATATAAATACCGTCAAATTATCTAACTGACACAATTTTTCACTAATTAACAAATTAATACCTTATACATCAACGTGTTTGTTTAGCAGAGGAGAATTGTGTAACTCGATTAAGAAAAGACAAACAACATAATCAATGATATTAGAAGCCAAATTCATTAAGAAATACTGATCAACGAACAATTCCCGTTTTAGGCGAATTGGAAACAATGGGTAAATCCACCAATGGTGAAGAAATCAAAGTATCAAACCTCAAGAAGGACCCGACAAAACCAATGGAATTGAATAAAAGCTTTTCTATCATACGGAGTATTATTCTGCTTTGTACTATGAAACCACAGTGTAGCCTAAATTCAGAGATGAGGATGCCAACTTGCACTTCCCAAATATGGATCCTCTCTCTCAACAAACTGTTTCATTTCGTGACCTATTCCATTAGGATCTTGCCAACTCATCAATGTTATACAAGTAAAATAAGTTCAAGAAGCTAGATGGATGAGTTGACAAGGTTTCAACGGAGTGAGACACAAAGAGACATGAAGTGAGACAGATGATCTAGTTTCGCACTTTCCATGCCTTTTCAAGGTATACATGCCCTAACACTAGTTTCACTCCCTAAAAAAACATCTAGTTTCACTCATTCGATACCTGCAAAACGTTTAGTGAAAAAACATTTACATACATCAGTTCTAGTGGCTCTCTTCTCGAATGTCTAAATCGACAACGTAATTCTTTTAAAAAACTAGAGCACGAATTAGTAATAAAAAAAACTCAACTTACCACTAGTTTTGTGATATGAATTACTCCTACTCGATGGTGGTGGTGATAAAGACCTTGAAAGTAAAAACCCATATCTTTAGGCTTTAGCAAAGAAAGAAACAAACCTTTGACACACACTTCCTAACTTCAATTTTTTAAACTGCCCACCATTTCTTTCCTTTCAATATTAAATGCCCACTATCAAACACAAGCAGTTTGCTCTGTTTCACACCCTTTTCCTCCAGTGCTTATACCATGCTCCCGGGAGCACAAGGAGCATGGTGATCCTCCTCACAATAGATGAGTGGGGACCACATATTAAAAAATGAAAAATCATTTTAAGTGTGGTCCCCACTCCTTTATTGTGAGGAGGACCACCATGCTCCTTGTGCTCCCGAGAGCATGGTATAATTTGCGCTTTTCCTCAATTAAAATCTTATTCCAAATTTCCCTTTTTTAATTGATGAACTACTGAAAGATGGACCATTCTATAATTCTATACCATTTAAATTAGCAAATATAATAAATAATCCCAAACCAATTGGAAAGTTATAATTTTTGAACAGATTTCTTCACCAAAAAAAAAAAAAGATTACAACTTTTTTCAGCCTCCACCTCCACTTTCATATTTCATCTTCCATGCTTACATATACAGATACCTCAAAGTTTCTTCCTTATTACGCTTTTTAATGGCATCCCCACCTCCATTTTCATCTTCATTCTCACCCCTCTTTCCTCTGTGTAATTACCCTTGTTTCTTTCTTATTCCCCTGTTTTTTTCCTCTTAAATATATTTACATTAATTTATGCTTCTTATTCAAACTGTAACGTTTCTCTTCTCTTGACTTCTCTGGTAAGCTTCTCTTACTCTTTGTAATTATTAACTTTTTTTACTGTAATATTTATGGTGGTGTAGTTTATTTAATTAATTGGGTGATTAATTATCTTTCAACATTTCCCAAGTAGTCTCTTTGACTTGACTGCTCTCTTGTATTGGGCTTGTGGGTATCTTCTCTTTCAATCTTTTGATCCGTTTATATATAAGCTTCAAACATAAGTTTCTGTTTTTTCTTATATGAGGGTTGTTTTCTTGTAATCAGGGTGATTTTGTGATTCTGATGATATTTATGTGGATCAATTCAATTTGATGAGGAGGTGACAGAAAGATTGGATATCAGTTGATTATTGAGCAATTTATTGATTTGGGTATGTCTAATTTCATGCTTAATATCTTGATTATTTTGTATTATGTTCATTAATCTTGTTTTTAGTTCTAATTAGATAGTGTTGCATGAATGTAGAGCCATTTTTGGATTTGTGCTTGATTGTAATGGCTGATCTTTCCCTGTCCGTCGATTTTTCGCTGTCTAATGCTCGAATCGAATTTGTTTGAAAGAGATGTTCATCATTTCCTTTGTTATTGGGTTGATTTTTTTGGTAGGGTGTGATTTGGAAAGTGACATTTTTGTTCTTTAGATTATGAGGTTTGAGAAATGTTTTGGTTTGTGCAATGTTGCTCATTGCTCGAAAAGCGGCCAGGGAAAGATATGTGTGTGTGTTGAGATTGTGTCACCAATCATGTTTTGTTTTTGCTTCTATTGGGAGTGTATCTGGACAATTGTCGAAAAAGATTGCTAATTTGTGCTCGTTTCGTGTATCATTTTACTCCATAGGAGATGCTTAGGTTTATAATTGGAGGTTTACACATGTATTATGCAATTGTTTAGGTGTGGAAGCGAGGTTGAAGGTGTGCTAACCAATGTCCCGAGGAAGAGAAGTTGAGGATAAAGAGGTTGATAATGAGGAGATGGAGGGGAATGAATTCGATGAGGATGAGTATGAAGAGGAAGGAGAATATGAGTATGATTACGGTTATGTATCTGATGTAGAGGTTTATGATAAGGAAGCTGCTATAGCTCCTTCGATTGTTCCTGATGAATTACGGCCTGGTAAAATCAGGAAGTGTGATACTTGTCCGTGCCTAGACCATGAGGGGATATCTTCTGGTGGTCATGGCAGGCTTGGGTTGAATTTAAATGCCCAGCCTCAGGATGCAGATTATTGGTACCTTCCCCATCTCAGTGATGAGATCGGGGCTATTAGCTTACCGAGAATTCCTACAGAAGTGGAGAATATGATCATTGCTAGAACTCCACTTTTGGAGATTAGGAGACTGTGCTTGTTGAACAAAAGAATTTTGTCACTAATAAAGAATGGAGAGTTAGTGAAAGAGAGGAAAGAGCTTGGGGTGAGGGAAACATCCGTTTTCATGCTGGCCAGTGGTGAGAGCAACTGGTGGGCATTTGATCAGAACTTTTCACTCCGGAAGACCCTCCCTGAATTGCCATGTGATGATACCTTCAGAATGGCTGATAAGGAGTCGCTTTGTGCTGGGACGCATCTGCTCGTTTTTGGGAAGGAGGTTAAAGGGCCTGCTATATGGACTTATGAAGTGCTTTTGAACGAATGGTTCAAGAGTACTTCCATGGTTGAGCCGAGGTGCTTGTTTGCTTCTGCTTCATCTGGTGACTTTGCCTATGTCGCAGGAGGAACCTGTCTGGAAACTAATGGGTTCCTTAACTCTGCAGAGAAGTATGATCCCGTGAGTAGATCTTGGGAACCGCTTCCGAGAATGAAGGAGAAGAGAAGGATGTGTGCTGGTGTCTACATGGACAGTAAATTTTATGTCATTGGGGGTCAGACTCAAGCAGGAGCTGTGTTGACCTGTGCCGAAGTATTTGATGAGCATAAAAACACTTGGTACAAGATATCGGGAATCCTTAATGGTCTAACCACTTCGGATTCGCCGCCTCTTGTTGCTGTTGTGAATAACCAGCTGTACACGTTCGAAACATCAACCAACTGTCTGATGGTGTACATGAAAGACAGCAACTCTTGGAAGGACCTTGGACCAATTCCGGTTCGAGCTGACATAGGTAAAGGTTGGGGCGTGGCCTTTAAGTCTCTAGGTAACGAACTGCTTGCTATAGGTGGATCAAATATATCCCCGTCTGGCCGAGGAATGACTGTATTTACTTGCTGCCCTGATCCTAAAGCTGGAAAGTCAGAATGGAAACTCCTGGATGATGGAAGGCACAGCAGAAGCCCTTTTGTAATGAACTGCACTATTATGGTAGCCTAACTGCTCGCTTCTTCTTAAGTGATTACTAATCGGAAAGTCAAAACCTTGACGTTCAAGCGTCAAGGAATGCCTGATTTTTCCTGCTCTAATCTTCCAAATCAAGTTCTTCGATGGGAGAGTATGTAGTCAGACCAAATCCAAGTTTTCTGATGTGCTCGTGTCTCTTGATGTTAGTTTTGTGTTCTGGTGTTAGTGCTTTCCTGTCTCAGCTAACAAGATTGGGAGTTCTATCACATAATCCTCCGTGTTCTACCCTTCATTTCTTACAGTTTGCGTTGTGTGAAATAAGTCCGTGGACAGAAAGCTCGGTATACCAGTATAGGTTTCGTTTATTTGAACTTTGCAAGACTTACTTTAACTGTTGATTATCTGAATAATGCATATGCTGCTCCCTGCTTAGAGTCGTGAACTCTTGTATATTTTTTGCTGGGTTCGGGCTTTAATAGTCCAATTTTTTCAAGGTTTCCTTGTTCTAGAAGTTTTGATCATTTCAGCTGCTTTACATTTTCGACTAATTATTCAGAACAGTGCATTATGTCAACATATACTTGATAGTTCATTCCAAATGATCCTGTACAGATGCTTCTTTTCTTTAGAGTTCTATACATGTTTCATGTTTGTGGTTCAAAGAAGGTGAATTAATTCCCACAGGGCTGCACATGCACCGGAATGGCAATTGCGTACGGTGGCGCGTGCTGGCCTAGTTGTGTTGCGTATATCTGACCCCTCTCTATAGTACAAAAGACGATGCGGATGCATTATTAGTGTCCATCTTGTTGGGTTTAAAGAGAAAAAGGGCAGGTGTTGAGTTCAGCCTTCCACAGAAATTACATGGAAATAGTTGGTCTTTGGAAATTGATAGAATCTGGTAAGTGGTAACCAGCTTTGGTGGAAAAGAGAGCTTGATGTTGCATCTCACAGAGAATTGTTTGTATGCACAGTTTCATTGTCAGCTAAAGTTTTGTACTTTTTACCCACTAAATTACTTTGGGCCCTCTCTATCTTAACATTAGCATTTGGTCACTTTTGATCGTAATTTATGCCAAGAGGGATAGGAATTGCCAAAATGTGTAAGAGAGTAATCCTTATTTTAGGACAAAGTACTGCGAAAATGTCGTCTTTTATCTACACCTATTATAAACGATGTTCCCGTTTCCTAGCTGGATTGTTCGTGATGAAATTCCCGTTTTCTTGCTCGATGACACTTTAATCTTTCGCTGATTCTACATTATGGAAGCGGCGGGAGGACGGGAGGGGGGGGGGGGACGGGAGGATAAGTAGGGTGCAAAGTTTCAAAATCCTAGCAGTACATCATTATTACTCTAGGCCCCCGAGCCTTAAAAGCTCCGTGGTAACCGGTAAGGGGAGTTGGATGTACGCATTACCTCTATTGAAACATAGAAAGACAACGCACGAATAAAACCCAAAATGAAAATTGTTTCAAGAATTGACTGCTACTTCACAATATAGGAAGAGCACATTTTTTTGAGACATTTTACTTTATTCCATTATTATATCTCAAAACCAGAGAATTATAAGTCTTTGGCTCCATAAGAAATGGAAATAAAAAGACGAGTATAAATTTAAAGGAAAATTTTCATTTTTGGTACCTAAGGTTTGGACAAATTCTACTTTGGGTACCCAAGGTTTGAGTAATTCCATTTAGGGTACCCAAGATTTGAACATTGTTACACTTTGGGTACCTCACTAATCAAAATTAAAATTTAACCAAATCTTTTTATTTTATCAAAAATATTATTGAATCTTTTTTTTTTTTTTTTTTTTTTTTTTTTTTTTTTTTTTATGAAACATGATCATCATTTTGTTGATAAAACAAAGACTAATTTAAGATTCTAAACTAATTTTTGAATATTCTATATATTTTTTAATTGAACAAACATCTTCCTAATATTTACGGGTGCAATGTTCATAAATTATATGATTTACTCCTGTAGTAGCATAACGATAATATACACTTCATATATTTACATTTTAACCAACATAATTTTCTGAACGATATATTTTTTTTTGAAATATATGTTTATACTCTACCTAATTGTAATTTTTTTGTTACTAATGTAATTGCACCGAAAAATAGATACTATGAACCTCATCAAATTCACAAAAAAATTATATTTTTAAGTTTTTGAGTTTGTATGAAGTTTTGATTTAATAAAGTAACTAATTTTGTACAAAGAAATGCATTAATTTATTTGTTCTCAAAAAAAAAAAATGCATTAACTTAGCTAGAGGTACCCAAAGTTGAACAATGTTCAAATCTTGGGTACCCAAAATGGAATTACTCAAACCTTGGGTACCCAAAGTGGAATTTGTCCAAACCCTGGGTACCCAAAATGAAAAATTTCCAAATTTAAAATTAGTCTCGTTTGACGTTTTTGGTTTTCTAGCTTTACTGTTTTCAAAATGAAAAAAAACAAATTTCGTTTTTGAAAACCAGAAAAAGTAGGTATATGTTTTCATTTTTTACCTGATAATTAGGGAAACAACCAATTTTGCAACTTATTTAACGGAATGTTTTCACACAAAACTCCAAAATCGGATAAGGACAAATGAGCAAAAATTAATCAACTAACCTTGTGATTATCTTCTCACGAATCACGATTACCTCGAATACAAGGTTATACAATCCTAAACCGATTAACCTCGTTGCAAGCGAGGGGGAGGGGTGCAGTTCAAGGAGTGGTGGTGAGGAGCTGTGGTCACGAATTTGGTCACTGGAGGTTCCACCAAAGGTTAGAACTTTTATCTGGAGGTTGGGCAGGGGGGCTCTGCCGTCTAAGGCCAATATTCAGAGGAGAATTTGTGAGGCGGTTGTGTTGTGCCCGAGGTGTAATATGGCAGGGGAAAATGACATTCATGCGGTCCTTTTATGCCCGGCGATCGCACGGGTGTGGGAGGAGGCCGAGGAGGAGACCGAAGCGTGGGACGGGTGCAAGTCCGGTATGGAATTGGTGGCTACTTGGGTGTGGAAGGATGCGAGTGGCGAGCTAGAGGGGGGTCTTGAACGGGTGGCTGTGGTGGCGTGGGCTATCTGGAATGTTAGGTATGACTTTGTTCACGCGGGGAAGGAAGTTGAGTCTGATCGGATTGTTGGACGAGCTTTAAGTTTTTACCAGGCGTTTATGGAGGCGATGGCGGTTCGGAGAGACAAGGGGGAGGGGATGGATCCGATGTGTGGGGAGGGTCGTTGGATGCCACCGTTGGCGGGTGTTGTGAAAATCAACGTTGATGGTGCTTGTTTTGGGGAGGCGGGGTCGGGTATGGGAGCGGTGTTAAGAGGGTGTGAAGGTGAGGTGTTACGGGCGGCGTGTAGGCAGGTGCGGGACGTTTGGGAGCTGTGTATTGTGGAGGCGAAGGCGGCTCTTTTGGGTCTGCAAACAGCTTGGCAACAAGGCGCGGAGAGTGTCGTTCTTGAGTCGGATTCCCTACAACTTATATCGAGTTCGAGGAAGGGGATTGCGTCTTCTAGTTATTTTGGTATCGTAGTTCTGGATGTTTTAAATTTTTCTCGTAGATTTGTTTCTTGTGTTTTCAATCATGTTCGTAAGAATGGTAACAAAGTAGCGCATGTTCTTGCCCATAGGAGGCCGGTAGGCTACTCGACTAGAGTGTGGGTAGATACCGCCCCCGATGAGGTGCTTGACTTCATAGCTACGGATTTTATATCCGGAGCTTCTTGAGCTTTTAATACTCGTATATCCTTTATTTAAAAAAAAAAAAAAAGATGGATCCAAACTACGCCTCCCAAAAAAAAAAAAAAAAAAAGTTTACCCTTCCGAAAAAAGAAAAAAAAAAGGAAAACAAAAAGAAATGAAGGTAACCTAAAAACCAGCTGCCGCTGGGAGCTACACTCAAAAGACGACGCACGATCTCCTCCGTTTAGATTTTCGAAACTCGCAAACAAAAAAAAAAAAACAACAGTAGTAAAATTGGTGAAATAAATCACTGACAGTCGAAGTGCAGCACTCGAGATCTCCAAATGATTTGAGCAATTTTTCCCCCAATTTCAATCCTTCAATTTCCCCCAATTCAATCTACGTACTGTACCGGTAATTTTCTTTAACCCCTTTTTGTATTATTAGATCCTGTATTTTTTTCTTTGTTTTTGATTAATTTCTCTTAATTCTGTTCATTTAATTGCCAAATTTTAGTTGTAAAAAATCTGGGTTTTAGTGGGTATTTTGTAAAAATGTTGCTGAAGATAAAAAAATTCAATCTGATTGATGGATTTGGTCCCTGAAATTTGGAGTGGAAATCTTGATGGGGAAGTTTCTGATTGTTTTTGAAGCTGTTTGTGTAGTTATTGAATTGGGTATTAATTGTGAAATAAGGTAGAAAGTCTGCATTTTTAGTAATAGAATTAAACAATTAGTAGTTGAATGTCGGAATATTGTGATTTTGCAGGAACTTGCTATTAGGGTTTTGCACAGGGCCCCTCAAATCTACGAGACGGCCCTGATTTCGATACGAGGGAGGATAGTGTATTGATAAAGTTTGGAACTTTATAGGGGAGGGGAGGGTTTGTTGAAAAAAAATGGCAGCCAATAACAATAATCAACCACCCAAGAGTAACATTGGGGGTTCGATGTCGTCCCCATTTGGTAACACTGGTATGGTAAACCCTAATTTCCCCCCGAATTTTAACCCGTCTTCTCAAGGGCAGCAGCACCAGGGTCATAATCCTCAATTAGGGTTTGGATATCAGAATCAGTTCCAGTTGGCACAAGCTCATGCCTTGGTCCAAGCACAGTCGAAAGCGGCTGCTGCTGCTGCTGCCCATAATCAGCTCTTGCAGGTTCAGGGGTTGTCGATGAATCATTCTCAGTCGTTGGGGATGGGTGGTTTGGGAAGCTCTTCACCCTCGATATCAGGGGCTGGTAATTCTGCTGGAAAGAGGATTCCACAGAAGCCTCCTGTTCGACCCCCAGGTCCCTCGGGGATGAACATGATGTCCCCGATGAAGAATTTGGCAGAGCTCACTTCTGGTGCGAGGAGGAAGAAGCAGAAGCCTCAGGAGAGGCAGTTGAGTGACAGGGTGGCTAATATATTGCCTGAGTCTGCTTTGTATACTCAGCTTCTTGAGTTTGAGTCACGGGTTGATGCTGCGTTGACGAAGAAGAAGGCTGATATTCAGGATGCTCTGAGGAACCCTCCTTGTGTTCAGAAGACGCTTCGTATTTATGTGTTCAATACTTCTGCAAATCAGAGTCAGTCTATCCCTACGAAAGCAAATGCAGAGCCACCTACTTGGACTTTGAAGATTGTTGGGAGGATTTTGGAGGACGGGGTAGATCCTGAGCAAGCTGCTATGATGAAACAAAACCCAATGTATCCCAAGTTTTCTAATTTCTTTAAGAGAGTTACGATAGCATTGGATCAGAGACTGTATCCTGAGAACCATATGATAGTGTGGGAAAGTTCTAGATCAGCCGCACCTGTTGAGGGATTTGAGGTGAAAAGGAAAGGGGACAAGGAATTCATTGCGAATATTCAATTTGATATGAACTATACTCCCCAGAAGTTCAAGCTTTCGCCAGCTTTGACAGAACTTCTTGGTATAGAAGCTGAAAATCGTCCCAGAATAATAGCTTCTATCTGGCATTATGTTAAGGCCAGGAAGTTGCAGAACCCAAATGATCCAACCTTTTTCAATTGTGATGCTCAGCTTCAGAAGGTATTTGGTGAAGAAAAGATGAAATTTGCTAGTGTCTCACAGAAGATATCACAGCATCTTTCTCCTCCACCACCGATACAGGTGGAGCATCATATTAAGCTTTCTGGGAGCACACCTGTTGGTAATGCTTGTTATGATATACTGGTGGATATACCTTTGCCAATACAGAGAGAACTATCCATGCTATTAGCAAGTACTGAGAAGACGAAGGAACTGGAGACCTGTGACGAAGCAATATGTGCTGCTATAAGGAAAATTCATGAGCACCGGAAAAGGAGATCGTTCTTCCTTGGTTTTAGTCAGTCGCCTGTGGAATTTATCAATGCAATGATAGAATCTCAAAGTAGAGATCTGAAGCTTGTGTCTGGGGAAGCTAGTCGTAGTGCAGAAAAGGAGCGCCGATCAGATTTCTTTAACCAACCATGGTATGTGGTCCACCTCTTTGGTTTATATATTGCTTCTTCAGTTTTATGTACTTCCTTTGGTGGTTTCCTCTTTCAATTTATGTGACGCATTTGACTACTTTTTCCTTTGTGTTATGCATTTAGAACTGGATTTTGGGATGTCTTTGAATTGAGAATCTAATATTGAAGTTAATGACAATGATTTTGTACCTTAGGTTGGTTTTGCTTGAATTTAATGTTGAAGTTGCATTGCTGCCTGTTGACATATCTCGAAAGCAGATTTTTGCTGCTCACATTTCTGTGTAATTAGCCTTGTGCTTTCTTTGGTCTAGTGTGTTTTAGGATCACTTGTCAAAGTTGTCATGTTCCATAAAGCCATGGCGTCTCAGTACCCCATTACGAGTATTATTTCTCGGTGTTCCTAGTGTAGTTTGATATTACATCTTTCAATCACTCCAGTTTTCATTTAGTTAATTTCTAAACACTGTGTCTCACATAAATACTATCGTCCCTTAACTAATCCAATTTTCAACTACAGGGTTGAGGATGCTGTCATTCGTTATTTAACGCGGAAGCCTGCTAATGGACATGACGGCCCTGGAAGCACATAAACTAGGCATTTACAGATTCCCAAACTCATCTGGTTAGCTATTAAGTTGTCTTTACAACCGCTCATCATGTTGTTGCATGTCATTGTATAACTGTTCTATGTACCTTAATGTCACTAATCAGTAATCACCCAGTTCAAACCTTGTGCCGATTTGGCGCATATTTTCGAAATCGAGTTAAATAGTGAAGAAACATTCCACCCTCCCTCGCCCCACCCCTTTTCCCCTCCAAAATTAGCTCTTATCAAGTTTTAACCAGGTAAAGATTCAGGGTTTTCTTTGGGGTAAAAATCACATGATGCATTGGAAATTGTGATGCCTTTATGTGACATTGAGTGTTCAAAGTACAGAGAAAAGTGACTGCAGTGGAGATTTTGTGGGGCATGCTATGCACACGCCCAAGTGTGACAAAACACTGACAACATGGACTCATTCTACATCGTACCTTAAAGTACTCGAGTCGTTATTTCAGGTGGAGTCTCCCATGGTGTGGGGGCTCCACGTGTCATGTGTGAAAGCTCTTGACTGTTTGCACTTCTATTTTATCGTTTACTGAGGATCCCACATGTTAATATGGAATGTCAATCCGCACTAGATGCAGATTGCAGGGAAAAATCGTCCTTTTCTCGAACCTTTAAAGTTCTCGTGTGAAGTAATACGGAGTATTTGATAGTGTTACTTGCCCAAGCAGCCACTTCAAGTCCTCATTTATGTCATATTCCGTTAAGATCTTGACTATTCTCCGATCTGATCTCATGCTTACTTAAAAACCATCTAGTTTTTGTTTGAAGTAGACACACGTATGATGATATCCTTTTCGATGTTACTCGTTGATTATGTTAGTGGAAATCATTAGCTCTACACCAAGCGACCATACTCTCAAGGTTGGACCTCAAAACTTATGTGAGAACAAGTGTATTGTCGCAAGGGTTTGTGAACTGTTTTGACATCAATACTACGAAATTCGTAAGAGTGATTTTGGTAATTTGCTTGGTATCGAATCTGAGAATATATCATCAATTCCTTATGTCTTTGCCTAAATTGGTGCTACGGCGTTCGACATTGAAATCATTTTTACTTGGTTCATTTTATATTTCAAAATAGACAAAATTAAAGCAATTATAGTAGGCATGGTGATTAACTGATTATTACGACGATGTTTGGTGACAAATTGGGGGGAGCGGGGTGTGTTCTTAAATTTACAATAATGTAAGTGAGAATCGAACGTTTTGAGCTCCATTCTTGAGACTTTGCGTGTATGTTATTGTGATTTCTTGAGTTTTTGTTTTTGTTTTTGTTTTTTTTAAGCAAATAATCACTAAATTTTTTCGTAGTGTGTGTAAAAGGACCACAGGTTCACGAATGTATGTCATCAGAGACTAATATTGTCATCATTTACACAACATCATATTATACTTTCTTTCTCGCTCTGTTTTAAAGGGGTGTTCAGTACTTTAGTTCACAGTCTATGCATGTTAACAGCCTAAGGTAGTGTATGCCTACTTGAAAACTTACTTGTGATCATTCTCGAGCGCAGAACAATCAAAGTAGTCTCTCGAAATCGACATTTTACTTTGCAAAGGAAACATCTTTCCTGTGTATATGATTCTTGCTTCAAACAAAGGAACAGACACCGCGACTACTGGCTCGTGTATGTAAAGATAAAAACATTACTGCACCAGTGAAGATTCAGCTTCTATTTTGATCAGAAATTCCTACAATATTTTTGTGGAAGAGGGGCGATCAGCTAAATAAACAGAACAGAAGTAGTAAAAATTGATTCTAGGATTAAAGTTTTACAAAATAACCTGCAAGAAATTAATATCCAGTACACCATAGAGCATTTCCTGACATATGATGTCTGCAGAGAAGTATAGGGACACGGACTGTTCAGCTGCACGGAATGACCTTTATCTCCTATCCGCTGATGGGCGAAATCATGCAGGTTCCTAAGATAAGACTGTTTACCCTTTTTTTGGTGCTTGTTAGACTACCCACATCAGTGCCCTGGGGCAAGGGCATTGGATTAAAAAAAAAAAAGAAAAAAAAAAAAAACTAGGGCATTGGAGAAGAAATGGGGCAAAGTTTGCCTTTCACCTTACCCCAGGGCGAGTGCTTATACCATGCACCACGGTGCACAATGCCCATGGTGCACCTCCTCACAATAGAGGAGTAGGGACCACACTTAGAATAATTTAAATTATTTTAATTGTGGTCCATACCCCTCTATTGCGAGGAGGTGCACCATGGGCATGGTACACCGTGGTGTACCATATAATTTGCGCCCCAGGGCATAGCGTGCGTTTCATAGCAAATTGTAGTGTTTGTTTGTTTTTTTCTTTTTTTATCCACTCTTTATATGACATGTGTCAATTTTTGATTAGCTACAAAATTATATTCATTGTATCTTTGCAACAGGTATTTCTTAATCATAAAATTTTCAAAAAATAAAAATAATTACACAAACAGCTATATTTTTTCGTTCTCTATAAATAGAGACCACATTTGTTATACTTTGGAGCACAAATTAATTTTCTCTATTTCTCTCTACGATTATCACAAAAACTTAAAAAAACACTAATATTACAAATATACTTATAAAAAGTCATCTTAGCTATGAATAATAATTATCCAAACTCTCAAAATTTTACCTATTCCCAAAATTTTTTGAATTCTCCAAATGATTCAAATATCGACAATTATTCGAACTCGCGAAATTCGCAATATTTTGAAAATTCTGAAGTTCCATACAATTCGACCACAAAATTCACTCAACTTCTTGCATCTCCTAGACTTTTTTTTATGAGATCTATGTTTTTTAATATTTTTTGATTAAAATATTACTTTATTTTAAGTAAACATAAATTATAATAAAATAAAAATACATTATAATAGAATAAACATAAATTATGTAATACTAGTATATGCTTATGCCCTAGGGCACCAATATGGCTAACCAAGGCATCGGTTAATAAAAAATTTGTTTTTTGTAGTTTGCCCTAGGGCAAAGGGGTCACTAATGTGGGTAGTCTTAAAGAACCATTACTACCAACACGCCCTGCTAATGTCTGGGGCTCAAAGATTGTTTCTTTCCCTTTTAAAGCCCAATGTTTTAATATTCTTCGATTTTATAATATAAAAGGCATAAGACAGTTGGCTTTCAAAGTTCAAACTATCAGCGTCTCTTATATTGTAAAAGGGCAGTTGGTCGCGATACAATGTGTACAATGCATCATCTCAAAAGAAGTACGTGTCAACAATTTTAACATAGGGGTAAACTTGCGTACATTTGACCACACTCACCTTGCCATAGTCAAGAACCTTTTAAATGTTCTTGTTGTACCTTACCAATGTCAGAGCAGCTGAATTCACAGCACTAGCTAGATGGAAATCAAGAAATGGCAGGACTAGCTAGGAAGCCACTAATATCGTCGTCTCATTTACATTTTGTTCCAGGTCAGAACTTTTTTCCTTACTGCCATTTCCCTCAGCTCTTACTGCAGATTCATCTGCAGAGTCTGATCATTGCATGCCACGACTGAATACATTCCCACTCTTTTGCTTTTTCTGGTATGTCTTTGAGCATCTGTTTGCAGGAGGGTTTGCGCGATATAACATGTTGGTTCCTGGGCTCTCTAATTTTCCGACAGCACAAAAAGTTGTGTTCATTATTGTTGTCTATCAATCTATCATGTTCCGGGTGAGGTGACAATCATAAACTGCGCCACTCGGGTACAAGCTGGAATTTTCCATAATACTATTGCGCTTTTTATTAGGAAAATTAAAATTAGCAAGCAAGGAGCCACCGAGCCACTAAGAGGGTCTCTGAGCTCATTTACATCTTGTTACAGCTCAGGAGTTTTTCTTCACTCTTACTGCAGAGTCATGGCCTGCTATCTTCAACATATTTTCGCAGAAATTAGTTTGTCAGAAATCATTTTTTCTGACCTTCTGAAACTTCACTGACTGAATCTGAGGTGTTTCTTCAAAACTTTTTTTTTTCTATAATTTCAGATGTTTTCTCAAAATCATATCTGAAGTAGTCTTAAGACTCTGGAAAGGGCCTTAGGCTGCTGTGACTTGTGTTGGTATCAGGCGGACACTCTAGAGGGGGGGTGAATAGAGTGTTTGAGGGAATTCGAGTAATTGACCCGAATTCTATAACTTTTTCGCACTTTAAAGAGGATTACGAAGGGATAGAACAGTATATGGAACAGTGTATGTGTGACTGTTCTCTACACAATAAAACGTGAGAGGAATGCTACATGGAACAGTGTATGTGAGACTGTTCCCTGTAAAACGAAAGTAATGCCGTACGCAGATAACACAGAGATTTACCGTGGTTCGACCTTACCTCAAGGTCTACGTCCACCCTAGCCTAATCTTCAATAATCCACTATTATCAAAAGAGTAATACAAGCACCAATTCACGTTCTTACCACAAGAACTAATTGACGTTCTTACCACATGAACCACTACCCAAATATCTACCACAGATATTGAGACTCTACCCGAATCCACTCTTAAGAAAATAAAGATTACAAAGATTCAATATCTCGATGTGCTTCTTGAAAGCGAGTGAGATACGATTAAGCCCTAAATCAAGATGACGCACTAGGAACTTTGTTTGCCTTGATAAAATACTGTTTAAGCTCAAAACGTTTTAATCTCAAGATGCGTGCGTAAATTGAAACAACGTGATTTGTGTTCTTCTTATAACAAAGATTAGGTCTCAAAAACTGATTAAGAAATGATATTACAAAAGATAGAGTTTCCAACTTAAAGAAAGTATTTTGGAAAAATATCTTATAAAACCATATGAAAATCTTTTTAAAAGATAAACCCGAAAATAGGATAACATATGAGATAATCATTTTTACCAAAATCTTTTTGAGACAAAATCACAATCTTTATAAAAGATCATTTTCTTGCAAACTCACGTATAACAGTTTGTAAAATCTGAATGCATAGGAACAGTGTATGGAACAGAGACTATGAGCTAGTCTGTAACTCTGTTCCACGCTCTGTTCCCAGCATCGTTTCTTCAAGGCAAAGTTCGTTCCACTGTGAATCAAACAAGATTAATACAAGAGATCTATACCGACTAATCAGATGTTCTTGACGTCTCTTGTAGTTGCATCACACTTGTAGTTGTTCCATTGAAACTCAACTCAACATATAGTTGGCGAAACCTGTTCTTATAAAGAACCAAACAACTCGACAAGTATTAGATCATAAGGTTAGTTCAATAAGCACATCAATCAAATTACTAACCTTAATCATGCAACAATATTTGTTATCATCAAAACTGGAAACCCAACAACTTGTTTCGGGAAAAGCTTGTCTTGTGCATTACTATCTGCACAGTCTGATCATGGAATGCCAGGAGTCCATGACTGAATACATTCCCACTCTTGTGTTTTTTCTTGTATGTCTTTGATCATCCGTTTGCAGGAGGGTTTGCGCGATCTGCAGTAGTTGGGTGCCAGACAGCAGTCTCCAACATTGTAATGTTTTGCATAGTTCTGTTGACTCTGGATACATTCACAATTCACTACTTTCTGTCAGTATTGGGGGCTTCTTCAGACTCATTTCAAATTCCGCGGAGATAGGCCCGCTGACAGCGTAAGAGTAACGGATAACATGCTGAAATTTTATGACAGCATAGAATGTTACTGTCAGGTGTGTGTCTCTTATAAAGTTATAATTTACTCGTACTGATGTTAAGTTGCTGGTGTTCTCCCTGCCCTCAAACTGCTTACTCTTCTCTTGGAACATCCTACTGATGACAGAATTGAAGTCGCAGTCGAATTTGTTACAGAATGTGGTCTTATGAATTATGATTTAGGAACTTCATCCTAAACTCTCGGTGGTGGAGTTCGGTGAGTCGGTATTGGTGGTGAGAGACGTGGTAAATTTTCCTCAAACTTTTTTTAATCGGCAAATAGACGTGGTGTCCCCGAGTTTTAACGTGCATTTGCCATTTTTCAATTATAATTTGTTAAACCACGATCGGGCCTGAGCCGCACCTGATAGGAGGAGAGAGAGTCCACGTCATAAACCAAGGAGGTTTCATCTTAAAACCAATTGGCTATTATAATTTGTTAACTCCTTGGTTTATAAACATGTCAACTCTCTCCTCTTTTTCCAATGTGGGACACTCACAGGTGGAGCTCTCTTTAACACTCCCCCTCACGTGTGAGTTCCCATTTTTACTAGCAGACTGGGCTTAGGGGTTAGCCGGAGCTCTTCTAACTCTCTTCGGCTCCCTTCTTATCTTGCCCAGGCCTGGGCCGCACCCGGTAGGAGGAGAGAGAGTCCACGTCATAAACCCAAGGAGGTTACATCCTAAAACCAATTGGCAATATGTGAAGTAACTCTTTGGAGTATAAATATATCAACTCTCTCCTCTTTTTTCCAATGTGGGACACTCACAGGTGGAGCCCACTCTAACACTCCCCTCACGTGTGAGTTCCCTTATACTAGCAGATTGGGCTTAGGGGCTAGCCGGGGCTCTTCTGGCTCTCTTCGGCTCCTTCTTATCTTACCCATCTGCGCAGACTTGACCTTCACAGGCTCACCGGGGCTCTTCTGGTTCTCTTCAGTAGCATCGCAAACCGGGCTCTTCTAGCTCTCTTCGGTTGCGTAAACTTGGTCCATCTGCATCGGCCCAGTTCGTCTTCTTGAGTCCCAGGTCTTCAACCATGGGCTCTGATACCATGTTAAATCGCGATCGGGCCTGGGCCGCACCCGGTAGGAGGAGAGAGAGTCCACGTCATAAACCCAAGGAGGTTTCATCCTAAAACCAATTGACAATAGGTGGAGTAACTCCTTGGTTTATAAACATTTCAACTCTCTCCTCTTTTTCCAATGTGGGACACTCACAGGTGGAGCTCTCTTTAACACTCCCCCTCACGTGTGAGTTCCCATTTTTACTAGCAGACTGGGCTTAGGGGCTAGGAGGGGCTCTTCTAGCTCTCTTCGGCTCCCTTCTTATCTTGCCCATCTGAGGAGACGTGACCTTCACAGGCTGATGTGTATAGGACTCTAGAATAATAGAAGATTCTAGAACTAGCTAGGGTTAGGGTTCCTATTGTACTATATAATCAGTGCTTGCCTCTTCAATAATAACACATCGATTATTAGAGTATTACCATCCTACATGGTATCAGGCTAGGTTAATTCACATACTAAAAACCCTAAAAACAAATCTGCTTCCGCTCTCCCGGCCGGAGATGATGATTCCGTTCTAAACATCTCCGGCCAGGTTCTTTTTTTTCCATGTTTTAGTTTCTTTCTTTATGTTTTCATTTTTATTTTTATTTAGATTTACTCTTATGCAAATAAGCAATCTCACGTTTAGCCTTTGGGCATACGTGTAGATTTTCGTCTTCAATTTTCCTTTTGTTTTCCCACATCAATCTCAATCCCCCCTCCGGTCCACATCTTTTGATGGTCATCAAGGCTGATCCCAACACCACAACAGCAGCCTCTGTCGACCCACGTCGACCGTAATCAAGCGCCCACGGATCGCCGACGACAACCGCTTCGCACAGCCCACGGCTTGCCGCCCAGCCTGCTTTGCGCTCATGCCGCACATTGACTAGTCAAGGACACTCCGCCGCCTCTCAGCCGCCTAAGCCGCTGTCGCCCCCCCGCCGCTGTTGCCCAAGTCTTTCGCCGATGCCGGGGTAGCCCTGCCCACGGATCCAACCACTGTTTTTCTGTTTTTTTTTCTTCCCCTTTTCATGCTTGTCCTATCACCCTAAGGGGATAGTAGACTCAACAGCCCTGACTCCCTCATGGGATAGTAAGTCGAGAGCCCACGGCCTCGCATACGGGTTTGTTTCGCATTTTGTTTGTTTTCTTTTCACAGTGGTCCGTGTTGCTCTGTTATGTGGTTGTGCCTCTCTGATCATGCCGTCCCTTGCCATACTTGTATCCAGCCGAACCGTTCGTATACCTGTCGTCCCGACTGCGGGGGAGTGATAGATGATGTGTATAGGACTCTAGAATAATAGAAGATTCTAGAACTAGCGAGGGTTAGGGTTCCTATTATACTATATAATGAGGCTTGCCTCTTCAATAATAACACATCGATTATTAGAGTATTATCATCCTACACAATTGATGACTTTCCTAATTGCAATTTGGGTTCACTTCTATATATAAATATAGAAGAAAACAAAAAAATCATCAAAGATGATGAACAAAGAAGGGGAAGATAATGAAAGATTGAGTTGGGATGCACTGGAAAAAAATATCAACGGCATAATAAACAAGGTGAATGCATCTAATATATCAGATATAATTCCTGAGTTATTTTCGGAGAATTTGATCAGGGGGAGGGGTCTTCTTTGCAAATCAATACTCGAGTCTCAGCTTGCTTCTCCGGCTTGTACAAACGTGTTTGCTGCAGTTGCGGCCGTGGTTAACACTAGAATTCCTGCAGTCGGGCATCTTCTTCTCAGCAGACTCATCTTACTCCTGAAGCAAGCGTACACGGGTAATGACAAGGCCCAGTTAAGGGCGGCTGTTAAGTATTTAGCTCATCTTATTAACCAACAAGTTGCTCCTCCTCAACTTGCGCTTCAACTGGTTACTCTTCTGCTGGAACATCCTACTGATGACAGCATTGGTGTCGCTGTCGGATTTGTCCAAGAATGCGGCTTTATGGTCCAGAAACTGTGTCCTAACGTCTCGGCTATTATTTATGGTTGTTTTCGAGATATTTGGTGTCAAGGTGATAATAGTAAGAGGGTTACGCTTAGGATTGAAGGACTATTTGGCGTTATAAAATGTGGGTTTCGTAGGTATCCTGCTGTTCGGCCTGAGCTTGATCTTGTGAGACCTAATGATGTGATAACCCACAAGATATCTCTAGTTGACTCTACCCTTGATGCTCAAGCTTGTTTGGACGTCTTCAAGCCGGATCCTGATTTCTTGGAGAACGAGAAGCAGTACGAGGAACTCAAGATGTCTATACTCGAGTCATTATCAACAGAACCCGAGGATGAGGAGGAAGTATCAGAAGCAGAAGAAGAAGAAGCTGTTGGTTTTGTAGAGTTGAGCCATAGTCGAAGCACACAAAGCTTGTGCAACAATGATTTAGAGTTTGATGTGAAAATATTTTCTCTTTCCTCTCAAATTGATGTGTCGGCCTCTCTGAGCTCTTGCTCTCTTAAATCTTTTATTTGTACATGTGTTGACTATTATCTAATGGGTAAAAGAAACCTACCTACAACCTAGAACCTACTTTACAGTCAACTAAGTTATACAGTCAACTAAGTTACAACAAAAGTGGAAGGTTTTCCCATGTGCACTTTCAAGTGGTGCATTTCTATGTATCATAGTTTTGTGAAATTACTGTCCCTTTTACACTCCCCCTCAATGTGGGAGTGGGGTGAAGGCTTCACTCCCATCTTGTTCAACAAGTAGGAATGTTGCTTGACAGTGAGCGGCTTTGTGAGGACATCAGCTAGCTGTTGATGAGATGGAAGATAAGATGTATGAATCACACCAGAATTGATCTTGTCACGAATGAAATGACAGTCGACTTCAATATGCTTAGTGCGCTCATGATAGACCGGGTTAGCCGCAATAGATAGTGCCGCCTGATTATCACACATTAGCTTTGCGGTCTTCAAGTGTTTCAAACCCATGGCCCTATACTCAGCTTCCGCCGAGGATCTGGCCACTACACTTTGCTTCTTCGCCTTCCATGAGATAGGTGACTTGCCCAAAAACACACAAAAACCAGTGGTTGACCTCCGAGAAAACGGGCACGAGGCCCAGTCACTATCACAGTAAGCTGTGAGGGTGGCTGATGAGGAATTTGCAAGGAGAATTCCCTGACTTGGAGCAGACTTGAGATATCTTAATACCCTTCGTGCTGCTTGCATATGATCCGAAGTAGGAGATTGAAGAAATTTACTCAATAGCTGCACTGAAAAAGCAATGTCGGGTCTAGTGATTGTCAAGTAAATCAATTTTCCCACCAACCTTCTATAGCTCTCGGAATCAGGCAATGGAGTTCCTTTGTTAGGTTCGAGTTTTGTATGAACATCAAGTGGTAACCTCAAAGATTTTTGCTTATCAATCCCAAACTCCTTGAGCATATCAACCGTATACTTGTTTTGTGATATAAATATGCCTTGGTTAGTATGTGCTATCTCCATCCCTAAGAAATAAGACAGCACACCCAAGTCTTTCATTGCAAAATGCTGTTTGAGCATGACTTTAATGCTGTCAAGCTCTGCCATGTCATTGCCAGTGATTATCATGTCGTCTACATACACTAGTATGACTGAAATTGCTGTCCCTGTGACCCTGGTGAACAAGGAGTGATCGGCAGATGACTTTTTGAATCCAGAGTCTAGAAGAGCAGTGGAAAGTCGAGCAAACCACTGTCGAGGCGCCTGTTTTAGGCCATATAAAGATTTGTGGAGTTTACACACCTTTTGAGTGAGAGGGGCAGGTTGCTCATTAAGAATTTTGTTCCCTTCACCTCTGTACCCCTTTGGTAGAGTCATGTACACCTCCTCTTCCAAATTTCCATGGAGGAATGCGTTCGTGACATCCATTTGAAATGTATTCCACCCTTGAATACTAGCCACTGCTAGGAGTGTTTGTACAGTGGCCATCTTGGCGACAGGAGCGAATGTTTCGCCATAATCAATCCCAGCTTGTTGCCGGCAACAACCTTGGATCACAAGGCGTGCTTTGCATCGATCAAGTGTGCCATCTGGATGATATTTAACCTTGTAGATCCATTTAGAGCCTATGGCTTTCCTACCACAAGGAAGAGTCGTGACTGTCCATGTATGATTTTCTTCAAGCGCATTCAACTCTTTATTCATGGCCTCTCTCCACTCTGGATACTGAATGGCTTGAGAAAAAGATTGTGGTTCCACAATTTTGGATTGACGAGATACCAAGTTCGCAAAAGATATATCCACAGGTGCATTCACAGAAGTTTGTATCTGGACTGCTCCCCCTTTCTTCTTAGGGTGGTCAACAACAAAATCCTTCATCCATGTTGGTTGGACTTTAGGTCTTTCTGATCTCCTTGGTTGAACAGGAGAGTTGGTGATTTCTTCAGGATTCCCCTCAAAATCGTCTTGAGTCTGATTCTCATCTGTAGTGCGGGAACTAACAAGTGAGGGCTGAACTATTTCCTCACCAACTTCAGGGGGGTCCTCACAGGGCATGGATACGGGAAGAGGATGCAAAAATGTAGAGTTGGCCAATTTGTTGAAAGGATAGACTTGTTCATGGAAAGTGACATCCCTCGAAACAAATCTCTGCCCATCTATAAGACTCTGAAGTTTATATCCCTTTTGAGTTTGAGGATAACCCAAAAACACACACGACACTCCTCTAGGTTGAAATTTGTCACCTTTTATGGGAGTATATGCAATGGCCAAGCAACCAAAAGTTTTTAGGTGTTGATAGTCAGGAAGTTGTTTGGTGATGATTTCGAGTGGGGTTTTATTTTGGATGACAGAGGAAGGCAACCTATTGATAAGATGAGCTGTAGTCAACACACAATCACCCCAATACCCGAGTGATAGTCCAGCTTGGAATCTCAAGTACTCATTTCAAGCACATGTCTATGCTTTCGTTCCACGACACCATTTTGCTGAGCTCGATGGGCTATACTGGTTTGATGCACAATACCCTTAGCTTTGAAGAAGTTTAAGCATGGTCCTTTACCTAACTCCAAGGCATTATCAGACCTGATAACCTTGATATTCTTCGCAAATTGTGTTTGAACATAAACATAGAAATTCTTCAATGTCTCAAAGGCATCAGACTTGTGGCACAACAAGTACACCCACGTTGCACGAGATTTATCATCAACAATTGTTAGAAAGTACCTGTATCTCCCCCTATAACTCACCTTATAAGCACCCCAAATATCAACATGAATGAGATCAAATGGTTGTTCTACATTAGTCACATGGTTTGGATAGGGGTGTTTGGTGTATTTAGCAAGTGGACAGGACAAGCAAATTTGATTGGTTTTAAATTTAGATCCTGACTTAAGGCACTGAATGTGTTGTATTTTGGACATTGGAGCATGTCCAAGTCGATTGTGCCATAGATTGTAGTCAAAAGTTGTTGCTTTCATTGCATTGAAGACATTACACCTTGAGTCTATTGCCTTATTAACACTACTGGCTATATTACACACATCAATGGCCTGTGCTTTTGATAAAGCATCAAACCTGTGACTAACACATTGACTGGCTAATCCAGTCCTGTTTTTAGATTGGCTTGGCTTGACTTGAGCAGGTGTTTGTTCGAAAGCAGCTCGGCTTGATTGGTTATTCATGGTGGGGGTTTCCAAAAGATAGTAAAGACCTCCCTTAGCATATCCTAGTCTCTTAGTAACCTGTGAATCCAGGTCCTGCATTATGCAATAGTTTTGGTCAAATTGAACCACACAGTGATTATCCTTGCACACTTTTTGAACCGATATCAGATTTTGCCTAAATTTAGGCACATGCATAACATTTTATTTCAAAGCCAACCCATTTGGGAGTTGTATCATCCCAACATGTGTGACATACACACACTCACCATTAGGTAGGTTAATTTTCAACTTCTTGTCAACTGATTTAACATGTTTCATCAATTTTATATTTGACACCATGTGGTCTGACGCACCCGAGTCGATAATCCAATGAGAATTTTGAGTTTCGACATTATAACAGGAAATCATACCTGCAAAGTTGCATTCCATTTCATCTTCAGTGTCGCATTCTTGCTTTGAGGGATTATTGTTGCTTGTTCCAGCTCCATTTCCCGGCACCATATTCATTAACTGTTGCAATTGTTGTGTTGCTGCTACGAGTGCTGCAGCAAGGTCTGGATTTTCTTGAGACTGAGCATTATATGCGTGTCTCTTTGCATATTGCTGATTTCCAGAGTCATTGTGATTGGGCTTTATTTTTGTTCCATTGCTGCCTCTGTTGTTTGTGAGAGCCACCCAATTTCTGTTGAGATGAGCTCCCTTTCCTTGGATGATATCCAGTATCTTTCCACCAACAATCATTCCTGACATGCCCTCTCTTGTTGCACACAATACATGTTGGTATTTCCTGGAATTTCTCCCCCTTAATGTGGAGAGCAGATGCATCAGACTCGGTATGAACATCCTCAAACATTCTAATTTGCGATTCCTCTGTCGTCATAATTGACACGGCCTCTGCAACCGTTGGAAGCTGCTTGCTCATGAGAATATGGCTTCTCAAGGTTCCATATTTGACAGAATCCAATCCATTTAAGAACTGAAATAGCCTTTGTTCCTCCTTCTGTTGGTTTAGAGCTTGTGTGTAGGCGTTTATTTCAGCATTTAGCTGAGTGAGAATCGGGTAGTCATTCATGTTCTCTAACTCATCCCACGAAGACTTCAAACCTGTGTAATACTCACTCACAAACATAGACCCTTGCTTAGCATCATATCCAAACTTGCTCAACTTATATTTCCGTGCTCCATTTGCAGAGGAAAACCTTCTAGCAAGATCTTCCCATATAGCTTTCGCTGTAGGAATAAACATCACAGACTTCTTAATATCTTCTATACAATTGTTCATTAGCCATGAAACCACCAGGCTGTTGCAATGGTCCCATGCTTCTTGTTTCACTGCATCAGTGTCAGATCTTGCTACTAGACCTGTTACGAATCCTGCCTTGCGCTTGGTGGCAAGTGCGAGTTCCATCTGCCTCTTCCATGGAGTGTAGTTCTCAGCTCCTTTGAGGAAGGATGAGGAATCAAATTTGATGGTATTTGGACCATCAGATGGGCTTGAATACAAGGGGTCTGCTGTGTTTACTAGCACAGTATTCCCTTGGTTTGAGACCAATTCATTTGTATCAACCATATTGAGAAATAAGGCAGAGGAAGTTTGAAAAATATGCACACACTTTAAAGATCTGTTGTTCTACTGAAATAAGGCAAACAAAGCAACAAATATAACCTTTCCTAATGGATTTTAAAAACAGAATTATTTTCTTAATGTTGCACTAACCTTTTACTGGTTGCTTTAGGTACTTCAGAAGCCCAAGGGCTCTGATACCATGTTGATTTTGTAGAGCTGAGCCATAGTCGAAGCACACAAAGCTTGTGCAACAATGATTTAGAGTTTGATGTGAAAATATTTTCTCTTTCCTCTCAAATTGATGTGTCGGCCTCTCTGAGCTCTTGCTCTCTTAAATCTTTTATTTGTACATGTGTTGACTATTATCTAATGGGTAAAAGAAACCTACCTACAACCTAGAACCTACTTTACAGTCAACTAAGTTATACAGTCAACTAAGTTATAACAAAAGTGGAAGGTTTTCCCATGTGCATTTTCAAGTGGTGCATTTCTATGTATCATAGTTTTGTGAAATTACTGTCCCTTTTACAGAAGCAGCATGGGGAAACGGGCTTTTCGGTCTTTTGGCGAGGATACGCTATATTATCATGTCATGTGCTGATTATGAACAAGCAAGCCGTAAGCTGATGAATATCGGACTTGATGAAGGGCAACACATGGAAATATGCCAAACGCTTCTCAACTGTTGCTGGCGTGAGACTCCTTATCACAGATTCTACGGGCTGCTTGGAGCCAAATTGTGCGAGCTCGACAAAGTCTATCGACAGGGTTTCGGTGAGTGTTTCAGGCAACAGTATGCCATGGTTCAGCGCTTCCCAGACCACAGAATTTATAAGATGGTTAAATTCTTCGCGCATTTGTTGGCTACCGATGCTCTCCATTGGAGCTTGCTGTCCTATGTACGCTTGACCGAGCAAACCACTTCGTCTTCTCGTATCTTCCTCATGACTCTTTTACAAGAGTTGGCTGTGCATCTGGGCATCCCCTCCCTGTATGAGCGCTTCACTGATCCCACAATGCAGAGTTGTTTTCACGGCATATTCCCCACAGATAGCGTCAGGAACACTCGATTCTCCATCAACTTTTTCCTCTCCATCGGCCTTCCTGGACTGACGGACCACTTAAGAGAACACCTGAATACCAATCAACAACCAGAAATTGCGGCCACACATTCGTAGGATGCCTTCTTGCAAACATCACCATTGCCAGTACATGGTATTGTTGGACGGTGACACATTTTCTACCATTGTGTCCGCTGAAGCTCATGTTTTCTTCCGTCCTATGGTACCTATATGGCTATGGTATGCAGTAGGGGAAGAAATTGCATCTTTGCATTTAATGCAAAGCTTTGACCACGTGGGCTTTTGGCTGCTATAAATAGCCATGGCCTTTGGCTATTTTACGACATCCCACATTCACAATTTACCACTACTCTTAAGTCTAAACACACCTTACTCTTTTATACGCTTAGTTTCTTCTCTCCTTTCGGGTATTGGTGATCCCATTTAGTTACCCTCATTTGTGAGAGTTAAGCGTAGAGTAGGTTCTTATATTCCTCGTTTATTCTTATATTCTCTACTGTCATTTTGGGTTATACCCGTAGAGAATATCATTTGGCTATTTATCTGTAAGCCGTTGAGGATCTTATTTTCGTAGTGGATATTTTGGCTCTCTCGCCGGTGGTTTTTTACCTCTATTGAAAGAGAGTTTTTCCACCTAAAAAGTCTGGTGTCATATTTTATTGTCTTTCTTAATTTCTCATAAATCTTTGGTTGAATTTCTATCGCTTCCGCACTCTGACCCCCAACAAATTGGTATCAGAGCTACTTGAATTCAGCCGAGATTTTTCCAATCATGTCGATGAAATTCGATATCGAGAAATTTGATGGTAAAATTAGTTTCGCTATTTGGCGTGTCCAGATGCAAGCCGTTCTTTCTCAGAATGGTTTAAAGAAAGTCTTAGATGGCAAGTCGAGAAAACCAGGCAGTATGACGGACGAGCAGTGGGATGAAATTGACGAAAAAGCTTTGTCCGCTATTCAGTTATGTTTGACTCGTGAGGTTTTACGTGAGGTCATCAATGAGAAGTTTGCTTCCAGCATTTGGAGTAGGCTGGAGTCTCTTTATATGACCAAGAGCCTTGCGAACAAACTTCGTCTCAAAGAGCGTCTTTTTACGCTTCGTATGTCTGAAGGTACTCCTATTCAAACTCACTTAGATGAGTTCAATTCAATTTTGATTGATTTGGAGAACCAGGATGTCACAGTTGATGATGAAGATAAAGCTGTTTTACTTATTGTTTCTTTACCACCCTCATATAGACACTTCAAAGAAATAATGTTATACGGAAACTACGTAACTTTATTCTTTGAAGATGTTAAATCCCATTTATTATCCAAGGAGAAGTTTGATGCCGAAATTCATTCTGAATCGGTTCAGGGATTATTTGTTAGAGGGTGTAATAATGAGGTCCAGTTCAGGTCGAAATATAGAGGTGAAAATAACTCTAAATTTTGTCGTTATTGCAAGAAAAAGGGACATGAAATCTCTCAGTGCTTTAAGTTGAAGAATAAGCAAGGAAGAGAAGATAAGGGTAAAGATAAATTACCCGAATACCACCATGCTAGTATTGTTGAGGCCGAGTCAGATGGGGAAGTTTTATTAGCTGCTGATACTGGAAAAAGGTCCAAAAATGAATGAATTCTTGATTCTGGCTGTACTTTTCATATGTCTCCTAACAAAGATTGGTTTGTCACTTATAAGCCAGTGGATGGAGGTATTGTTTTGATGGGCAACGGTGCACAATGCAAAGTTGTCGGTATTGGTACAGTCAACGTTAAGACACATGATGATGTCGTTACAACTTTGACCAGTGTCAGACACATTCCCGACTTGGAAAGAAATCTCATTTCCTTAGGCACCCTTGAATCCCGTGGGTGTACGTATTTAGCTGAAGGTGGAGTTTTAAAAGTGTCCATTGATGATCTTGTGTTATTAAAGGCAACTCGATCTGGTAGTTTGTATGTGCTGCAGGGTTCTAAAGTTACAAGTCTTGCGGCCGCTCCGTCATCTACTGTTTGTGACCAACCAAAGCCGTGGCATTTGTTGGCCAAGCCACTTTCAACAGCTAAGTTCGATCATTGCATGGACTTAGCTCGTATTGTTCGTACTTGAACAATCATATGCGGCGAAGAGAGCAGTCCACTGCAAAATGTGTCAATGTGGAGATTTGTTGGACGGTGACACATTTTCTACCATTGTGTCCGCTGAAGCTCATGTTTTCTTCCGTCCTATAGTACCTATATGGCTATGGTATGCAGTAGGGGAAGAAATTGCACCTTTGCATTTAATGCAAAGCTTTGACCACGTGGGCTTTTGGCTGCTATAAATAGCCATGGCCTTTGGCTATTTTACGACATCCCACATTCACAATTTACCACTACTCTTAAGTGTAAACACACCTTACTCTTTTATACGCTTAGTTTCTTCTCTCCTTTCGGGTATTGGTGATCCCATTTAGTTACCCTCATTTGTGAGAGTTAAGCGTAGAGTAGGTTCTTATATTCCTCGTTTATTCTTATATTCTCTACTGTCATTTTGGGTTATACCCGTAGAGAGTATCATTTGGCTATTTATTTGTAAGCCGTTGAGGATCTTATTTTCGTAGTGGATATTTTGGCTCTCTCGCCGGTGGTTTTTTACCTCTATTCAAAGAGAGTTTTTCCACCTAAAAAGTCTGGTGTCATATTTTATTGTCTTTCTTAATTTCTCATAAATCTTTGGTTGAATTTCTATCGCTTCCGCACTCTGACCCCCAATAGGTATGCAGGCTCCTCAGATAATTATGATTGTTTACTCTTTGGCAAAGAGCTTATACCGCGTAATCTTTTTCGTATTTGTGGAAGAACTGTCACTACCAAGAGCCCCCTGCTAATGTCTGAGGCTCAAACATTGTTTCTTTCCTTTTATTTTACAATCCAAAGTTTCAATGTTATTTGACTTTATACTAAAAAGAAATAAGACCAAATGGTTTTTATGTATGTGTCTCTTATATTGTAGAAGCAGCAGTTTGTTGAATGGTTGATTCAATGCACCATCTGAAGAAAATGTCATTAATTTTGACTTGGGGGGTTAAATTTGCGTACATCCGACCTCTCTTGAATGTTCTTGTTGTACCTTACAAATGCTACTCATATATAGCAGCTTTTCATTTGATCAACATGACATTGCATACGCAAAGATTGCGAACCTAGCTAATGTCGGAGGCGCAAATATTGTTTCTTTTCAAAGGTCTTGGGTAGTTCTGATCTGTTTACTCCTGGAGGTCATCAAGTACACCTCTGTTCTTAGTTCAATTGATATCAAACAAATCATGCAAATCTGATCTAAAGATTGCTTGTATTGGAGCCTTCTTCGGAGTCGGTTTTTGTTCCATGGAGAAAGGCCTGTTGTGGTCAGGTGTGTCTAGCACTTTCCCGGTGACAAGGCCACTGATGATACAGTTGGTGAAAGGTAGTTCATTTGGCGCCTAAAGTAGTTAGAAAGGTTGTTATAATTGTTAAGAGTTAGTTTGCTTTGCCTAAAGCTTCTAGTTTCATCATTACTTACACAAGTTTTTAATTTTAAGTTTAAGGTGTTTCACTTTGCAAGCTTTGAGATATTTAAATCTTAAGTTTAGCATACGAAATTTGTATCATAAATTCAATATATAGCGTCAAATTTCTTATATTAAATCACAATCATATTGTATTGTATGGAGTAATTGTTTGAAAATTGTCTGTTGGGGGTCAGAGTGCGGGAAGCGATAGAAATTCAACCAAAAATTTATGAGAAATTAAGAAAGACAATAAAATATGACACCAGACTTTTTAGGTGGAAAAACCCTCTTTGAATAGAGGTAAAAAACCACCGGCGAGAGAGCCAAAATATCCACTACGAAAATAAGATCCTCAACGGCTTACAGATGAATAGCCAAATGATACTCTCTACGGGTATAACCCAAAATGACAGTAGAGAATATAAGAATAAACGAGAAATATATGAACCTACTCTACGCTTAACTCTCACAAATGAGGGTAACTAAATGAAAGAACTAGCACCCGAAAAGAGAGTAAAAACAAGCGTACAAAGAGAGGAATGATGTGAGTAGTGTTGTGGGATGATTTCGTTGTTGGTGTATCTTCTGCCAAACTCTTAGGCTATTTATAGGAACAAATAGCACGTTGGTCAATCCTTGCATTTAATGCAAAGGTTGCTATTGTCTTCCCCTAGTGACTAGCATAGCATAGGACGGAAGAAGTTTGTAACACAATTGTGAAAAATGTGTCACCGTCCAACAAATCTCCACCTTGACACATTTTGCAGTGGAATGCTCTCTTCGCCGTGATAAGATTGTTCAAGTTCGAACAATACGAGCTAAGTCCATGCAATGATCGAACTTAGCTGTTGAAAGTGGCTTAGCCAACAAATGCCACGGCTTTGATAGGTCACAAACAGATGAAGGAGCGGTCGCAGGACTTGTAACGGTAGAACCCTGCAGCACATACAAACTACCAGATCGAGTTGCCTTGAATAACACAAGATCATCAATGGACACTTTTAAAACTCCACCTTCAGCTAAATAAGTACACCCATGGGATTCAAGGGTGCCTAAGGAAATGAGATTTCTTTCCAAGCCGGGAATGTGTCTGACACTGGTTAAAGTTGTAACGACACCATCATGTGTCTTAATGTTGACTGTACCAATACCGACAACTTTGCTTTGTGCACCGTTGCCCATCAAAACAATACCTCCATCAACTGGCTTATAAGTGACAAACCAATCTTTGTTAGGAGACATATGAAAAGTACAGCCGGAATCAAGAATCCATTCATTTTTGGACCTTTTTCCAGTATCAGCAGCTAATAAAACTTCCCCGTCTGACTCGGCCTCAACAATACTAGCATGGTGGTATTCGGGTAATTTATCTTTACCCTTATCTTCTCTTTCTTGCTTATTTTTCAACTTAAAGCACTCAGAGATTTCATGTCCCTTTTTCTTGCAATAACGACAAAATTTAGAGTTATTTTCACCTCTATATTTCGACCTGAACTGGACCTCATTGTTACCTCCTCTAACAAATAATCCCTGAGCCGATTCAGAATAAATTTCGGCATCAAACTTCTCCTTGGATAATAAATGGGATTTAACATCTTCAAAGAATAAAGTTACGTAGTTTCCGTATAACATTATTTCTTTGAAGTGTCTATATGAGGGTGGTAAAGAAACAATAAGTAAAACAGCTTTATCTTCATCATCAACTGTGACATCTTGGTTCTCCAAATCAATTAAAATTGAATTGAACTCATCTAAGTGAGTTTGAATAGGAGTACCTTCAGACATACGAAGCGTAAAAAGACGCTCTTTGAGACGAAGTTTGTTCGCAAGGCTCTTGGTCATATAAAGAGACTTCAGCCTACTCCAAATGCTGGAAGCAGACTTCTCATTGATGACCTCACGTAAAACCTCACGAGTCAAACATAACTGAATAGCGGACAGAGCTTTTTCGTCAATTTCATCCCACTGCTCGTCCGTCATACTGGCTGGTTTTCTCGACTTGCCATCTAAGACTTTCTTTAAACCATTCTGGGTAAGAACGGTTTGCATTTGGGCACGCCAAATAGCGAAACTAATTTTACCGTCAAATTTCTCGATATCGAATTTCATCGACATGATTGGAAAAATCTCAGCTGAATTAAAGTAGCTCTGATACCAATTTGTTGGGGGTCAGAGTGCGGAAGCGATAGAAATTCAACCAAAGATTTATGAGAAATTAAGAAAGACAATAAAATATGACACCAGACTTTTTAGGTGGAAAAACCCTCTTTGAATAGAGGTAAAAAACCACCGGCGAGAGAGCCAAAATATCCACTACGAAAATAAGATCCTCAACGGCTTACAGATGAATAGCCAAATGATACTCTCTACGGGTATAACCCAAAATGACAGTAGAGAATATAAGAATAAACGAGGAATATATGAACCTACTCTACGCTTAACTCTCACAAATGAGGGTAACTAAATGAAAGAACTAGCACCCGAAAAGAGAGTAAAAACAAGCGTACAAAGAGAAGAATGATGTGAGTAGTGTTGTGGGATGATTTCGTTGTTGGTGTATCTTCTGCCAAACTCTTAGGCTATTTATAGGAACAAATAGCACGTTGGTCAATCCTTGCATTTAATGCAAAGGTTGCTATTGTCTTCCCCTAGTGACTAGCATAGCATAGGACGGAAGAAGTTTGTAACACAATTGTGAAAAATGTGTCACCGTTTGTGAATTACAAGTTTACGGGTTTATATTTTAGTAAAGGAAGCGTTTCATTGGTCTATTTAACTTTTGAAGAGTAAAACTCAAGTTAATGTCCCAAAAAAATAACGTACCTTCACGGAAGGAGAAAATAAAATTCGAACTTAAAAACCCAAAGAATCAGAACTTGGGTTACTTTCCAAAACAGAATTTGGTTACTATCAAAATACGTGATTTGGTTACCGTACTTTCCTAATTGATTTTCCATAAATTTTTACCAAATTGGACTTTTCTAATTGTAATTGGCGGTGTATTGGCCTATATATGTAGGGCTGTAGCATTATAGAGTTGATCAAACATCAAAAATCTACAACAGAGATGAATATGAAGATGATGAGCAGAGAACAAGACGAAGAAAAACTTAGTTGGGATGCACTCAAAAGAAGCATCCAAGGTATCATAAATAAGGTTAGTCCATCTAATATATCACACATTATCCCTGAACTATTTTCTGAGAACTAGTTGAATGCCCGTGCGTTGCACGGACTCTTGATCTAATCTCAAATTTAAAAGTTTGGTTTAGGCTTAAATTATTTTGTTAATATTTGATCTGAATTGCCATTTTAAAAAATATATTGGGTTACTATAACTTGTAAATGTTAAAGAGTCTTTGAAACATTTAATAATAAACTTATATAAATGCACCCTTATAACGATTTATGTGTTAAGTACATGTGTTAAGTACGCTCATTTGGTTGATAAAGTAATGAGACATGTGCGTTTAATTTGATTGAAATTTCACTGTGCAATTTATATATCCTCCCATATTTGCTCAAGAATTTATGGAATGATGTGATGTTAATTTAGTACTAACTTATACAATTCTGAATAAGGTTTTAACTATTTAAAGAATGTGAAAATGGTCTTCTTGTATAGCTTATTGATTATCCTATATTCAATGGGATTAGTAAACAATGGACTCTTTGTTAAACTCATCCAAGGTCTACTTGTATAAGCTACTATTATTATCATAATTTAAACATAACTGACAAATAAGTTTACTTGAATATCTTAATAATTTGAATTTTAGGATTATTACTTGTATTTTAGTAGAGTGTACGTATTTCTTTAGTTGCTGATTTTAATTTCTTGATACATAATTATGAATCTTATTATCTAGCTTATTGTAAATGAATTTTAAAATAATCTGAACTTAATTATATTAAAATTTTACTAATTTTTGAATAACATATACCAATTAGTGAGGTTCTCTAATTTATGATGAACTGTATCTAGCTAACTGATTAGGATACATATAGATAATGAACTATATCTACGTAATATGATTTAACATAAGAGAGACCCTTATTTGCTTTTTTAAGACATGGAATACATTTCTGCAAATAATTTGTTATTTATCTTGATCGAAATAAAAAGGAAATTTATTAACAATTGTATAACTATTAGGACTATGACTTTTTATGAACATTGGTTTAGGTCCTTTTACAAAAAAAAAGAAAAAAAAAGAGAGAAAAAACAAATTAGGTTGTTGTCCAAATAATTATAGCAAGCAAGTTACATAGATTGATCATTACTAATTGCCATTAGTAGTAGTAATGTAGAATATATAACATGTAACCAGGCATTATGATTGTGCATCTTAATGTGGGACTTCAACTATTTATAGCTAACTGATTGTTTAACTTCTATTAAAATTAGAATTGTTTAACTTCAATTCTATTAAAATTAGAATTGTTTAACTTCTATTACAATTAGAATTGTATAACTTCTTTTCAAAAAAAAAAAAGAATTGTATAACTTCTATTAGAATTAGAATTAGATTATGATATAACTTATATTAGAATTAGAATTAGATTATGATAGGTTATGATTAGGAAAAATATACCATTAACCTTCCCAATCTCCTAGAAAACATGGACTCTTTCAGAACGCAAGAAAATTAAATTGAATTTTATGGTCGCTCGAAAAAGTCAACTTTTGATGTAGGCTCCTGAAAATTAAATTGAATGCCCGTGCGTTGCACGGACTCTTGAACTATGCTTGATTTCATAACTTTATTTAAACTTTTTATTTTGTTATTACTTGATCTCAAATGACAGATTAAAAAATTAGAATGTTAAATTCAGCCATAATGATGTGTTTAACGTCTCTTATCTCGATGATTCTTAATTTGCGGGTACATATTTGATTGTAATTGACAAATGGTATTGCTTCTATTGTAACACTTACAATAACCGATTATAATACTCTCTTCATTTCATTAAGTTCTTTGTGTTTGGTTTGCATTCAAACAAAATGCATAGAACCTAAAGAAATGGATGGGGTATAAAAGTAATTTTAATTTGTTAGTTGATTGTCAAGTTGTACAGTATTACTATAAGCTTTACGACTTTACTGCTTTACACATATTTCAAGTAGAATCAGAACAAATATTAGATTTTCACTAATTTAAAAGAGGCCAAAATTCGTATGATAATTAACCCAATGTGTACTCTAAACATAATGATGAGGGCACAAAGAAGCTTAAATAGCCAAACATCAAGCAATTACCAAATTCAATAATTTTTCGCATGCCTGAAGTTCTATGAGTCTGATCTGTAAACACTAAACCCAACAATAATTAGATTGTCGACTCTTTTCATTCTCTTACGACAATTTCAAACTATGTGGACTACTCTTTATAATCTAATAGTATAATGTAAGTTTATTATTGGACGATATTTTTCCCTGGTGTACGTATGTAGCTTAACTTAAGTACCCGTACATAAGCTTTCTTGTACATTTATTGATTTAAAAGAAGAAAAAAAAAACGTAAATCAGTTTTTAGCTATATGATCCTATCTACGCTCATTGCAGTAATATGCAATTTTTATATTGACTACTTTCTCTACGACTCTACCAAAACAGATGAATGTCAGAATGGTTGACTAATAGTATATGGTCTTAGCTAGCTTGTACAACTTTTTGCTTGTCTAGTAAAATTGAAACATACAGATAAAAAAACCAATTTCTACAATAATCAATATAGTTAATAATCTTTGATTTGGTTATCTTATTACTCTCCTATAGTTTCATGGAACATAGACTAACATTATTATTTCGATCTTTATTTCAACCAACAAATAGGAAATTAAAAAAAAAAAGAGGTATACTATTACTCACCTAGTCACCTTCAATCCTACATTGAAATAGTGTAATTCATTATATTGAAAATCTAAGATAAATCGATTTTCCGCAATGACTACATAAGTTTTATTACTAATATATTGTACGCGGTCATTAAGTAGTGCAAATAGGATATGTTCACGTTATAAGGGAAAACATGCGCATATATAGCCTACTTCAAGAAATTCTGATCTATTAGTCATAATCCATTGCTATTTGGTATAACTCTATTGCTATATGAGTAGAAATGCGAATCGTTAGTAACTTTTCGATAATTTCAATTACTATAGTGTAGCTTATACGTACCACGCACTTACGCTTATAAGGATTACAAATTAGGAGTCAAAGAAAGTTTAGGATAATTAGTCATACTTTCATGTCCTAATTGGCTTCTACATAGAACACAAAACTCCTACAATTGTTGGACTCCCTCACAGCTCAAGAAAAATAAATAGGATTTTATGATTAATCCGGAAAATAAACTTTTTACGGAGACTCATGAACTTAGTCAGTTTTATTTATTAATATATACGAAGTGACGAAAAACCAATTACCTTTCGATGTGAAATGTGGGAAGAGTCGGTATCTTCATGCTAAATCAATATGGATTTTTGTTTAATGCTCTCAACTTTTTATTGCATATACTCTGCATTGTGTTTTGCCAACTTATTTGATCTACAAATCAAAGAAAAAGATATATTAGACGTGAATCTACAATAATTTGGTAGTAAAACTGTACAATTAGCATAAGCTTAGTTTGTAACAAAAAGAATTAAACAGAGAATCAGCCGAAGGCCAGAAATTAAACTATGATGCATATATCAAACAGTCAAATTAACAACTAAATAGACAACGAAAAAAAAATCCACGTTCAGCATGCATGTATATTGTGGGTTTGGTATCCATATTATTACTTTCCAACCTAACATACTTTAACTTTGTATTAGTAAACGTCTATTAGAATTCATGTAGAATTGTTTAGCGATTCAACTATTTGTAAATAACTGATTGTTTAATTAAACTTCGATTTGAATTAGACATATGATAGGTTAGCTTAGGATATATAGAATAATATACCATAAACCTTCCAATTTGAAAATCTCCTAATTTTCTACAATTTTCCAAATAAAACATCAACTGAGCTTGTACAATTTTCCATAACTAATTTTCCAGAAAATTAAATAGAATTTTCTGGTGGCTCCGCGAAAATCAACTTTAAACGTAGACTCTCGAAAAAAGCCTCCTTTATTATTATGTATTGATTTGATCAGAGGGAAGGGTCTTCTTTGCAGATCATTACTCAAGTCTCAGGCTGCGTCGCCGGCTTTTACCGACGTGTTTGCTGCTGTTGCGGCCGTGGTTAACACCAAAATACCCGAAGTTGGGCTTCTGCTTCTCAGCAGACTTATCTTGCTTCTGAAGCGAGCGTACAAGCGTAATGACAAGGTCCAGTTAAAAGCTGCTGTTAAGTTCTTGGCTCATCTTGTTAACCAGCAAGTTGCTGGTGTTTTACCCGCCCTTGAACTGCTTACCCTTCTGTTGGATCATCCTACTGATGACAGCATTGAAGTCGCAGTCGAATTTGTTGAAGAATGTGGTCTTGTGATTCAGGAACTGTGCCCTAAAGTCTTGGACACGATATTCAATCGTTTTCGAGATATCTTGTATGAGGGTGAGATTGATGAGAGGGTTCAGTTTATGATCGAAAGAGTGTTTACCGTGAGAAAAAGAGGATTCCGTGGGTATCCTGCTGTTCGGCATGAGCTCGATCTTGTTAGGCCAGATGATGTGACAACCCACGAGGTATCTCTAGATGACACTAGCCTTGATGATCAAGCTTGTTTGGACGTGTTCAAGCCTGATCCTGATTTTTTTGGATAACGAGAGGCGGTACGAGGAATTCAGGCAGTCCATACTTGGAGAGGACAACGAGGAGGCAGAGTCATCATCAGAGCCAGAAGATGAGGCTGATGAAGAAGAAGAAGAAGAAGAAGAAGAAGAAGAAGAAGAAGAAGAAGAGGAAGAGAGGATGAAAATACAAGATGCAACGGAAACTGAGCTTGTCGATCTTCGGAGGACAATATACCTGACAATCAAGTCATGTGTTGATTTTGAAGAAGCTGGCCACAAGCTGATGAAAATCAGACTTGATGCAGGGCAACAGATGGAAATATGCATTATGCTCCTCGAGTGTTGCAGCCACGAGAGCACCTATCGCAGATTCTACGGGCTGCTTGGGGCGAGATTCTGCGCGCTGAACAAAGTCTACCGACAGGGCTTCGAGGAGTGTTTCAGGCAACAGTATGCCACTATTCATCGCTTAGAAACAAACAAAATTCATAACCTGGCTACATTCTTCGCGCATCTGTTTGCTGTCGATGCTCTCCCTTGGAACTTGCTGTCTTATATACGTTTGACAGAAGAGGATTCCAATTCGTCTTCGCGTATTTTCCTCAAGACTCTTATGCTAGAGTTGGCTACGCATCCGGGCATCAGCTCTCTCTATGGGCGCTTCACTGATCCCACAATGCAGGGGTGTTTTGAGGGCATATTCCCGAAAGATAGCGCAAGGAATGCTCGCTTCTCCTTCAATTTTTTCGTCTCCATTGGACTTGGTGAAATGACGGACCACTTAAGAGAATACCTTGGTTCAATCAACCAAAAGAAATTGCGGCCGTCGCCAAGTGCAGGTTATGATAATCAAACACATTGCAAGAAAAGGAAATGCACAACCAACGCTTCTCTATGTTGAGAAGACAGAGAGAGACCGTTTACTTGAACAATGTATCGTATCCACCTTAAATTTCCCCTGCACCTTGATTTCTATGAGACACAATAGGCAATAGCTGTAACATTCTTGTTTAATGCATTGATGTACAAACGAAAATAATCAAGAAAAAAGCTCAATTCTTTTTAGCAGCTTCTGTTTTTCAGGCTTAATTCTCATTTTCTCCTATTTACATAATCTTCACACTTTCAAAAAAAAAAATTATGGCATAGATGCAGCCAGCACTAACCAGTCGTACTTTTCCTTTCGCCATTTTGAAACCGTTATCTCAAGTAGCTGACTGTTACACCTGTGCACCTCCAAAAGTAGCAATGTAGGAGTATTAAAATGTGAATACCCAAATCTGTACTGCAAGTTAACCGCAAAACTTGCTTTAGTGAGGAAGCTCTGCTCAAGTTCTATTGTCTGAGAGAAAAAATGAGAAAAAGAAAAATGGAGTACCACAAAGGTATGTGAGATTCTGAATGTCTACCTGAATATTTACTGTGATCATCTACGAGCGTAGAACTTCAGTCTCTCGAAAGTAGCTCCTGCATGGTGTACAAACTTTGCTTAATGACAGATGCTATCTGTCAGTAAATCATAGTAGGCAAACAAGGACCAAAGAGGTTGATAATGATTCACAGAGTTAGTTTGTAGCCCAAAATGAAATACTAGGAAATAACAACATATTTGCTTGAAGGAGAAAACATTATCTACTGACTATTCATTCTGTGGACGCAAGATTAGAGCTAATACTCTTTCCAGGGATGTAAGATTTGAGCTACTATTCATTCCGAGGACGCAAGAGCTGTGCTGCCACACTTTCCATGGACACAAGAGTTGAGCTACTACTACAGATTATCCGTGTTATTAGGCAGCAAGTTGGGTAGCATTAACTAGGTAACGGCATTTCCAATTGGCATAATTTGCTCGCTCCCACTGTCAAAGCCTTCAATCTCAATGAGGAACTGGGTTTCGAGCCTACTGTCTCGTGCTCACCTTCTGATTGAGATGGAAGGCTTTGACAGCGGGAAGCAATCAGAAGCATGGTCACATTTCGCTCCTTAATCTTCCAAAAGCAGAGGGAGGGCGCCTCTATCTTCCAAAAGCAGAAACATGGTTCTGCAAATTGTTTCCTGGATCCCAAAGGGAGAACTAGTGCTTGGTTCCTCCAATAACTATAAAGTTAATCATTCGGGTTCACATTGGTGGAGGAACTAAATTGGAAAAAGGAGGGATTCTAGTTGTAAGATATCTAATGAAAGTGTCGCCAGAATTCAGGTCTCATTCAAAGAGAAAGATACCAATATTTGAAGTTTCTCTTTGTAAAAGCTAGTAGATATTAAGAAATTTCAAGCCTAGATCAGCTTTGTCCTCCAGGCTCTAGTGCCATGCTACACTGCTTTTCGTTTTCACTTTGCTAATAGCCTAATAGGTACTAGTTTACTCTTGAGTTAATGCAAGATTACTTATCCTGCACTCTTAAATACTCGTAATTCTTTTGATCATGGATACGATTTTTAAATTTTCTTATCTGAGAAGACTACGGTTGTCAGACGACATAAATTTTTAAATTTTCATTGTCAGACTACAACAACAACAACAACAACCAAGCCTTATTCCCAAAATGATTTGGGGTCGGCTAACATGAATCGTCATCCAGTAACCGTCTTGTGTACGCCAATAACTTTCGAAAACGTTGTAAACATTTTTAGAAATATTTAAACCCTTTCAAAAGAAATTTAGAAAGTCGTCAAAATAAATAAAAAGTTTAAAAAATATTGCAAGAAACAGATAAACTTTGAACACAAGTTAAAAAGTTTTGGAAAAATAGTTGGAAAAACCAAACAAATAAATCAAAAGGGGTCAGAAAAAGTCCTCCACATGGATAGAGTCTCGCCACCCTGCCCTATCCAACACCATACTCTCTTCAAGCCCTAGGAAGCTCATATCACTTCTAATCACCCTCGTCCAAGTCATCTTGGGTCTTCCCCGACCCCTACTAATATTATCACTTCTCCACCCTTCTACTCTTCTAACCGGCGCCTCACTAGGCCTCCTCCTCACGTGGCCATACCACCTCAGTCGGTTCTCTATCATCTTATCCCCTATGGGTGCAACCCCTACTTTCTCCCTAATAACTTCATTTCTCAACCGATCACGTCTTGTATGTCCACACATCCACCGTAACATGCGCATCTCCGTCACACTCATCTTATGAACGTGACACTGTTTCACGGCCCAACATTCCGTGCCATATAATAGTGCCGGCCTAATTGCCGTTCGATAAAACTTACCCTTCAACTTATTGGGCATTCCTCGATCACAGAGAAGTCCTGTGGCATTCTTCCACTTCAACCAACCTGATTTGATCATATGGGCCACATCTCCGTCTAATTCTCCATCCTTTTGAAGAATTGATCCCAAATATCGGAAAAAATCTGATCCCTGAACAATCTTTCCATCCAGCCTGATCGTCCCCGTCTCCGTTTGCCTAATACCGCTGAACTTACACTCCAAATACTCGGTCTTGCTCCGACTCAACCGAAACCCTCGAGACTCCAAAGTGTGCCTCCATAGCTCCAACCTCCTCTCCAAATCCTCTTTCGTTTCTGAGATCAACACTATATCATCTGCAAACATCATGCACCATGGTATATCATCCTGGATTGATCTCGTCAATTCGTCCATGACTATAGCAAAGAGAAACGGGCTAAGTGCGGACCCTTGGTGCACTCCAATTGTAATAGGGAACTCTTCTGACTTCCCTACACTAGTCCGCACACTCGTGCTAGCTCCCTCATACATGTCCTTAATGATGTCAATATATTTTTGCGGGACTCCTTTCTTAGTTAGAGCCCACCAAAGTACTTCCCTTGGTACCTTATCATACGCCTTCTCCAAATCAATAAATACCATATGTAGGTCCTTCTTCCTATCCCGATAAGTTTCCATTGTCTGTCTTATGAGATGGATTGCCTCCATAGTTGACCTCCCCGGCATAAATCCAAATTGATTCTCTGAAATCTTCACACTTCTTCTTAATCTATGCTCAATCACCTGTTCCCAAAGTTTCATTGTATGACTCATCAACTTGATCCCGCGATAGTTTGCACACTCTTGAACATCCCCTTTGTTCTTATACAAAGGGACCAAAGTGCTCTTCCTCCACTCCACCGGCATCTTATTACCTCTCCAAATCATGTTGAAAAGTGTCGTCAACCATTCCACACCTCTATCTCCTAGACACCTCCAAACCTCAATAGGTATGCCGTCTGGCCCCACTGCTTTCTCCCGTCCCATCTTCTTCAAAGTCATCCTCACCTCTTCCTTCTGAATTCTCCGCCTGAACTCCCGATTAACAATACTTGGATGAATGTTCACATTTCCAATATCATTCACCCGATCACCATTGAACAATGTATCAAAGTATGATCTCCATCTCTCCGTAATCTCCTTATCATCAACAAGTACTTTTTGATCAACATCTTTGACGCATTTCACCCTACCAAAGTCCCGAGTCTTCCTTTCCCTAATGCGCGCAATTTTGTAGATCTCTTTCTCCCCTTCTCTGGTATCCAATCTTGTATATAGGTCTTGGTTCACCTTTCCTCTTGCATCTCTTACAACTTTCTTTGCTGCTCTTTTTGCATCCTTATACCTCTCGAAGTTCTCCTCACTTCTATCTTTCCCCAAATTCTTATAACATTTCCGCTTGTTCCTTATTGCTTCTTGCACTTCCTCATTCCACCAAGATGTATCCTTACTCGGTAGCGCTTTCCCCTTAGATTCCCCGAGAACCTCTTCTGCCACCTCCTTTACCTTATGCGCCATAGTAATCCATAACGAGTCTACGTCTCTTTCCACACTAGTGGACCAGACATCTGTCCCTGCCATCTTCTCCAAGAAAGCCTCCTTGTGCTCTCCTTCAAGTTTCCACCATTTGATCCTTGGCTCTACCTGTGGCCGCCTCTTCCCTAAGCCACCCTTAGCCCTGAAATCCAGTACCACCAATCTATGTTGCGTAGCCGCACTCTCCCCACGTATCACCTTGCAATCCGTAAAGCTCTTACGCCAAGCATTCCTTACCTAAAAGAAGTCAATCTGACTCGCATTACTTCCACTCCTGTATGTCACCAAGTGAGACTCTACGGTTTTTTTTGTGTGTGTGTGTGTGTGTGTGTGTGTGTGTGTGTGTGTGTGTGTGTGTGTGGAAGTTGAGCAACTGGCCCTATAGGACTCGGCCTTGTGAGAATGGATTGGTGCATCCAACACAGAAGGTGGCACCCTAGGCGCCTACCAACGACTATTACGTACCAACTCAAAAACAGTGGACAATGAAAATCGAGCCCCGGGCTTTTGCGTTGGGGGGTGGGAGCCTTAACCCGTAGGCTCCGACTTGATTTTCACAAATACGTCCACTGGAGCACATTTCAGCAATCATTCAAACTTTTTTCACTATTACTAAATCTAAAAGTGATTCTAAGATGGGAGCAAGGTCGTAACCAAAAGATTCACAGCAATAGTTGAATGTACAACTTAGATACATGATTCTAGGACTTTACCTGACCTTAATGCTAATCATTAGAGTGATAAGCTCCCAAATTGATTGTTCCAGTTCTCATATATCCCAAGTTCACTGGGTGAAACCGAAGGCCTCACTTCCTGTAATGCGTCTCTAAAATCCTACAAGGAAATCAACGAACCAAGATCATGTTGAACCTTACGGAAGTCATCAAAGGGATTGCTATATGGTGGCATACCTGGACGGTTACAGGCCTCATATCCTCCTTGTTCAGCCTTGTAATTTCTGTGCCCTGCCTTAAAGCATCTCTAAGTGGGCCCATGGATGCATCCTTCACGAGATTTTTCATGTCTGATCCAGAGTAACCTACGATATATTAAGTCGACAGAAATGCATGTAGATTAATTTCTCAGCTTAAAATCACTGGTACTCTCAAGGATCATGCTTGAAAGCATATAGGCCCTATACCTTCCGTCAGCTTGCAGATTGTTGCCATGTCCTCCTTTGAGAGACTAAACAGTCCATCTTTGTCCAGGAGATTTCGGACAATCCAATCTCTTGCATCTGTATATCCAAATTATTGATGAGTAGTTTACAATTGTTGTTAGAAGCTCAAAATCAGACCATTTCAGAACTCCACCTGCTGCTGGAAGGGGTATATACAATCTTTTAGTGAGCCGTCTGCGTGCTGCTTCATCCAGTTCCTGTGGTCTATTTGTGGCCCCTGCATGGCATACAAACATTGGCATAGTGACATGCTACTTAAACCAAGCAAGAGACAGCAACTGTTAATCATAGTAGGTAAACAAGGACCAAAGAGGTTGACAATGAAGTGGGAATGAGGCGAGCATGCAAGAAAAATAAAATTTACGAATCACAGAGTTAGTTAGTAACTCAAACTGAAATACTGGGGAACAAATAACTTCTTTGTTTAAAGGATACAAACTATAGATCCCGTGGACGCAATGTTTGAGCTACTACTATTGATTATCAGCGTTATTAGGTGCAAGACATTGGTAAGCATAAACAAGGTAAAGGCATTACCAATTAGCAGAATCTGCTCGCTCCCACTGTCAAAACCTTCCATCTCAATGAGGAACTGGGTTTTGAGCCTCCTACTTGCTTCATGCTCACCTTCTGATTTGCGCTGTAACAGGCACACAACTCTATGTATAACTTCTTGGAAGCACAATAAACTACTTTTACTGTAGGAACCAGAATACTGCATCTTCTTAAGGAAGTTATATTCCTAGCAACAATCCTCTATCTAAGATAATATAAATTTTACTATCTGAAGAATTCATGTATTCAGAAAGTATCAAACGTGAATTCAGCCAAGAATGAGCCGGAATCCCAACAAAAACACTCAGTCTCATGAGTCGAAATTCAGAGACCGCCATTACCTGGGACAGAAGAGAATCTATTTCATCAACAAAAATCACAGCTGGTTGACGGCAACTAGCAACGCCAAAAAGAGCTCTCACTAGCTTTTCCCCCTCTCCAATCTGCAATCACAAACTGATTTCAGTGGACTTACAAGTGTTACAACAGCTACAGTTAAAGTTGACACTACTTCCCAAAATCACATTTAAAGAACAAATTGATATCTTTAAAAAGCGTATTATGACATCATATCAGGATGTTCAACAAAAATTTTCACAAGATATAATTAAAAGTTTTGTTATTAATTTTAAGAGCCATAGCTGATATTGAGCACGCCTAACAGTATAGAGAATACTAACATAGTTCGATATGTCTGATAAATAGATAGGAATTATTGAAACTGTTAGACATAAGGAGACCAAAAGGACTTCCATGATTTGGCTAGCTATAAATCAGGATCTGCAATATAACTGTCAAGCAGGAAAACTACACATTTTTAGGGTAAAAGTGAAAAACCTCGGATTTCAAATACCAACATAAACAGAGTTCCCTTTACGCAATGCTCTGGCTCAAACCTTCAACTTACCCACTTGCTTGTCAATGAACTCGCAGATATGTAGAAGAATGTCGCTTTAGCTTCTCCAGCTATGGCCTTCCCTATCATTGTTTTTCCAGTTCCCTGCAACAATACAGATTAGAGGAAAATCATGCAGCAGTTGCAGCTGAGTTATGCTTGAAGCTGATAGGGCCCAGTACTTACAGGTGGACCAAATAGCAGGAGACCTTTTCCTGGAGAACGGCATCCTTTGAAAATGTCAGGGCGTAGTAGAGGCCACACCACCATTTCTGTCACACATTTCTTGGCATGTTCCAAACCAGCTGTGGTGAAACGACTTAATGAGAACTGGCATACTGACAGAAAGTTGACTATGAATGCCATTGCAACTTACCAATGTCGTTCCAGCGAACATTAGGATCTCGATCCATGATCTCATTACTAACATGCTCAATAAGACGAGGCTCCAAATTTCTTAGCTTCTCCGGTAGCTCACCGTCAGGACCGCACAGCATTTCCAAACTAGCAGAAAAGTAAGATAATATCACTAGCTCAGATCCTACCAACATTTATGTGCATTTAAGCTTCAGGCAGATGACAAAAAGTAAGAGTGGCAGTTGGAGACCCAGAATTACAATAAAATTTTGAGGAAACACAATCAAAGATATGTCAATCATATTCTTCAGAGATATTAACTACAGTATATCACAAGGGTCAAGGGTGTACCATTTCTTGGTCGAGTCCTCCATGGTATCATCACACTTGCCACCTATTCGAGCAGTCAAATTTCCAGTATTGCTACCATTGGATCTAATTGGAGGAACAAAATTACCCCGGACTCCTCGGCGTGATACCCCATATGATTTCCCACCATAACCCCGGCCGTTGGAATTGTAATCATTAATTGGAGAGACAGAGGAGCTTGGTGAACCTCCCAGACCTCGCTTTTGCCTTGAGTCCATTTCCTATCACAAGAAAATAGAACATGATAAAGGAAAATATTTCAAAAACTTTCTATAGGCTTTTTTATTGAAAATTTCTATAGGCTTCTGATATTCAAAGATGACAGTGTCAATTGCAGAGACATAATCCCCCATGACAGACAAGTGCTCTTTGCAAGGTTGACTGCAGACAGATATATTATGGTAAGGAAGATTGAGACAGCACTGAAACAAGTTATTGTTTGTCAAGACATAGAGTCAAATTAATCTGCCTTGGTAGCACAACCTACTATCTGGAAACACATTCTCGTAGATTAGAAGAAAATGATCTGATCTTCTCATTTAATAACGGTCAGATACCTTTTAGCGAGTCGACATAGCAGTTAAGATTCCACATAAGTAAGGTGTATATGCAATCTTAAGAGGAAATAAGAACTAGGCATTAGAAACATACCAATTTTATCCTAGCAGTAACAAATCCTTTCCCAGAAACTTCTCCATTAGTTTCTTCAGTGCCAAAAGGTGAACGGGCAAATTCATTTACAGGACTCCTTGTTTCCATAAGTGGACGCTTAACTCCCAAACTGCTTCCAAGATTTTTATCCTCATCTTCAGAGTGTGGAAACACCGAACGCCCTCTAGGATTATTGTTTGATGGACAAGCTTTTTCCATAATGATGCAGTCATCAGAATTGTTGCGTTTAGACATGTGAAGGCCTTTTTCAACCACATTGTTACGAGGAATTACGTTATTCCCTTGCCAAGATGACAAGATCGCCTCATCAGTGCCTTTGGAGGTCTTCCTGGTCACCCCAACGTGCTTGTCCTCTTGGCCTCCCTGCACAAGGAGTATACAGAAGAGACATCAAATTACAAGCTCCACTACCAGTCAGCAAATTCTATCCAAAGCAAGCCAGCCACAGAAAAGAACAAAGGCGAAAAGCTGATTTAGCAGACTATGACATGATGAGAGAAAAAGACGGGGGTGGGGGGTGGGGAATACTACTATACTACAAACAGTTAAGAAAAATATCTAGCTGAAAATACCCGTCTCAATGATTACATACATTAAGCTCAACCTTGGAAAAACAGTATTTGACATACCATTCCATTGGCAACTCCATCGCTTGACTGATGTGCACGGAAATATTTGGACTGCTTAATCTTCTCAATGTCTACGTTCATAGAGAAAATCTTGGCAGGAGCTCTTCCAGCTGCTTCAAATGCCTTGCTGAAGTTCCACAAAAAGTCACAATTGAGTACCATAATTTCAGTATTTCTAAAGAGAACAATCCGTTTCCATATAAGAAGGTGAGACAAGTAAGTTCCCTACACAGACAATACCAGAACTATTGTTCACAAATACCACAATATGTGCAGAAACCAATTGCAGCATCTCCCTAACATTCCATATGATCACGTGTCGGATAAATGCTGATCTATGTACATCATAAGAATTCTTTTGTTAGTCCTTCTTGGTACTACTAATTTGAATTTTGGAACGAGTCTACAAGAACCGTTTTTTGACAGCTTTCCAGCTTCAGATGAACAAGCATTTCTTATGATAATTTACGTCTCTTGCTTTCAAGCAAAGCAAATTTAAGTCCTTAATTCTCATCAGCACAAACTCCTCTCACTATTCCAAATTTTCAATATAAGAAATCAAAGACGAACTTTATCATGGAAGAAAGGAAATGTTCATGACAACAAATGAGTCCGTAGCAGTCATCATTTTATCAACAGTGCATTAGTGTGGCAGTGCCCTAACATTTTTCGGCTATTCCATGAACCATCCAAGATCAAACCAATTCCAAACTCAACTGCCTACGTGTCAAAGGCAATCGAGGATTTATACCAACAGCATACGTATTAGCATAAAACCATAACTCTTTCTCTGAATCATCATCTCTTATTTTCATAGCAACTAACATGAATAAGGTTAGTCTCTACCTTCACCGATAGCCAAATCGCAGAATTCTCCGACAAAAACAAGTTTTCTCCCACTAAAAGAAAGAAAAACATTTCAACTATTCGATTATTTGTCTCATCACATAACCTACGCCTTATTCAAATTACTGTAGAACCGAAACCCTCACTTCCTAAGCACACTACCGTAAACAACTCATGTTGCTAAAATCGAACACCATTCCCATTTCACAACAACGTAACAATTACGCAGCTCAGAAACTAAAATAACGGCGACAATCGAGGATTAATTTATCGGAACTCCTCAAGAATTTGACAAAAACAACAAAATCAATTGATTTCCGAAATTAATTCGACTTTCAGCACAATTCATCAACAAAACAAACGATTGACATCAAACTCGAATAGAAAATGAAACTTATTTAAGAAGCTTCTGAATTGCATGAAAAACAAATGAAAAAAGCGAGGAGAGAGAGAGAGAAATTACCGATCGGAGTCGGGCGCGAGGGCGAGGCGAGCGGCGGAGAGCTTGGAGAAAGCGTCGCGGCGGATAGGGTGGACGAAGGCATCGTCGACGTCGTTAAGGGAGCGAGAATCGAGGAATCCGAGGAGGCGGAGGTTGAGGAGTTGGGCGGAAGTGAAGTCGCGGTTTTCGAGGGCGAAATCGGCACCGAAGAGGAGCGATTGGAGGCGTTTGATGTTATGGTCGACTTCCTTCCTCCAATTTTTCTGGTGTTCAAATTCTCTCTCCTCCTGATTCGCCATTTTTGTGTGACCTTGAAGCTTCTTCTGGAAAGTGTTCCAGAAAAAATTGAAGGTTGAAGACTCAAGTGAGTGTATTTGGGGATTTCTCTTCTGCTTAGTTCCCGCCAATTTTTTGTTTATTATTATTTTTTTTATTTTTTTTTTTTGCTTTTGGTTTTTAGGAGATTGATACTCCGTGAATTGGTTCGGTTTCATTTTCAAGCGCAAGATCGCTAATCTAAGTATCTAACATTAGTCCGGTGTAGTCGTGTAGATACGATATGAGCCATACGCTCATACGTCATTTTTAACCTATAAATTTATGAGCTTCTCTTTTGAAAAAAACTTAAACCTTCTTTCTCGATGGCTGCCATTGACCAAAAGTTGATGGTATTACACTATTACCCAATTGAAACATCTAAAGAGTTCACGAGACCTCTGGAAGGGTTGTTTTGTAAGATTCTTTTCTCCTTTTCATGAACATGGTTGCAGATTTGAGAGATTCATTTTTTTTAATTTCAAATTTAATGTGGTATTGTTGTGAGTGTGCAATGTCTTTTAATTGATGAAAACCTACACCAATATCTTCAAGTAAGGCTTTAAGGTCTGTTTGGCCTAACTCCAACTTCTCCAGAAGTGCTCCTCAGAAACAGTTTCTGAGAAACAGTTTTTGGAGGAGAAGCTCCAGACTGGAGCTTCTACTTCTGATGAACAAATTTACACTAGAAGTGCTTCTCAGAAACCAGAAATAGTTTATCAGAATTGTGTGTTTGGCCAATTTTCAGTTTCTAGGACCCAGAATCATTTCGGGAGCTTAGCCAAACACACCCTAAGTTCCAGTGTTTCTCTTCGTGCATTCCCAAACTTTGAACTAGAAACTATATGACTATTAGTTTGTCAAAATGGAATGGATTCTAAATATTATAATCGTAGTGCCAACAACAACAATCAAGTCTTATTCTCCAAATAATTTGGGATCGACTAACATGAATAGTAATTTGCAACTGTCTTGTTCAAGCCATAAAAGTTAAAAAGATCACGGCAAACAAGTTTACAACAATATTGAAATATACTAAGCAAGAATTTTAACAACCCATCGAAAGAAATAAAAAAGGCTAAAAAGTATAGTTACAAGCAAGTAAAGATTGTATGAACATCTTAACAAATGATAAGATGAAAAGGTTTGAGAGAAGTAGAAAAGCCTGAGGAGAGAGGAAATTAAGAACGTTTTTTTTAAATAATGTTCTAAATTAAAATAATTCAAATTTTGGGTGTGGAATGAAAATATTTATGTAGAATGGGTCCACGTAGGATTGGCATTCTCCAAGCTAGCTTTAGTTTTTTTTTTTTGCGAAACAAACCAAAACCGTCACGGCGCGTGACGGTTTCACCCATAACCGCTGAGAATTGGGGCTGTTATGGACCAAAACTGTCACAACCCTAAATTTTCGCTATCTTTAAATACAAAAACAAAGGATTGTTATGCCGCCATTGACTACCAAGTCAACGACAAGGCTAATTTAAAACAATATTGATAAACAAGAAGAACAAATGACAGCGGAAGACTTCTAGCTGAATCTACAAATCGGAAATTAAACCAAATTCAAACTACAAATCGTCCCCAATGCAAATATCTGACGACTCATCAAAGTGCCCAACATGCAATGACGCTTCAACCATACAATGCATCTCAATCTGCAAACCTGTCAACTGCGCCACCAAAAGGATGACACAGGCCCCAGAATAGGGTAGGGACACAACCCAAAACAAAGAACGTCAGCACTGGCTGAGTAAGAAGAGAGAGAGCTAGCAACAAAAGAAGGTAAGATACGCGCCTTAAAATGGCGCGTAGCTAAAAATAACTGAACAAACTACGCGAAACAAACAAGTACAACGGACGCTGGACACGACTCGTGTACTACTCGTGCACGACTCGTGTACAGATCAGAGCCGGTACGGACGGCCAAAAGCCGGAACTCAAATGATCACTTTCTTTGTATAACTTATTAATTTGTATATTATTCGAGGGCCTCCGAGAGGTCCTAATCGAGCCAAGGGTCCTACCCCAAGACTACCACATCTAGAGTAACAAGTAACGTAATCCTAATGACCCGAGTGTGCACACCCCTCGCTAGGGGGACGGTAGGACGTACAAGTCCCTAGGAGGAAGCCTATTAGGGGGTTCGGTAGCTGATCTCCAACCCTTAAACACAGAGCCTCTCGTCAGAGGTATAAATAAAACCCACATCATCTCGATGTGGTGACGGCTCCTATGTCCGCCCCTCTAGATGGGTTTCATATATTATTTCAACTTTCACTTTCAATCTTTAAGGTACATTATTTTGTGCTTGCGCTTTTCAATTTATAGACGGCCGTAGCCGGAAACAACAACATTCGAATCAACAGTGGAAAATGGCATAGCCATATAACAAGATATACATAAGCATGGATTTCAAGAATTATGAGCGAACAACAATGAGTAGGCAATAAGAGATGAAACGAATGACGAAGCCCATGAGATTGAACGACACAAACATGCTCAACTTTAGAGGGTCAACGTTCTTACCTTAAACGCTAATCCATTTCTCCTTTTTACTCTAACATCATCTTTTCCCGTAATCAATCATACCCAATCCTTTAGGCCATAAATCGTAATCCTTACTCCATCAAGCCTAATTACAACCACGAATGACGCTAATCGAATAAGAACCAAAATCAGGGCAGTAGCAAAGAAATAGGTATAACTAACGTTTGAGAAGTGGGCTGATTACCAAATTTGAGTATGTCCTAAAGGATTACATCAGGAACGTCTCATCAAAATTTCGTCCACAAATTCCAAGCGGATCAACGGGAATACACCTCACACTGAACCATAAACATGAATTAGGGTTTACCCACGAATTATAATGTAACTTTTGATATACAAATACAGGCCTTACCAATTTTGGATATGTTGTTACAACTAGAGTTAGGAACATCACCATTAAATCTCGTCCCAAAATACTTCATGAGTCAACGGGAATCATCAAGATACCGAGAGAGCGGAACAGTTCTCGGGTAGATAGACACAGCTCCACTAAAACACCTCTACAGGGAGCATCCAATGGATTCTTGGCACGATCTACATGTCTATGGATTTGTATCGAAAGTACGGTTCTAACGCCACCAACCACGACTCAAACAAAGGTCGTATGTGAGAGTTGTGTGTGTTTGAAGTTGACACAGTGGTGCAGGGAATTTTCTGCGGGGGAGAGAGGGGGAGAGGGAGAGGCCGAATGATTAAGAAACAAAGCAAGGGTTTTATTTATTATATGTATATGGGTATGAGAGTAAATCGGGTTTGGGCTTAGTTAATAAGGTGTGTTGCGTGATCCACAAACCCGGTACAAATCCGAAGGACGAACGAATCTTCTTATATAATCCCATAATTAGAAATCTCATAACAATTCAATCGAATTCCAATAAAACATTAATAAACCCCTCAATTAAATTATAAAATGTAACACCCTTAATAATTTAAACTCCCAAAAATACGGGGTGTTACAGACTTCCCTCCTTAAAACAAAGTTTCGTCCCGAAGATTTAATCTCCTCCCTAAATAGATTTCACATAACTCTTTACACTTCAAATTTCCTCAACCGATTTATGGCAACCAACATCCATAACTTCCAACACAGGCAAAAAGTAAGAAATGGGAAGTAAGGATTCAAAGATATAGAAGTAGCGGAAGGAGAAAGTGCACCATTAATGCACTTACTCACAAGAGAGTCGTGTTTAGCTAGAAATGCACCATCAATGCATTTCAGGAAGGAATAGCGCGCAATTATAATAAATTTTAGTATTGGCACGAAATGATGCCAAATAATATTTCGTTTGCAACGTTAATGCACGAACAATATAACGTGTGCAACTGCGATGCACAAAACAAGTACGTGTGCACCATAAATGAACCAATTAGGTAAATATGTTTTATCATATAATTTTATCATAAATGACAAAAGGAACATAAATTCTTACAGATTAGGGTGAAAAAGGAACGCACGTGGTTCTCATCCCCCTTAAAGAAAAGGTTCGCCCCCGAACCAAAAGTATTTAATTCGAACAAGTGTGAATAATTTGAACTTCAAATCAACTTTTCACTTGCCTTATTTTTCACACCTTGGTAACGCATCGCAAGGTTTTGTCGCAGTTCTCCAAGTTCTCTTTCCATCCTCAAATCAATCATAATTGGTGACGATTCCCATACATTGTAGTTTCATGAATTCTCAGCGGTTCAAATCCTAGACATTCAATGCATTTCTAACATGATATGTCGTCAATAACCAAAGAACACATTATTAGAACATACATTTCCTGAAACCGGTTGCCGATTCTAACTCGTAACCATTTACCATCCTTTAAACACTTTTATATCCAAAAGTATTTCATATCTTCTGTACTCCAAACCTTTTCATTTACATTTCGGATGTCAAACTCGTGTCGGAGCGTCCTCATCTCCAAAAGTATTTGTGAAATATTACTTAATATACCGTACCAATAGGTGTCGAGACCACCCTATAAATGCATTTGCAATTTCAACTCTCAAATGATTGGAACTTGCATACCCTTATTACTCAATGCATACGTGCAACTAACCGATACCTAGCTTCATACCCATTTGTTCAGCATGTTGGATGTTGTAGCCTAGTTGGCCAAGCTTGCACCGTTATTCCTTCTCCACCCAAGTTCAAAACATGTAGGGAGCAGATTTTGTTTCCATGAACTCTCTTACTTCAACCGAATGACTTGATTTTGTCCATCTACATCTTACAAGTCATCATTCTTGGTAGTGTAATCGCGATTATACATAGATCTCGCAAGTCTTTAACCTCAATTTACGTCTCCATAATAATTGATCAGTACTAGCAGTTCACCACAACAAGACCTTGTCATTACTTATAAATCGTCTTTTCTCATCTAGTAGAACCCCTTCTTTTATCACACATAAGGCTTTTTATCAACACGCATTTCGTCGCACTAGAGATATAAATATCAAACACTTAACTTTCATGTTAGCAGGCCAATAGTGTCCGACGCTACAACTTTCAGTTGACTTATTATATGAACTTTTGACCTTGAAAACTGTCACTTGATAATTATCCATTCATTAAACTAATCCCATCGTATGTCATATTTCAATTTCCTCGATTGGCCTCTTACTAAAATTGTGGTTTCCACGATTAATGAATATATATATCCACAGAACCATCTCCAGCAGACCATTTTCCTCTTACTCATCGGGTTACCTGAAAACCAACTTTACTTATCTGATTTGTATTGACTTTGTAACTTGAAAATTTCAACTTACCCGTCAATCCATATGAACATAGCCCCTTCCTATTTGAAGTAGTCGGCGATAATTTTCTAACCCCACAAGAAGGTCTAAGTGTTATGTCGAAGGCACTTAGTTGCATTTAGCAGACATCAAGATGTACTCATTCTCGTTTGGCTTTACCATTCAGCGAAACCTTTACACTTCTTTGATCCAAAAACCCCATTCTTACCAACATATACATGACCTGAAACAATCTTGTCAAGTAAAACTCATATTAACTTTACGTCATGATTGTCTCCCGTAGTTGTTTTCCAGGCAGGTCATCCTTAAGACTCTTTTGTTGTCTCTTGTCAACCTTTTTACACACCACTTTTAAACTAGTTGATATATGATATACTCTTCGACTTTCCCATATATAAGGTGTTTGATCAACGAACGTTATAGGGTTCTTCATTTAACAATTTCAACCAATTTACTCATAACCCATGAAATTTTATTCGTTCTGTACTCATTAACCCAATTCATCCCAAAACCATTCTTTAACTCATTGGCAGAATCACAACGTCCTATTGATATCCCAAGTTATCGCATTACAACTGTCGGGTTCTCTAATGTTTAAAACAATGTTTTTATCACGAGTTGCGCTTACATTTAACCAACTTACTCACACGAGTAAACATTGCCAAACCAGGTCAATTTCCTTAGTTTCACCATGACCAAATCACACCTTAGTAAATAGAACGATGCCTTGCACCTACCACCAACATCCACAACTCGAGCTTGATAGTAATTTGAACCCAAAATTATTTACAATCAAGATAGATGGCTTTAGAAATTTACCAATACAAAGTACAAAACCATCTGAAGATTATTTCGAAAACCATAAGCTTTTACCATAATTAGCAATGTCCTCTCATTTTGTACATCACACTTCAAGTGATATTAACTCGACACCATACAAGCAGATGATTACTATACCACCTCATTCTCCAGCTCAACTTATCCACCAATCAATTATGATTCAACAAATACATACCATAAGACCATCAACGCCAAGAGCTTAATCTATAAACTCCATCACCGAATCATAGTGACTCTTATATCATACGAAACACCAAATTGCACTCTCAAAAGCTAAATTTGGTGAGGGTAAACATGTCCCTAAAATAACACTCTTTAGTCCATAGATCACAAAAGACATATACCAATGTCAAATTCATAATTCAAAATCATTGTGAAATAGATGTTCAAAACTTATTGTATCTCGAGTTCAACTCGTCTTCCATACTTCATCTCACAGCCTGTAAGTGACTAGTGTTCGAGATAGGAGTCCTTTACCATAAATCGAATAATATTTATATGTATATGTCCAACTTATTTTACCCATAGTATGTCTAAAGCCTTATCATGAATCAACACTTTTTTTTTTTTTTTTTTTTCCGTGCCTTAGCATGCATCAAATTCCTTTACTTGAACATATACCCAAATAATTAATCCTAAAATCCCTCAATCGGTGATGGTAACAACTTAGTAAGTATAGTTTCCATGTTCAAAAGTTTGTTCCCTTATAATATTGTAGACTTCCAACCTTAAATGTCGTTGTTATGGTAAAATGGATCATTTCCTCCCCTCTTAATCCTACACCTTAGTGTTAAAAGTCCATAGACGATTCATATCCGATCCTCAATTAATCGAGTTGTTCCAAAATTTTAGCATGTAGACACCCAACGGTTGCAGGGATGCTTAACATTACGGTCTAACTCCATAATTGATTCTAAAATCATAGCCTTTTATCAATCAATCAAGTCATATCCATAAATTTCGAAATTGTTTAGCCACTAACGTTGTCAATAAATCCTTGAATCTATTTTCCTTTAATCTTTTTCAATGTATAAACTACACTACTTTTAAGCACGTGCAAGCGAGTGCTTGATCTTTTGGAGTTGGGTCTTCCTCCAATAGTCCATCTTTGACTTGGGATCAACTGTAGTTCTGCATGTATAGCAACTAATTTCTCACGGTACATCCAAACATCGTTCCTCTTTATACATTGAATAATGTCCAACACCTTGTTTACATAACTTCCATCAGATATTCATATAATAAGGTTCAGAAGTCCGTCAACTACTCATTCTCTTGGTTACCAAAATTGTTCCGCACTATTTTAATGATAGTCACGAGATCAAATAAGCAGTATAGAACAACAGTCCAGGACACCTTGCACCCTTATTGAAAGTGATTTAGATCAACAAGGTAGTGAGCGATAAATAACTGTAATGAATGCAAAGTTACTATTCGTCTTGACTGAGTTTAACTTTTCGGAGACTTATCGTTTTTTTTTTTTTTTTTTTTTTTTTTTTTTTTTTGGAACACACGACTCGTGTAAAATGGGGCACGAGTCGTGCCTAGATCAGTAGCTCTTTCGGCACATGAATAAATGAGCACGAATCGTGCCAAGTCTGGCACGAGTCGTGTTGTCCTCTGCCGAGGCTGTGGACACCAAAATCACGGATTGTTGAAAAAAAATTCACAAATAATTCATCACCACACAATTAGCATGTAGTTTCATGAACGACTTTATTCCAAATATAATCGTAGGGGTATTGTCCCCCATCCAAAGGTGCGCAATTATAAGACTCCGACTAAAATCGTAAGTAACGAAACATACAATCCTCAAAATCAAATCGTTGGTATCATATGTCAGAAATAATGACGTGGATAATAAACTCAATGATTAGTTTATTAGTTTCCTCATAGTAATGCGTCCAGGGAATATCACTAAAAAAAAGGAAGACAATACTCAAAGTTCCAAAAGTCGAGGTTATGATTAAGGTCATATAGGGTTTCTCTTATTCTTAATTAACACATTACCCGTGGAAATAAACGTTGGTCGATTCAATCAATTCCTCATACTCATTCCCACCAACAAACAGAGTAGTGTTCTCGCAAACGATTCTTATCATCATTTAACCCATATAATAGAATAAAGAATAATATACGGGATCCTTTAAACTCGCGTATGCTCAACTCATTTATAGACTCGCCATTACTAGTCCCTTCTTCAACTTTCACCTTTCCTTTAAGGTAGCCAAAGTTTCTCAACTATAAGGGGTGACATAGTTAGATGGAGTAGCGTGGGTTATTCTTAAAGGGTTAAGCATAGTGTAGGTGTTATGGTTAGCAAGAGAGGAAGTTAATGGGTATCTCAAAAACCTTTGTTTAACAATATATCACACACCCAAATCCAACATGTTCCACTTTATATTTCTTCTTCAAAGACAAATTTTTGATAACGGTAAGCATTAAATAATCAAGTCCACAATATCATCGATCTCATTCCTTAATACGACCTCAAAGATCATTACCATTGTATTGAACTCATGATAGTCTCAATTTTTTTTTTTTTTCAATAAACCTCTAATCACCCTCAACAACTCAAAATCACAAGCTAAGTGATATGGCTATAATATGACGAAGTTAAACATATGAACTTGTCCTCGAAAAATGTAACCCAAAGTGTCATCTAAATTAGGTCGATATCAAATATTATCTCCAAAGTGGTGCTCTCAAAATGAGTCAATCCAACTACGTAGCATAGTGCAGTACTCATCTGTAGTATGTAGTCATAATCTCAAAAGTTAGCTCAAAAACTCCGTAGTATAGTACAAGAGACACATAGCACGTAGCACATAGCATGCGTATGAATGCACCCAACCAAGCCCCCAAGTTTTAAAAATCCTTTTATCAAATTGGTTTAAAATCGTTTTGCAAACTCAGCTAACCAGAGCCTAAGGCTCTGATACCAACTGTAACAACCCTAAATTTTCGCTATCTTTAAATACAAAAACAAAGGATTGTTATGCCGCCATTGACTACCAAGTCAACGACAAGGCTAATTTAAAACAATATTGATAAACAAGAAGAACAAATGACAGCGGAAGACTTCTAGCTGAATCTACAAATCGGAAATTAAACCAAATTCAAACTACAAATCGTCCCCAATGCAAATATCTGACGACTCATCAAAGTGCCCAACATGCAATGACGCTTCAACCATACAATGCATCTCAATCTGCAAACCTGTCAACTGCGCCACCAAAAGGATGACACAGGCCCCAGAATAGGGTAGGGACACAACCCAAAACAAAGAACGTCAGCACTGGCTGAGTAAAAAGAGAGAGAGCTAGCAACAAAAGAAGGTAAGATACGCGCCTTAAAATGGCGCGTAGCTAAAAATAACTGAACAAACTACGCGAAACAAACAAGTACAACGGACGCTGGACACGACTCGTGTACTACTCGTGCACGACTCGTGTACAGATCAGAGCCGGTACGGACGGCCAAAAGCCGGAACTCAAATGATCACTTTCTTTGTATAACTTATTAATTTGTATATTATTCGAGGGCCTCCGAGAGGTCCTAATCGAGCCAATGGTCCTACCCCAAGACTACCACATCTAGAGTAACAAGTAACGTAATCCTAATGACCCGAGTGTGCACACCCCTCGCTAGGGGGACGGTAGGACGTACAAGTCCCTAGGAGGAAGCCTATTAGGGGGTTCGGTAGCTGATCTCCAACCCTTAAACACAGAGCCTCTCGTCAGAGGTATAAATAAAACCCACATCATCTCGATGTGGTGACGGCTCCTATGTCCGCCCCTCTAGATGGGTTTCATATATTATTTCAACTTTCACTTTCAATCTTTAAGGTACATTATTTTGTGCTTGCGCTTTTCAATTTATAGACGGCCGTAGCCGGAAACAACAACATTCGAATCAACAGTGGAAAATGGCATAGCCATATAACAAGATATACATAAGCATGGATTTCAAGAATTATGAGCGAACAACAATGAGTAGGCAATAAGAGATGAAACGAATGACGAAGCCCATGAGATTGAACGACACAAACATGCTCAACTTTAGAGGGTCAACGTTCTTACCTTAAACGCTAATCCATTTCTCCTTTTTACTCTAACATCATCTTTTCCCGTAATCAATCATACCCAATCCTTTAGGCCATAAATCGTAATCCTTACTCCATCAAGCCTAATTACAACCACGAATGACGCTAATCGAATAAGAACCAAAATCAGGGCAGTAGCAAAGAAATAGGTATAACTAACGTTTGAGAAGTGGGCTGATTACCAAATTTGAGTATGTCCTAAAGGATTACATCAGGAACGTCTCATCAAAATTTCGTCCACAAATTCCAAGCGGATCAACGGGAATACACCTCACACTGAACCATAAACATGAATTAGGGTTTACCCACGAATTATAATGTAACTTTTGATATACAAATACAGGCCTTACCAATTTTGGATATGTTGTTACAACTAGAGTTAGGAACATCACCATTAAATCTCGTCCCAAAATACTTCATGAGTCAACGGGAATCATCAAGATACCGAGAGAGCGGAACAGTTCTCGGGTAGATAGACACAGCTCCACTAAAACACCTCTACAGGGAGCATCCAATGGATTCTTGGCACGATCTACATGTCTATGGATTTGTATCGAAAGTACGGTTCTAACGCCACCAACCACGACTCAAACAAAGGTCGTATGTGAGAGTTGTGTGTGTTTGAAGTTGACACAGTGGTGCAGGGAATTTTCTGCGGGGGAGAGAGGGGGAGAGGGAGAGGCCGAATGATTAAGAAACAAAGCAAGGGTTTTATTTATTATATGTATATGGGTATGAGAGTAAATCGGGTTTGGGCTTAGTTAATAAGGTGTGTTGCGTGATCCACAAACCCGGTACAAATCCGAAGGACGAACGAATCTTCTTATATAATCCCATAATTAGAAATCTCATAACAATTCAATCGAATTCCAATAAAACATTAATAAACCCCTCAATTAAATTATAAAATGTAACACCCTTAATAATTTAAACTCCCAAAAATACGGGGTGTTACAAAAACCGCTGCGAATTGGGGCGGTTATGGACCAAAACCATCTTTTTTTTGGGCGGTTTTGGTCAATCTTGCAATTTTGACGGAAAAAGAACCCACCAAAACCGTCTGAAAATTGAGCGGTTATGGTCATAACCGTCACGCGCCATAGCGGTTTTGGTACAAATTTGGTTCGAGGGTATCCGATCCTACGTGGACCCATTCTACGTAAATATTTTCGTTCCGCACCCAAAACTTGAATTATTTTAATTTAGAGCATTATTTACAAAAATCGTTCGGAAATTAAAGAGGAAAATCATTAGGAAACCACACAAAGAAACCATCAAAAGTTAAATTTATGTCCTCTACATCTATCATGTCTCTCCAAATCGAGGGACGAAAAATCCCACACAGTCATAATAAAACAGTATATATGATAGGAGAAGACAATAAAATTTGACCCCTTAATTTACCCAAACAAGTTGCCCTCCTCCATCATCTTCTCTCTCCCAAAATCCCACCCTCTCTTCCTTTCCTCATTTTCTCTCTCCTCCATATCCATACCCACCTGGCCACCTCCAATATTCGTCACCAAAATCATCGTCCACCTCCAATATTCATCCTCAAACACCACTCAAACCCACCATCACCATCATCATCATCATTCTTCTCAACCAAGTCGTCCAGATCTACCATGCACCTTCATCATCGGCGGCGGCGGCGCATCATCAATCAACATACATAACCATCGTCGACCACCACCACCACCCCCCATAGCCAAAACCAACAACAAAGCAACAGCCCCCTGGGGGCCCTAGTTAAGCCGTGGAGCGGTAGCCGTCCGGCCATATTGGAGTACCCCGATCTACCATTCCTCGATTGCATCACCCAGATTTATGCATCATCCTCGTCGACCACCACGTCCGCGGCGCCGGGAAGTAAGACCCTAAACCCTTTTTCGGTCACCCTCACAATTCAAAATTTTCTATTTTTCTGGTTCTAGGGGTTCACCTTGCCCATCCTAAGTGTCGTTTGATTCGACGGCGAAGCCGTCGAAAAATCTGGGTAAAATGGTGTTTTTCGGTGGGTCGAGTTGTGGACTGGTGGTGGAAGGTTTAATAACTGGTTGTGGGAAAATTGTAACTTGAATTGACAAAATTAACCCCAAAAAGTGTCCTTTTGCGTAAAATGACCAATATATCCCTGTCAGTTGAACTGTTTTATTAATGTCTGTCGGGGATTGTGCGCCCCTCCTCCACATCGCCCTATCCAACGCCATGTTTTTTTTTTCTAACCCCAAGATAATCATATCACTTCTAATCACCCTCATCTTAGAGCAAATCCAATGGTCGTTCGTTTTCTTGAGTTCTTCAACAAATAACTGGAAAAACTGGGTTCCTGCAAATGCTGGTTCGTCCGTTCGATTAAGAACCGAGTTCGTATCTTTGTGGCACATAATTCTGAAAAGCAATTTCAACGCGCGTGCAAAACACAAGCTGTGCAAATAATGAACGTGAACTACAAATGCCAAAGATGCGCATAGAAATATGGAAAAAGTAACTTTCCAGCAGTAATAGATGTGGGCCCTGCGTACAATATTGTGACAGATTCTTCAATAAAAATTTATATACGTAACTCAATGTGGACCCCTATAAAAATAAGATAAAGTTCTTCCATTGTACCTAGAGATTGAGGGGAAAATGATGTGGCAATGAAGAACCCAAAATAGAGTTATTCCATTGCCATTGCTGTTTAGGTCTTGCCTGATGATGTTGTCACTTCCCCACGCTTCAATTCTTCTAATCGACACATCTCTAGCTAGGCTTCCTTCTCACATGGCTGTAACACCTGAGTCGGTTCTCCGTTATCTTACTTTCTCCCTTATAACTTCATTTCTTAACCGACCCTTCTTTCTTGTAAGTCCACACATCCATCGTAGCATGTGCATCCCCACCACACTCATCTTATAAATGTGACACAGATTCATACACCAATAGTTGGTGCTATATAATAGAGTCGATCTAATTGTCGTGCAATAAAACTTCCCTTACAATGCAATTTATAGGGCATCCTTGATCATATAAAAACCCATGCGATATATTCTTCCATTTCATAAACCAACCTGATTTAGGCCCCGTTTGATAGGACTGCATCTTTCTGAACTGACCTGCTCTGATCTAAATGATTCTGATCTGAATTGAATATTATTGCAAATAAGTCCTATCAAACAGGCCCTTATTCCTGCCTCGAGCACTTGAAAAGAATTTCAATACATCAAAATTCTGACTGAGACAATCTAATGCAAACTCGTAATCGTTGAGTCAATCATACTTTTCAGTTTTCACCTATTCCATATTCCAACAATCATTCGGTGCCGTAAACGCGCTAGATGTAAAAACAATGACGACATAAGGCAGTTATACGGTTCTTCACAGTTGACCCGAACAAACCCAAAACAAAAGAGAGCAAACAACAACAACAAAAACCTCATTTTTGTTGTGAGATTCTCTGTCCAAATCCTCCCACACTTTGCAATCTCACCAGCTTTCTTCCATTGATTCCATCCCCACTTCTCATCCTTATACTCTTTTTCCCCGCACATTTTCACCAAATCCTTCTTAAATACGCTTCTCATCCCCCCCACAAAAACAGTTGTCACTTTGCGTTAGATCTCAACAACATTTCAGACATTCTACTCCCAATTATTCTTCAACGTACTAACAAATAAAAAAAAAGTCCAAACCGAGAGAATTTATTCATTCATAAATCATAGTAACAGAATTACTAACATTTTTTATTGGTTTAAAACAAAATTAAAAGTAAAATTAATCAATGGCGACTTCTTCTTCTTCTTCCTCTGCTCAACTTCGTCTTATGTCCGATCTCAAATCCATCAACAATGAACCTCCTGAGGTTTCCCCTTTTCTCCGAATTGTCATCTTTTTGTTGAATTCTAATGTTTTTTTTTTGTTGGTTGCTTTTGATGAATTGTTGAATAATTCAGGGTTGTAGTGCGAGTCCGTTATCCGATGATAATCTGTTTGTATGGAGCGCGACAATTTTCGGCCCCGACGAGACACCCTGGGAAGGTATGTTTCGGAACATGTGGTCGAGAGTCTCGATACTTTTATCAGTTGAGCTAGCTGACATGTTCCGTTTTTTTATTCTTTATTTTTAACTTTTAGCTGGGTGTTTGCAGGTGGGGTTTTTAGTTTGAGGTTGACATTTACCGACAGTTACCCAGAGAAGCCGCCTCGGGTTCGTTTCACCTCTGAGATTTTCCATCCTAACGGTAAATTATTTACTTTTGACTTTTTTTACTGGTTCTACTACATTTTCAAAGTTACATGTACCTTGACATTAGTCTCATTTCAAACAATTGGAATTTTGTTATGATTGTATTTATGCTTGTTTAATTGCAATGTAACTTATTTGAAAATTCGTCAACCACAACCAAACCTTAGTCCCAAAAACCATAATAATTAGGGGTCGGATATCATGAATTGTCATTTGGACTCGTCTTATGTAAATAACCTAATTTTCTTCGCAGAATTGAAATTCCTGAATTTGCACTTTTATGTGCAATTTTGCTTTAAGTTTGTCAAGTCAACATGGTTAGCTTGATATTTGAGGGACAAATCACATACGAGCAAATTGAGTACTCCGTATGTGTTTATCGTTACAGGGTTACACCATGTTATGCCAATTGGTTTTTACTTTTTAGGTCATGCCTGGATTGCCAGTAATGGGCCTGAAAAAATCAAGGAGTAATGATTCAGGCCCATTTTACAGGTTTGGATTGAGAGGAAAAAATAGGGCTGGAATCCATTACCCCCCAGAAGACCTAAAACTTTCCTCCCTCACTCCCCCAAGGAAATTTCCCCCCTAATCTTTCCCCCCCAAATCTTTCCCCCTTAATCATTCCTCTCATACCAGGCAAGCCCTTAGACTTAAAACATCGCGTCTAGTTGTTAGATTGTGGGTTGTGTATCCCTACTTTTGTTAGTTCTTCACTAGTCTCTTTGTAATGTTTGGATATGTTGTAGGGAGAGCCTATCCAAACATTACAAAGCGACTGAAGAAAATAAATAAATATAGATGGCTATATTGAATGTATTGTTTTCGTGAGTTTTCAGTTTATCACGATGGTACATTGTGCATGGACATCATCCAGGACGCTTGGTCGCCCTGCCATAATGTAGCTACAATCTTGACATCTATACAGGTACTTCTAAGCTTCAATGGTGATTGTATAATATTCGACAATGATGAGCTTTTGTGGGCGACTATTGTTTTATCCTCGACCTTAAGTGCATTTGTTCACCTACTTGTCTATGCAGTCCCTTCTAACTGACCCCAATCCCTCAAGTCCTGCAAATGCTGAAGCGGCTCAAATCTACCAGCATGACAATCAAGCTTATAACAAGTTTGTAACTTTTGCTCATAATTCCTCTCCTCTCTCTAATTAAAATGACATGTTTAAGAATTTTTTTTCTATGTTTCATTTAGTTGGCTGACACTAGATGATGGGGTTTTTAACAGGAGGGTTCGTAAATGTGCTCGTAAATCCATTGAGTGTTGCTGAATGCATAGACAAAAAATTCGTTGTTTAAAACTGTCAATTCTCGTTTGAAGAAATCTTGCCCTTCAGCTTTTGGGAGCATCGTGTATAGTGTATGTATCTCTAAAGGCTATGACCTGAATTGTTCTGTTCTAGGTTTGGGAAAGGTGCACATGACTTCCTTTACACAGTATAGTCTCTTCTTCATGGTTGTATCATCTTTCAATGTGGTTCCAATGTGCTAATTGTAACAAGAACACATCTGTGGTGTAAGTTGACGTATACATGAAATTCAACATACCTTTAGAATTTAGATGTGTGGGTTCATTTCTCTTTTTCGTTTTGTTTTTTTCTTTGGTGGTGTGTGAATTTATGTGATTAGTACTCTCTTCTTGATGTTAAGGGTTTAAGCTCTTAAGAAAAACTTCTCAACTAATATGTCTGAACCAAATTACTGTAGAAAAGTGACCTGTAAGAACTAGTATTATCTGAAAGTTATTAGTTAGCGATTATTATTACACTGTCATGCTAACTTTATGTGATGGTCATATGGATACAACAACAACAACCAAGCCTTATTCCCAAAATGATTTGGGGTCGGGATGGTCATATGGATGAACTAGAAAATTTAGAAGGCTACTAGTAATGCATTCTTTCATAGAAGAGTGATAGGTGGAATACTTTGTTCATATCTGAAAAAATTTGCAGGATCTGTGTCTGTTTTCGCCTTCACGAGCCTTGGGAAATTGACACCATAGTAGTTCATCCCAAAATCAGTGAGGTTCATAGGGTCCTGCATACCATGATTAGTACCTATGTCAAGATCTCTGTAGTTGAAGAAAGCCTTCCTTGGGAATTTTGAGACGTAGGGTGTCATAAATTCATAAAGCTTCCTTGATAGGTCTACATGATACTTATCCACCTCAAGTCCTGCTTCATACCACTTAAAGTCGTACTCAATCTTGTACAAGATCCCTGCTCTGTAGGGATATGCTGTCGCGTTCTCTGGGATCTCACTCATTTTCCCACCATAAGGGTTCCATTCCATGACCAATCCGTCCATGTATAACAATTGATTCCACATTTTCTCCAACCCTTCACGTGGTATCGGCTCCACAGCGAAGTCTGATTTCACCTTCCTGGAGACTTTTTCATATTTCCTACTGATGAGGAACTGGGTTGGAGTTCCCTCTGGGGCATCAGCCCAGAATAGAGTGGAATCGACCCAAGGCATTTCATTGCATTCCTTAGGGGATAGTTTTAACTCCGAGAAGTCCTTGTCTAAATGGTCGACAAGTTCCTTAGTCTGTCCTAGAAATATCCCAATGAAGGAAATTTTCAACTTATTTCGGCCTTCATTTTCCTCATCCTTAAGCACCGCAACTTGAACCCTTATGAAAAGCTTTTTGGGTAGATTTGGGGCTACTTCTTGCCACCTATAAACAGTCTCAGAGGCACCATTCTCAAGGGATCGGATCACTCGGAAGACTGTGACTATGGGTGGAACGCGAACAAGCTTTACTTTCCATGCTAGAATTATTCCGAAGCTGGCTGCTCCTCCTCCTCGGATAGCCCAGAAAAGATCTTCTCCCATAGCTTTTCTATTAAGAACATTGCCGTCAACATCCATTAACATGGCATCCTGGACATGATCAGTTGACAGTCCATATTCCCTCATTAAGTTACCATATCCACCTCCACTGAAGTGCCCGGTGACCCCTACTGTAGGGCACACCCCTCCTGGAAAGGCGTGGACTGGACTTTTCTGGGCAACGGCATAGTAGACCTCCCCCAGAACCGCCCCTGTTTGTACCAAGGCAGTCTCTTCCTTGATGTCTATGTCAATAGACCGCATGTTGAGCATGTCAAGGATGACAAAGGGCACATCAGCAATGTAAGACACACCCTCCATGTCATGTCCTCCACCCCGAATCCTCATTTGCAGGCCATGCCTTTTACAACAAAAGAGGGTTGCTCGTACATTAGACTCATGCTTGGCCGTAACAATGACCAACGGTTTTCGTATATCTGGTTGTTGGAATCGGACGTTCCAAGCCAGGGCATTGAGGACAGGTTTGAATGAAGAGTTGTGCTGGGTGTATGTAACTTCTGATGTTGGGTCCTGTGTAGACTGCTTGTCAAGGCAGTCAAGAAACACAGTATCATCTTCATACTGTAACGCAACTGTGGTTGTGGTCGATAAAAACAACCTTAGTAAAGTTGCTTGCACAACAAGAACTGTAGCTGCTTTAAAAATGTTGTAGTTGCTCATTTTTTTTTTTTTGATCAAGATACTTAGAATTAGATATCCATAGAATCCCACTAACTTTTATAGAGCCTTCTTGGATAGAGACTTTTCTTCCCCTCTACCTAATTTTTACTAAGAGTAACCGAAGCCAAAATTTGTCAGGTCGTCTTTGTGCAGTCATTTCCAAAAAAATTAAAGGTTATTACTTGATTCGATTTTTGTACGAACGCGAAATCTTCGTGAAGGGGAGGGATTGAGGGAGTACTGAATAAGCCATGATCATAAGATGTTTTGCCTTGTCTATGTTAAGTCCTTAGCTTGGCTGTTAGAATAGCTCACCTGAGGTATTGTGTAAACTATAGCAGTTTGCAAGCCACAACAACCTAATTCCTTAATTTGTATGGTAACTGGTACAGAGTTGGTGATTTTGGAATTAATCTTTTTTGAGTTCAAACCCAAACTTTTAGAAAAACCTAATTTCATTGTATCACTGGGCTATGTTCTTTCCAGACAGAGTTAGGCCTTTTCCAGTGTCTTTTTGTTTTCTCCCCTGTTTTATGTTTTGGGTGGTGCTTTCAAAATTCTATCTAGAACTCTGGGTATTAGGTACATTCAGTTGTTACGATTAGTATTAGACAGATTGTTTTCTAAGTTGAAAGAGCTATTTATAACAGTAAAACTTTCTTATGATGAGTAAGGCTGGCTCTATGGTTAAAGAGATCAATTTGTCCGGTGGTTGTCCTCAACCTCCCCTCTGCTCCAACTCCTCGGCAGTGCTAGTTGTGGACTATTGAGTGTTGATTCAAGCGGTTTCCCAACTTTGAGTGAGATTGTGGAGACTTGTAGTTAGGATTGCTTCTTGATGGTTGTGTATGCCTGTAATTGATATCGGGAAAGAATTACTCCGTACATTGTACACATTGATTACTAATTAACTAGTGGAGGATTTGGTACTAGTTTACAGTGCCCGTAAATGTTTCCTTGTATTGGGGTTTACCGCGTATATCATTGTAGGGCTGATTTGGTTGTGTGCATTTGCTACTATGTGTGCTTGGCTCAAGATTAATTGGTTAGTATCGTTTGTTGTTATCTAGCAACACTAAAGGAGTGAAGGGAAAAGCGTGTTTGTTGTTTTCGCTTGTATTAGTTTTTTCCCTTAACTGTAGCAAGGGCACTAACAGTATTCCTCGTGGAATACCGATAATTGGGTGTCGCATTGTGCCTGAACCAACTGCCTCTCCCTCAGACCTTGGAAAATGAAGGGAAAGCCCTGCCGAGTGCCGACCAAGAACTATATATCCAGTAGAAGTTGATAAACAAATGTTTCTACATTGAGCTGTAAATAAACCTGTCTAAATTTTGGTCATTGATTATCTGAGCTGTAATATTTTCAATATGCAACTATTTTTAGTTTGACGCAGTTTACAGTTTCATATCCTTTCTGTTATTATAAGGACTACATGTACAATCAACAAAGTAATTTATAAAGCCCACCCCGAATCTACTGAGGCTGTCACCTGTTGGTTTAACTTCAGAGATATTCGGCTTCAGAGCTGATGGTCACAAATCACAATACCATTGTTGTCGAAAGCAAAGGTTTGATTAACTTGAATGCAAAGCATGTCTTAGAGTTCTTGTATAACTGTAGGAGAACATGTATCAATTGCTTCTGGCAGCGATGTAAACATACTGTCTTCTCCAATCAAGCTGATTAACCCGGATGCATGGAATTTGTCAACCACAAACTGTCCTGGACTAGCAATTAGAAGCTGTCCAAAATGAAAATCAGACAAAAATTTTTATGCATATGTTCATATAAAATTGAACTAATTAGGCTCTTAATTAACTCAAAAATGGTCATTGGTTGGGATAATAAGTCTGGGCTGTCAAAACAAATCGCGATCCAGTTAATGTAAGGATCAAGTGATCACACATCTGAAGAAGGTTCCGCAGCATAATGTGTTTACCTTGACCTCTTTCTTTGTAAGCCCCTTGTATAACTTTTCAAGGGCATGTGTGCCGCTAGTATCAATGTCTGCAACAGCTGCAATCAGTAGACAACTTTGTTCAGTTTGATTCGAGCTTCAGAACATAAACAAGGTACATATACTGATATGCATGGAGTAAGTCAGAATGTTTACATGACATTTCAATGATCAAATATTTGATTTTTGGTAGGTTCTTTGCTGCAAGTTGATCTTCCTCGTCACTGAGCCACTTCATTGTCCTGCATCGATGATCGAGTTAGTTTCTCAGTCACTGAAAAGCTGTGCATGTGAACAGAATAATGCATCAGCAGGTAATTTGATTAAACCAGCATTTTATTTTGACAGACAGGATTAAACCAGCATTTATATCCTGCATTCTTCACATTTAGATTATGAACTTTTTTTTGGGTATCAAATTATGGCCAAGTTTATCATACACTTGAGTTTACTGTTTACTTTGGAAAATTCCTGTGCAAACAAGTCACCTATATAAATGGCAAGATATTCACGTAGAGGTTACCGCATATTTCTTCTAGGAATGTTAAAAGTAATCGTTTACTTGGGAAATCGAATATTGTGCCCCGACTGCAAAGAGGTACCTGTCACTGATGTAGTTTGAGTTTGAGAAATAGATGGACGAGTCAACTTTGACAATCAGAACACCAGGAATCATAGTTGCCTCAGAGTACTGCTGAATGTTCCTATACTCAGAACAACCAGGAAGCTTTCCAAGTAGCGCAGTTTGTGGCCGTGTCACACGGAACATGATCTTGCCAAATGATAGACAGACCTGACCACAACTTCTCTGCTGTTAGAATTTATCAGTGGAAACCAGCATGTCATCTATATCCAAGTTATTCATCACTCTTACCGCTATCAGCAGGCCTATCTCCACGGAATGGAAAATGACTCCGAAGAAGGCTCCAATGCAAGCAAGGAAGTCAAACTTGTCGATCTTCCAGATTCGAATTATTTCCTTGATGTCAATTAAACCAAGAACCGCAGATATGATAATGGAGGAGAGTATTGCATTTGGGATGTATTTGAACAAAGGTGTGATGACCTCCAGAGTCAACAGAACAATGCAAGACATTACAATGTTTGAGACTGCTGTCTGGCACCCAGCCATGTAATTCACTGCTGACCGCGCAAATCCTCCTGCAAGCAGACACATGAAGGCGGAAAATTAAAGAGGTCGTCTTTCAAACGAGCAAGTAAACATCTAAGCATGCATTGGATCATGGTTTTTCGTGATCAGACTGTGCAGACAGTACTGCACAACACAAGGTTTTCCGGAAACAAGCCACAGCCTAAGGCGGTAAGGCCCTATACAGAGTCTTTTTACTAGTCCATTTTTTTCTTCCAAGAGTCCAAACAAAATGATTCAGACAAACTAAGTTTGCAAAAAACATTGTGAGACCAGCATGAGTCTATTGTAAGAGGCAAATGACAGTGAGGAGAAGCTCCCAACCTGTAACGACATAACAAGATGTGAGCGATCCGACTATATTAGTGGCTCCAAGTGCTGCCATTTCTTGGTTTCCATCTAGCTCATAGCCTCTTATGTCTGCAAATGTTCTTCCAATTGCTAAAGCTTCCTGCAATGGAAACACAGATGCTCTTTTCATGGCTGTATCTCGGGAACTGGTTTCGGGCTCCCAATCTGTAAGTGACTAAAAGTACAGGGACATTGAATATGCTTACAGCTAGTGCAACTATTCCCACAATAGCACCGATTCTGAAACCTTTTCCAAGATAGGTTCCAGCAAAGTATATTTCGCCTGCAGAAGATGGATTAACACCCTTCGGTATATGTCCTACCTGTACATTTCAAGAAGGCAACAGGCCGGTTAACAGTTATCATTTCGGTAAGTTTACCATGTCTATTGTGCTGCCTGTGCTTACGATTTTAACACCATGTTTATCAGCATGGCTGATATACACGAAAAATGTGGAGAGGATCAGAGAGACCAGTGGAGCAATTGCCGAGACCCAAAACAATTTTCTGTTCCTTTTCCCCTGTTTCAGAAACAAAATGGAGGTAACAGGAGCTCATCGGATACAAGAAAAATTCATATTAAGAGGTCAAGAAATCAAGTTCTTACAATATACTTCGCGACAAGAAGGAACACCAGAAATGATGCACCTACAACAATTGTGCGCCAATCCCACTGTCAGAAAATGGCAAAGGCATCTTCATCAGTTCATCAGTTTATCAGTATAAACAGTGTGTATATTACACTCTGCATAAGCACTGCAATGGACAGACATATGATTAGATGAAACAAGAAAGGAAATGACATACGCCATGATGAACTGCACCCCAAACCGAGTGCATAACCGAGATGATGTCTGTCTTCTTAGTGAAGTTTTTAATGCCAAGGAAGCCTTTTAACTGTTGAAGAGCTATGACTATGGCTGCTCCTGCCATGAACCCAACAGTAGCAGCATGCGATAGAAAATCGACTAGAAATCCCAATCTGATCATACAAGAGAAAGCCAAAGTCAATTGTCTGTACTATCTCTACTATAAAGACGAAACTTCAGGGCATACATGCACACCTCAACAATCCTAAAGCAGCCTGAATGATGCCTGCAAAGAAGGTAGCTGTGAAGGCGAGACGCCGATATTCAACAGCTTGTGCGACAGGATCAAATTCCTTCTGAAGGAGAGTTCCCATCATGAGAGACACCACAGCAACAGGTCCTATAGCTAGCTCTCTTGAACTCCCCATCACAGCATAGATGAGAGGTGGAACAAAGCTACTGTCTGTTACAAAATCAACCGAATTACTACTCTTGTTACAATGTGATTGTCATCAGTAGTACTATACTACTATGTTTTAAGCAGTTAGTGGACTTACATAAACCATATTGCGGAGCCAGGTTCGCTAGCTTTGCGTATGCAATGTCCTGTTTAATCAAATTAAAAGCTTTAATATGATAAAATTCATGTGCTTTGAGCAGTATTGGTTTTCTTTTCTTTTCTTTTTTTTCTTCTTTTTTTTTAAGGCGATAAAACCATTCCATTTCTTTTTTTTTTTTGAAATGAAAACCATTCCATTTCTTATTAGTTCCAAAATATACCATAGTTAAATAAGAATTAAAGAATAAAAAGTGAATTTTGGCTTATTTTCATATGTTAAGGTATTAATCCGTCGCCCAGACTTCAACCATCCGCTTAAACTTTGGTTACAATTGACTCTCATATGATATACACAGTATAAGTTTTCATCCATGCTCCAAACTTAAGAGAGCTTTCGTACCATGCTAAGAGCAACTCCAATGAGGAAAAATCAAGCCTGCTTGAATGATGTGGAGGGAGAGAGAAACATGCTGGACACTTGGAGAGAAAATGATGAAACTGCCCAGCTTGGGAAAGCTGCCCATATGGGCAGACTGCTTGAAAAAATACATGGGGCCCACATGAATTGTTTACTCCACTTTTTCTTTGTTTTCAGTCTTCCAAATATGACAAAGTGGGGAAATTTTTTGTGATAATGGGACCACTCGAGCAGGTTAATAGTCTGCTTAGCATTGGAGCAAATTCGCTTTTACCTTGCTTAGATTATTTTACTGATTTGGCGATTCCTAGCAGAGTGAAAAGCCGCTCACTATTGGAGTTGCTCTAAGGTACCAAACCATGCATTGGCTCACTTTTGCTTGAGATAGTTTATTCAATAGGAATATACGAGCAGTTCATTTAAAAAGAAAAATACTTTTTTTTGCATGGTGTGAAAGAACTATCTCGATCTAATGACCGAGGCCACTTCATAGTTTTTATACCAAAGAAAAAACGACTACTCAACGACCAAAAGCCTAATTAAGCAAGTAAGCATGCATATAGTAAATAGTAATGGTCATACAAACCTGAGGAACCTGCATGCTTGCAATGGTGACTCCTGAAAGGAGATCTCCTCGGAATTTGGCGAAACTGTACGTTTTCGCCCATCCGAGGATAGGAAAGAAAGATTGTAAGACAAGAAAGAAGCTCCTCAGTTTAGAGTGATGACCATTTAAAGACTGTAGAGGATGATGTGAGAAAAAAGTCTCCTTGAAGCCATATTTCAGCTCCTTCAGAAGGTCTTGTTTGGACTGCAGCCCTTGCTGCTGCTCAACATTTTTGGAATTGGACTTGTCAGAATAATGGAGTTCTTTTGATGAAGACCCATTCTTGGAGTTCATCATTGAAAGAACATACAATGAAGAAGATGAGAGCTCTATATATATTATCAAATAACTTTTCTATTCTAGGAGGATATAGTACCATTAGCTTATTAGTAATCATTTATATAGATGAGATATCTCATATCTGACAGGGTAATTCTGCTAGTTGGTGTTTTGTCACTAGTTTAGTAGTAGTAGTAGTAATGCACTCCTACAAGAAAGAAAAACTTATTATATACTAGTATGTAATATGTAGGACTTTATGTTGTATATCTCCTCTAGACCTTGTCTATTGCTGTTATATATTATGAACTTATTATAATGGTGAGAAATTTAACAGAAATAATTCAATACGTTTGATAGATGATTTTCCAATATCAATCATACATTGCAAATTGACAAATTGGACATAAACAATTTCAAATTTTGCCTTGAACTGTGTAACAAAGCCTCACTTTATATTTCATTTCCGACCTATACCTTTCGAATTGGAAAGATAACATACTTACACAATACTTCCTCCGTTCGGCTATAAATTGCGTAGGGCCGCTTGACACACTTATTGAAAAGGGTTTATCTACTAATTGAACAATCAAAGTTAAAAAATTTACATGTACAACTAGCTTATACTTTTATCTAACCCGCCATGTATTTTTTTGAAACTTTAGTTATTTTGACTCAATATTTGTTGGACTTCCATCCAACACATTCTTCTTTCGTCCATCACCTGGCCTTAAAATAACAAAAATATCACTCATATATAATAGTTAATAATGTCGCATATGACATATCCAAATAGTCTTACTCTTTATCAGAGGTTTGTAATCTAGTTTTCTTGATGACAAGTGTGTACAATGTCCTAGATAAAGTATTTATCAATAATCTTTAAAATAATAATACAAGCAATGTGTATTGTCGTAATTTCTGTGCAGTTCCTTTCTAAAGGTCGAAAGGGGCAAAATGCCAAACATGTATTTTTGGCAGCTGACTTAGCTTTATTTGCCCTTTTGGATTAGAAAAATCTAAGCTGCTAAATGCAACAGCACCATACTATATTAGTCACTTGCAACTAAACTAAAGCCAACATTATTCCTACAACTCTACAAGCAATATAGGAGTACATTTGGTTCATCCCAAGTTCAATAAACTTTTTCTAATAATAGATAAATACGACCATAAACTTTTCAAGAACCAAGAACGATGATATTGTTGACTTTTGTAGTCTGATTTTGATAGTTAATGGTTTAAAATTTGTGGGATTAATTGCAGGTTGATCATTGACAAATAGACGAATGATGACTCTATCTCTTGCAGCACGTTTAATTTGGTATAAATTTCTCATGCATAGTTAAACTAAACGTAAAGAATTCAGTAGAACAGATGAAACATATATCTAAAAGGTTGTCAAAAAGAGTGGCTTTGGAATACTATTGTTAGACTTATAGAATAGAAGTGGCTTCTAAGCTAGAAAGCATCAAAGTCTATGCAAGCTTTTTCTCATTCTAAAATGACGCGAATTGCTTATTGAAACTGAAATAGACGGTCGAGACGGACCAACCATATACTATTTCCTACAAGTGAAGTAGACAACGAATATTAGTACTAATGATTGTCTCCAATTCAAAGCGACTGAAAGGATGCTGAAAAAGAAAAACCATCTAATATTCCCACTATTATTTAAAAGGACTTTGATTTTTTACATAAAAAAAGACTTCGAGATCCAATTGATAAAAACAAAGTATTATGATTGTGTTTCGAGTGGTTGACATTTGCTTGGTACAATAACTTTTTGGGTTCAACTACTATTTGTTAGCGATTAACCCATCACGAGTTCACGATGCACACGTATGAATTCTCGTTTTTATTTAGGTCGAAACGGGATAGGGCTATATATTAATATCAAAATCCGCGTGGGTTGTAACGCCCTCGGAAAACTATGTACCAAGAATAACTCTTACCCACTGAAACTCTTTGCGATTCAATATATTTCAAATCAAATCAGAATTATTCAAATAACAATTAATAGCCTACTTCTAATTATTAATTCATCTAAAAGCAGTTAATTCAACAATAAATTCAGTTCAGATCGAATGAACTTTATTCAATCAACTCATATTAGTTTAATTCAAATCAAATCAAATCCAATTAAATAAAAAAAATGTTGTCCAATCGCACAGGGCCTAAGGGGACCAAGGCTCTGTTCGTTAGCACTAACTGTTCGAGTAGCAGATAGTTGTTTGAGTAACAAGTAGCTGTTTTAGTAGCAGGTAGTAAGGTAGCAGGTAGCTGTTAACTCTAAAAGTAGTAGTTGATGTTCGACGTGTTTTAGAAAGGTGAGGTTATCAAAACTATATAGTACATAGAAAAATAAAATAGAAATGCTAGTTTTTTTTTACTCAAAATGTTACTTTGGGAAACATTTCCCAAATGCTACCCAAAATGCCTACTACTACCTAAAATGCTACTCTCAAAATGTTAGCCAAACAGGTAAAGTAGTAGTTTTACCCGGTCAAAATGCTACTTTCTACTTGTTAATGTGTTTCCAAACAGAGCTCAAGTCTAGCTACGAAGTAAACTACTGTGTTGCCCGCCCGTTTAACATGAGAAATAACAAACTCGTGAAAACTACTACCAAGGTCACTAATTGTCCTTAAGGATAAGGTCATCCACACCGGTCCCGTCTTCTTGGTAATCAAGGCATGCGTGAGAACTTGTGCATCACATTCTAGAACTACATTTCGAAGGCCCATAAGAACCGTCGTCTGTAATCCAAACCTCCCCGCAACAATCTCGGCCTGATGGGGAGTCCAATTTTGTTTCAGCCTCGCTGCGGCCATGCCAACAACCTCGCCAAGGTCATTCCTACTAATTACACCCATACCTACATTGCCGTCACCAAGGGGGGAGGGGACCAGGCACAAGGGGTGTTAAAGAGAGCTCCTCCTGTGAGTGTCGCACATTTGAAAAAGATGAGAGATTTTATATGTTTATAAACCGAGGAGTTACTCCACCTATTGCCAATTGGTTTTAGGATGGAACCTCCTTGGATTTATGATGTGGACCCTCTCTCCTCCTACGGGTGCGACCCAGGCTCAAACGTGGTTTAACAGGGACCTCGGGTGGCAGGGGACGCGTTGGAGAGATACGTATGAATTCTCGTGTAGCTTTAAAGGAAATTTGTTGTTATTTAGAGGGTGCTTTCGGCCTTAATCAAGATAGGTAAAGAGTGCTTCCTAGGGCTCTTCCTCCTCCATACATATGTGGAGCTCAGTTATGGCAAAACTTAACGGAGTTCTAACGACGTCTAATCTAGGGTCACCAAATGTACAAAATGCATAGTCCAGGGTCATTGTGTGCATAAAGGAAAAAAAAATTTGGTCACCACGTGCAATCTTGCAAAGTTCAGGGTCACCACCTGAATTTTTTCATTTTTGAGTTGATTTATGATGTGTTAGCTCTTTTGCAGCAGTTTTAGTATAGGTTCAACCATTCAGGATTGGGCCGAAATTATGAACCAAAATTTCGGCTCGGTTTTGTTACGGGTTTTATAGTTTGGTTGTTGACCGTAAGCTTAAACTTTTGGTTGGAATGATTCTCTAACACTCGGGTTCGGTTTTTCCGATTACACACTACCATCTACTCTATTGGCTTAGTTGGCTATGTCTGAAAAATCTTACATCTTGATTTTATAGTTCTCCACTTGTGTTTTTCTTGACTTGCGTTGCGTTGATGCTCGTCAACGTTGAGTTTGTGTAATTGTGTGTAACATGTCATCGTACATGGTACTTAATGCTAGCTAGTAATAGTATCCAAGATCTAGGGATAGCCAATAGAGGAGGTCCATAGCATTATATTAATTCGTTAAACGATTAATCAAACAATGTGTACTTGTCGCCCTCAAAACCTATGCACAGAAAAGTACAGCATGACAAGTCAAATAAAGACTACGAAAACTTTACACAAGATTAGTCAATCATAATTTTTGATAATATCAACTATGTATAAAAACGAACTGCTTAATTTCCTTGGTGCTTTAAAAAAAAACTTAATAGAAAATCATTTTCATTAATCTTGGAAGTTTTGTTTCATAAACTTTTGACATCAACCATGTCTTCCTACCATCCTGTGTGGCCAGTGAGTGTGATCTTCTTTTTTAAAATGTGTCCATTGTTAGATGTACGTGTTTGAATTACTACATTGTCATTAACTTACGAGTTACGACTCTAGTAACTGTTTTTTTACAATTGGTTGGGTAGGAGCTTGAATTCGGATGGAGGGTTGTGGTGGCTTCAGTTATTGGATTCTGATGGTATCAGGCCGGCACTCTAGAGGGGGGGTGAATAGAGTGGCTTGAGGAATTCGAGCGATTAACCCGAATTCACTGACTTCTTAACAGTTGACGGAACAATGTATGGAACAGTGCAAGAGTGACTGTTCCCTAAGAAAGTAAATCAAAAGCGATAAGGAACACAGGAATTTACCGTGGTTCGACCTCTAACACAAGGTCTACGTCCACCGCTACTCTAATCTCAATAATCCACTATTCTCAAAAGAGTGATACAAGCACCAATTCACGTTCTTACCACAAAAACTAATTGACGTTCTTCCCAAAAGAACCCTACCCCAATATCCACCACGAATATTGTGACACTACCCGGAAAACTCTTAAGAAAACTGGAATTACAAAGACTCGCTACCTCGATATGCTTCTTGAAAGCAGGTGAGATACGATTTAGCCTAGATCAAGATGACACACCAACAAGAAAAACTCTCTGCCTTTAAGGAAATACTCTGTTTTGCTCAAAACGCTCTTTTTGCTCAATGTGTGTGTGTGTGTGTCTTCCAAGAAAAACAACGTGAAACTTAAATATCAAAACATTAGGTTAATTTGATCAAGAAAGATATTTCTCAAAAGATAGACTTTTCATAATAAAAAGATTTTATCCCGGAAAAAAATATCTTTTGAGATCAAATAAAAACTAATGCCTAATTTTGAAAATATTAACCAAAATAGGAAAATATGAGATATTACCAGTGTAAAAGCAATTTCCAAAATTATTGAAGATATTCTTTTTCTCGGAAGATTTGAAGTGAGGCGTTTTCAAAATTCTATTGCAAAGGAACAATGTATGGAACAGAGTAAGGAAGACTGTTCCATACGTTGTTCCCTGCTACGTTTCCTGAAGGCAGACAATCTTAGGGTGTGTCAAAACAAGACCGTACAAGAGTTCTAACCATTACAACACATGATCATCTACATGATCGACAATCACTCTTGTAGTTGTAGTTGTTCCATGCCTCGACTCGTTCCATAACCTTGAAGTGCGGAACCTGCTAATATAAGCTTAAACACACTCGAGAGCATTAAGGTTAGTTCCATGAGGATCACATATTCAAAATACTAACCTTAGACAACTACTACATTTGTTATCATCAAAACCGGGAACCCAACAGATTCCTAGGAGCAGCAATGGGGAGTGCAGGTGGAGTTGGAGGTGGCGGCATTTACGTACCAATGCTCACTTTAATCATTGGCTTTGATCCCAAGTCTGCTGCTGCTATGTCTAAATGTTGGTAACTCTACTGTTGTGTGTTTCTCGTACTTATTAAATGTATATATATTGGAAAATGTTAGGTACGGGACAATCAAAGATTATTAATTTTAGAAAGATAGAAATCAATCTGATTATACTATTGATGCCATAAATTCACTGCAAATATGTTCATGCTGAAGCCTGCGTGATTTCTCTGATGTAATGCTTATACTACTATTAGAATAGACTTACTGTAACAACAAGAGGTTGCAGGTATGATCATGGGTGCTGCGGGATCAACAGTGTACTATAACTTATGGCAGAAGCATCCAACAATGGACAAGCCACTCATAGATTATGACCTCGCGCTCCTCTTTCAGCCAATGCTAATGTTAGGAATCAGCATTGGAGTCGCCTTCAATATCATTTTTGCTGATTGGATGATCACTCTTTTACTAATCATATTGTTTTTGGGTAATAATTTACGCTTCCTAGCAAATAGTAATCTTATCTCTAGTACTTACTAGTTGCATTGTCAGATGAACATTCTGTTATTGCATTTCGTGTCAGTTACATCAACAAAAGCTGTAATCCGAGGCTTAAATACCTGGAAGAAAGAGTCCCTTCATCTCATTAAGACAGTAAGTTAATTAGTCTTTACGCACTTTTCATCCTCAGCAAGAAATCGATGTTTTCACAACCTCTGTACTCTCAGGAAGCGGCCAAGGAGCTGGAACCTGAAGGCAAACAGTCAGCTCAAGTAACTCTGCAGATGACATCATTAACCGTTGGAGAGAAAGAAACTGCAGGAAATCGAGTAGAAGCAAGCAAAGATGGAGATAAAGAGACCACTCATTTGCTCACTAGTATGTTTAGAATCATCTCCTTTGTTATGCGATCTTACAGTAACATCCTGAAATCTGAATCAGTAATGCAAAAATTATACAGTATGAAATTGAAGCTTTTACATCTCAGTCCGAATTTTGACTTAACATATGTGAAAACCAGATGGCTCGAATAGTGATTGTAAAAGCCAGTCCACTAATCCTCAACATCTTGGAGTAAGTTCATCGTAAAATCTCATGATCATTGCATCAGCATGGAAGCAATGAATAGACTCAGTTTCCTTACAACCGCGTGGTCACGTTGTTCTACCAGGTTCTCCTGTCATACAATATACAGTGGGCAGAATTATCTTTGATGGTCTTTGTTTGGGTGGCTTTCTTTGTTATTCAGATCATGAAGGTAAAATATTACATCTTCAGATCTCAGTAGCGCCATTTTAAGTACTCAAATACGACACTTGACTACATACACCGTATGTATCTGTATATGTCTATCAGTACCAGTTTTATAATTTATATGTTACTAAAACAAGACTTTCGAGAAATTAATTGCAGTCGACTTACCTGAACATTTTGTGTGTGTTCCTGTATTTCTCTGCAGACATATTTCAGAGAATGCTCTGTGGAGTACTGGATACTGAACATCTTGCAGGTGATAATACAACTTCTATTTGGTTAGCTGAGTTTTCACTGCTGCACTAATATGCTTTTCTATTTTCAGGTGCCAGTCGCGGTGTCTGTTACTTTGTTCGAGGCAATAAGCTTGTACACCGGGAAGAGATCAATTGCAACAAACAGGAAAGAAGTCAACCCTTGGAGTGTAGAATTTTAGAGGGGAGGAAAATTGAGAGTAAACCATGGAGAAGTTTACTGTGAAAACTTGCTCATTAAACCTTCTCAATTCATCTCAATACAATAAGGCCTCTTATATAGGCATACAATAACAACTCACTTATGCTAATGTTGACCACTAATCTCACGTACAATGTAAACTGCCTATATTATTGTCCACTATCCTATTATCAAGCAACTACTTAGCACAACTCCAACTAACATATCCCACTAACACATAATTAGCCTAATAATTAGGATTTACCAAAAACTAGTTTGACTACTTATTTTTGGATCACAAATCCAACACACCCCCTTGATCCAAAAATCTCGGGAGCAATCTTCATCGTCCCGTTACGTCCTTCGCCGCAACGAAATTACGAACACTTGATCTCGATCTCGCATAGGGTTCTGCGCACCCTTCTTCTCACTTGGACTCTTGGAGCACTTATCTCCAAAATCTTCCTCTTCATTTCATGTTGTACTTCTCACGAATTTCTTGTACTAGAGCACTTCTCTCCGCAATTTGTGAAACACTTCTCTTCACTTATATGACGCACTTCTCGTCACCATGACCGCACTCCTCGTCGATCACCATCTTGTTGATGCACTTCTCATCACCGCCTAATTGATGCACATAATCACCAATTCGACCATTCTTTGCTACTTCATTGGAGCTCTTCTCTCCACCGTCTTTTGGTGCACTTCTCACCTACACATCTCTTCATTGAGGCACTTCTCCCACTGATTTCCGTGCTGCGTTCACTGAACTTTGACTTCTTCTCGTGAAGGGCTACCTTTTTTGGCCTCTTAATCCTATGGATTCTTGATCTTGGCCCACGTAAATACTCTTACGGCTGTATTGCCTTCTTCCTTGACCACTTCACTCTCTTTTATTCTTCCTTTTTTTGATATTTGTTTGTTGCACAAACTATGTTTGCCACTATGCCGTACAACACAACATTTTTTTTTTGATTTACTCTCAAACTCTCTCTTTTGTGAATTACACTCACCCTCATTTTTGTGACTTGTTTGATAGCAGTGGAATCTTCGTTCGTCCCATTTGAATTGGAATCGAACCTGGCTACTTGAGTGGAGGTGATCAGTCTCTCATCTCAAGGGCTCTGATACCATGTAGAATTTTAGAGAGGAGGAAAACGAGAGTAAACCATGGAGAAGTTTCTCTGTATAAACTAACTCAATAAACCTTCTCAATTAATCTAATACAATAAGACCTCTTATATAGGCTCACAAATAACAGTGCAACTAATCCCACGTAAAGTACTCCTACTACCCACGTACTAATTAACTACCCGTAATGCCATAACAAACAAAGCCACTAATCTAATTATTAGGAAATGATAAAACCTACTTTGACCAAATTGATTTCTTGGATCACAAATCCAACATGGAGGGTGTCTCAGTTATTCCTGTACTGTTGTTGTGGGGTAGTCGCTGGAACAATAGTCGGCACCCTTGGCCTAGGTGGTGGATTCATTTTAACCCCGTTGTTCCTTGAAATCGGGATTCCTGCTCAGGTATTTAGTATTATTTGCGCAGGTCAGATTATAACAACAACATTACCTCGGTGCCTCAAAGGCTCTTGCCTACTTTAGAGTGGTTCTGAACATATAAGATGTGCATAATGAGCTGTTGGGGTGAGTTCGATTTAGGGATAGACCGGGATCAACCTTGGTTTCCTGCGCAGTGAACAAACGGTCAAGGGGGGGGGCCAGCTTTCGCCGGGCGACCCCCCTCCGACGCTCAAGTCAGTATGAGTCGGAAGGATGGGGGGTCACAAAGATAATGAAAGAGTATGAGAGAGAATATAGGTTGTGTGTGTTGAAAAGAGTCCCTAGATAATGGGGAATGAGGGGGTATTTATAGGGAGTCCAAGGAATAACCAAGGTACCCCTAATCAATCCCAACCCTTCATTCGACCAAGATCCAATGGCTAGTACCTTTTGGCCTTTAAGGGTATCACATGACCTTTCCAAGGATCACTTTGTTAAGGGCTGTGGCCCAATTATAAATGTGTACCAACATGAGCCATTTTGCTTTATTCCAACTTATTCTGAAACCTAGATAATGTCAGACTTCAAAAAACAGGATTTTCTGATATTTGAGACAGTGGCATCCTACATGAATATACCTCTACAGAAAGTTGCTCAATTTGCAGGTAGCTAGTGCAACTTCAACATTTTCGATGGCATTCTCATCCTCTATGTCAGTTGTACAATACTACATTCTAAAGCGCTTTCCTGTTCCTTACGGTAAGTAACAAAGCTGTTTGATTAAGCTTGAATTCGGAACCTGTATCAGGCCTAATGGACTGTCGTACACTTTACAAGTTCATTGTTTTCATTCGAATTGCAGCCGCTTATCTTGTTTCAGTCACTATGGCTGCTGCATTCACCGGCCAGCATGTTGTCAGCAGGCTAATCGCGCTATTAGGCAGAGCATCAATCATAATCTTTATCCTGGCTGCAACCATCATCGTCAGTGCGTTCTGCCTAGGTATATATGTACATTACACGATTCAGTTTTCAGTTTCACTGCAACATCGTCTGATGTTGAATGATAGGCTCATAGTTCTGGTCATCTGTTGTCAATTGTAGGTGGAGTTGGGATTACTCATATGATTCAGAAACTTGAAAATCACGAGTATATGGGTTTCGAGAATTTATGCCACTAAACACTAATATATGTCGTTCTCCACTTTGTTGGCAATTCTGAGGCAAATGAAGAAATGAGCCACTTTGTAACAACTTTGGAAGGACTAGAAGAGCTTTAGTGCATGTACTTTAGTTTTGGAACACAAATTGATGGCTTAAGTATCGTTTGCGTTTCTTATGTTGTGAAGTTGCAATCAATCATGGCCAGTTGTATCATGTGTCACCCTGAAATAGTATCTCTATGATTTTACATTGGGAGTAAGGTTGTCTACGTGTCATATGTGATTTCAAGTTCTCCATTCGAGTTTTTCTTATCCCGTATGGCATATACCTTGTAGAAAACATGTCTTCTACTTGTTGTTTACTATTATATCCAATGATCGCGAGATCTCAACTTGAGTTTTACTTGACATGCCATTAGAGCTGGCGACGAGCTGGGAGCTGCGTTGAGCCGTGCCTCATCCGGGCTCGTCGTGCATCGGCGCCACAACATGAGAAAGGAAGGGGCACAAGCAATGTCAATGAGTAGAGAAATAAGTATATTGATATAAAATCTTAAGATTCAAGGGGGCGAAGAAGTAAGTTGATTGAGTTCGACTTAGCATTTGTAATTGTTGTCATGGCAAAATAAACATCCAAAAATATTTGAGAAAAACCAAAGTAACCCTTGTGAGCACTTGGCCATATCTAGGTCGTGCCTAGGCCAAATTGTTTTTTGTTTTCAGTGGTCGTGCTCTCGGCTGGGCAGACCAATGGCATGTCGTGCCTAGCTCTGGTCGGCCCACCGTACATCGCTCGACATGTTTTTCAAATGCAAGCTCGTCATGCCTCGGGTTGGGCCAGCCTGACCAATCCTCGATTTGGACTCGTGAGATGAGCGTGTCGTGCCAGTCCACCGCCCGATTTGCTAGTTCTGCTTGTCTTACCCTCAACTGCTTGATCAATTGCCAAAAAAATAACAAAGTCTCTGTTAGATATATTACACACTAATTTACACAAATTACATTACAACAAACTCAAAAACGGGACCTATAACCTAGGCTTCAAGGCGCGCACGAAAACACTTTCCTTTAGGCGAAATTCATCCCATAAATTAGTGCAAATGGTCCAACGAATTGCCGTAGGATATATACAATGAGGCCCATTAGAAGCGTCTGCACGTGACGATCTAATATGTATACTTTATGACTAATAGCCTTGATCATCTACAACATTTCTCATGTTATATACAAAGTGTTTTCCACTTCTATTTTCTTATTTTCCTTGTTTTTCCTTCAATTTCTCTTATCATATTATTACACAACCGACCCCTATATATAGATAGAGATATGGTAATGATACGAGTACGCAGCGGATTTAACTTACTATAGAACAGATGAGTAGTGTTCTGCACTATTGTGAGACAATTTTTGGGTTTTTGGGTTTATTGTGAACAAAAATAAACTAAGAAACAAAATAAAGGGTCGAAGGCCTATGATCAAATCTAGACGCCGATCTAAGTAATGATCCACTACTCACTAATAACGCGATTAGCAAATAATGTCAAACTAAGAATAACACTACTTAGCTCAATTTGTGTGGCCTGAACCCACTGAAAGAAACTCTCTTTCGACTCTTCGATATTAATTCTCAAACTGTGTGTAAAACCAATACAATAGGGGTGCTATTTATAATAGCCTAGACTTCCTAAAAACTAAACACAATAAGGAAATATTATTACTCCTAATAAGATATATGGAAACGTGACTTCTAATATCTATTCCAATATTATAAGAAAATTTATTCTTTGCCGAAATAAAGACACTTAACTAAACTAGATTCAAGAAATTAGGAAGTAACACCATTTAGCTTTTCCTAAAATCCACTTCTAATCACAAAGAGACATATCTCTAATTTTGGCAGTTTTCCATACTTGATATCGTATCATCCTCCCCCTCTTAAAAAAAATTCGACCTCGAATCCAGTAAGATGAAGTCAACCCAGCATTGAAAGACTTGTGCGCACCCTCCATAATTTATAGTAAGCAGAAATTTAACCATAAGATTACCAACCAAATTACATACTTCTTTTTATCGTCAAACCATCTTTCTTGCACTGATTTAGCACTAAAGTTCATATGAAGATCACCCCACTTGTCTTTTCTAACCTTGAGTCTTCATTGGTTGTGTTAACCACAACTTTGATTTAGACACCATGCGCTTCATGTTTAGACTGTAGAACACTTTCAACCCTGTTTTCCATATCTGACTCATAGACACCTCCAAACTCCATGATTTCATGTTGTAGAGTTAGTTTGTCCAAGGTTGTGTGTGTCTCTTGATGACCTTCTTGATGGAGTATCGCCTCTTGAGCAACTTCAAAAGTTACCACCTTTACATGAATTTCAACTTCTTGATAGACTGCCTCCTCTTGGATAATTTCAACAGAATCCATATGTCTAGGGCTTTCAACCTCTTGGTGGCTTTCTTCAAAAGTCTTTTCAAGTTTTGATTCTTGAACCACCTCTTTGATCACCTCTTTAATATCTTCTTGGTAACTACAAGGTCTTTTCCTTTTACGTTCATCATCATACGCATCTGAATCTTTCAACCACTGTCGTAGCTTCTCAATCGCGTCGTCTAAGGTCTCCTCCTAGGTATCTTTCCTTGGATCTTCAATCAAGGGTTGTTTAGTAGGAACGATAACATGATCACAATTCTTAGATGCATACCTTTTGCGCAACTTTTGCTTGAGTACTTCCAATAATCCAATCTTATCCTTGCAAGCATGTTTTCTACGCATCTTCCAATTATGAAGCCTACTTGATGCAAAGCTTCAAGGGCCAATTTTGCATGCGCATATCGTTGTCGATCATCAAAACCTTTGGAGTTGAATTTACGCTCGATCTTGCTCTCCCAATACCAATAATCTTCATTCACACTTCCATAAAATTTAGGAAACTTCTCACCCGTGACATAAAACAACCTAGGGAGTTTGCTTTAACCTAAGCTCTGGTGCCACTAATGATACGAGTACGCAGCGAATTTAACTTACTATAGAACAGATGAATGTTCTGCACTACTGTGGGACTATTTTTGGGTTTTCGGGTTTATTGTGAACAAAAATAAACTAAGAAACAAAATAAAGGGATATGACCCGAAAGCCTATGATCAAACCTAGACGTCGATCTAAGTAATGATCCACTACTCACTAATAACGCGATTAGCAAATAATGTTGAACTAAGAATAACACTACTTAACTCAATTTGTGTTCAAAGCTAAGCCTGAACCCATTGAAAGAAACTCTCTTTCGACTCTTCGATATTAATTCTCAAACTGTGTGTAAAAACAACACAATATTATAATAGCCTACACTTCCTAAAAACTAAACACAATAAGGAAATATTACTCCTAATAATATGGAAACATGACTTCCAATATCCATTCCTATATTATAAGGAAATTTATTCTTTGACGAAATAAAGACACTTAACTAAACTAGACTCAAGAAATTAGGAAATAACACCATTTAGCTTTTCCTATAATCCACTTCCAATCACAAAAAGACATATCTCTAATTTTGGCAGTTTTCCATACTTGATATCGTATCAAGTAACCTCTCATAACAAGGCACCATTTGGTAGTTACATTTTGTACCAAAATAACTACCACATTTAATCACTTAATCATGATTAAATATTGTATATAGTTAGTGTAATAACATTTCAACCTTACTCTAAAAATGTTCCAAGAGTCTCAACATATCATTGATCGTATCTAATGCCAGTAACAGTAATGGTATTTAAACATAGGGAGGGTGATTATACGAAGTACTTACAAGTTACCATCATATTCGTTAACAGAAAAGTACGAGAAACAAGAGAAATCAAAGGAATTTAGAGTAGGTTAGTTAAGTCTATATATTGGAGGATATGAGATCAATCATGATGACTTTTTCGTTAGAGTATGTATCTCCAAATAAGGCAAGGGAGCTTTGTTGGAAGTCTTGAATTAGTCCACTAGTGTCTGGTCCTAGCGGCAAGTCACCTACATCGATCAGAATGCCCTTTGATGGTGCTAGACGAGTCGTCGCGTCTTTCCTAACTGCAGCCGAGTGCTTTTGTGTTGCGCACGCCGACTTGTTTTCCGAACTACTATATAATAGCCGACCCTATCTCCCTTAAACAAACAGAACATCAAACACTTTTGAATTGTCCTTGAACAAGTTTAGGGTGGCATTCAGGATCGAATTTGATACAATCCACTTTAGAGTGGGTTTTGTCTCGTTTAATTATATTGGTTTCTCACAGCATTTATGGATCATTTATGGCATTATTCTACTTATCGTGTTTGTGAGCTTATTTGAAAAATATATGCAAGTTTGACAATTGTTGCAAGTTTGGGAATGAAATAGCAAGGACTACAAGGAATCCCAAGAGCATTGAAGATCCGGAGAGGTGAAGATCAAGTAATTTGAAAGTTGGAATATGAGGTCCGAAGTTCAGGAGCCGGAATAGTCGTCCCAGTCTGGACGACTTCACCAGGGAGCTTAAGACGACTCGTTTAATCCAAGACGAGTCGTCCCAACCGGACGAGTCGTCTGCCTGTGTCGGTCAATTTTGCGGGTTTACTAATCTCGTTTTGTAATCTTTTAGTATTTATACTTAAGACTTTCATTAGTATTATTCATTCGCTTTTCAGACTTAAGTTGTATAATTTTCAAGACTACGCAAGGCTAAAGACCTATTTCTCGAATTTGATTAGTTAAAGTTACGAATTCATCCCCAAGATTGTGAGTTCTATCTATTTGGATTATTGTTAGAGTATTATCGTTCTCTCTTATTAGAATAGCTATTGATTGATTTATCGTTAATTACGTGTACAACTAATTAGCCCTAAGTTAAATCAATCCTATTGCTAGAATCGTTAATCAAATGACTAATTGTTTGTTGAATTGATTCACTAGTAGAAACTAAACATTTTTTCCGTGTTGATCATAGATCTAGGGTTTAAGAGATTATTGATATATTGATTGAAGATCAAAACCGCGTGTGACTAGATCTTATCTATCCTAATTGTTATCGTTTTATTGCTTATTGCTATCGTTGAATTGATTTAGGCGCGCGTCTTTGTTATTCATCGATTAGGGCTAGTTCCTACCTAATAATTAGGAACGACAGAAAACTCCGTTTTCACAACTAGGTACTCAACATAATTGATCTAGTGAGAACATTGATCAATTGGATGAATTGTAGTGGATATTAATCGTCCGATATTTCCCTTAACTAATTTACAAAATACTTCTTTACGTTTGACAATTCGATCAAATACAAAATCAAAATGCCCCATTTGGTTACTTTACATACATAGATGATAAGTGCGCATTTTAGCTATATTTATGCACGTTTTCACCCCCGAGTTTATACGATTCATGGTATATTTTGTAGTTTATTTTGGTGATATTCCTTCCTAGACTGGTTTACTACAAATATTTCGTAAATATTGCAGGAAGACGATTTTTAATGCTAAAAGTACCAAATTATGGATCGGGTCGAGGAACTATAACAACCTAGAAGAGTCAATTATGGGCAGACCAGCGATGATACCCAAAAGTATGAGGTAATATGCAAAAGGCGAAAGTACGAGTGCCACTACCCGTGGCTGAACAAGACTGAAAATGCCACTAGTTGTGGCTGGGTAGTGACCTTTACGATTTTTGAGATTATGAGATTTTGTCAGTTACGACTCGTGGCAATTGAAGGAAGAAAGTGCCACGACTCGTGGCTAGACCCGGATTTATTAATTTCCTTATTAGTTTATTTCCTACTTTCGTTATAATTTTCGGGAAACTATATAAACCTTTTATTTTCTGTCATTTATGGAGGAGAGACTTGGTTTTTATTATTACTCTTAAGCCCTAGAGAAGACTACGACGTACGTTGTTCTTGAAGACTATTTTTCATCAATTTACGACAGAATTCAGTACTTTTCTCTTTCTTAATTTACTTTCAATTATGCTCTCTTGTTTGATTGTTGATTATATTGTTTCAATCATACGTAGTGAGTAGTCTCTTTATCTAGGGTTCGATTGAAACAATATAATCAACAATCAAACAAGAGAGAATAATCGATTGAACCCTAGCATATGCTAATTATGATTCGTTCCCAATTGCAAGTCATGTTCTTATGAATTAGGGCTATTTGGAGTTGAATTATTGTCACCTAATTAGTGATTGTTGTTGGACCCATGATCATAAGCGGAAGTGGAGATTAGGGTTGTTGATTAGTTTTAGGTTGATTTGCTAGATTGAATTTCCAAGCGGAAGCTGCGATTTAATTAGAGCCTTCTATTTAGGATTTGATTTCCTCCATGGAAATAGGTAGGAATGGATAGTCGGGAACCTTTTATACTAGACTTAATGCTCATAATATGTGTTAACGCCATGAAAATAGGATTTGGCATGTGTTAAGAAGACCGTTATCATCTCGGAAGGGAATAATTGGTTAAAAATGATGGCATAATCTCACCTAATCTATATTTAACCTTTAATAGGCTAGCATTTGAGCCTACATGGCGTCATCTTAACGGATGCTGAGGTGGAAATGCCATGTAGAATCCGATGTGTCATCCCCACACTGCTTTCCTTTAATTTGTTCTCACCCTCGAGGCCTCAACCAATCACATCCGTTTCAAATTTTAATAAGAGTTGAGCTATTAAATAACCAGTCTCTTCCTCTTTGTCTTCCTCACCTTATTAGAGCGTTGTTAGAACATATCTGAGTTGCGCCCATAATTGATCTGCTCGGTCTCCGACTCTCCAGTTTTCACTCCCTCCTGCGGTCTTGCCCCTTCTAATAATTCTTCCACCTCCATTAAAATCTAAATTAAAGACCATTCAAAGTTAAATAAAAGACCTTTCGAAGGGTTGTCTTTTCTAACTTCTTGCCTTCCTCCTCGCTTTATGATTTAAGTGCACAAGATGAACGGAAGACTCTTCATGTGTCTGGCCATGGCCTTTTTAAATGTCATTTTTGTGTGTGTTCGGATCGTTTCCTCCCAACTTTTCGGGGGTTTTTATGCGAAGAAATCAAAGAGTGTATGCGTTTTAAATTTCGGTTTTCTTATTTGATTGATTGATTATGATTGGATTGGATTTAATTTGATTTATTATTCTTCTAGCATTGGTTCTTTTACCAATGGATTGATTTTTTTGCACTGGAAGTTTGCAATTTTTAATCTGTTGAAGAAGATCAATTTGTTTTTTCGGCAAATTCCCGTGGTGCCCCCGAACTATGTCAGAATGCTCGTGGTGCCCCTATGTTTGAAACTTGTACCTCGCAGTGCCCCCGAACTTTGCCCCAACCGGCACATGGTGCCCTTCCCACCCCTCTCCGTTAACACCGTTAGTCCCCCAACCGTTAACTGCTGACGTGGCAGTGATTAACGGTTGGCGGGAAGATTAACTAAATATTTAATAATAAAAAAAAATTTCAAAAAAAAAAAATTCAAAAAAAAAAAAAATTTCTTAGAAACTCGAAATAATTTCACAATAAAATTCAAATTTACAAAAATAAGTGCACATGGTGCCCCTGTACTTTACCCCCCAATGCACATGGTGCCCCTTAACTTTACCCCTCAGTGCCCATGGTGCCCCTTAACTTTACCCCTCAGTGCCCATGGTGCCCCTCTTATTCTTTTGTAACGGCTAGTTTGAAAAATAGCCGTTGTAAACTGTACTATTATGTGTATTTAAACAACATTCTACCCCCGATGAGCTTGTCAAACACTCACTATCTTCTCAAAACACTCATAACCATCCTAAAACACCCATTGAAATCAAATCAAATCCATGAATTCTAGTTCATGTTATGGGAGTTCATATTCAAAAGGTGTCTTCGTAGACAACAAACTCTGTCCTTACTGCAAAGTGAGAACTTATATAAAGTCTCCTGGACCTACAGCCCAAAATCCGTCAAAGCTATATCACAAATGTCCAGAATGTGGGTGGTTCGGTTGGTGCATTAGCAAAGTGGAAGATAGGCAGCTCCCTCTTATCATTGATCAGAGAGTTGAAACTTTCCACAAAATTGCTTGTGTTGTGATGGCAAGACACTTCATGGTCAAATTGATGAAGAGACCATTGGTGCGGAACTTCTTCCAGGTATCTCACAGCACCACGTGAAAGTTCTCCAATCTTTGACATTGCCTTAGAGAACTTGTAATGTGAACTGGCATTGGCTGCACTCTAGAAAAGTTCATGGTAGGCTGGCCCCTTATATTCCTTCTTGAAATTCTTGTACAAATGATGAGCACAGATTCTTCTAGTTGCCAAAGGGAAGACACTCATCAATGCAGGCTCCACTCCCTTCATTCTGTCACTTATGAATGTCCAGTCCCATTTTTGACATTGTTTTGCTTCAAAAGCAATCTTCAAATTTCTAAAGAAATAACTCCATGCCTCAATATTTTCTTTCCCCACAATAGCATAAGCAATCAGGTACAAATTGTTGTTTGCATCTAGAGACATGGCAGACAATAGAACTCCCTTATACTTCCCTTTCAAGTGACAGCCATCAACTCCAATTATTGGCCTGCATCCATTCAAGAATCCACTAATCCATGCACTAAATGAAATGAAACAGGCTTTAAATATGGTCTGCTTATCTACCTCATGCCAGGTCACCAAACTCCATGAGTGTAACAACCCTAAATTTTGACCAATCTATAAATGGAAATAAACTTAGAATTGTTATGCCGCAATCGACTTCCAAGTCAATTGCAAGGCTATTTATTCAATTACAACATTATCTAGAAACGTAACAGCGGAAGTCTTAAACAATGTCGAATCTAAGTTCTCAAAACCAAACTCAAATTACATAATCAAACTATATTAAATGTCTAATGATAGTTATAAAATCCCGAGCATGCACTTGACTCTTCTAGCAAGCATCCACATCATCAAGACCTGTCAAACTATGCCATCAAAGAATGACATAGGCCCCAGAACATGGTAGGGAACAAACCAGAAGAAAGAACGTCAGCATACAGGCTGAGTAAGAACCACAAAACAATTCAAGAAACAGAAGATACGCGCCTTGAGGCGCGTAGCTAACAAATAATGAGCAATCGATACAATAACAATTCAAAAGGTGCGACATCACACATATCGCTAACAAGAGCCAAAAGTCTTGTCACATCACAACGTCAACGGCTGGGCTCCTACCCCACAGCCACCACAATCTCGAACCAACGCGAGCTAGAGTACTAGAAAACAGATCCTAACGTCTTGAAGTGTGCACACCCCTCACTAGAGGGCCAGGTAGGATGCGAAGCCTCTAGGAGGTAAGCCGATTAGGAAGTCGGTAGCTACTCCGACCTAAACAACCTTGATCAGAGGTTAGAGGTGACCGATCCGGGCCGCGTCACCTTACTCTAGGTGGTATACATCATCAACAATATCATTATCATAAACATTAGTATACACAATCATACGCGCGTTAAACAATACATAATATACAATCGTCAACATAATATAAATCATATGAATCACAACAAAATCACAAGAGATCAACAACACGGCACACACTCGGCCGAATGGCCGAGTGGCCGAGAAATCGAGCCGGCCGAGAGGGCCGAACCGGCGGAAACAATGGAGGCCGAAGGGCCGGTTCTTTGAGCCGATTGGCGGGAAGTGCTGCATGGTTATTTCAAAAGGTAATGATACGGAAACGGAAGGATAATGATAGGCATTAGCATGAAACAATCATCAATGGAAAACAAGGTTAGTATTCAAGAAAGATATTCTTTAGAGTTTAGATATTGTGGTTGGGATTTGTAACCAACGTTCTTACCCTTCCAATAAAATCACAAGCTCAAACTCAAGTTTAGAACGGTATCTCCTTGAACACACAACCTAAGAAATCACCAACAACACTCAATTACTAATCAACATTCCAACCAACACAAAAGACATTGATACAACATCCAAACGATCTCCAAACTTCACCAAATTCGCATAGCACTTACCCAATCATACCAACAACATAATTCCATCATCAAACCATCAAAACACCCATAATAACACTTAATTTAAGACAAAATCAGATCTGGACAGAATATAATTTCCACCTTTAAATCATCATAAAACACTCCCAAATCATAATAACATGCTTAACAATTCATAATAGTAAATCCCTTCAATTACTACACAACTCTAACCACAAAATCATCATCAATTCATCATAAATTCAATCTCAAGAATAATTCAAAACCTTAATAATTTCATGCAATAAATCACCAACAATTATTATACAAACCCAAACATAATTAATTATCATCAAATTCATGCTTAACTTCAATTGACATGAATATAAACAAAAGCCCTAATCTGAAATTATTAGAACTAAGTGTAGAAACATACTACTATCGAGGCTAGAGGTAAGAAAAAGGGGCAAGAGGGGCGGCGGTGGTGCTCGGCGGCGACGGGCGGCGCGCGGTTCTCGGGCGCGCTGCTCTTCTTCTCCTTCTCTCTTTCTCGGCTCCTCTCTTCTTCTCTTTCTCCTTCTCTTTCTCTTTGGGCGACGGGTAGAGTAGTAGTAAGGGTTCGGGTTTTTGTTTTGTATTTATAGTTTATGGTGTGAGTTAAAAGACGGGTTTTGGTAAGACGGTTTACGGTAATTATTAATTGAACTGCTAAATTAGGAGGTTGGCCAAATAAGGAAAGTAGACTCCAACTACCCAAAATAGAATTATACATTTTCAAAATGATTATCTTTCATAAAACTTCCTTAATTAAAACTCCCAAAAATACGAGGTGTTACAGTCTTCCCTCCTTAAAACAAAGATTCGTCCCGAATCTTTAAACCCATCCTTAAAAAAAGTCACACTCATCACTAGAAATGTCGATGCCAATCATAAGAGAAATATTCGAAAATGATGGTATAAGGACATAAGAACAATCAGAAATGAGTTTACACTCAGGAATCATGATATGAAGAAATCAACCATGCAGAAAGAAGAATCGGAAATCACAGTCACAAACATAACAAGATATCAATTCACATCACACAAATAATTAAAAGCAAATGCGCAGGGTTCTCATCCCCCTTAAGACAAAGGTTCGTCCCGAACCGAAGTACCTTAATCAAACAAATGAGGATACTTCTCTCGCATAACCGACTCTACTTCCCAAGTAGCTTCCTCAACATTATTATTGCACCACAACACCTTCACCATAGTCGTTTCCGTGCGTCTAGTCTTTCGCACTTTGGTGTCCAAAATTTTCAGTGGTGCCTCTTCATAGGTCATAGTTTCATCCAACTCAATGGTTTCAGGGTTCAGAACATGCGACGGATCACTTACATAACGTCTGAGTTGAGAAACATGAAAAACATTGTGAACTTTATCAAGATTTGCAGGCAAATCCAATTCATATGCAACTTCTCCTACTCGTTTAATCACCTTGTATGGTCCAATGAACTTAGTACTCAATTTTCCTTTCTTTCCAAACCTCATAACACCTTTGGTAGGTGAAACTCTTAACAACACCATGTCACCTTCAGCAAACTCTATATGACTGCGAGTTTTGTCAGCATAACTCTTTTGTCGATCCTGTGCAGCCTTGAGCCTCTCCTGTATCAACTTCACTTGTTCTGTCATCTCCTCAATGTAGTCTAGACCCAAGACCACTGTCTCACTTATGTCATTCCAACAAATTGGACTTCTGCACTTTCTTCCATACAAAGCCTCGTATGGTGCCATCTTAATCGAAGTTTGATAACTGTTGTTGTAGGAGAACTCAACTCTATCCAGTTTGTCCTCCCATCCACCTTGGTACTGCAAAGCACAAGCTCTCAACATGTCCTCCAAGACTTGGTTTGTCCTTTCTGTTTGTCCATCTGTCGCTGGGTGAAACGCAATACTCATAAGAAGTTTTGTACCTAAGGCTTCTTGCAACTTCTTCCAAAATCGAGAAACAAAACGTGCATCGCGATCAGACACAATCTCCTTTGGTGTACCATGGAGTCTCAACACATTGTGTATATACGCATCAGCCAACTGTTTCTTCTTCCATGTGTCTTTCATGGGTATGAAATGTGCGCATTTCGTCAATCTGTCTACTATTACCCAAATCATGTTGTTGCCCTTAGGCGTCCTAGGTAATCCAGCAATAAAATCCATGGATATGGAACTCCATTTCCACTCCGGCACTGGTAAGGGTTGTAATTTACCTTGAGGTCTCTTGTGTTCACTCTTAACCTTTTGGCAAACTAAACACCTAGAAACAAAGTCAGCCACATCCTTTTTCATTCCTGGCCACCAAAACACCTTTCTCAAATCTTGGTACATCTTAACTCCACCTGGGTGTACTGAATATTTGCTGGCATGAGCTTCTGTCAAAATCTTGTCTCTCAACGTTCCATTATTAGGTATACAAGTCCTATCATGGAATCGAATTATCCCATCTTCACCTCTTTTGAACAACTCGGGTTCCTTTGCCATCTTGTCCATGATCATCTTATCGGTCTCTTGTAGACCTTTGATCTCGCCAAACAAGTCATTCTCAATTGTGGTTGTTCCTGGCATTAGTCCTGGTTCTGTCAACTGGACTCCAAAGTTGACGAATTCGTGTCTTAACTTCTCTCTTTGAACAACCAATTGCACTGCATGTAGGGACTTCCTGCTCAGTGCGTCAGCTACAACATTGGCTTTTCCTTCATGATACTGTATCTCCATGTCGTAGTCTTTGATTAATTCCAACCATCTCCTTTGTCGCATATTTAACTCCTTCTGAGTGAATATGTACTTCAAACTCTTATGGTCAGAGAAAGTCTTTAATGTCACTCCAAACAAGTAGTGTCTCCACAACTTCAATGCAAAGATCACAGCTGCTAGCTCCAAATCGTGGGTCGGGTAGTTCTCCTCATAACTTTTGAGCTGCCTAGACGCATAGGCGATCACTCTCCTGTTCTGCATTAGGACACATCCCAAACCATTCTTTGAAGCGTCAGTGTACACCTCATAAGGTATATTCTCGTCAGGCAAAGCTAACACTGGAGCCGTAGTTAACCGTTCCTTTAAGATCTGAAAGGCTTTCTCACAATTCTCATCCCACTTATACTTTGTGGCTTTCTTCATCAAAGTCGTCATTGGTTTAGCAATCTTTGAGAAATCCTTCACAAACCTTCTGTAATAACCTGCAAGTCCCAAAAAGCTCCTAATTTCAGACACATTCTTAGGGGCCGGCCAGTCCTTGACCGCCTTGATCTTAGCTGGATCAACTGCAACTCCATCCTTAGATATCACATGTCCCAAAAATGCTACTTTATTCAGCCAAAATTCACACTTCGAGAATTTACCATACAACTGTTTCTCTCTTAGAATCTCTAGAACTATTCTCAAGTGTTCCTTATGCTCCTCCTTGTCCTTGGAGTAGATCAAAATATCATCAATGAACACAACCACAAACTTGTCCAAGTATGGTCTAAAGGTACGATTCATGAGGTCCATGAACACCGCAGGTGCATTGGTTAACCCAAAGGGCATCACTGTAAACTCATAGTGCCCATATCTAGTCGAGAATGCAGTCTTTGGTACATCCTCGTCAGCCACCTTCAATTGGTAGTATCCGGACCTCAAATCAATCTTTGAAAACACGCTTGCGCCCTTCAGTTGGTCGAACAAGTCATCAATTCTGGGTAAGGGGTATCTATTCTTGATAGTCACAGTATTCAACTCTCTGTAGTCGATACACAGTCTCATTGATCCATCCTTCTTCCTTACAAACAAGACAAGTGCTCCCTAGGGCGAAACACTTGGCCGAACATAGCCCTTTTCCACCAATTCATCAAGCTGTTTCTTCAGTTCCTGCATTTCTACTGGCGCCATTCGATAGGGTGTTTTAGCAATAGGGCCTGTTCCTGGTACTAATTCGATCTTGAATTCCACCTCTCTCTTCGGAGGCATCCCTGGAATCTCCTCAGGAAAGACATCAGGATACTCACTCACTACCTCGACATCTCCTATGTCCGGATATTCCACACTGGTATCTTGTACATGACACAAGAATAAGGACTCACCCTTAGCGATCTGTTTCTTCAGATTCATGGCAGACACCAGTTTTATCCTTGGCTTTTTCGGAAGTACTCGGTAGGTCACATGAGCATTCTTCTGTCCTCGAAGCGAAATCTTCCCTAACCAACAGTCTATTCTTGCCTTATATCGACCCATCCAATCCATTCCCAATATAACATCAAAATTTGTTAGGGGAAATGTTATCAAATCCGATTTAAACTCATGTCCACAAATTACTATAGGCACCTCCTTAAATTGACTCTTACATACAACATTAGAACCATTAGGCATTGAAAATTCAAAATCTACTGCAGAACTATTACCAAGTCCACACTTCTCCACAATTTTATCTGCAATAAACGAATGGGACGCACCACTATCAAACAAAACATTTGCAATTACTGAGTTAACAGGAAATTTACCCGAGACGACATCAGTATTCTCAGTTTCCTCGGCATTCATAACATAAAGCTGCCCATTGGCTTTCTTAGCCGGGGTGGCCACACTGACTGATCCAGCTTGCTTAGCCGGTGCCGCAGAGGCAGTTCCCTTAGTTGGTGCTGGGTTTCTGTACGTGGTATTCGAATTAGCATACCCACTCTGAGCTTTGAAGCTTGGAAACTTATTCGGCGCCGCAGCCCCTCCCGTGGGCGCCACCGGTGGGTAACCGCGCATCTTAGAGTAGCAATCGGCGACCTTGTGTCCCGGCTTGCCACAGTGGAAGCAAGTTATTGGTTCACCAGTACAGGTCTTCCCTGTATGGGTGCGCTGACATCTCCTACAAGGGTTGTTTTGAGCTGTACTCGAATTCTGCACCTTATTCGCTGGGAAATTCTTAAATCCCTGGTTTACAGTACCAGCAGACTGTGCTTTTCCCTTGAAATTCCCAAAATTTCCTTTCTTGGGTGGTTGGCTTATCAAGTCAAGAGGGCTCTCCTTCCTTTTCCCTCCAATTTCAGCACTCATTGTCTCCATATTCTGTTCCACCGTCGTAGCCTTTTCATAAACTTCTTTCACAGTGTGGAACCGTTCGGAAACAAACCATCCCTTAATGCTCCACAGTAGTTTCTTCCTGAAACTATTGGCCCTGGCAGCCTCAGTTGGGGTTACGCTCTCAGCAAACCTGTTCAGGTCCTCGAACTTGTCATAAAATTCCTTGACAGACATTCCCTCTGTCTGCTGTAATGCCTCAAACTCAGCCACTTTCTGTTCTTTCAGATGTTCTGGAAAGAACTCAGTCTCAATTAGAACCTTGAAGACTGCCCAATCCCTGTAATGTTCTACTATTGTACCGTCAGCTAGCTTCTCCTGCACTGGTTTGAAGAATGCATCCTGAATCTTCATCCACCAGCGTCCAGCTACTTCCTTAAGATAGAACACAGCAACTTTAACCTTACAATTATCAGGGCATCCAACAGTTAGAAAGATCCTCTCCATGTCTTCCAACCAGTCCAACAGTACACTAGGTTCTCCTTTTCCAGTGAAATTGTTAGGCCTTTTCTTCTGTACGGCATCAGACATCTTTGCCAACAGCATCTCATCATCATTCCCAGCATTATTATTGTTATTAAACTGACCATTCATCCCATTGTTGGCCATCTGTGCCATAGCTTGGGCCATTGTATTCTGGTTTTGTACCAGTTGGTCCAGAACAGCTGTCAAATCAGGTATGTTGTTTCGCACCATTTTCTATAAAGCATCAACATTCAAATCAGTCGTAATCACATTACCCAAATTCTCAAATCATTTCATTCATATTCAAAATCAAGATATCTCATTCAATAATCGCACGCATAAACGTAAAACAGTAAATCATGCAAAGAATTCATCCCAAAATTATATATATGATAATCAGAATTCAGCTACTCGTCTCGCGCGAGTTTAACTTTACGCAACTTTTCGATTTTTTTTTTTTTTTTTTTTTTTTTCGGAACACGACTTGTGTTCACTGTAGCACGAGTCGTGCCAGCATCAGAATCAATTCGGCCAAACCGAAAATCAATCATATCATCAAATCACATGTACTAGACTTTCAAATAGCAAGTAAATCACATAAATTTCTATTATTCAACGTACTTAATAATAATATTGGGATACAGTCCCCTCTTATGACTCATGTAACATGTGACTTGTCTCTAACTTTCACATTACACATTATTCAACGAAAATTTAAATGCAATAATATTAAAATCCTAGCACATAGTCTCCCAATACTTTGGGTTAAGGCTTCAAGCATTCCTCTCATGGCTTCCTACTTCATTCGATCCTTCACCTTCCTCTTGAGCAGCAAATTCACTAGGGGTTAAAGGCTCATACGAGTTATCATCCTCCTCCTCTACCTCCCTTCTATTAGGTTCAGGGTTGACTCTACGCAAGATGAAAGGACGCACACTCTTTCGAGCAGTACGCCTGAATAAGGGTCTCCCTCTAATTGGCACAGATGAGTTAGGTGGGGAAGGTATGTAGTAACGCTTTCCAGGTGTAATATTCTTATTGGCGAGGTGTGCAGCCAACTCATTCTTCCTTTTCTCCTCAGCTTTTTCCTTATAGATCTTATAGGGGTCTGGATGAGGGTAGAATGGGTTAATTGTGGCTTCCACCAAGTACTCGGGTAATTTCTCTAGATCATCCACCATTTTCTTGTAGAGCAGATCCTCATACTTCAAGATAGCTCTCAATTCGTCCACAGTCAAAGGCTCTCCTGAATCAGTTATCAAATACTTCAAGTCCCCATAGTGGCATGCGAAAAAGACCATCCTCTCAAGGCGTTTGCGCAAATGATCCCATCGTGCCTCGTGCTTCAGGTTAACCATGACCACAAACATTATCACCTCTTCGTTCAAAGCCCAGTCATACTTCTCTCTAGCCACTTGAAGTCTAGTTATTACCCTGTCAACAAAGTGTGAAACGGGTTCTCCCCATCCTATAGGTATGCAAAACAATCCTGGATTCATAGCTATCGTGTCAGTCTTTGATTCGGTCGCTGGGTCTCCAATCATTCCATCAATTCCAAAAGTCCAAGCGAATCCAAAAGGGTCAGTAATCATCTGTCAAATCATCAAGGTTAGGAATCTCAAAGCATTCTCTAATCAAATGTTTAGGTACTAAATGGCACAAAACATGTAGCAATCAGCATGCGTATGAATGCACCCATCCCATTCCCAGTTTTGAAAATTCAATTTTTTTTTGAAAACATTTTAGACTCGACGAATCAGAACCTAATGCTCTGATACTAACTGTAACAACCCTAAATTTTGACCAATCTATAAATGGAAATAAACTTAGAATTGTTATGCCGCAATCGACTACCAAGTCAGTTGCAAGGCTATTTATTCAATTACAACATTATCTAGAAACGTAACAGCGGAAGTCTTAAACAATGTCGAATCTAAGTTCTCAAAACCAAACTCAAATTACATAATCAAACTATATTAAATGTCTAATGATAGTTATAAAATCCCGAGCATGCACTTGACTCTTCTAGCAAGCATCCACATCATCAAGACCTGTCAAACTATGCCATCAAAGAATGACATAGGCCCCAGAACATGGTAGGGAACAAACCAGAAGAAAGAACGTCAGCATACAGGCTGAGTAAGAACCACAAAACAATTCAAGAAACAGAAGATACGCGCCTTGAGGCGCGTAGCTAACAAATAATGAGCAATCGATACAATAACAATTCAAAAGGTGCGACATCACACATATCGCTAACAAGAGCCAAAAGTCTTGTCACATCACAACGTCAACGGCTGGGCTCCTACCCCACAGCCACCACAATCTCGAACCAACGCGAGCTAGAGTACTAGAAAACAGATCCTAACGTCTTGAAGTGTGCACACCCCTCACTAGAGGACCAGGTAGGATGCGAAGCCTCTAGGAGGTAAGCCGATTAGGAAGTCGGTAGCTACTCCGACCTAAACAACCTTGATCAGAGGTTAGAGGTGACCGATCCGGGCCGCGTCACCTTACTCTAGGTGGTATACATCATCAACAATATCATTATCATAAACATTAGTATACACAATCATACGCGCGTTAAACAATACATAATATACAATCGTCAACATAATATAAATCATATGAATCACAACAAAATCACAAGAGATCAACAACACGACACACACTCGGCCGAATGGCCGAGTGGCCGAGAAACCGAGCCGGCCGAGAGGGCCGAACCGGCGGAAACAATGGAGGCCGAAGGCCGGTTCTTTGAGCCGATTGGCGGGAAGTGCTGCATGGTTATTTCAAAAGGTAATGATACGGAAACGGAAGGATAATGATAGGCATTAGCATGAAACAATCATCAATGGAAAACAAGGTTAGTATTCAAGAAAGATTAAACACTCCCAAATCATAATAACATGCTTAACAATTCATAATAGTAAATCCCTTCAATTACTACACAACTCTAACCACAAAATCATCATCAATTGATCATAAATTCAATCTCAAGAACCCTAATTCAAAACCTTAATAATTTCATGCAATAAATCACCAACAATTATTATACAAACCCAAACATAATTAATTATCATCAAAGTCATGCTTAACTTCAATTGACATGAATATAAACAAAAGCCCTAATCTGAAATTATTAGAACTAAGTGTAGAAACATACTACTATCGAGGCTAGAGGTAAGAAAAAGGGGCAAGAGGGGCGGCGGTGGTGCTCGGCGGCGACGGGCGGCGACGGGCGGCGACGGGCGGCGCGCGGTTCTCGGGCGCGCTGCTCTTCTTCTCCTTCTCTCTTTTTCGGCTCCTCTCTTCTTCTCTTTCTCCTTCTCTTTCTCTTTGGGCGACGGGTAGAGTAGTAGTAAGGGTTCGGGTTTTTGTTTTGTATTTATAGTTTATGGTGTGAGTTAAAAGACGGGTTTTGGTAAGACGGTTTACGGTAATTATTAATTGAACTGCTAAATTAGGAGGTTGGCCAAATAAGGAAAGTAGACTCCAACTACCCAAAATAGAATTATACATCTTCAAAATGATTATCTTTCATAAAACTTCCTTAATTAAAACTCCCAAAAATACGGGGTGTTACAATGAGCCAGGTTTGTTTTCTTGATTATTTCAATATATGGAGCAATCATATTGTAACTCTGCTCATAACTCCCATAAGTCTTCTTCAAAGCTTCATCTCTGACCTTAAACATTGTTCTCTTGCAAGTCTCAATCCCAAACTTGGACATGAACAAACTTTGCATGGCCTGCACTGGCATTTTAGGATGTGCCTTCAGCTCATCCTTCAATTTCTTAGCCATCCACTTAACACCAGCCATTGAATTTTTCTTCATTTTAAAGCATTGTATATGGCTGCCTGTGATATTCTTAACTTCCCATGAATGCTTGTCTGGCAGTTGTGAAGCATGTATCCTCCAAGTACATAGTTTCCCTATGCATGATGCTGTGTATCTAAAAGGATCCGACGTGTAAACAACAACAGAAAACCCTTCTTGGATGCAGTAATCTGTAAACACATCCAATAAATGCTTTTTTGACAAAAATATATCCCATACAGTTATCGTAATCTCTCCCCATCTCTGAGGTATGTAGACAGCACCATAATCATAAACTCTATCCATAAGGTCCTCTTCACCCTCATCTTCAGTTGGTTTTCCTTTAGCATCATGAAAAGGGTGTTGTTTTCTATTTTCCCTCACTAGCTCATTGTCAGACCCATCGACATCATAATCAGACTGTGATTCACTTCCACCCTCACTATCAGATAGTATGATGAAGTCACCATTCTCACTTGACTCAGAATCACTAGATGAAGCATCTTTGAATTCGGATGAGGCAGCCACTGCTGCAGCTTTCTTTCCTCTTCTCTCACTAGTCTCACCTTGCTCCATATCCACACCCACATGTGGTTGTTGGCTCCTTGAAACATAAATTTTCTTCCTTCTTGCTGTACTTGGTTGGATTTTAACATTATCAGGAATCTGCCTAGGTGCTCTTTTTTTTGGAGTTCTCTTCCTTTTGTCAGATGCTTTTTGTTGTGTTGGAAACCTATCATTTGTAGGACAAGTTTAGATCGAGCAAATGGGGCCTCAGGTGTTTTTGGTGTGTCTGTTTGGGGTTGTTGTGTCCTGATTTGTTGTTGTTCAAGTGATTTGTGGTTCTGATTCATGTTGTTCACATTGAGGTTCCTCATCTTCACCTAAAGGTTCTTCATCATCACCTAAGTTCACATCATCGAACCCCCAATACTCACCGTTGATCCCCCAATACTCATAATTAGTGCTATTTGTATCAGTGTTAACATGAGGGACTCCTACAATCAAAGGCTGAAACATAGCAGCATTTTCATCTGCCTCTCTTTCACGTCTAATCCTTTCAGCCTCCTCTCTTCTTCTAGCTTCCTCCTCTTTATATTTCTTTTCTTCCAATTCTTTGTTAATTTTTTTCAATTCACCAGCTAGCCTAAATTCCTTAATAGGATTGCTTGTCTCTTCTAGCCATAAGTCTATAGTATCCAATGTAATCAAATCACTAAACATGTTCACCAATGCACTATCAGAGGTAATCTTAATCCTCCTCCCATTCTCTCCCACATAAAACATGTCATAAACTTTAGGAAGCATCACATCTTGTTTATGACCTTGCTCATCCAAATCCTTTAGCAAGTCTAATATAGACGCCTTATCCGCGTCATCAACACGATAATCAAAAGCTTTATCTCTGTAATGGACACATAACCCAAAATCTATTCATCCTACAAATGCATCCACAAAACAACAAATCACAACCACATTCACCCAAATATAATGTACAAACCTAACTTCAACACAACCAAACTGCAAAACCATTTATCACATAACATATTTGAAACATTTTAACGCCAAACAAATCGAGTATAACAGAAAATTTAAATTAACTACAAAACCCCTAATTGTAAACCCTAAAATACCCAATTTTATACAAAATCGACATGCAAATCAATCAACGAAAGAAATTCAATGATGGAACATCATATTCAGATCATATACATGTGATTGAAAAAAGAAATAAATTAAAAATTTAAAACGTATTTTTTACCCAGAAAAATTGAAGAAAAGTGCGATTTTTACCTTAATTATGGCGAGTCCAAGACGTTGATTTGGCGATGAAGCTTCAATGAAGATGAAACGAAGAAAAAGTATTCTTTTTGATGAGTTTTGATGAAGGCTTTGGTGAAGAAGTTTCGCCCAAAACAGAGAAAATAGGAAGAAGAAGAAGAGGGGAGATGAAAGGTGTTTTATTTCCCCAATAATTGTATTAACTGTCTTGTCTTTTTTTTCCCAAAAAAGAAATAACTGTCTTGTCGGAGGGGCACCATGGGCACTGAGGGGTAAAGTTAAGGGGCACCATGTGCACTGGGGGGGTAAAGTACAGGGGCACCATGTGCACTTATTTTTGTAAATTGAATTTTATTGTGAAATTATTTCGAGTTTCTAAGATAAAAAAAAAAATTAATTTTTTGAAAAAAAAAATTTGATTTTTTTTATTATTAAATATTTAGTTAATCTTCCCGCCAACCAAAAATTTTTGATAGTTAATATTTTTGATAGTTAATAAAAAATCAAAAATTTTTGATTTTTTGATTTTTTGATTTTTATTATTAAATATTTAGTTAATCGAGTTTCTAAGAAAAAAAAATTTTGATTTTTTTTTTATTATTACATATTTAGTTAAGGTCGGTTTCTAGCATCTTCGCTTTTGAATGTCGATTTTTTGCATCTTCAAGGAATTTTGTACTGGTAATTCGAATGATAGCTGTTTGTGAGTGCTCTGCTGATAAGTAGTTCGTTTGATATGATTGATCGATGAACTATGGAGAAGAAACCAAATGATGCTAGGTGATAGTCGAGATACTGAGATAATTAGTGAAACATCCATGATCCCTCACAGGCTCTCACCATTCAAATACTCTCATTTCATCCCCTGTCCCTTCCATATTTTGCAAAAAAGTTGTCCGGCGGGGCCTCAGCTTTACAGCTCAAACTGGTTGCAATTGTATATCAATTCCCTTCGCACTGTTGGCAGCACATATAGTATTGGAACTAAAATATTCTATTCTTAGTTCATTCCATTACGGCTACTTTGTAACTTGTAAGTCATGGTTCGAAGAGAGTACCAGCTTGGTTGTCACGAGGGGACTGCCGGACTGCGGCAGTTTATAGATCGCAACTTCTTATTATCTTATTGTTGAGTAGTGAATAAATTTCATGGTTGAAGTTAGTGTTAACCTTTTTTTTTTAAACAATCAGTAACTCTTAATCTAGATGAGAATATAGATTCAGTTCATTTTATTCTCGGTCTTTGAGTTTTGGTTGGTTTAGATGTATTCACTCTGTGTCTTCATTCCGTGGATTAAATTAAATGAGAAATTGTAAGTTCAGGTACATACCTTAACTATGTTATTAGAATGCCTACGTGTAGGTTTGGCTGCTCATTGGAAAAAGGATACACTAAGAACTTCGTCTTCGCAGGTTAAGATCAAGGCCAGATCTTTTAGGACACTAAAAAATAATCCAAAATCATACAATTGTCTTTTGGTAATTTACAAGTCTTCTGATTTCATGTTGTTTGGCGCCAAATCCTTAATGTGTCATTTCCACACACTTTGCTGTGTATCCATTGTTTTTTTTTTTTTTTTGATAATACATGTGTATCTATTGTTGCAATACTGTTTAACTGCTAATTATTTACCTTTTCAATTAAACTTCTTGATTCTAAAAGGCCTAATAGTTGGGAGTCTTATATGAACTTAGTTGTGTGTTTCTCTTTAAATTATCAATGCCTTTTCGCTTCATAGATAACATTGAAGATGTGACTTTCATGTTAGCCGGCTTTGACCCATTTCAGTTTTAGCGTAGTGGCTAACGTGTGTTGATGATATGTTTTGTAAAGATGAGGTAGCATTTCTTTTTCTAAAATTATAATCAAAATGTTAAGTTCTTCTGATCACCATTTTTCTGGAGGTTGGTTTGTTTAAAGATTTCCACTAGAACGCTGGATATCGACCTGGCTTAGCATTATGCTTGATATCATTATGCTTGATATTCATTATTAAAAAGTTGAAATTGAGATTGTCATGTCATGCTTCAAACTTTGCACCTCCGATTTGTAACCGTTTGCCATGAGCTTCTCAATTAATTTCTGTACAGATATTGGTCAGGCAGTCAGGCAGGCTAAGAGAGTTGGTGGGGTGAGCTCGGCTAATATTTATGATTGGGTTAGAGAAAGAAATCCAATTAGCCTGACCAGATTGAAATGGCGAAGATTGCCTATGCTGTTAACCTCGGCCAGGATCCCATTTCGCCCTTGCCCAACTGAATCTAACCTCTTGACAGCAACTCCAGTTTCGTCCTGTAAAGTACCCTCAAACACAGACCCAAATCCTCCACGGCCGAGCCACTTTTCAAATTCTCGGGTAGCCATCTTCAAAGTCTCATGTGAGAACTGCCGACCAGCAGCATGCTAAAAAAGACCCATAGGTCTGCTCACGCGTCTTCTTTGCACTTTGATGAAGGCAATGGCGTTGGAACCCCACGTTGCAGGGTGGATGCGCATCAAATTGAGTAGCCGAGAAGGTAATGAGTCATTACCCGATGACATGTTTTCTCTGTAGTAGAAGATGGCGGCCAGACAGCCGCAATTTTGTAGGCATGCATTTTTGCACCTGTCAATGTCTACATCGATCATAGAGCGACCAACTTTAACATAATCTACATTCTGAAGCTCTATCAAAGTATGCAGCCTGACATTATAATTTGTACAGGACAAATTGGTGACTGGCGCACAACCTATATTAGGATTCGAATTATTAACGAATGTGAAAAATGTCAAACTCATATCAAAATCGTCAATTGGGCATGAACATTCAGTTTTATTACTGCAAACCCCATAACCAGGGACGGAGCTAAGGCAGGGCCCACAGGGGCCCCAGCCCCCCTCAGCTTTTTGAGAATATAATATATAATGTTCCAAAATATCATAGAAGAACAACTTGCCACAGTGGTCACTAGAAGCAATTGACAACCAAGGAAGCAGGGTTCAAATCACCACAGCCTCTTTTTTGCTTTTCATTCGTCCATTTTCGTTCTCCGGTATAATTTTATTTTACCACATCGCTTTTTCCTCGTTTTTCTTCTCTAAATTTTTTTCCCCACTCATTTTTGTTCCCTAAATTTCCCCCTACTCATTTTTCCTCGTTTACGTACCAAATTACACTTTTATCATTGATGAAATTGTTGTAATTTTTGAGTTTTTCAAGCATATTTTCGACTTGAGCCCCCCTCAAGTTTTCCTCCTGGCTCCGTCCCTGCCCATAACTGCCTCAATTCGTAGGATATGTGCAGTCATCACCACTGTCCGGTGTTAGTAAATCTCGGACTAGCAATTTAGTACTGTTATCATATCTAAAAACCTTTAGATGCCCATCTGAATCAACTACCACCTCCATTTCCAGTAAACCACCAGGTTGTTTCTTCAAATTACAAATTGCGACGAAAGAAGGAACATAATCTCAAATTACGACTCGTTTCCAGTATAATGTGATCTCAGTAAATCTCTAAAAAAAATCTACTTGCCTTTCCACTTTAGCCATTTCATTTTTAAGCAATCAGGTGATAAGAGGTTTATTTTTGGTATCTTTTCAAATTCTAATTGATCTTTTTGGGGGCAAACATAGTGAGTCAATCTAAGTTGCCTGGCATTTGTGGTTGAATAGCGTTGTGTTACTTGTGTATTTTTTGTGCCGTAGGATAAGTTAGATTACATAGATATTATGTGCCTTAGGTGTCAGAGACGGTTTAATTAACTCGCACTATATTCAGGTTTTTCAATTGCTTACTGCGCAACGTCAAATTAGAATAACGAACTTCAAAATGCTATGTATTTTGTCTTTAGCAATCAAAACTGCTAGGCCAACTTTGATCATTGTAGATGTGAATGTTTTACATTCAAGAAATAGACTTTTATCGAGTGGACTTCTTACTGATTTTGAAAGTGTTGGATATATAATAGGTAAGTACGTAAGCTGGAGCACAAAACACATGCCAAGGGAGATTATAGCACAATATGAGGTACCTCACGAAAAAAGGAATGGAAACCTATCGGTGTCAATGGCAAAAGAAATCCAAAGCATTTTTACAGTGGATCGGTTGGTTTATGATATCCAGAGTCTAATTATGTGAAAAATTGAAACTCCAACGATGTAAGCATATTTGCCATGTCAAAGACATTTAGCTATTTATACAATCAAATGAATATTTTCATAGCGGTATACGAAAATCAAAGCCAAGCCAAATAATTTGTTTATCCTGATAACCAAATGCCCTCATTTAGTTTTTTTTTTTTTTTGAAGGGAAACCACTCGAACTATTTCTTTCCGTATGAGCAGCTACAAAATCTGCAGCTGCAAGATCAAGAACAGACTCCGGACCACTATCGACCCAAACTCGAGCCGAGTATTCTATTGGACTCAGATGCGCAATTAAATGTTTACTAAGAATAATATGACACTATATATAACTTTATTACTCATACTCGAGTGTCAATAACTTTTTATATACGAATTAATAAAAAGAAAAAAAAAATCAATCACAGTCCCGTGAGTCCACCGGCCTTAAAACTAGTAGCTAGTTAATTATTGACTTGTGAACGGGAACTTAGATTGATTAGTGCATGCTAGTGGGGATTTTGTTACACCCTAGAGCCTTTATTCATATATTCTCTCAACCACTTATTTACTTATTGTTCTCTTTAGCTATAGAAAAATCCAATCAAAGTTTGGATTTGCGTAGATATCTCTTAATTTGAATCGACTAGTACTTGAACCTCACCTCCCTGAGATCGACCCGTTTGCTACGATAATCCGTACGTTTGCAGTTAAATAAAATACACAACAACAGATAATTGTCGTTCTCTGTGGGTACAACACCCACTTAACCATGATTACGTTTTATGTTCGTGTTGGTATGTTATATTGTAGACATACGACTTTTGCCTGTCAACTGTACCAGTCGATATTTGTTCGTGCAAACGAGATTGGTGTTGTGTAACTTGGATGACGGACGCCATCGTTAGAGCGTGCACCACGGCTAGGCGGACTAATTCTTAAGTTCATGAAAACTCCCTTTATATTTCCAACAATTTTAATTAAGAATGATATTTGTAGTTATCATGACTTCCGTTCCAGATGAATAATCATCTGCTTCTCACGTTCTGTGAATAGCTGAGGCATTGAGGAATATCCAGAAAGGCATTTCGAGAATCAGTCCGATTCTATCTTCGTTCCTTCCGTTTGAAGAAAGGAAGGATCCCGAAAATTCGATCTTCTTTTCGAATTCGCTGAATTTTTTTAGAAAACTCTTTTCTTGAATATCATTCAAAAATGATGCAACATAAGGGGCAAGAAAACTCTATGAAAAAATGGCTGTTCGATAATTTTTTTGACCCAGTATTTGGATAAGTTAGATACAATTATTTGGGTGGAAGTTCACTTGACCACGGGAGAGGAATCGGGCACGAATTTGAACAGCAAAAAGGGACATTTAATAAAAAAACATCTGCCAAAGTTTCATCTGGCCCCTTTTTTTTTGTATCCGTCGCATATAGGCTTTAATTTGAAGGTATTGTGGTATAACCTCGAGGTGACGAATAACCAACCCGCAATGAATAGGGAAGGTCCGAATAACCATTCATATGGCTAAGATATATATTCTGGATTCGTTCTCCTCAACCTGGAGTTCCCCCTTAAGAAGCAGGGGCCGCAGTAGCCGCTTCCTCATGAATTTATCTTGAATCGGGATCTTTTGGCTCAACTTTATCCGAGCCAAATGAATTGAAAAATTCAAGTTTGGTTCGGGAATGCAGAAGCTAAATTAAATTAAAATGGACAAAGATCTAGCACAAAAAATATTTTCGTCAAAATTGGGAGAGTGAGAGTCGAAAAGAGGATTCCTCACTTCTTTCTCTCATTCAAAACCAAGCAATAAAAATTCTGGGAAAAACCAGAATCCTAGATTCGCTTGGGAATAACTAATTCATGGGGCAGTTGGATTAAAATCAAAAAACGTCTTTAGAAATAGATAGAAATAGAATCCTTCGCGATAATTTTTTTTGATTTCGATAGAGAAGGGAACCCCATGCATATTGGTATATATGTTCCATAATAGAAAGATTTTTTTTTTTTTGAATTGCTTTATTTTACCTCCTGTGGATTAGAGAAAGGGGTCAATTAAAAATGTCTTTTTTTTCAGTATAATTCGCGGCGAAATGCGAGAAAAGGAAGGAAAATCCATGGACCGACCCCATCGTCTCCACCAGTGACCCAAGAAAACGAAAGAATCGGTTACATTTTTCATACAATCTCCCCATCTAGGGTTCCTAACATGTCAAAAATGCATATGTTTGATTCGAAAAACTATAAGACTTAGTGTATCTGTATTAAGTTTTATTTGTTGACAATTGCTTTGAAATATGTGCTCAATGGCAAATTCATGTCAATTGCAATTTCTGAACATGCAACTTATAATAAAATGTTGGACAAGGAAGATAAGTATGTTGAGGGCTTGTTGTTGCACTACAATAATGATGATATGCTAGAACTCTATGCTTAATTTGATACAACATATGATATTTGGGTTACGTTGGAGACTAAGTATGGAGGTGAGAATCATGGATCCAAGAGGTATATCGCTGATAATTGAATTTGGTAGATTTTATGTGTGGATGATAAGACTATATGGTGAACAAATTCAATGGTATGTACACTAGTGTTTGATTTGCTCCTGAATGATTAACTATATATGTGTGATTCTACCCAAGCTCTTATGTTGATTAACAAATTGTCCTTCCTAAAAAGATTACCGTGGTCAACTTATGCATATGAAAGATGATTAATTTTCAAAAAATTTGATTTCTCATCTCAAAACTGAGTAAGAGAATTGGCTTAAGGCTAAGAAGAATGTGATTCTTAGTAGTAGCTCAAAGGCTAATTTTGTTGAACCTAATTCGTCCTACAAAGAGAAAAAGCAAAAAGGGGTTCAATAAAGATTTTTTTATCTCATCTCAAACTTGGACTAATCCCTTGAGTAAAAGCTGGTAGATTAAAATTTGGACTAACAGTTTTAGTCAATTATCAGTATGTAATAGAAGATCTAGAACTATTTAATCTTGGTCTTGTTGATGTTGTAATCTTGTACTCCCTCCATTCAACTCCAAATGACTCATTTTCCTCCTTCGCCAATTCATAGCCAAATGACACATGTTCAAGTATCGTAAGCTTTTATTATTGTTTATTGTCTCCACTACCTTGGTCCAAACAATAATTTCACACCTCAACTATGTTATTAGTATAAATGTCTACCTAATTTAAATCATTCGACTTAATAACTCCCTCCAAATTTTCAAAACATATAACCCAAAATGTCAAATCTCATTTAATTTTCCCCAACTAATTTGTTCCCTTTTTTTATGTCACACTTTCTCGCGTATCTTTTTTTCCACATCACCATTACTTGTATTCAATTATTCATCATTTTCTATACATGCGAACAGCTGGTCATGTATCCCAACCATTTTCTGGGTTTGTTGTTGGACATGGGGAGTTATGGTTTCTACAGATGATATCATTCGTTATCTTAAGATTATAAATAGATTCGCAACTTTTGTCGTACATTATTCTTGACACTTTAGAAACTCGAGATTTGAAACTCGTGTACCTAAAATTCATAGGCTGAGGAGTAGGAACCGGTGTCGCGATGGTGGGTAGGTGGTGTCGCCGTAATGTTGTGATCTAAATGGTTGTAGAGAAAGTCGGAGTGGTGGTTGGGTCTGGTAGTATGGAGTTATGGCAGGGAGTGAGGGTTGAGTGTGGAGAGGTAGGGATGAGAGAGAAAATGAGAGTGATGAGTGTGAAAGAGTGGAGAAAAAATTTTTATTGACTCAGCGTCACTCAAGCACTCTGGTAAGCCACGTATGATAAATCTGATAGCTTAGAGTCGATATCCGTCAATAGGTGGTTCATGCCTACATCTATTTCTCTTTAATTTCAGCCAATCTACTACATTCTTAATGTCATCCCCCTGCTGGTTCATGCCTACCCAGTGCTTTATATCTTTCCAAATTTCTGCATCAAAAAGACATCTAAAAAAACAGATGTTGGTGGGACTATGCTGGAGATTTGCATAAGATGCATCTGTTGATAATTATCAAGCCACGCCTCACATCAATATCATCAACTGAAGCCAATTTTTTTCTGAAAAGGCAAAACAATGAAAAAACTGTGTCTTGGTAGATTTACAGTACTCTATAACCTGTTGTGTCATCTAACCTTTGAGAATTTTGTTCTGAAGAAGTTAGAAGCCGCGTGACATTGAATTTGCCCCTCTTTGACCAGTCATGGAGTAGAGAGCTGAAGTTCATGTCGTCCCTCTTTCTGCCCATGATTTCATTCTTAACTTTATTTATGCTTTTCCAACATTTCGGATCGCTCCCATTGTAGTTAGCATCTTCAATACCATAGTTTATTCACAATATTTTTTTTGTTATTGAACCTTAGTTATCCTTTTCTATTATTTGTTTATTCTAAATGATAAAATTGTTACCTCTTTGGGCTTGCACTGGGGTCTCTAAGCTATACTTCGCCATGCGTACTTGTGCGCCGCGCATTATTGGGTCGACCCATGTAGCTTTTGATGCGGCCTTACGCTCTTCCTTATAGCGTATCGTTGTTGTTTCTGGTCCGGGTTTTGGTGACTGGCAGTGGAGGCTCGCTACTTTCCCTTTTTCGTTTCGAGGGCTTGGTGTTTATTCGGCCGGGGATGTTGTCCATTATGTTTTTTTAGCGTCACGACTTCAGTCTGCTGACTTGCAATCTAAGCTTCTTCGTCATGCTGGTGTCGTCTCTTTGTGGTCTGCGTTTGCCGATACTGTTGGTGTTTTTAATCGGACTTTAGAGGTTGATATCTTGGGTAATCCTGCTGTGATCACTGCCCCCAGACTTATGAAAAGATTGGCAGATATGTATTTCGCTCGGGTCGGTAAGGATGTCGCTTCTATTTATTCCTTGACACCGCGTAAGTTGGCTTTGTGGAGTTCTCAACAGGGTACGCATAGTTCTGATTGGCTTCGGGTGGTCCCTATTTCGGGTTTGGATCAGACTATAAATTATCGCACTTATCGTTGCGTGCTTTGGTACCGTCTAGGGGTGCCTTTATTCACCATGGATCACCCGTGCTCTGCTTGCTCGCGGGTGTTTGTGGGTGATATATTCGGGGATCATGCTGTATCGTGTACGGGAGTGGTTGGCGTGAAACATCGGCATAATGTTGTTCGTGACACGCTGGTTGACATCTGTTATCGGTCAGGGATTTCCGCTGGAAAAGAGGTTGACATTGGTATGGTTGATGCTGATGGCTGACCTCTTCGACTAGTAGTCAGTAGACATGCTGCTTTATGCCTAGTATATAGGGTGCGACGTTTGCGTCGATTTGACAGGGTCGTCGCCCTTGACTTAGACTGGATTGATAGATTTTGAAACAGGTAAGGTGGTGAGGGAAGCGGCCGATTGTAAGCGTGCTATGTATGAGTCGAGGTGCTCTGCCTTGGGTTATGACTTCTTTCCCTTCTATTTCTCCTCTTTGGGGGAGTTAGAGCCCACAGTTGTTGCTCTGTTTAAGCGGATCCAATAGTTATTCAGGACGCAGGATATCGGTGCGCAGGCTGCAACTCATATGTTTACTAGGATTGGTTTTTCCATTGCAAAGGGTGTGAGGGCTCAGATCGTAATTCGTCTCCCTACAAAGTTCTTGTAAATTATTATATTGATTTTTAGTACATAGCAATAATATAATAAGATTTAAATGGTTGATAAAAAAATGTATCTTTTTGTTTTCAAAGGACACTATTTTCACTACCATTCCTCACATCGTGGACTCTTTCAGTATTTCTCATATGGTGGACTCTCTTTATACTGTCAGGTAACTTCCTGCGCTCCTAAAAGTAGGCCAGGGAGTCGAGGGGAAAGAATCAGCACGTGGGCAGCAGACTCAACGACCCTGAACCCAGACCCCAAACGATAACAAAAACACGTCCAGACTTCAAACGATAACAAATATGGAACTTTGGACACCAATTTTTTTTTTTTTAATGACTTTGGACACCAATTTGACTGTTAACTCAACTCTAGTACGCCCACATCTAGTTATTTTGGTCTTTTAGCTTTAATTATTTTGGGTTTTTCTTTTTCTCATCGCTTTTCATTTTGTTCATTTTTCTCAAATTCGTAGGTGCGGTAATAGAGTTGCCCATGTGGCGGCTCATATTAGGCCGGTGGATTACTCAACAAGGGTTTGGGTTGATACCGGCCCCTCTGATAATCTTAATGTGCAGTAGCTTTGGATTCCATTGCCGGAGCCACGTAATTGTTAAAAAATCGTTTATTCAGTTCAAAAAAAAAAAATCGGAAAATACACGTGGTACCCCTGAACTTTGGGGGTTTGCACACGATACCCCTATCCTTAAGGTTTCTGCACAAGGTTCCCCCGTAGTTTCATTTTTGTGCACAGTATGTCCAAAGTCAAACCTTGTGTGTTGTCCGTTATAACGCCATCATATTAAGAACTTGTTTTCCTTCTCCTCTCCTCTTAAGAGCATCTCCAATGCTAAACTACAAGCATTGTAGTTTGAAGTTGACAGGTAGGATCCATGTAGGAGAGAGGTGATGAACAATCAGTCTGACCAAACTACACTACTTCCTTTGCAATGCCAAACTACAAGTATTGTAGTTTCAATTGAAATCTAAAATAATTTTATTGTTAATTTTTAAAATGATATTATTTCACTATTCCACTTTTTTTTTTTTTTTTTTAATTTCCTAAAATTACAAGCAGTGTTGCTTGGTGGAGTTACATAGCTTGGCAGGCTACAAGTATGAAAAAAAAAACAATGCATGAGCTGCTGATGTCATCTGCCCACAAAGCTAAACTACAACAAAAAAATTAGCATTGGAGATGCTCTAACCGCCCCCCAAGTCCACGACCACCACCCCGTCTCTTTCTCTCTCTCCTCTTGTCCACCCCACCCTACATATGTACCTACCCCTGCCCCAACCACAACATCAACCGCTCAACGACCCTGCCATAAGCCTACCCCATTTTGTGGGTTTGTTGCTTGAATCATTTGGCTGCGTTCAATTTGGGGATTTCAACAGATTGTTGGGTGATTTCTTGTACAAAAGGGACGGTGTGCACAAAAATGAAACTACAGGGTACCTTGTGCAGAAACCTTAAGGACAGGGGTAGTGCAAACCCCCGAAGTCCAGGGGTACCACGTGCATTTTCCGAAAAAAATTAATCAGATTTAAGTGGTTGTTTTAAACTTGAGTGGTTTCTTGTACCAACTAACGATCTAGAAAAACGAAAGGGGCGCGGGTTTCGTCGCGACAGGGTACATATGAAATCCCAGATGGTTCTAATGATGATTATAAAAGCCAGTCCAGTGAGTGGAGCATCTGAGACTCTGAGTATCTTATACTACCAGGTTCTCTTGTCATACAAATAAAGTGGACAGAATTATGTTTGATGATCTTTGTTTGGGTGGCTTTCTTTGTTATTCAGATACTAGGGTCATTTTAAGTACATGGATATGTCATTTAAAACAAGGTGTAACCGCGTAACAACGAGTATATGGGTTTCGAGAATTTATGTTAATGTCACTGATATATTTAGGTTAACTTTCGAATTCTTGTACCTATTGAGTATACCATATGATTTTGAATTTTGATGACGACTCTGAGTTAGATAAAGGAATGACGGACATTGTAAGGTTACGTACATCCTACACCTTTCCTCATAGGAGCCTTTGAAGCATTGCGGTACTGTTATTGGTTACATTAAATTTCGTGCAAAATGAAATGTGAAGAAATCGATGAATTGGAGGGAGTACATATGTAATGCAAGAAACATGTAGGAATAATAGATGTCACATTCTTTGTTTCTAACAGCCTCTAGCTGGTGATGTTCTTTCCACCTTCTCCGGTTACATGTGGACTGGTTGAAACTAATGCAGACTATATTATGTTTAAACAAATACAACTTGCTGCTGTATTCCATATTAATTAATCATTCCTACTGAATAAACAAGTATAATTTCTCTAGAATTATGACTGATTTACTCTTGTTCTTAGGATCACAGTACCAACAGCTAAGAAATCATTTCCTCAACAAGATCTCTTAATTTGCATGAAACAACTGATTGAAACGAAACGTCTAATAAACGATTTAACGAGTATTGGATGAATGATTGCAGTTCCGAATATTTCTACACGAATTAGGCAATAACTACTTTTATAGCGTGACACCCCATAATCTAATTTCTAGATGTACTAGTGCACGATTTTGTCTAATGTCGTGCACTGATAAACAAGTACTCGATATAATCATATACTCCGTAATAATTAAGTATTAATATATTAGTCTTTTGCAGTTGAAGTTTTGAAGATTCTGATTTTAAAATTCTGTCTGATAACAAAGTATTATAAGATATTGGGTATGTTATGTCATACAGACTCCTCAGAGTGTCCTCCCTCAGAAACAAGCTGCACCAGAGTATATACTTTGACTGATAATGGGAAGGTCCTATACAAAACAATGTAGCAGGAATATCATCTTTCTCTGTATGGAATTCGCGTTCACCTCTCATCCATCTGTGCTTCTAAGTGTATCAGGATGTCTTCCTATCAGCATGTGTGGCCAGTAAGTTATTTTTCCTTTTAAAGTATAGTGAATGAGACCCTTGAATTTTGGTTCTTGGTGATATTTTACATGTAGTAAATCTATTTATCCTGCAAATTTATGTTCAAACAGGATTTGGAGTTTGGATGGAAAATTGCGGTAGGATCAGTTGCAGCATTCCTAGGAGCTGCAATGGGCAGTGTTGGAGGTGTTGGAGGGGGTGCTATCTTTGTTCCAATGCTTGTTTTGATCATTGGCTTTGATTCCAAATCCTCGGCCGCTGTTTCTAAATGTTGGTAATTCATTATTCACTTATATCAGCTTTTGTGTAGTCTAGTGTATGAAGAGCAGATTTGCATTAGTATTCATCCGACACAAACTTTTGGATGCATCAAAACAATTCCGTGAAACGGTCTGTCGATAACAAGCTTGTGCCTAACCATGACAACTTTGAACTTGTGTATAAGAACTTAATGTTTCTTGGTGTCCTATTTCACAGAATATTTTCTAGTGAAACTGATTTATCCACAAGTTTACATTTGTTACTGACTTACTGTCTTACCTATTGTAAGGAGCTCTTTTAAATTTCCCTCAGAAGTAGTAATTTTGCTATTAACTTTTGCTAGGTATGATCATGGGCACTGCTGGTGCAACAGTCTACTACAATTTAAGGCTGAGACATCCCATACATAATAACATGCCTCTCATAGACTATGACTTGGCTCTGCTCTTTCAGCCTATGCTTATGGTGGGTATAAGCATCGGCGTTGCATTCAATGTCATCTTTGCGGATTGGATGATCACAAGTCTCTTGATCTTTATCTTCATAGGTAAAAACAGTCACTTTCATACATTAGTGTATAAAAACATTATCCAAAAAAGGAGGAGAGATGAAATTGCTTAGTCATTTGCTGTAAGATGAGCGAAATGTGGTTAGTATAGCTAATACATCTGTTAAATGAGACTGGTTTCAGTTAATTCAACAAGATCCTACACGAAAGGTGTTGAGGCGTGGAAAAAAGAGACACTGGTGAAGCAGGTACATTAACCCTTTCTTACTCGAGTAATGCATCTTTGTATGTATTTAGTTAGTGTTGAGGAGTCTGATAAAGTTCAGGTTTAGCAGGAGACAGTAAAGTTACAGGAATTGGATGGACAACAGAACGGTGAGTGCTATCTTTATCAAATTACTGATTAGTTCACATGAACATGAGGCTATATATATACAGCCTTCTTAACAATGTACATGCAATTCAACACTTCCTTTTACATTCAACAGCATCTGTTCAACTGTCTGTAAGGAAACTAGCTGAACGAGCATCAGAAGGCAGGGGAACTTTAGAAAATTCTGCAGAAACAGAAAAAGAGACAGCACATCTGCTCGAAAGTATGTTGGTTTTCTCTCTTTTTGACATTATCTTGTCACGATTCTCTGTGACAGCTGAAAATATCACACTGTTCCAATCCTGAAAATATTGCTTTGTCAAATGCTTTACAATGGTTTAGACTTGTATGAACTTTCTGTCTAAAGAGTGTTGCCGAACATTTAGCATCACAAATCAACTGTGTCGCGTCTCAGTTCTTAAGTGTGTCGTTTTGCATTAAGCTACAGAATAAGTGTAACATGTTTGGATGTAGCAACATATGCAGATGTAAAAGTCACACTTGAACTAGATTTTTCAGTGGTCTTATCAGTATGTAATCACACTGCACCTTCTAAACTGCAGGTAGCCATAGTTTTGACAGTAAAGCAGTCCCCAGAAATCCTGATGCTTTGCACAATCAGGTCTGTTTCCTAATAATATTTGCTTCTCTGACATTTTATGCTATAACACCAAACAATCTTTAAGCTTAAAATCTGATGCCAATCTTCTTGAACATCCAGATTCCCACGTACAGCAACATCAAATGGAAACAGCTAACGATTCTTATCTTTGTTTGGGTGGCTTTCTTTGCCATTCAGGTAGCAAAGGTCAGTTTTATTTAGTGCTCATGTTTTTCACGCGCTAATTGCTGTCTTTTCCTTCAAACTTCATAGATACTGTCTTCTTCACAGTGATCCATATTGAAACCTTCATTGCATTCTTAAACATTAATTAGTATTTAGATTCTTCCTGATTTCGAATTTCTGATCTGTCTGCAGACTCATGTAGTGACCTGTTCCTTTGACTACTGGATGCTAAACTCATTGCAGGTACACAAATATCTTCTTTCAGTATTTCCTTAAATTTCTGATCCCATAGCTGTCATTCTGCATTACAGTATTAGACAAGGCGCATAGTCATATATATTAAACGCTTTGCATGTTCTTTCCTTTCCTCTCTTTTCTGATCTAGGTTGTGGTTGGGTCCTCAGTAGCAATTTACCAAGCAGTATCCTTATGCAGAGGGACAACAGTGATAACGTCAAGCGGAAAAGAGATCCCTGAATGGACACTGTCTAAATTACTGCTGTACTTCTCCAGTGGGATACTGGCTGGTACAGTTGGGGGCTTGCTTGGCATAGGTGGCGGAACCATCTTAACTCCCTTGTTTCTTGAACTCGGAATTCCTCCTCAGGTACTTAAAAAACAATGAATTTTAAATCTACTTGTAATGTCAATCATATCTACAATCTCTATGCTCATTCACCTCCTGCACTGCTGCACACTGTCTCAATTCCACGTACCGTGAAAAAATCATGTCAAGATTTTCTATGCAAATTAAATTGAGCATGAGTCTGGGATCTCATACCAATTGCTACTTTTGCCTGCAGGTGGCAAGTGCAACATCATCCTTCTCTATGTTATTCTCGTCGTCTATATCCGTTGTACAGTATTATTTCCTAAGGAGGTTCCCAATACCATATGGTGCGTACAAACAACTACAGTCTACAGCAGTACAGCATACATCAGTTCTTTTTGATAATACTTTTTTGACTTACAGCATCCATATCTGTTATGAGATAACCATCAAGTCAGGGTCCAACGTTTTCATTTCTTTTGAAAACAGGACCTCCAACGTTTTTTCGTTCAGTTAAGGAACTCAAGCCCATTCCGTTATCTTTTCTGTCAACTTTCTTCTTTCTCCTCCAAACCTGAACTATTTTCCCTCCTCCAAAGCTTCACCACTGAAACATGCTCACCAAGTCACCAGTAGTCACCACCTAAGACTCTCAAGGCCACCGCCACCACCACCACCACCACAACAGTTAAATTCCTGACCCCATATCATCTTGTACTTCACGATTTCACAAATTATTTTGCAATCACTCTCCCTTTGCCAGGTACAAATTGATTCAAAAGCCCCAAATCAATTTGTAATTGTTTGATCAACCCACCGTCTCCTCGGCTTTTTCTTTACGTACACCCCTGGCTTCTTCTCTATCTTCTTTCTCAATTTCAATTTCAATTTGGCCCTTCTATTATTGATTTTTGCTGGAGGGGACAGTGACGATGGGGAAGTCGTGATGATCTCCCTCTTCAAAACCCATCTTTTTATTCTCAATTTCATTTTCATTTTCAATTTCAATTTCTTTGTGAAAATTGATTTTGGGTATTTTTGTTTACTTATTGTTGCTGGGTTGTGGTTGATTTTTAGGGAATTTGATCTAAAAGTTTGAATGTTTGCAGTAGAAATTTATGGGTTAATGATTTGTGGTAGGGAAGTAGGAGCTGATTGGTTTTCAGGCATCTTAGTTTGAACTTTTTATGGTGGTTGTGGCGGTGGAGGTGAAGTTTTTGGTGAAGGAAAGAGGAGAGAGAACAGTCAGAACTCAGAAGGTTAGAGTAGATGCAGATGAAAAGAAGAAAAGGAGAAAAAAATAACAGAAAAGGGTAACGGAGTTGAGGTGAGGTCCTCATCTCAAACAAAAAACGTTTGGGTTCCTGAGTTCAAAAAACTTGAAAACGTTAGACCCCATATTAGGAGTTAACTCTATCTGTTATGGCATCTGCATTCTTTTTTCCTGCTGATTTCATGCAATGTATTTACTAAAAAATCTTATTTTTTTTTATCTTTGTTCCAGCTTCATATCTATGCTCAGTTGCTGTAATAGCAGCCTTTACCGGCCAACATGTGGTTCGAAAGATAATAGCAGTACTAGGAAGAACTTCCATCATCATATTTATCCTGGCGTTCTCTATTTTTGTCAGTGCAATCTGTCTAGGTAAGTTACAACACCATTGTACTGATTTGCTCTGCTAGAATGACAGTATTGGCTGATGTCTTCGTCGATGTTACAGGTGCAGTGGGTATTTATCACATGATATTCGAGCTGAAGCATCACCAATATATGGGGTTTGAGAGCATGTGTCACTGATGCGACATTCTTAACAGTTTTACAGTCTAAAAAACCTCTTCAAGTTCTGAAGTTTGATGTTTTAAGCAGTAGATTAAGCCTTAATACCACTGTAAGTATCACTGTCAGTTCAGAAATCAGCAACTATCGGTCATTAATGCGCATTGTTTAAACTTTAAAGAGTGAATATTAAGCCTCCGATTTAGATGAACAAACTAATCAGGGATTAATGTAGCAATATTATGGTAATCCTTATCACCTCTAGCTAGCTACCACAGAAAGTTAAGGCCAAAAAGATCAGTATTGTGCCCCTTCCTCACTATTAACAGGTGACACATACAGTCATACACGAAACGAGCGAGCATGAGAATAAGGGCATAAGGGTTCAATTGTAACGTCAAAACAGCAAAGCAGTGTTACAATAGACATCCCCCTTAACTCAGAGATTGTACTAATTTTTGCGCCTCATATTAGACAATACGAGTTATGAACTTATGACTTATGAGCGTTGCATGCCAAAACCAAATAGTTACACTCAAGGCAACAAGATATCAGCATTAGAGTGATCTTATATCGGGACTAACCAATTGAGGAGTAAGGTTGACCTAATAGTTACGCGATCAACTTCTCAGGATCGGATCGTCTCATGCTTTCAAATCCTCATATTACCCTCTCACATAGCATTAGTTGCTTGCCTAATGTACCAAAATAAAGAACCAACCACATGAAGAATCACATCCCAAATGTTAAATTTCTTATTTTATTTTATTTTGGCTTCTTACTTCTTTGCTCACTTATTTCCCTTTCTTTTTTAACACAAGCAGGAAGTCTTTGTAGACCAATAGATGCATGGTGAATTTGTAGCTCTCTTTTGTGGCTGTGTCTAAACAAAGTCCAAAAATAACACATACAAAATGGGGTCATGTTTATGTACAACTATTGACTTTCGATTTCTGAAGCTCTTTCAATAAAAATCCTGTTCTGCCATAGTGTTGATATAATGTGTGTCAATCCGTAAGATGCCATACATGTAACTCATGTTGGAGAAAATAGGACGAACTCGCGTAGATCGTCGTGCTCGCTAACTGCTAACGTTTTAAGTTGCCTCTCATCAATCGTTAACATTCAAACATCGAGTCATGTAGGTCACTAGGGTTATTATATATACGGAGTATACCGAATGATCGAACTAGTTCAGCTGAAAACGTTCGACCACCTTTTTAGTAGTGTTCTTATATCATATCTTTCTAACTTATTGGACAATCATTGAGAAGATAGGGATTCTAAAGAAAAGTTGTAGATAGACATTGCACACGAGTGATCCATGGTAGCCATAAATGATGCCGACACACCATAACATAAATGAGAGTTAATTTTGAGTGTGAAGTACCTCTCATGGACACTTCACTAGGGCTAATAACATAGCTAGCACATATAATATGCATAATGCATATGCAATGTTATAAATATGATTGAAATTTAGAAAATGACATCAATGATGTAACATTTTGTCCATGCATGGGCAATCAAATATATACGGGAGCAACTTAGATGAAAATCGTCACGTTAAATTTCACCAAAGATAGTTTTATCACTCTCTTAATCAGTAACGAGAAATGAAGTCTTTTCTAGCTTAAACAAGTGAAATTTTGATTCATTCAAATACACAAGTACTATGCCTTTTATATATAGGACATTTGACACATTCACAAGTCACAACAGAGTAAGAGAAAATAGTAAGAAATATGTAAATATTAATTACTTGTGTACACATGAACTACAGATTTTGATTAATTGATGTCATACAGTATTTAATAAATTCCTGCCACACATTCGGGTGGTGGAATAGGGTTGCGCGATTTATCAGTACAATAATCGTAAACCATATGATTCATTCGAACCCATTTATATAACCTTGCTTGAATTGGGGTTAATTCTTTGTTAGTTGCACTTTCCCACAAATTGCTAGGATTTGAGGCACAAGACATTGGTCCTGGGACAGGACAACCTTCAATTTCAAAGTCTTTATAATAGGCCAAGAATGGGGCCTTACTCCAATCAATTTTCTCTAATCCACCACGAGTTGCCCAATTATCAGCTTCCCATAATGTTGAATATACTCCCATTGGTTCTGATTTTGGGTACGGAATCCCTCTTGCTTCATTGTTCTTGTACACTCTTATGGGCACTTCGTCGACCTCGAACCTTTATATATGAATAAACGAAGTTAGAATCACGTAACATGCATAGTTAAAATTTTGGTAAGACAATTCTATATATATAAAAAGATGATTATTCATTTGGGATGTCACTTTGGTATCGCGTTATGGTTAAGGAATTAATATTGTTTTTAAGATATGTGGCTAGTGATTTTGTACTTACACAATGTGATGATGGTTCCATAAGATTGTGTAGGTATGATATTTGAGGGAAGGATCAAACCAAAGGTTAACTCTTTGCTCTCTTTCTCCCTTTCCTAGAGCAAATATGTTTGTTTGAACGGTATAAGGTTGCCCTGTTCTGTTTCCCAAGAACTCAAAATCTAGCTCTTCGTGTCTCTCATTTGTGCCGTCCGAGTTCATCTGCATGCAAATGAACAGTATTAATCACATATCATCATGCAATACGTACCCCTAATTTTTGAAATAATGTTAATGATATGAACTATTAGCCCGGCCAGTTGTGTCGTCTTATGTATACTACAATAAGTATAATATATATGACGCATTTTATCGTCTAGGCCTTGAGGAACTCACATAAAATGCAGTAACGGTCCCTGCTGAATCGCCTGGAACTAGCTTGATACTCATGCTAACACGGCCATACATGTACTTATATCTTGAAGCGAATCCACAACCTATACAACGATGAATAAAGAGAAACAATACATTATTACACAACTAATAAAGTGACAAATAATTCCGTCAGCATCGATCAATTTTGTCCCCTATAAACACTTTTTGAAGTTTGGACGGACAAAAAGAAGTTTAATGAACTTGGCCGGGCTAAGATACTCTTATATAAACACGAAAAACACGAGATACGTGTGGAGTCGTGTGGAGTGTACCTGAACTTTGGTCGAGAGTAAGCTGAATGGAGCTACCTCCTTCAACGAGTTTGAGATGAGAATCAGACCAAGTAACCTTGAAATCTTGTTGAAATGTGGCTGGTTTAGCTGAGACAACCGAAAAAACTAGCAACGTAACATATAAGATAAATGTGACAAGCATTTTCCTTAACATGACCATGGTGGTCGTGTATATCATATGACAATGTACTTTATAATTTGTATGAAGAAGTTTGTGGCTTTGTGCTAAGTCGGAGTATACTTGAGTTTGAGAGGAGAAGACCACTCAAAACATGCACTTTATATACACATTTAAATTTGGGAAGAATTGTGCTAACATTGTGACCCGCTTTCATTTGATTTGAATTGTGGGCCGCATTTAAAAGCCCATTGCTTTCAGTCCAGCTATTTCAACCCATCCCAGCTCATCTGGCCCCACTTTTATTCTCTCACTCTCTAGTCTTCACAGCACTACCAAATCGATGTTTTCAATTTCACCTCTAAATTCTCAACTTTGTAAACGCATCAGCTTCAAATCTTCAATAACCAAAAAGAAAAAAATCTTAAGAAACATTGGCTTAAAATTCGACCGTTACGCAAGAAGTAACGAGGTCGTAAATTTGAGGATGAAATCTATTTTGAATCCAAACTCCGTGCCATGGAGTGGAACTGCAGTTTCTGGTCTAGATATTTGGTTAAGGCGACTATTAACAGGTAAGCCATGGATCATGAGATTTTGAGTCATCAATTTACCATCCTTACGACTTACGAGTTATGACAATGAAGACATGAAGTGCCATTTTACTAGTATTGAAGTGCCATTTTACTAGTATTTTGATGAGAAAGCCTAGGGGCCTAGCAGCATCATAGTAAAGGGTCAAATTATAGCTTTTGTATTGATTTCGTGGCTGATTATGGACCAATCAGAGCTGTGTTTTTTGCTCAATCCATAACATTACAGTTGTGGGTAGTTGATGTGATTGTAATACATTGTCGGCCAGTCCATTGGGCTGAAGTACTATTACTAGGCAGGCGAACACTTCCAAATTTAAATCATTTTCAGCATAATTGGAACCCAATAAGTGGGCCGGATTTTTACACCTTCACTTCCAATCAACACTTGCCATGTGGAATTTTGTTTTTCATTTCTCCAAATTGTTCAGGAAATTTTCTCTTGTACGGAGTAGAATTTAAAAATATTGCATTTTCAAGCACGAACTCATAACTTGTGGCTAAAAAGCTTTATCAGTACTTTAGTCGCTGTTTATTCTACTCAAAATTTGAACTTAAAACATCTGGTTGAGAGTTGAGACCTCTCTATTGCGAGAGGAAAATAATGCAAAGAGTAGGTCTTGGACACTTTGATTAGTGTCAGATCAGTACTATGACCTAATGTTGATTACTTGCCAACAAAGGGTCGGACTTGGGTCCTTGAGCTTTGAGAATAGGACTTGAGCAGTTTGGCATAAATAAAGTGGCAAACCATCATGAAAGACTAGAATGAAATGAAAGATGGTGGTGATGTGGATCTAGTGTCTATGACAATTGTTCGAACATACGACTGATCATTAGTGTACATGAAGTTATTATTGTACAATTTCACAGTTTGGACGACTTAGAGATCTCTCTCGCTAAAACGATTGTTAAAATCTTCTTAAACATAACCATGTGTAATCCTAACATCACATTAAGAGTATACCTAGAGTCCCCATTTGAGCCAACCAAACTTGTAATGATGTGGCTTACCTGGCTGAATGGATTCATTGAACTAGGGTCCATAACTCCATATTGATTGTAAATTGTAATTACCATGGTTAATCGGGTACGGGGTACTTCGTGTACTTCCTGGATAACAGGATCGTTAGCTACTTGTGTACTACTCCAAATGCCCTAATTGTAAGTGTAGCTAGAATGCTATTCCTCCAATTTAAAATCAACGGCCACCATATCCACTAGGTGTGCATGTGGTGGTCCGTGGCTTAGGTGGTGTGGTGATGGTAGATGTTGGAGTGGTGCTAGCTAGTCTTAAGTGAATGTGGTAGTCCGACTAGGGCACTAGGAATTGCTATGAAGTTAATAATGTTAAGATATGACAATTTTCTAGACAAGAACCGTTAAATTAATCTTTTGGTTGAAATATTTTCTCAGCAGGTAGAGTGATAGATAGATTGGAGTCAAAATTCAGAAGTAATGACCACTAGATTGATCAGACCAAAACACAACAGCGGAACTAATTGGACAGGTATGGTGAAAGTAAAATGAAACACCTGGGCCTTGGTCCAAATGCCTATGGACTGCACTAAACAAACCATAGGAAAAATGTCATAACTCGCAGGTAACAAAGTCCAAGTTCAATTTAACTGGGTCATTCCCATCATCTCATATGTCCTTCATAGCATCAACGTCCATGGTCTAGAAGGCTGTAAAATGAAAACTTTGGTTGGCAAAGATGATTTACTATCTATCAAAGGGTGGATAGTCAACCTGCCGGTGCAAATCAATCTGTCATCCGACAATGCAGGGCTCTAATAAGAAATTAAGATTGGCAAGTTAAGATCAAACATGCGTTTAGAGAAGTTAACCGCGCTGCAGATTGGCTTGCTAATCAAGGAGTCATCCAATGCCGTAAGCTGATCATCCTACAATATCCGCCAGCGGAACTTAGATCAATCCTCCGCTCGTGATGATGTCTTAGGTGTAGCCTGGCCTCGTATGGTTAGAGAGTAGTTTATTTTGTATTTTCCTTCTTCAGTACCAAAAAAAAAAAAGGGTGGATAGTGCTACAACTTAAAACAGTAGCAACAGAAAAAAAAAAAAAAAAATTGATTTTAGTATTATCAAAGTCCAAAGGAACAACTTTGAGGTAAATTTGATTATGGGAGAAAAAAAATACTTTCGAAATCAATCATGCACTTGTAATGGGCGACGAATAACGGCTCTCTTATCTATATAATAATATTAATAGGCTAACATAAGAAATTCGCTAATCCTACGTGTCGCAGTGGGAGAAATTTAGGTCAATATTTAATTCTACAAAAGTCAGTAAGCATCCTACGTACATGAAAAGGTCTCTATTGATATATGAAATAAATACATCATTAATATGACGTTGAATTATAGGACTGGTTGAATTCCAAAGTGACCTTTCATCTTACTTATAACATGAATTTTATTTATTTATGTTTACTTTAAATTATGGATAAATTGAAAGTCTTTTATTTTAAATAAAATTAAACATGGTGACTCTTGGCTATTGGTTTGCCAAATTTGTCGGTTACATGTTAATTCGGATTAGTATATATACCTTGGTTATTTACTTGATTTTGATGACAAACACACGCATTGCGTAATACATTTTTGAGAGCGCGAAACATATTTGTAGAGTTATATAGATAGTGTTCCTATAGAGTTTGTATTTGTACTACTATCAAAGTATTTTTTTTTTGTTCTTATTTAGATTGTAAATTTCAATTGTTTATATTCTATACACGCTATCATATTGGAATTTGATCGTTTTGGTAAGTTCTTAGTTTGTTTGTAGTTGATTAGCTAGGTATGATTTTAATTATTTTTGGTTTTCCATTTACACTTATGCAATCACCCACAGTTGATTATAAAGAACCATGCCAAAGTCATATGGAAATCTAAAAATGATTTCCTTATACAACAACTTCGATGGATGTAAATACGTAATAATTTTATTTATTGTTGTTGTAAAATTTTTAATATTATTTGATTTTTCAAATCATTCAATGCCTAACGAAAAATGTTTAAGTTAACATTTTTAATAAAAAAAATTCCAATTCCCTCATCTATGCTATTTTGACCCTATAACCACTTTGATTAATTAGGTAACTAAAAAAGACCTCTATTGTGTTGGTTTTATCAAATATCTTATACAATGTGTAGATTTAAGACAAAATAAAATTATATGGGATTACATGCTCAGATGACGGTTTTTGGAGGAAGATGGTGAGTTGTGGGAGATGCATGTGTTGGTGGGGTTTTGTGGGAGATTGGTTGCTATGAAAGAAAAGTTGAGTGGAGACACAAAAATAGGTACGGAGGGAAATAATAAAACTGAATTCAAAGAGATAAATTGGTGCCTTTGTCCGACGCGTCGTGTAGCCAAGAGTATATCGATGGTTGTGCGGTATGGGGAGACAGGGAAGGTAGTAAAGACAGTGAGAATATATGTGATTTCTATATACTAAGAGGACATGGGATTCATTACGGGAAAGTAAGCGCAAACATAACTTCAACTAGGGGCAACTACAATTCGTTCAGGAGTGTTATAATTATTCCTCCATAACTAATATAGAGATAGTTGAACTAAAATGATTTTATATATGGTGAGTCGTTCATTGTGTGATATTATTCTTTGATTATTAATACGATTAAGTTAATTAACACTTATTTTCAGTTTTTTAAGGTAAATAATATTTTTTTGAAATCTGACTGGAGAGATGTAGGGAGTGAGATACTAGGATAATGGACAAAGGATACTCACTCTTCAATTTAGACCTTTAGATTGTTTATATATAGGAAATTAGTTGAGAACATTTATATAGAAAGAGAGATGGTTGTTACTCTTCTACTACGGTGACTCTCATCGCCATGTTCGAAAATTCTCATTCATTTTTTCTTTGATTTTGAAGTAAACAAAAAATCGTAATTCATGGGATACGTATTGTATTATTTTTCTCTTAAGACGGTAATCACTCATAATTTTTAGCAGTCCCGTGAATTCACGGGTGCAAAAACTAGTTTATTCCGTATTGTATTATACAAATTCCACTTGTGCGAGTAATTCATTTGGTCTAAATTGACCCTCAAAGCTCCAATATAAACGAGTGCTTATACCATGCACCACGTGCACAATGCCCATGGTGCACCTCCTCACAATAGAGGAGTAGGGACCACACTTAGAATAATTTAAATTATTCTAAGTGTGGTCCCTACTCCTCTATTGTGAGGAGGTGCACCATGGGCATTGTGCACCGTGGTGTACCATATAATTTGCGAATATAAACTAAGTAAAAAACAGCAAAACAAACTAGAAAATATATTCGAATTGTATAAAGCATACGATGTTTTGTTTCCTTTTTTTTTTTTTTTGCCAGTTCTAATTCTCCTAATAAATTTTTATTTTCCTTATTTGTAAGTTATGTGATTCTAATGGTTTGTGATCTACCCGCTTTTTTCCACCACAATTTACTAAGAAGTAAAAACCCTATGTTATTTCATTTCAGAAGATCAAGCAAATAGAACCAAAGGGTGTATAAATTATTCAACATGGAGTGAATAAAGAAGATAAAAGGCAAAGATTGAGCAATCAAGTCAATGATGAGAATAAGAGGGTTTATCCAAAATGCAAGGTAGACAGGCCGGCCGACAAAATCCCCAGCGCAAGACAAGTGTCTTGTTTGGTTTTTTTTAGGAGTGCCCATTACGTGTGCACTCATTCACTCTGACTCTCACGATCGAATCTTACGCTAAATTACACTATCAAATCTCCCTTCTTTTGTCTTTATATACGAAAAACTTTTAACTCTATAAATATATTTAGCCTACCATTACTTGCCTACTTACCTAGATACCTTATCACTCATTTCGCATAATCAGCATGATAAGATGCGTTATTAAGGAATACGGAGTAAGATTGATCTGATAGTTTTTCTCAATAAGAAGAAAGAGTGATCAGATAATGGAAAATGGATCTATTTTGAATTATCCTCGAACATTCTCGTTCTCTTATCATTAGTTACTTCTTTCAAAATTCTAACATCATTAATAAGTTACTTTATAAGCGCCAAACAACTAAACAGCTTGACTAGAAATAACTACTTTGAGTGACGTTTAATACAAAATTTGTAAAGAAAGGCCGAAAATAATGTTTCTTTCAACTTATCATTACAAGAAAAACAAGAAAAATAGACAATTTTGTTCTCTAAATTGTGAGGTTTACATCAAAATTCTTCTACATTATTATGGAGAAATGTAAAAGTAAATTCTTAAAAACAGAATTCAAATACTAGTACTAGTGTCTAGCTAGTGAGCTTGATAAATCTCTCCCTTTACATGAACAAAAATCTAATTTACAAAAAAGGTACGTCAACCCAATTATGCGATGCACCTAGAGAGCATAAATTCCCAAAAATCTCTTCTTTATTATTTACTTAAAAAATCTTGGTTCTCCTCACTTTTTCAGCAAAGTGAAATTCATAAAATGGAATAAGAATAATAATGATAGAGGATGCGAGGGTGCATACATACATGTTCATAGTAGTATTAATAATGTTATAGAAATCGATCACTTTCAAATTTCTTTGAGCAAAAAGAAAGCAAACGTCTATATATGAAAGTGACGATATAATGATAAGGCGCAGGACCATAATATGTTCTAGTAGGGACGACATGGAGTAAGTTATAGCAACATGTAAACTTCCTCGAAAGTTCTCTCTCTCATAGTCTCATAGCTTAGGTTACCTTACTCCAATACGACATACTTAATTGGAGTATGACGGTCCACATGTGATTTATGAAGACTATATTTATACGAGTAATAATTGATTAAACTGTCAGTCCTGCCACATTACTTTTACCGTCAAATAAATTTAAAATGAATATTTAAACTAGTCTGAACGAGCATATTGAAACCTATAATTTACAAACGAGTGAACGACGAGCTGACTTAATCCGATTAACTTTTAACTATCAACGATAGACACCCATATAGCCAAATAAATAAAGCTAGTGATGACTTTGCAACGACAATAACTAGCTACTACAGCAAAATTAAAACAAGTATGTTATACGTCTGATTGTATCTTGTAGAGTAATATCTACCACAAGACCACTACGGACTCTGATCTTCAATCATATGATCATAACCTAATTACAAAATACGAATTAAAGGGCCCTCTGATCTCTAGGAATGAAATCTAGTCATATTACCGTGTCAATGACGCATGTCCTTTGATCATCATCAACCATAAATCATAATTTCGTCAAAGTCTACATTGATTATAAATTATAAGAATTAGTCTCCATTCCGTACCATCCAATGAATGGCACTAAATACTTTGATCTACTAAATCAAATGTAGTGGGCGATGTCATATGCATTTTTATTAATTGTTATTTTGCATCAAAACAAGTGTGCTCGTACGGATATGATCTCATCATCTCGGTACATACTTTGCCGTGGATTTCATATATATTATGGATTATTAACGATCAACGATATGTGAAAAGAGCTGGATGGGAATCATTCATCTACTTCATGTCTTCAGCCATATTAATAAGATCGAATCTTTTAAACAAAATAAAAACTTGAAATTGTACTAGCATATGTATCAGTTGTTTTTTTTTTTTTTGGTTACAATATGTATCAGTTGTTTACAATATGTAGGACACAATTCATAAATTACTTAATTTGTACTTGTAGTACTTTAGTATATATGAAGTGTAAAATAAATACGCTTGTAAGATAGTATTACGTCTTGACTCGACAACAAAATAGTCCTCTTGTTCGAATATATTTCAAATGTTAGACTTGACCAGTTAAATATTCAATTGTAAATGGCATTTCACAAGGCAAATATAGAGTTTTCTATATAACGGAAAATCCTTATTCCCCTGTTATTTTTGGACACTAGGCTGCCCTGGCCTCAAATTCTTACTGACATTTTAATTTGCATGTTGTTTGCCGTACACCAACTTAGATCGACCTCAAGTTGCTTCTACTTTGGATCAATATATACACTCATTATTGTACGATCAAGATACGTAGAAGCAGATTCTTGTAATCAAATTGTACAAGAACGAGACCCAGGTGCAAGAGGAGGGAGCTCACGTGGGCATGACACACGTGGTCCAGTGTGAAAGAGCATCTCACGTGGGCATGACCCCGTTATTCCTTCAGGAGTGACTCCGTTAATTTCATATTGTTTGCTTTGCTCTCATAAATAAAAGAAAAGAAAAATACTGACTTATAGGGTGGAGATTATAATTAATAAAAGAAAAGTAAAATACACATAATTGTAGGGTGGAAATTATAGTTAAAATTTTTTATCGATGTTGAAAATGAGGGGTTAACAATGGATGTATAAGAAAGATCAAAGAACGATTTCAAGTTGTGCCGCGGCAAGAGACTACTGACTTGAAGCGATTACGGCTCGACATTGGTGGTTATCGTCACTGGCCGAAATGCTCCCCAAGGTTAACACAACTACTTTTAAACACGACCAGCCACGTTCAGAAGTTAGAGTACAATATGCACACTCCTACAATTACCCGAAAATCAGGAGATTTGTTTTGTGTATGTCGTTCGATATAAAAATGAACACAATGCCCAATAGGCTTTCTTATATAGTGGGAGGAAAAAAATGTTATGGGTAACAAAGGGTCATTGTAATTAAAGACACCTATAATCATGCAATTAACATGATAATAAACATGGTGTATAATAGGTGCAATAAGCATAGTAGGTATCCAATACTCTAATCAAACAGAGTTTGGAGCCATTACTCCAACAATCGATAATGTCAGAGAATGAATGTACTGGTCCACGCATCTCTCACTCTGGCGCGTCCATTGACATTGGCCAAAAGTAGCATATCTTACACAAGTGTCTCATTCTTTGCAGTCATTTGGGCGAACAACGCATATAAATTTGGGGCATCATTGGCATGGTTGATACATAAATGATACCAACGGTAACAACCTTATATTTTCCTTGTAAGATGTTACATAAATTTAGGGTTGATACAATCATTTATAGGAGGACATCTAAGTCTTTTTACATAATATGTATTAATATTAAATTCACTTGATACTCCTAAATTTTCAGAGTCACACACAAGACCCTTATGCCTAAGGTTTTTGCTCATGGTACCCCTGCACATTCATTTTTGTGCACAATGTGCCCTTTTTTCTCATGCAGCTATGAATAATGAATTTTAAGAGCTAAAATACACAAATAACTAACTTCATTCCACACACCAACAATAAATATAACGGAAGACCTTTTATTTCTTTTCCTACCACTCTCTCTTCTTACTCTTTCATTAGAAAAACTTTTACTTCATTTTAATTAACACCACCACAACACCGTACATTATCATAGGCGTAACACCCCGTAATTTTTGGGAATTTGAATAACTAAGGGTGTTATGTACATTTTATTATATATTCGAGGATTAGATAAAGGTTTATGGAACTCGATTGAATTATTATGGGGTTTCTAATTATAAAATTACAAGAATATTCATTACTTATTCAAATTTGGATTGGGTTTGTGAGTCACTCCTCTCACTCAACTACTTAAGCTCAAACCCGAGTCTACCCTCGTACTCTTCAGAAAGAAAGAAAACCCTTTATTTACAACCTGAAACACGGCCTCTTCCTCTCCTTCGTCTCCTTTTCGTACACTCGCTCCACCCGAATAACACCTTATCAGCACAATATCAACTTCAATTCAAACAGTCATATATCCCTCATAAAAACTTGTATGGAGGCATGATAGGTGACGTTAGATTCTTATTTTCAATAAGAATTCAATCCCACTTGAAATATCTCAAAATCACACTGGATGCTCTATGTGGAAACGATTTAGTAAAGTTGTGTATTCTAATCTAGGATTTCTCGACTTGTCTCGGTGATTTGATGATTCCCGTTTTGTCCCTTGGACTTTAGAAATGAAATTGAGACGTTCTTATAACTATCATCAAGAACTGTAACAACCCCAAATTTTCGACAAATTTAAATAAGAAAATAAAGGACTGTATATGCCGCCGTAGACTACCAAGTCAACGGCAAGGGCTTATTAAATCAATCTTCTGAAAGAAAAAGCGAATGTCAGCGGAAGACTTGTAGCTAAGTTTACAATTCAAAATCAAACCAAAAGAAATAAATTACAATCGTTCTTAAAAATCCAAATGTTTGACGAATTATTCTAAACTCCCCATGTCATGCATTGACCTCCAAGTAGACAAGTAATCACCTTCAAGACGTGTCAACTGCGCCATCGTAACAATGAAACATGCCCCAAAATAGGGTAGGGACAAACCCAAACAGAAAGAACGTCAGCACGGACTGAGTAAGAGAAGAAAACAACAAAATAAGATATGCGCCTTACAATGGCGCATAGCTACAAATAACTGAACAAACTACGCCAAGCGACGAAGACAACGACACACTGACACGGCTCGTCCACTTCTCGTGCACGACCCGTGCTCAGTTCAGAAACTGACAGACCAAAGGCAACAGTGGACACGACTCGTGTGTCGAATTACACGAGTCGTGCAAAGGTCAGCCCAGGGCTGCCTAAAACGTAATTCGATTAGTCTTTCTTTCAATTCTTTAGTCAATAATATACGTTATTCGAGGGCCTTCGTGAGGTCCCTAAAGACAAGCCAAGGGTCCTTGTCACGCCCCAAGACCATTATTGGAACATAACAGACGGCAAGCTACGAAGAGTAGGCTAAGCCATTCTTATTCCTCAAAAGTCGAAGGTACATAACAATTATTACACAATATTATACATACGAATACTATTGTACAAACGATCACTAAGGACATTATTTATGTTACAAGTCGATTTAGGTAGCTCACTCAAATTCCCACCACCAGCTAGTTCTGATTACTTGAAAAGAATTTATTATTGAAAGGGTGAGCTCAACAGCCCAATAAAAGACAGTTTCCGACTTAACCGGATCAAGCAATTGCTAAAATAGTAAAATAATAATAATAATTCGTATAGGCATAAATAAACTCCAGTAGTGGGTAGTATAGTTCTGGTGAGTTCAGAAATTCTCAGTCAGTGCCAGTTTACTCCCTTGTCAGGGCCAGAAGGATATCCTCGTTTCAAAGTTAGCCATAACACATAACTAACCCACAAAATCAAAATAGTTCAGAAAATAATCAGAGTTTGCAGTACTCGATCCTCTTTAAAAAATAAGCATTAGAGTATACAAAAATAATACTATAAGCTAAATCAGAAAGAGTCCCTTACCTGAATTCCAAATCACCGCGCTAAAACTCCGTGCGTTTTCTTGTTCTAAGTAAATAAAGTCGCGTAAGTTATTTATTTAAGGTTATATTGGCAAACTAATCATGTTGTCATTTATTTGATAATTAACTGTCCAAGGGTCCAACGACGTCCGAATTCTAAAAGTGGCGATTATCTAGTCAAATTGTTAATTTACTATTTATCGTCTTTTAGTGGAAATCATTCACTCTAAGATTATTTTCACCACTGGGGTAATTCCGCCAGGTTACTTTATAATCATGGAGCTACTATTTACCACTAACATATTTCATTCTTGGGTTAGTTGTTAATACGGTGACGTTCACAAACTGGGGTAATTCCGCCGAGTTACTTGCACCGTAATAACTATACGCCACAAGATTAATCAATTATCGAAAACGTGTACGAAAATATTAACGGCGTTGTCTAACGATAATAATTTCATAACAGTTTAAGAGTTATACCTTGGACACGTTAAGTGACGATGACTATTTTGACAGAGTCTCGCTAAGAAGATGTCACTTTTCACACGTACGTAACAACTACTTATTTCGTAAATTATCTTTTCGAAATCTTATAATACTCGGAACTTACTTTATATGTGGTGTGCTTATGGTCTGAAACACTTCAGTTTTAATTTCACTTAGTACAACACTTGTGTGTTGATTCTTGCGTCGAACAATGAGCGAAATGTGGAGCTATTTATAGGCGATTACACCCGCTGGAGTAACGTACCTTGCATAGGGTAAAACTTTTCTTCTTCTTTATTATTATTATTATTATTATTATTATTATTATTATTATTATTATTATTATTATTATTATTATTATTATTATTATTAAAAAGTGGCTATTACATCCACCCCTCATAAAAAATTTCGTTACGAAACTTACCAAGATTAAGATTCGAAAAGACGGATAGTTTTTTCTCATGTCCGCCTCTTTTTCCCAAGTGGCTTCTCTTTCATTGTGATTGTTCCAATGCACCTTGACGAACGGAATTGTCTTGTTTCTTAACACCTTGATTTCTTAGCCCAAAATTTTTAGTGGTCGTTATTCGTAACTCAAATCTGGCTGAAACTGAATAAGTTTGAGTTCCATAATTTGTTCGTCCGATTGAACAAACCTCTTAAGCATCGAAACATGGAACATATTATGAACTCCTGAGAGTATTGGCGGTAAGGCCAACCTATACGATACCCACCCAACCCTCTCAATAATTTCATATGGACTAATAAATTTCGGGCTGAGTTTTCCGCGAACTCCAAATCTGTACACTCCTCTGGTTGGCGAAACTTTGAGATACACTTTCTCTCCTTCCTTCAAATCCATGTCTCGTTTTTCTTGTCGGCGTAACTCTTTTGTCGACTTTGAGCAGCTCTCATACGCCCCCTTATTACATGTATCTTGTCGATGGTTTGTTGTACCAGTTCGGGACCTAAAAGTTGTCTTTCGCCCACATCATCCCAACACAAAGGCGACCTGCACTTTCGTCCATACAAAGCCTCGAAGGGTGTAACACCAATACTGGATGGTAACTGTTGTTGTACACAAACCCACAAGATGTAACCATTCCTCCCATGAACCCCCGAAATCTAGAACACATGCCCTGAGCATGTCTTCTAATGTCTGAATGGTCCTTTCGGTCTGTCCATCAGTTTGAGGATGATAAGCGGTGCTAAAGTTTAATTTTTATTCTCATCGCATCATGTAGACTCTGCCAAAATCGTGCAACATATTTTGAGTCTCTGTCAGACACAATAGACACAGGGACACCATGAAACCTCACGATTTCTTTCACATACAGCTCGGCTAGGGATTCTGCAGTGTAACCGGCTCTTAGTGGTAAGAAATGAGCTGATTTTGTTAATCGATCTACAATAACCCAAATAGACTCATATCCACTTTGAGTTCTTGGCAGACCGCCTGTTTGGGCCTAAATTTTGGCCTTAGTCCGACAAGGACAAGTTGACAAATACATAGTCGCATCGACTAACGATCAAGTCAAGTTATCGAGTAGATACACATCTTGGACGCCTACATGATATTAATCAGTCAGTCTGATTAGACAAATAGTCAATCTGATAGTAGCAGACATTAGTCTGATAGTCAATCAAGGAGTCAGACAGCTCATCGAAGAGACAGACAAGCCATCGAAGAGCCAAACATATCAACCATCGACCTATCAAGCTCACCCATAGACCTGTCAAGGTCAACCATTGATCTGTCGAGGTCAACCATCAACCTGTCGATTACCCTATCAGATTGATCACAAGTCAATGACAACTACAAATACTGAATAAGCCAAAGTGTGAATTATATTCTCCTAAATATGCTCAACAAATTCGGTTACAAGTGTTGGTGAAGCTGCATGATCTCCATCAAATTAGCAAGGTGATGACTATTTGACCGGGTCTAAGAAGTCAACAACAACCTCCTATTTTCTCTCCAACAATATCCTATTTTCTCTCCAACTACCAAAACCACGTATTGAGCTGCCAAGAGTTAGTTGTGGACTTATTCAGCAAGGAAAGTATCTCCAAGGAAGACGAAGTCAAAGTCAAGAACTACTTCCCTGATTATAGGGACTGTTCACTGTGATTCAGTCAACTTTCTCCTGGATAGCAGCTATTTTATAGGGGATAGTGGTTGAAGTTGGACCTACCAACGTGGGAAGTTAGAGAAACTTAAGGAGAACTCCCTCAACAGTATTTATGAATTCCAAAGCCCTAGAAGAAGGGGGAGACGTGCTCATATAAACCCTAGACACTTTACCCATTTCCTAGACACATCGACATATAAAAACCCTTTATTCCCAACACTACTTGATATATAAAAAAACCCACATCATTATTCCTTCACATGACCACCTCCATATTCATCTCTACTCTACTGTATAACCACTAATACTACTTCTCTAAACCTACATACTCATCCCTTCATTCTTCTCAACACCATAGCCACCACCGCAATCACCAATCACCGCTACAACCACCTAGACTCCACCATTGAACCCTTAATCATTTCCTCAACCCAAATACATTTCTTAAAACATCGTCTCATTGATACATCATCATTATTGTTATTGTTAGATTACTAGTCATTGTATATGTATTCATCAATTGTACTCAACATGGCGAAACACTACTACAAGATCTACTAAAAGCACTTGGCGGGATAACAAGCTCCCCCCGTGGTTTTTCCCTTATTCACAGGGTTTTCCACGTACAAAAAATCCTTTGTCTCTCTTTCTTTTATCTTCTTGCATTTACTATTGTTTTAATATTATATGTTTGTAATTGGCGCATTTAGAGTCAGCCAAGTCCTTGATCCTCGACCTCGATCCTCGATACTTGACAGAACTTATCTGATTGATTTTACATGTCTGTCCAATAGTACCTATCTGATATAGTCTAACTGTCTATCCGATAGGATCAACCTTGTAGAGTTTGCCCGTCTACTTGATAAAGTTTATCCACTTACTTGATAAAACCAGTCTACATATCCTTCAAACAGAAAATTTATCTAGGACGAGTAGTAGCAAGTTGACTAGTTGACCCTCAATCAAAGTGTATCCGATACGTGTAGTTTTTTTTACCAAAACACCGCCCACAAAAAACCATTGAGATTTCCTCCCACTTCCAAGTCGGTACTGGTAATGATTGTAACTTCCCTGCAGACCTCTGATGATCCGTTTTGATCTGTTGACAAGTCAAACATTTTGAGACATATTCAGCCATGTCTCTCTTCATGTTTCTCCACCAAAAATGCTCCTTCAAGACTCTATACATCTTGGTACCACTTGGATGTACCGTATATCCAGTGTTATGTGCTTCTGTCAAAATTTCTCTTTTAAGCTCCTTATTATCTGGAACACAGATTCGGTTCTGAAATCGCATTGAACCGTCTGGGTGTATAAGGATATGCCAATACAATGAATCTTCCTTGAATGGCCTACACACCATACGTTCCCTGATTTTAACCAAAAATTCATCTTGCACTTGAACTTCTTTGAGTCTCTCAATAAAGATGACTTTACCGCTATTGCTGCCATAATGTCTCTTGAATTGCGACCCTGACTGTTTCTCACCCAAAGATTCATTCTTCTCATTTCTTCCATTAGGGGTTTCTACTCGGTGATGAGTGCGGCTAAATTATCATAGTTCTTCCGACTTAATGCATCAGACACAACATAGCCTTTCCGACATGATACATGATTGTCAAATCATAATCTCTAAGTAATTCCATCCACCTCCTTTGTCTCATATTCAAATCTCTCTGGGTGAAAATGTATTTTAAACTCTTATGTTCCGAGTATACCACACATTTCTCACCATAGAGATAATGTCTCCAAATTTTAGTGAAAAGATTACTGCCGCAAGGTCCAGATCATGGGTAGGATAGTTTTGTTCATAAGGTTTTAATTGTCTTGATGCATAAGCCACAACGTTCTCATTTTGCATTAGGACAGCTCCTAATCCCAATTTGGAGGCATCACAGTATTAGGTATACCCTCCACTTCCAGATGGGAGGGTCAGCATAGGAGCGGACGTCAGTCTCTTCTTAATCTCTTGGAAACTCTGTTCGCACCCACTAGTCCATACAAATTTGGTACCCTTGTGTGTCAATTTTGTAAGTGGTACGGCAATTTTAGAGAAATCCTTAACAAATTTTCTGTAATATCCAGCAAGGCCCAAGAAAAACTCCTAACTTCCGTCACAGTTTTGTGTGTTCTCCACTCGACTATTGCCTTAATCTTTTCAGGGTCTACAGAAACTCCTTTTGCTGAAACTATATGCCCAAGGAATGCAACTTCATCCAGGCAGAATTCACATTTTTTAAACTTGGCATATAATTTTTGTTCCCTTAAAGTTTGTAAGACAATCCTCAATTGTTGTTCATGCTCCTCTACGCTTTTAGAGTACACCAAAATGTCATCAATGAACACAATGACGAATTTATCCAGAAAAGGTCTAAACACCCTATTCATCAAATCCATAAATGCCGCTGGTGCATTTGTTAACCCAAATGGCATCACCAAAAACTCATAATGGCCATAACGGGTTCTAAATGCAGTCTTAGCAATATCTTCAGGTTTAATTTTCAATTGGTGGTATTCTGATCGGAGATCTATTTTTGGAAAACACACTAGCCCCTTGTAACTGGTCAAACAACTCATCAATACGAGGCAGCGGGTATTTATTACAGATAGTTACTTTGTTTAACTCCCTATAATCAATACGAAGTCTCATACTACCGTCTTTCTTCTTCACAAATTAGAAGGGAGCACCCCAAGGAGAAACACTATTTCTAATGAACCCCATGATTTCCAACTCTTGTAATTGTTTCCTCAATTCTGCTAATTCTGTTGGTGCCATTCGGTACGGGGTTTTAGAAATAGGGGCGGTACCGGGTATTAAATCGATGGTGAACTCAATTTCTCTATTCGGCGGTAAACCGGCCAAATTTTCGGGAAAAACATCTACAAACTCCCTAACAATCCTAATATCGTCCAGCTTTAATTCGCTCTTCCCACAACCGACAATCATGTTAGCTAGTAATCCTTCTCGTTCTTTCCTAACACAAACGGTGGTTGCCCTGGGGTTTGGAAGTTAATAATCTTACGGTGGCAGTCACTACTTGCAAAATGAGAGGATAACCAGTCCATCCCTAAGATCACATCAAAATAGGACATTTCTAAAAGGATTAGGTTTGCAAGTAATTCTCTTTCTCCTATTCCAACAATGCAATTCCTAGACACCAAAGAAGCCACACATACATGGCCATATGGAGTACTCACTTCTAATTGCGTTTTCAAAGGCGTAAATTGCAAGTTACACTTTTTGGCAAATTCATGTGAAACAAAGGAATGTGTGGTTCCAGAATCAAACATGACATATCCAGGAGTATTTGAAATGGGAATAATACCTATGACCACATCACTCGAGGGTGGAGCATCTTCCTCCATGATGTTAAATACTTTTCCAGAAACGCTTGCCTTTTGTCCACTCCTACGGTGGTCACTTGACTGCTTCCCTGCTGATACTTGTGTCCTCTGGGGCTGGTGGTTGGAGGGTGCTTGGCTCGTCTCTGGTTTCGGGCAGTTAGCTATCATGTGTCCTTTTTCGCCACACCTGAAACAAGTTCCCGAGCACCACCTGCACTCGCTTCCTTTCATCATTCTTGAACACTTTTGATATGTCTTAACTGGCATCTGGCTACCTCTATTCCCCGGGAAAGCTACACTCAATGTTCTAAAAACCGGACCAGACATCGAACCGGTAGCCTCGAGGGTTTGATGCGTCAAGGGGTTCGACCGGTTCAACCAGATCAAAAAACCGGAGGACGTCATAATAATAAAAATATAAAATAATTAAAATTTTGCCAAAAATATTAAAATACATAGAAAAATAACCCAAACCGGTCAAACCCGGTCAAAACCGGGTTGAACCGGCCGGTTCGGTCCGGTTCTTGACCGGTTTTGGCAGTCTAATCGGGGTTTTAGTCCGGTCAACCCGGGTTTGACCATCCCCGCTTTTATAACCCAATCGGACCGGACCACTGATCGGTCCCGGTTGAACCGGCCGGTCCGATCCAGTTTTTAAAACACTGGCTACACTTGCCACAGATGGATGGAGTCTAGACACGGGTTTACTTGCTTGGGGAAAGGAAGAAATTGTTTTGGGTTGAAATGCTTGGGTGTGTTATCTCTTAAAACTAACCCCCGAGGATTGGATAACAGCAGAATCCCTCTTCTTACTCTTTTCCTTCTTTACCTCCCTAAAACTCAATTTTACTATTCTTGCCTTCTCAACCACTGCAGCATACTCCTGTAACTCGAAAACACTCACTCCTTGTTTGATTTTTTGTTCTAACCCATAAACGAACCTATAAGCCTTGTCCGCCTCTGTGGACACAAATTGAGGAGCGAACTTGCACAACCCCTCAAAATTATCCTGATAATCTCCCACAGACATATTCTCTTTTTGCCTTAATTCCAAGAAATCTTCCATAGCCTTATCTCTATGACTTTTAGGAAAGTACTTCTTGTTAAAGGTATCTTTAAACACTTTCCAAGTAATGGTTTTAGCCTGTTGACCACGATTGGTCACTGTTCGTACCACTTTGTGATTGGGCCATAACCCTTAAAGAAGTATACCTTAGTAAGACCCATGTGATGCAATAAACCTCCTTCAAGGGCAGCCCTTAGATGGAAAGAAAATAAAGGGTCAAGATGGAGTGGGGAAACCTAGGATTATTCTTAGGTCCCCCCTCTATCATTATAAATAACCCCTTTATGACCCATCAAAATCAGGTTGTTACACACACACCCAAAATTCTGACATTCTTTATTCTCTGATTATTCCCTTGATTTGCGCATAAAAGGCTATTCTTCTCTTATTTGCCACCCCTTCCCGAGCCCTATACTGACTTGAGCGTCGGAGGGGCGACGCCTGGTGAAAACCGGGCTCCCTTTCTTGCTGGTATTCGGCGAGGCCTACCGAGCAACTGTCCTTCGAAGAACTCACATTCAACAAGTGGCGCCGTCTGTTGGGACAGTGCGAAGGGAAAGCCGTTCGAGAATACCCGAAGCTCATCGAGAAGAGATGGCGCCTAGAGGCCGACCCGCGCTTCGAAAGCAACCGCTGCGACAGAAAATCCCAATCTCGGGCTCGCTGACCCGAATCCCTCGCATCCTGGCACCCCCGGTGAGGGACCGTCAAGGGTGCTCGACAATTTGTGTATACCTCGAAGAGGACTACGAGGAGGAAGAGATGGAGAGCGATCCGAGCCCCCGAGATGTGGCGTTGATGAAGGAGCTCGCAGAGGCTCGGGCAATGCTCAAGGTGCAGGCCGACCTGCAGCGCCAGATGGGCGAGAGGATGGCCGAGCCGGAGAAGCGGGTAGCTCCCCAACCTAAGGCGCCGGTCACCGATGGGGTCCCCACCAAAAGCAAGCACAAGCGAGGCCCTCGGAAGACCCCATCTCAGCGAACGGCGGCGGCCGTTCAAAAGATCAAAGAAATCATTGACAACCACAGACCTAAGAACAACCAAATGGAGTTGAGAGACACCATTAACACGCCGAAAAGGAGGAGAGATGAGAGAGAGGCGACCCAGGCCTCACAGAAGAAGCACCAGGAGATTGGTGCGAAGGACAAGGGTAAAGAAGTCTTGGTCGAGGACTTACCCTCCCGAGGACGCCCAAAGGCGCACAAAGACCAGCCCCGAGGAAGTGCAAGGAGGTCGCACTCCCCTCGAAGGAAGTCTCATGCGTCCAAGCTTTCAAGAAGCGCGACCCGATAAATCAGCTCGGACCACACGAGTGATGACTCGGAGTCCGCTTCGGAAAGCGATGCAAGTTCAAGGCACCACTCCCATAGGTCGCATCGGACCAAGAGAACGTTTACTGCCGAGTCACCCTTCACAAGATGGATACTCGAGGCAGAGAGGGTGCCAGGGGTGAAGAAGCCCAAAATGACGGAGTACAACGGGGTCGAGGACCCGTTTGATCATATATCATCATACATGCACAATATTGGATAACTGACGGAGGATGAGGCAACCATTTGCCGGCTGTTCCCAACCACGCTGACTGGAATTGCTCAACGGTGGTTCAACAAGCTGCCACCAGGGAGCATTCGTTCGTGGTCTGGGCTGAAGAGGAAGTTTACTGGACACTTTGTGACTAGTAAGACGAGGAAAAATACACCCATACATTTGACAGCGGTGAAACAAGGAGACAAGGAGTTCCTTGATGACTATATCCAGAGGTTCCGCTCGACGGCCACGCACATTGCCAACCTGACCGATGAAATGGGTGTAAATTGCCGAGAGGAAGTGCAAATACGATCGGAGAAATATAGGCCTGTTCTGCGAATATCATATGGAAAGACCGAGTCATCGAGGTCGAAAGACCTACATGAGGCTCTTCGTCAACTCGGTCGCGAAGGCACTCCCCAAAATCAGCATCCCAAACATGGTAATACAACAGTCTGACATCAAGAACGTTCGGACACCTCATGACGATTCGGTGGTGATCACCATGCAGGTGGCCAACAAACAAATAAGAAGATCTTTGGTGGACACGGTCTCATCGGTGGATATAATGACTTTTAAATGCCTTCAAAAGCTGAAGTACTCAGCGAAAGATATCACACCGCTCCACGAGCCGATAGTTGCCTTCGGAGGGCAGACCATCTACTCGATGGGAACAATTCACCTCCCGGGAGCTATTGGCCAAGGAGCCAACATGAGACGAGCCATTGTTGAATTCGTCATTATTGACATAACTTGTGCATACAACATTGTGATTGGGCGACCATTGCTGAACGACATCGTGGGGCTAGTCTTTCCCTTGAGTCTGCTGATGATGTACGTCACAGATGATGGCCAAGCCGCAATTGTCCGAGCAAGCCAAAAGGTCACTCGTGAATGCTATCATGCTGGACTTAGACCTCCCATGGTGAATCCTAGCGAAGCACCCAACGAAGAAGAACCCCCTACCAAGAAGAGAAAGAAGGAAGCGAGCCTAACGAATGCCACGACTGAAAATTTTTGTTTGGAAACAATTGATGCAAGGCACGGCCTCGAGGGACCAACCCAGCCCTTCGAGGAGACCGAGGACGTAGCACTGGAAGAGGACAAAGCCGACCGAACGGTTTGAGTAGGCAAAACTCTCGAACCGGAGGTCAAGGCCCCTCTCATATCATTATTGAGAGAATTTAAAGATGTGTTCGCGTTCGTCGTGGAGGAGATCCAGGGCTCGACCCTCGGTCATTACCCACAAGCTAAACGCCGATCCATCGAAGAAGCCCGTCCACCAAAAGCAAAGGCACTTCGGGACAGAGCGAGCCAGTGCCATTAAAGAAGAAGTCGACCAACTGCTCGAAACTCGGTACATTGAGAAATGCACATACCCAGTTTTGTTGTCCAATGTGGTGTTGGTGAAAATGTCGAACGGGTCGTGGAGAATGTGCGTTGACTTCACGAATCTAAACAAAGCTTGTCCCAAGGATGGTCAGCCATTGCCTCGGATGGATCGGTTAGTAGATTCCACTTCGGGGCACGAGCTGCTGAGCTTTATGGATGCGTATGTTGGCTACCATCAGGTCCCAATGGAAGAGGAGGATCGCCCTAAAACAGCCTTCATCACACCTCTCGGAGTATATATGTACCGGGTGATTCTATTCGCCTTGAATAATGCCGGAGCCACGTTCCAAAGGTTGGTGAACCAACTGTTCAAGTAACAGATTGGGAGGAACATGGAGGCATATGTTGACGATCTGATCGTCAAAAACGTACGAGCCAGCGACTACCAAAATGATTTGAGAGAGACGTTTGAGACACTGAGGAAGTATGGGATGAAGTTTAACCCGAAGAAATGTGCCTTTGAAGTAACAACTGGAAAATGTCTCCGGTTCCTGGTGAGCCAGAGGGGTATCGATGCGAATCCTGAGAAGATTAAAGCTATTATGGACATGCCTTCTCCAAAGAACGTTAAGGATGTGCAACGGTTAACGGGGTGCGTAGCCGCCCTCGGACGCTTCATCGCGAAGTCGGCCGACCGATGCCTCCCGTTCTTCGCCGCTCTCAGAAAGAAGAAGAATTTTGAATGGGACGAGCAGGCAGAGAAGTCATTCCAAGAGTTGAAACGATACCTGGCCGACAACCCAAAGATATCAGTGGCTCGGGAGAAGGAGGACCTATATCTGTACCTATCTGCAAACGAACAAGCGGTCGGAGCCGTGCTGGTGGTGGAACGCGAGAAAGTCCCAGAGCCCGGTGTATTATGTGAGCCATGCCCTCGCAGGGGCCGAGCTGCGATACCCTCCGATCGAAAAGCTCGCTCTGGCCTTACTCGTCGCAAGACGACGTCTCTGACCATACTTTCAGAGCCACAAGGTCATTGTGCGAACCAATTATCCCATGGAAAAAATATTGAACAACTTGGATGGAAATGGAAGACTGCCTCGATGGGCTTGTGAGCTGAAAAGCCACGGCATCGAGTACGAGCCGAGACGCCGCCTCGCGGGGCAGGCATTGTCCGACTTTGTAGTTGAGGCGGCCTTCAACGAGCCGGTAGGGCCAATGAAGGAGCAGTGGACGATGTATGTTGATGGTTCGTCCAATTCTGCTGGAAGCGGAGCATGTATGATCGTCATACTCCCTGGAGGGGAGAAGTCGGAATACGCACTCCGCTTCGGCTTCGAAGCAACCAACAATGAGGCCGAGTATGAAGCCCTTGTCGTAGGGATTCAGATGTGCCTGGCGGCGAGAGCCACGGATGTGAAAGCATTCTTCGACTCAGCCATAGTGGTGAACCAAATCAATGACAAATTTGAAACAAAAGAACACATGGCTGAGTACAGAGATAAGGTTCGGGGCCTCACAAAAAAGCTCGCACATTTCCATATCGAGCAGATACCTCGGTCGGAAAACCAACAAGCGGACGCGTTAGCTCGACTGGCCAGCTCCTCGCTCAACGACAGCCCAATGGTTGTCAAATGGGAGCTGCTGCCATTTCGAAGCATCGATCGGACCGCTCGTGTGTTGGTCCTCGATCGAAGTACTGAATGGATGAAGCCGCTGCTTATGTATCTGAAAGAGGGCGAACTCCCAAGCGACCCAAAGGAAGCCAAAAAAGTGGAAAAGAGGGCAGAATGGTTCACCCTAGTCGACGGCGAGATATACAAGAAGGGGTATTCACAAGCATACTTGAAATGCGTCGACCCGGCCGCAGGGAACTACATCCTAAAGGAGATCCACTTCGGTGAGTGTGGAGGGCATATAGGGGCTCGAGCAACAACTTCAAAAGCTGTGCGAGCCGGATTCTTCTGGCCAACCATGTAAACTGATGCGACCAAACTGATTAAGCATTGTGACAAATGCCGGCGGTGCGGGCCAATCAGTAGGAGACCTCCCACCCAACTCATGCCAATCTCCACCCCTTTACCGTTCGCCAGATGGGGCTTAGACATACTCGGGTCATTCCCTAAGAGCTTTTCACGGAAGAAATTCATAATAGTGGTTGTTGACTACTTCACAAAGTGGGTCGAAGCCGAGCCGCTGGAAAGGATTACCGACCGAGACATTGTCAACTTTATCTGGAGAAATATAATCACAAAATTTGGAGTCCCTCGGATGTTCACGTTTGACAACGGGACCCAATTTGACAGCAATTACTTCAAGGACTATTGTGCGCAGTATGGCATTCAGACATGCTACACCTCGGTTGCATACCCCCAAGCGAACGGACAAGCTGAGTCCGCAAACAAGATAATCCTGCATGGACTGTGAACCATGGTGGAAGGAGCAAAGGGAAAATGGGTTGAGGAGCTGCCAGGAATCCTATGGGCCTTTCGTACCACAACGAAGCGAGCCACAGGAGAGACCCCATTCCAGCTGGTGTATGGCTCGGATGCTGTGTTGCCGATCGAATGGGAGGCCAAATCTGTTCGCATAAGCACCTATGAGCCGGAGGAGAACGAAGTTCAGCTGCGAGCCGCGCTCGACCTTCTCCCCGAGTGCCGTGGAAATGCGCTTCTGAGAGCTGAAAGGCAAAAGCAACAGATGGACAGAGCATTCAATCGAATGGTTCGCCCAAGAAGGTTAGAAGTAGGAGACATGGTTCTCCGAAACGCCTAGGCAACCGGCAAGAAGCTCCGAAGAGGAAAATTGAAAGACAAGTGGGAAGGGCCATACCTAGTGGTCGAGCAGGTCAGCAAGGGCACTTTCAGACTGAGCACCCTGGAAGGAGAGATGGTGAAGAGGCCTTGGAACCTCTACAACCTCAAGAAGTATTACCCCTAGCTGTCCCAATCAATATTTGTTGTCCTGTTATCCCGAATAAAAGCTCGCATTCTGCGAAGCCGTAGCATGTAATATTTGTTTTGAAGTTAGTGGCCGAGAGCCATGTATATCTTTCAATATCAAGCAATAAAGGCCGAGCGCCGGGACGTTATACAAAACTAAGTGTCAAAACCTCAACCACCCCCCCCCCCCCGAGCCGACGAAGAAGTCGACAAAACAACAGCAAAAGCGAGGCAATCGCTTCGACATTCGAAGAAGAAAAAAAAAAACGAGTGCAATCGCCCAAATGGAAGACACTCGGGGAGCGTCGAAAACGCGAGACAAGAGCGCAGTCACTCGTATGGGAAGTCACTCGAAGGGTACAATGTTACACCTTAAAACCCCTCTACACGAGGCGAGTCGAGTGCTATCGCCTATACGAGGAGTCGCTCAAGGCATTTTGCCGAAGACAAAAGTCTATAAATTGCCCTACCAAGGTCGAAGGCATTGTCAGGAATAACAATTGCTCAGAGTAGGTTGAAGTTGCCTCACCTTGGTAGCGACACGCTTTACCAACTAGGGCTTGCGTCGAATAATAAGTTCAGCTCAGAACAAATTCGCCTACGAAGGACGAAATCCCGTAGCTCATTAAACTTCAACTCGGATAAGGAGGCCTATGGGAGGTCTCTCCTCGAATGACGACCATCAAAAGATGGGCTTCGACCGAGTGCTTGAACTAACTCCTTGATAATATGCCAAGACCCACGGCAGAACCGAGGCACCCGAACCAAGGCAACTTAGCCGAAATGATTCCAGTCATCCATGCGAGGAGTCGAATACCTTCGCGATTAAAGGCCGCGAGCCCTTAGTCCCGAAGCGTTATTCGCCTCGAGGGCGAGACCACCCATGGATGACTAGAACGAACAAAGCAAAAAGAAAGAGTTATACGAAAAAGTTGATTGACATTGTTAAATGGGCGGCTCCGAACGACATTGTTAAAAGCCAAAAACCCTCGAAAGGGCGGCCAACGATCAGAAATGTAAAGAATTGTACGGTTACATGGCTAAATAGCCAAACTGAAATCATGAATTGTTGGTGTTAATTGTAGGGTAGGTCTTCGGCGGGTACAGTGAAGTCGAACACCTCGGGTAGGTCGTACAGCTCCTTCTTCGCTGTTGCCTCCTCGGCCGCAGCCGCTGCCTCGAGTGCCTCGACATCTTCATTGACCTCTCCTTCCTCAGGGGCCTCACCCGATTCGGCTTCATTGTGCTTGTCCAGCTCGGCACGGAAGGCGGACTAGAAACTGCTCCTCGTCCAGCTCAAAGTCGGCTCGACCCTCATTATACTTCACCAGAGCTAACCACCCTAGCCGAACGCCCAACTCGATGCCCGCCTGCTTCGCAGCTGCCTTATCAAGATCACTCAAGTAGGCATAGCCCTTCGAGGCAAGAAAGATCGAGACAGCCGAACAAGCACGCTTCGCCCAGAGGGTTGCGTGGCTCGATGCATTGACCAGCTTAAGACTTAGCTGGTCACCATCGGCCCTTGCCCTCTCAAGATCAGCAGCGAGCGAGGTTGCCTTCGCATCCGCTGCAGACATGGTAGCGACAGCCTTCTCATTCTGCTCACGGCACTCAGCGATGCTCTTCTTCGCCTCAGCTAGCTCCTGTTCGAGCACCCCCTTGGCCGCCTCGACATCCTTCAGCCTTGACTCGGCCGCCAAGCACTTCTCCTTCCACAGCCCACCTTCGGCCTGCTCAGCGTTATGCATTTCTCCTTGACAGACCAAGGAAGCCGCCTAAGGAAAAAGAGTCAAAAATCAAGTATCATGAAGAAAAAGAGACGAGCCGGAACACAGGATGGAAGCATACCTGGAGCATCTGGGACACTGCTCGCCAAGCCAAATCAGGGCAAAACGGCAGTTCGCGAGCCACGTCATACACAGCCGCAGCATCTCTGGAAGTATCAGGGAGGAGAGGCATGGTCATCGCCTCGAGCTGCTCCACTACACCAGCAAGTAATCGAGGGTTAGAGAAATCGCAATCTGGTGCTAAACACAACTGTTCCAATGCCTTACTTGTAGGGATGACCGAGGCGCCAACGTCCAACCTCTTAGCAGCTGACGTCTCGCCCTCATCGAGCGGCCTCTTCTCGCGACGCGGAGCAGAAACCCCCTGAAAACAATGCATCATTGTCAGAACCATCACCAAAATGTAAGTACAAATGTTAAGAGGCGAGGGCAGTACCTCCACGTCCTCGCCCTCAGAAGACGAGAGAGCAACCATTTCAGGAGCAGCCGAGCTGGGCTGAATGACGACACCCGAAGCCCTCTGCCTCGGAACAGACCCCGACCCGGCCCCGACTGGTGTTTGCATGCGCACAGGACTAGCATGAATAGCTGGCTCCTGCGAAGCACGCGGCTGAGCTGAGCCCGAGGGAGGAGGACGAGACGAAGGAGACGCTCGTTCGCCAGCTGAGCGGCCTCCTGTTGCTCGAGCCCCCCCCCCCTCCTCGAGGAGCTGGCTGAACCACCTCTTCCTGCGCCGCGTCTCGGCGGCCCCTCGAACTCTCCCTCCTAGCCCTTTGAGTCATCAAACGATTAAAGTTCGGCATCGTCCTATGCCAGTCGAGGAATGTAGCCGAGACGGAAGCACTGATAGCACGTAAAGAGAAAGTTTTGATCAATAACTTGAACTGGAAAAACATTGACGTAAAAGGCGATGCGAGCACGCCTCGAGACATACTTCGCTCCTCCTCAGTATCAGGAGAATTCAAACCTGAATACATGAGCCACTTGGGCTCGTTTAACATTTTGACGCTCGGAACCCACGTGAGCTCCTCGAGCTCTAGATTGAGCGGCTGGTGGAAGTACTCGACACAGCTCTCTTCCAAGTTGTTCAGCCGAGGAAGAGAGTCATTCATCTGGCGAGCACCGAAAGATCGAAGCGGGACTTGGAACGTGTCGCCGATAGGCGAACCATCGATGGTGGTGAGCCAATAGAACATATTTTTCCACTCCGACTCTTTTGAAGGCTTTGGAGGATGAGTCACTATGCTGTAAGTGTTGGTTTTGTCGCGAACGGCAAAGTTTTTAAACCCCACTGATCGCTGGACGCGTTGTGGAGGAAACGAAAGAGGTTGACAGACAGCGGTATCCGAGCGCACCGGCATGTCATGATGAAACCCGCGAGGGTGATATGAGCATTAATGGTAAGCTCCGAAGAGCAGATACCATAATGGTTGAACAGTTTGGTGACGAAATTGTAGAAGGGTACCCGAAACCCGTATGCGAACGACTGCGCATACACCCCGATGCAATTCCTCGGAGGGTTTGAACAAACGGACCCCTCGGCTGGGACGACCAGTGCGAGCGGGTCATAAATTTGGTAGGCTTGACAGAAGACCTGAACAATCGAACACGTCTGAGATCGACGCCAGTCCTCGTCGATAACAGCTGTAGTAAAGGTATTGTTGCTAACTCGAACAACGGTTCGGGGAGGCATTCGCGTCAGGAGGTTCTTGCGAGGGGGGAACAACCGAGTTAGGATCGACATAAACACTTCGAGCCATTCTCGGATCGGTCGAACCCCCCGGATAAACCCGAACAGTCTATTTGGTTCGCGCCATCTGAGAAAAAAGAGGAAAGGTAGTTATGGACTCGCCTCGTGCGAGCCGTTACCCTTCGCTCCCCTTCCTCCGATAACGGATCTGAAACACCCACACTCGATGGGTCGACGGAAGTCGAAAAAATCGAAGGATCGATGCGAGAGAAGCGAGTCGGCGCAAAGGGTAGATCGCTCCTCATCGCCGACCTCGAAACCGAGCAGTTCATCGGGTGTTATCTGGGTTCCCAATCCCAATACGCTCGGCTGGCATCCTTTTGCCGCCGGAGTGGGACTGACAACCCGGGATCGTCACCGGATAGGTAGAACGGCAGCGGCAACAGCAAAACAAACCGAAAAAGACGCAAAGATTGCAACAAATAGGAGCAAAAAGGGCCGAATAACATACCGGTTGTAAAAATGGAAGGAAAGAATGGAGTCAAAGAGGATGAGAATCGCCGGAGACCGTCGACGGAAGAGATAAAAAACTTCTTCGAAACTCGGAAACTCGCCGGAGATGAAAGCAGTGAAAAGCAAAGCTTTGGAAAATGAAAAGGTGAATGGGAAAATGAGAAGGAAAAACCCCTTTTTGTAGGGAAAAATGATGAGGGGCACAACGGTAAAAACACATATTTTTACACAACTTCCCAAACGCCGTCAGTCATCATTACGGCATAGGAGACGAAAAGCTTTCGCGTATTCCCGAGGTTGCTTTGCGCGGGAATCTAGGGACAGTTGGCATAGAAAACTGTTCAAATTCTCGCCAACTCTCGAGATTAATAACTGCAAAATTTAAATTTTGAAATTTTCGATATTTAAATTTCGGAATTTCAAAATTTAATCAGGATTTAATTTTGAAATTTAAAATTTTCAAAATTTGAAATTGAGATTAAAACTCCCGAGCAAGGGCCCCGAATCACTCCGAGCCACCACTCACCTAACCGAAGGGTGAAATTTTCGAGCTCTCCCAGGCGAGGGATCGAGGACTCGAAAATGGTGAAGTTTTCGAACCAAGATCGGTTCGAGTCATCACTCCCTCGGAAAAGGTGAAATTTTCGAGCTCTCCCAGGCGAGGGATCGAGGACTCGAAAAGGGTGAAATTTCCGAACAAAGATCGGTTCGAGTCATCACTCCCTCGGAAAGGGTGAAATTTTCGAGCTCTCCCAGGCGAGGGATCGAGGACTCGAAAAGGGTGAATTTTCGAACTCTCCCAAGCGAGGGATTGAGGACTCGAAAATTTTCAATATCAAAGATGCAGGAAACGCCTTGAAAGGATACGTTGCATTACATGGCTTTACCAAGGTCCACAGAGTACACCTCGATAAAGGGCGGCCAGGGATCGTACCCTAGTCGCTACTGTTGAATCCGCCCTCGTCGACAACAAAGGGCGAGACCAGGATCCGAGGGGCTCTTTTGGTACCACTTTGTGGTTGGGCCATAGCCCTTAAAGAAGTATACCTTAGTAAAGGCCCATGTGATGCAATAAACCTACTTCAAAGGTAGCCCTTAGATGGAAAGGAAATAAAGGGTTAAGATGGAGTGGGGAAACCTATGATTATTCCTAGGTCCCCCCTCTATCATTATAAATACCCCCTTTATGACCCATCAAAATCAGGTTCTTACACACACACCCAAAATTCTGACATTCTTTATTCTCTGATTATTCCGTTGATTTGCGCATAAAAGACTATTCTTGTCTTATTTGCCACCCCTTCTCGAGCCTTATACTGACTTGAGCGTCGGGGGGGCGACGCCTGGTGAAAACCGGGCTCCCTTTCTTGCAGGTATTCGGCGAGGCCTACCGAGCAACTGACCTTCGAAAAACTCACATCTAACAGTCACTTCTCCTGCTTTCAATATATTTTCCTCTGACAACCACCAATCATAAGTTTTGCCTTCTAACTGATACACCGCATAGTTTACCTTTTCTTCCTCCGAGCACTTGAATACCTTGAACACTTTCTCCATTGCTAGGAGCCATCCTTCGGCTTCTGCGGGGTTAGTGGTACCTGCAAATACCGAAGGAGTGAGCCCCTTAAAATTCCTCATTGGATTCCTTGCCCGTGTCATCTCGCCTGGTTTTCTAAGCAAGCGGTTCACCAGCTCCTGGCTCAGCCTCTGCAAATCTTGTTGTTCCTTCAATCTTTGAAAGAAATCTTGATAGAAGTCGTTGGGGCCATGGGCAACTTCCTCAAAGTTACCCGCATCACTACTTTCTTCATTATCATTAAGATGTTCCTCACCAACTCCTACCATGTTTTCCTCTACTATGTTTACGGCTTCTTCCTCAGCAGCCATCAAGTCCTTAAGTAAAATAATCAAACAAAACGTTAACACATATTTCTAATTCTAGTACTTTTCAAGGTAAAAATTACATGAACCGATCTTAATCTACCCATACCCTCTGGTTTGTATTGTGTTCCTAGGGTCGAACTATTACTCTGATACCACTTATCGGAACATAACAGACGGCAACTTACGAAAAGTAGGCTAAGCCATTCTTATTCCTCAAAAGTCGAAGGTACACAACAATTATTACACAATATTATACATACGAATACTATTGTACAAACGATCACTAAGGCCATTATTTATGTTACAGGTCGATTTGGGTAGCTCACTCAAATTCCCACCTCCAGCTAGTTGTAATTACCTGAAAAGAATTTATTATTGAAAGGGTGAGCTCAACAGCCTAGTAAAAGACAGTTTCCGACTTAACCGGATCAAGCAATTGTTAAAATAGTAAAATAATAATAATTCGTATAGGCATAAATAAACTCCACTAGTGGGTAGTATAGTTTTGGTTAGTTCAAAAGTTCTCAGTCAGTGCCAGTTTACTCCTTTGGCAGGGCAAGACGGATATCCTCGTTTCAAAGTTGGCCTTAACACATAACTAACCCACAAAATCAAAATAGATCTGAAAACAATCAGAGTTTGCAGTACTCGGTCCTCTTTCAAAAATAAGCATTAGAGTATACAAAATAATATTATAAGCTAAATCAGAAAGAGTCCCTTACCTGAATTCTAAATCACCGCGCTAAAACTCCGTGCGTTTTCTTGTTCTAAGTAAATAAAGTCGCGTAAGTTACTTATATAAGGTTATATTAGCAAACTAATCATGTTGTCATTTATTTGATAATTAACTGTCCAAGGGTCCAACGACGTCCGAATTCTAAAAGTGGCGATTATCTAGTCAAATTGTTAATTTACTATTCATCGTCTTTTAGTGGAAATCATTCACTCTCAGATTATTTTCACCACTGGGGTAATTCCGTCGGGTTACTTTATAATCATGGAGCTACTATTTACCACTAACATATTTTATTCTTGGGTTAGTTGTTAATACGGTGACGTTCACAAATTTGGGTAATTCAGCCGAGTTACTTGCATCGTAATAACTATACGCCACAAGATTAATCAATTATCAAAAACGTGTACGAAAATATTAACGGCGTTGTCTAACGATGATAATTTCATAACAGTTTAAGAGTTATACATTGGACACGTTAAGTGACGATAACTATTTCGACAGAGCCTCGCTAAGAAGATGTCACTTTTCGTACGTACGTAACAACTACTTATTTCGTAAATTATCTTTACGAAATCTTATAATACTCGGAATTTACTTTATATGTGGTGTGCTTATGGTCTGAAGCACTTCAGTTTTAATTTCGCTCAGTACAACACTTGTGTGTTGATTTTTGCGTCGAACAATGAGCGAAATGTGGAGCTATTTATAGGCGATTACACCCGCTGGAGTAACGTACCATGCCTAGGGTAAAAGACATTACCCCCCTGAATCAAGGAGAGTAAAAGCAAGGCATTAAATGCCTAGAGAACTTCCAACGTGACTTTTCTTCTTCTTTATTATTATTATTATTATTATTATTATTATTATTATTATTATTATTATTATTAATAAGGAAATTCAAGAATAATTTACAAGAAATTGGTGGGGAGTCGAGATACTATCTGAGCCCCCACACCTTTCGCTATGGAAAAACCAATCCTAGTAAAAATAAAAGCTGCAGCCTTGATCTATTAGGCGTTCGGTAGCTGATCTACGACCCACAACACGACCTTGATCAGAAGTTCAAACAAAAGCCACATCCTCGTGATGTGGTGACGGCTCCTATGTCCGTCCCTCTAGATGGGTTTCATTTATCATTTCGTTCTTCCGATATACTTTCGGTTTGTCATTTAAGTACATTATTTGTGCTTGCGCTTTTCGATTTATAAACGGCCGTAGCCGGAAGTCCGGAACAACGATATAGAATCAACAACAAGGGGTGGTATAGCCACACAAGATAGTATACATATGCGCAAGTATGAATCTCAAGAATTATGAGCGAACAACAATGAGTAGGAAATAAGAGATGAACGAGTCACAAGGATCATAAATTTGAACAATACAAACATGCTCAACTTTAGAGGGACAACGTTCTTACCTTAAACGCTAATCTATTTCTCCTTTTTACTCTGACATCATCTTTTCCCATAATCAATCATACCCAATCCTTTAAGCCATAAATCGTAATCCTTTACTCCATCAAGCCTAATTACAACCACGAATGACGCCAATTGAATAAGAACCTAAATTAGGGCAGTAGCAAAGAAACATGCATAAATGACGTTTAAGGAATGGGTTGAGTACCAAATTTGAGTATGTCATAAAAGATTATATCAGGAACATGTCCTCAAAATTCCACAAAGTCCAAGCGGATCAACGGGAATCAACCTCACACTGAACCTTAAATATAAGTTAGGGTTTACCCACGAATTATAATATAACTTTTGATATACAAATACATGTCTAACCAATTTTGGATATATTGTTAAAACTAGAGTTAGGAACGTCACCATAAAATCTCATCCCAAAATACTTTGAGTCAACGGGAATCATCAAGATACCGAGGGAGCGGAACAGTTCTCGGGTAGATAGACACAGCTCCACTAAAACACCGCTACAGGGAGCATCTAGTGGAATCTTTGCATGATCTACATGTCTATGGATTCGTATTGTAAGCACGGTTCTAACGCCACCAACCAAGACTTAAAAAAAAGGTCGTATGTGATAGTTGTGTGTGTTTGAAGTTAATTGACACAGTGGTGGTGGGAATTTTCTGCGGGTGGAGGCTACGAAAAGGAGAGAGAGTGAGAGGGGGAGGCCAAGTGGTTAAGAAAGAAAGCAAGGGTTTTATTTATTATATGTATATGGGTATGAGAGTAACTCGGGTTTGGGTTTAACTAATTAGGTGAGTTGCATGATCCACAAACCCGGTCCTAATCCGAAAGACTAACGAAGTCTCTTATGTAATTCTATATAATCACAAATCCCATAACAATTCAATCGAATTCCAATAAAACATTAATAAACCCCTCAATTACATTACAAAATGTAACACCCTTAATAATTTAAGCTCCCAAAAATGCGGGGTGTTACAAGAACATATCAAAATTTAGTAAGGCGACTCTTTCTACATCAAAATTTATAATTGTTTCATTGAGCAACCCTTAATTCGAATTGTTACTGTATAATGATGACTCCCGACTCATCACTTATTTGAAAACAACCATCTTCGGCCGGTTTTCGAATTCGATGAGCCATCTCACTGGGCTCGTGCCGCCATATGCGGCCCGGTGGTGGCCAGTTTGGGAAGGGGGGAGGTGGTCGGGGTTGCCGGCGGTGGGGTTGCGGGGAAGGTGAGGAGAGAGAAAAAAATTGCGTTTTTTATTATATTTTTTATTTTAATTATTAGTTACTATTAGAAGATTAAATTAAATATTACTAATAATATGTCACATCACCGTTTAACATGCAAAAGTTAACGGCCTTAGGGAATATGGGGGGTTAGGGGCACCACGTGCCTAAAGGTGCAAAATTCGAGGGCACCAGATTGTACAAGTTTCAAAGGTAGAGACGTCACGCGCATTCTAACATAGTTCAGACGTACCATGTGAATATGCGATTAATCTTTTATCTTAGTGGTGCAACTCACTACCTAGTAACACCAATAAACTAAATTGTCTTTATTACCATAATCGGCTCGAATTTAAACTAAAGTCGGATGATTAAAAAAAAAGTTCATCTTATAACTAAAGAAAAGAAGAAAAATAATGGGATCATTTTGCTTCATCTTTACCTCCAACTCCCTTTCTTCTGAAACACGCCTCTTTCGCCACACACACAATGATCAGCTATAAAGGGTGATGACTGATGAGTGATGAAGAGGATAGTGAAAAATGTTGGAGAGAGAAAGAGAGTAGGAAAGAGAGGGGGACAAATACACGTGAGCTAACCTCTTTCTCGCGTAATCATAACCTCCAACTGATTCATCATTATCTGCCTTGACCATTTTTGCTTTTTTTAGGTTCTCCCACTTTCCTAACTTTCTACGGACAGCAGCGCCCTTATTTTTAGGGGAAGGGTACCCCTGGTTCTCTGTCTAGTGTCCACGCTTTAGTCCACCCTCCCATTTTATGGACCAAAGTCCTTATTGTTGTCCTCTTTTTTGTCATATAAATGCTGAGTTCTACAATGATATGCTACTAGATGCCTTGCGTTTGTCATAGTGGCGTAATGTCAAAGTTTTTCTGCATATTCTATTTTTCCAAACAATATATAATTGATTATGTAGGTCATTTTCACATTTTAATTGAGATTATTATTGGAGGATGATTATGAATCATTGATTTGTTCGATATTCTGAATTCCACATTCCAATCCCGCATCATTATTTTCGCATAATTTTATTCATTTTCTAATACGGTGGGACAAAGTAGAGAATTTTCACCTAATTTACTTTTGTTGTCCACCAAAACCCCCTACACCAACGATTCATCGTAATAATGCTTAGAATGAAAAATCGAAAGTTCTTTAATTATCAGAAATTATAAGAAAAGGCTACAAAAATTTTCAATTTTTTTTTATTAATGGTGACGAAATCTAAACATTACAAGCTCGATAGTGTCTTACACATCGATGTATTTCATTACTTTTAGAGTTATGAGAACTTTATTTATTTTATTTTTTTTCAAATAGATAATGACATCTTATTACACAAGTCCAAGATCTCTTGCTCTAATAATGACCTCAAATCGTTCTTTATGAGCCGGGGTAGCCAAACATGGTAAATTATAACATGGTCCTTACAAAAATGAGAATGATGTTACTATTGTTTAATTTTAAGAGAGAGCATTATTCTCATTTTGGTCCAAGGACCATGGTATAAGCACTCGGTAAACATAAATCAGTTCCACTTATTTGATCGAAAACAATATATACAATATATCTGCCTCATCTAACCCGTAGTTTATTTGATTTCCAACTTGCTTTTGAAAATTCGTGGAGTTACTCATTCCGTTTCCTCAAATTGTGAACATCTTATATGATGTATATCACATATTAAATCATAACATTGACAATAGAAAAATAACCACAAAGGTGTTTGATAAGCAAAATAAATTATACTTTAGGATTAAGATTTAGTCCACATTGGAAGATATATGTAAATTTCAAAGTATGTACAAATTACACCTCTAAGAGTTAAATTTGGACTTTGGGGTATTAGACCATATACAAACTACTTAAAATGAGTCCGTCATGTACGGCAGGTAGCAAATTTGCATGACCATCACCAACTCCAAAGTTCAGTCAAGTTCTTTATTTTTTTGGGTTTTGACTTATACTATTTACCAACCACCATGATTTATTTGAATCTCTTATGATTTGGTGGACAATATGATCAATTCACGCGATTTTGTGCTAATAATAAAGTTTGCTGAGCAATCATTTCAACAGGTGTTTGTTTTAGTTAGGAATACTTTTCAATCATCCATATCTAGTTAATTAGTTACTATTGATATTAAGCTACTTTGGAGGTCATTACAAGCATTTCGATTAACTAACAAGAGAAAACTTGAACTTTACTATAAACTATATAAAGGTCGAGAAGAGATCTTAAGAATCAAATTAAATAACATTGGAACGTAAAGGTGACTTTATTATTTACGTCAATTTTTCTGCCAAACTCAATTTCAATTAATTCATCGATAATAGATCATACTTCGATCAACCCTAGACAAAAAAAAAGACTTTATAAGAAAATATATATAACAAAGCAAAATAAATAGGAGTAATTCTAGTGGAAAGGTAAGACAACAGTTCCTCTTAACAAATTGTTCACACTTTTAATCATTTAGGAGGAAAAGAGGCCTTTGGGTTCACAGGAAATCCGTAAACCGTGATTTCTGTATCTTGATTGAAGATTTTGTTCATTAATTTCAAGTTCACATTCTTTGATCTTTTGAATCTTCCACACGACATGGCTTTAGTGTTTTATTTATCATCATGCTCCATACACTCTTCTTTGCAAAATCATAGGGCATAATTAATTTTACAAAAGTTCCAAATCTTTTGGTAGGCTAGTATCCTCTTTTTATTTTACGGATGTTTAATTCAAGACTATCTATTTTATGAGCTGATAGGATACCGTGTGAGCTACTCGTATCGTAAATGCTAACTAACGTACGGTCGTGGCGCTTCTTTCACAAGATGTCTTACAATATAAGAACGGAACTCACAAATTGCGGTCACTGACTTGGTTACTAAGTTGAAAGGTCAAATCCATTTTCAAGCTATGTGGAGTATACTCTAAAAATCGATCAATCTTCTTAATATGAGTTCCAATTACATTAACAAATGTAGAGAACTGAGTAAGCGATTCTAATCATTACTTGTAAGACGGATAAAACTATCGTTGCAACGCTTTCCGAATCTAGAATCTAACAAGTACATCACATCTGAATGAAATGGGAAGCCAACAAACCAACAAATCAAACAACAATCAAAAGGATGACAATAATTCCACAAAAACAGAGCAACAACAATGATATAATAAATATCATCAGTTTCATCACATGGATATAACTTCTTGATTAAGTATATTTACAAAGATAATAAACAAAGGACCCACGTATGGATCAAATCATATCTAATTTTTCTAACAAATTAAAGAAAAAAAGAGACCCCTGATTTTTTATACACGCTAATTTCTTTTCCCCTGAATTTCTTCATTTTATCCTATAAGAAAAACCAAGAAAATTGAAAAAAATAATAAAAATAAACCCAAACAAAATCATATCCCCCTGATCCGAGAAAAAGTTCAGACCATGGCAAAGGCGATGTAGTGTAATACTAATCCTGCCTTTTCTTTTTCCTGTCTATAGACTAGTAATAATAATAATAAAGAAACGAGTAGTTCATTCTAAGGTGAAACCGTCTCATCGTACCATTCACGAACTACTGCTACGAAACCCTTCTATACTAGTTCAGAACGGACGACAAAACAGACCACCAAACACCAAACTCCACCCTCGCTAATTGTCCACGAGGAGTGGACGATTCGGCGAGGCGGCGTAGAAATGATGAGTCTTCGGACCCATCGAAAACGGGTTCTTATTCACAACAGTAGCAGCAGCAGCAGGTGCACCAGCAAGATTCGGAACCCCGGCCCCAATCCGCTCACAGGACGGACACATAGTCAGTGTGGCAGCAGGCAGGTGCATGTAAAACGGTTGCGCCAATTTCAGGTTTTTAAGCTCCTGCAGTTCCTTCTGAAGCCTCCTGTTTTCGTCTGTCAGCGTTTCGCAGCACTTTTTTAAGTACTCGCAGTCTACTTCTGTCTGTTTTAATTTGGTCCTGTATATATATAACCAACATAACAGTATAATTAGGTTTCGGATCGTCACAGCAAGGCCACTCTGTCACTTACAATAAAAATCGACAATAAAAGTCGTGAAATGAGAGGGTGATAACTACCTTGCTCTACGGTTCTGGAACCAAACTTCTACTTGACGTGGTCGAAGGCCTAATCTGTCCGCCAGTGCTTGCTTTTGTTTCTGAATTTACCAAAAAAAAAATGTTAGTAATTAATTACTCCCTCCATTTCAAAATATATGACGTTTTCGAGTTACGAGACACTTCTTTGACCTTCGATATCTCTCAAAATATAAGGGTAAAAATTATGAAATTATGATCATGTGAAAGTATATTTCATAACGAATCCAATGGTATACTTTTTATAATTTTTGACAAGATATTTTTTCATGAAATTGAAAGTCAAAACTTGTCTCGTAACTTGAAAACGTCATATATTTTGGCATGGAGGGAGTAGAAATTTAGAAGAATAATTTTCTTGTGACAATAATTTCGTATTTTTTGGCATCTTTTGAAAAGTATATCAATTCTCTACGTTTATCATACGTCGTAATTACTAAAGAATAAAATTAATTAATAAATAAAATCCCGAATTTATTTAACATCAATTCCAATCAATCGCCCTAATTAAATGATCAAATCATGGGTTTAATACGCCAATCCAAAAATACTTATCCATATAGTCGGATGTACGCAAACTTTACCCCTACCCCGAAAACCGAACCATCAAACAACAATTAAGAAATAAAATAATTACCGGGTTAAGAGTGCTTTGTTGCTTGAAACTCTCTTCAAGCATAGCAGACTGGTCTTTAGTAAGACGGAGTTTTTTACGAGTAGCAGTAATCGGACAACTCCCATCCTCATCTTCATCACTAATTCTAGAACTAATACCACCACGCTCAATCTCAAGCTCATCAGAGCTAGCTGTCTCTCTTTCTCTCTTAACGGACACGACCACGTTCGACAGCGATGACGCGGCTGCGCTGACCACGCTGCATGGCGCCTCGTCCATAACAAGCTTTTTCTCGCAGTTCATCGCCTCGCCCGATAAGCTTAAAGTCAAAGACGGCTCGTTGCGGCCACCTGAAAACATGGTCATCACCTGGTGGTGATCAGTGTTATTATTATTAGGATTGTTGGTCTTGATTGTGGGTGATGATGGGAATCCTAAACCTAGGGTAAGGGAATGATCTTCACAATTATTATTCATTTGGTTGTTTTTGTTTAAGGGTGTGTTTGGTTTGGTGGTGTAAAAGGGGAGGAAAATAGGAAATATGTGTGAGAAAAAATGGAGGAAAATTGTGTGTGAGTTTGGGTGAGGAAATGAGGGGAAAGGAAAGGGGGAAAGGATGGAATTAATAGGGGAGTTTGTGGGTTCAACTTGGTTGGGTGGGTGGGTGGCTGTGGATTAATAATAACACTAGGAAATTTTTTGTTGATTAATTTTCTTTTTATTTATTTTGTGATTAAAATTTTGATTATTTTTTTCATTTGGTAAGGGAGACGAATCCGGTGCTCAATATATCTCATGCATAGGTTGACCATAACAAAAATGAGACCCACCAAACCTTTCAAGTTTTTTTTGCCCATCATCATTATTCATTATTGGTACTATGACACTTCAAATGAGTAATAATGTTTTTGTACCACCTAGAAATTTATAGATCAGATATTTTATATAATTATGCGTATATCATTTTATTCTCTCCCGTTTTCTATATGATCTTTCCAGTTTCCTTGTTAGATTAGTTCACAAAGTTTTTGTTATTTCTTATTGGGGCTATTATGGCTGTGAGACAATATCTTTCGACTTTCGCTCACTTTCGTTTCCAGCCACGTTTTAATCCGTTCTAAAAAAACTCAGGCAAAGTGAAATTGGTAGAATATACCAAAATCGGAGAGAATATCATCTATAAGAATCTTTACATAATTCCTTATAAATAATAGATATATAGAGACTCGTACGGTGTTATAAATTCAGTATCACCTAGTTGCGTCTTATCCTCTACCATAACAAATGCTAATGAACACCCAATATTTAAAAGAAATGATAGAAAATCAAAAATAAAATAGAAAAAGAAAAGGAAGAGGAAAAGAGAGTGTGAGAGGAAACAGAAAGAAATTATGTATGCATGTAGAAGTGGTGACTAGTGAGAGAAGTGGAAGAGGTGTGGAATTAGGGGGAGAAAAGGGATTAATTCATTTCATTAATTTGGGGGGAAATACATACGTGGATTCGATGGATCACAATTCACATGGATGTGGGAAACACATCATTATGGGGGGTGCGAAGTTGATTCTGATTTGTCACCTTCTTTGTTCTTTGGCCTACACATATCATTATTCTTGGACAATTTTTATGTATCATGCTACAAATTATTGGCTCTAAATAAGAGGTGTTCCATAAATCACTACATAACGTTACATACAATCATGCCGTCGGTGCAAATACCTTGTTTTTTTGGGCTCTTTTTTCAAGATATGTATAATGGCATCAGGCTATTTCTCCCCGCCTAATATACCTGATCTCAGTTCACTATAATTCGATTAAATTTTGAAAATTGATTGTGTCCGGAGTATAAGTCACACTATTTCTGTATGATTTTAGTTTAAATACCTTAAACAAATATATATACTTACAAATGTGTAATCCTTCTAATTATTTAATGTTAAAAATCAATAACAATTATATTAACAATAATTCCAAACAATCATAATCATTAAATGAAATCGTAACGTATTTTGATCATTAATAATCAAATTAAAAGTATGATCACAACATGCGTAAATGTAAAAGTGTTCAAGAAAGAACGAAAGGAATATATAGCGAGTGTAAACGCATTTCTTAACAAAAGTGAGATTAAAATTCTTGATTTCGTCGACGTTGTTAATAATTTGGCAAGACAAAAGAGTCAAATACTATGAGTATTTTTAGACGTAATTTGCAAATTAGTTTTTTTTTTTTTTTTTGAAAGGAAATTTGCAAATTAGTTCGTAGTACAACTACAAACTTAAGAAAAGACGAAAGAGATACAAAAAGTGCGAATTAATTATGGTACCGTCATTGCGCTATTCACCCAAAATAAACGATAATTAGTTCAACTTTACTAGATTGGAGTAGTAGACTTGTAGAAAAAGCCATCAATTATATGAAGGAAATTTTGAGGGCCCTCTCTTGTCTTTGGCTATTGCCACGACTTGTCGCATGAAGTAGGATTTTCTGTGATCTTTGCTTTTATTTCCAATATATACACCGCATTGATTAATCGAGTAGCATGCAATTTAATGTTCTTTTGACATTTTGCCTTCTTTGTGGCCTTCCACAGTCATCAAATAATTATTGCGTGCCACTACTAATCGTAAAAACGCAAGGACATAGCCTCACATAGGCCCATAATATTACTCCAAATATAACATTCTTCCAAATGGAGGTGCAAAAAGTAATTTGAAAGTACTATGAAAAACATGCATATTATTCGATTTTATTTTAAACCTACTTTCACTTGATTATGTCAAATAGTTTCTTCTGCTATAATTTAATACCCCGTATAAAGTAACAAATAAATAAATCACCACTCAAATAAAACAATGTGAAAAGGTTCTAAAAAAAATCCTGTGATGACCAAGCCACAATTATAATCACCGTAATAAAATCGGATCCCATGGTTATATCAATAAGATAGTTTAGCAAAACGTAAAAATTTCAAACATTTGAAAGATCTATATATGTATCCGCACATTTCAGTCTAAAACAACCAAAACTCGTCTTCTATGTGGCGAGAGATAACGTACTTTTCAAACAAATAACCATTCAAATTGAATAATCCAAGTATTAATGTATTATTATTGTACGAGAGTTATGATTCCATGTGGAAGTACGTAGTTGCTTCAGATGATGCATGTTTTGGTAAGATGTGGATAGATTGTATAGGTGTACTCTGTTTTCGGTATGACCCCTTCTTTTAGGGTATAGCTGGCTAACCGCTAACATACAGTCACAGATCGAGGGAGTAGTGTGTAATGTTCGAGGAATTGAAACATGCTTCTAAACTCGACAGTGGAATAGTAGTGTGGAGAGTAGGTGCATGAATTTGAGAACATGATCGATCATGTTTCAATTCAAAGACTTGTAGAGGACGCAAATCAATCTCCACAACTATCAAGCATTGCATTCATTTAGTCCTATTCTACACGTGTGTGGGTCATTGGTTCGTATTATTCGATGTTTAGGCAGAATATACATGTCCTGTTATGGGGTTGAGTCAATAATAAGAACGAGTACGTCTTGTGTAAGACGGTCTCACACTAGTTTACTGTGTGAGACCATCTTTTTTTATATAAGTAGCTAGTGATTTTTTTTTTTTGCAATTCTAATAACCATTGTACTTCTTTTAGCGATTGATTTAATTATAAATAATTGTGCTATCTATAAATTATGCCTAATTTTATATTTCGCCTCTTTTAAATCACAACTAATGTGATTAAATTGTAAACTAACATGATCACTAGAACTAAAATAATGATCACAATGAATAGAAAATTGTTTACTTCTAACTAGATAAAGTGATCTCGCAATATGTTATCGTGAGACCGTTTCATAAGAGATTTTGCCTATACATTTAAATATTTTATGCTATGTAATAATCATGTGGTAATCATATTGATGACTATAGACTTAGGTGTCAATTACCTTAGAATTACTCATTGGATACACTCGGGAAGTCTGAATTCACATGAGGTTGCAAATCCTAAGAATTAAGAAAGTATGGGAATTGGGGAAATTTGTTTGGATGCACACGGAAATTCAATTAACATGGGAATTTCTACTTACATGCCCCCCCCCAAGTAATTAAATTCCTACACTTTGAAGGAATTGAAAATGTCCGGGAATTTCAAATTCCTACACTTTATGATAACCAAACAACTTAAGATAATTAAATCCCCTAGAAAATAAAATTCCTACAGAATTTGAGGGTATACAAACGACACCTTATAGTATATGTTCACAAAAATTTTCTCCTTTTTTTTTCTTTTTCTATTGGAGCTATATGTAGTAGCATAGGTAATCCTCTTCTCCTTTTTTTTTTTTTTTTTTTTTTGGAAATGAAAAGGTAGATCATTCTAAATTCTAATCATTTTGTTGCAAGAATTCAATTTGTTAATAAAATGATAGGCCATAACACAGGTTAGTGGGATCGGACGATGCCCACAAGTTTATTGTCCAATTTATATATGACAAACCACATGAACTGTCTCCCACTCTTTGCTTTGGTCTTAAGAAGCTACAAACCGAAGTGGGTTAACCCCAATCCCATCTTGCTTTCTCCATACTGGGTACTTGCCTCCCAACGACCACTTTCCAAAATGCTTGAATCCTAATCGGAGTATCGACGTATAGTTGAATAAACATATTTCTAATTACGGGCTTTCTACGATTTGTTGTAAGAACATTAGGACTAATAGCACACAATAAGCACGAAATAGTATTAAAGGCAGGACATTGAAATAATAAGGTACGTATAGGGACTTAGGCAGTAGATCGACATTGGAGGTAGGAAATGAATATTAAACGCGATTACATATATAGTATGCATGTCATTGTTATGTACATTGATGAAGATGTCATCGAGTTGAGTGTACACTAGGGGCAACGGTTAGGAGTTCACCTCTTCATTAGATCAGATCATGCAGACACAAAATGCCAAATGAAGTTTGTGACATTAGCTCTGTTGGAGTAATCTCCAAACAATGGTGACTTCGTGTGTAAAGCTCATCCATGAGCTTGGAGCAGCGGCCGCGGGCGCGATGGGCTCTACGCGTTTAAGGCGGCTGAGGGTTTTTCCAAAACCCTTTCTTCTCTTTTCTTTTGTACAACCTATATAAACACACTCCTAAACACAACCCGATACACAGAGAAAAATACATACACATAAACACAATACCTAAACACATTAAACACAAGGGTCATGTATTTGAGCAAGTCTAGGGCATTCGGGATCGACTGTACCAGCCGATCTTCGTTCGTGCAAACGAGGTTGGTGTTGTGTAACCTGGAGGACGGACGCCCAAGATATAGCGTGCACTGCGGCTAGGGCGGAATCGTTCTTAAGTTCAGAGAACTTCAATTCTCGCCACAACAATCTTGTCCTTCGGTCCGATGGTCAGATAAGTGTCAAAGTCTAATTAATTCTCCATATTTCCAACAATCTTAAGAACGATTATTTGTAGTTAATTTAGACTGTATTGATTGCCCTAAATTACATAAGAGAAGTCGATTTGTTTTTGTATTTACTCGTGTAAATAGCATCGCGTTATCACTTGATCTGTACGAAACTCTGTTGCGTCAATATGTACTCCACGTGATCAAATCTTTTTGACTGATGTATTGATTGTTGCAATTTGTCATATGGAAAGCATGATTTTTGTACGGTGCTGTAACATGTGCTTGGTTTGTTAATATACAGCCAATTAATTGTTCCAATTCAAAATTGTTGTTAGTCCATGAATTTGGATTGCACATGTCGTATGATAGGCCGCTTTTGTTTGCCTGCCCTTTGTAGTATATGCGCATGAATTTTTAAGACTTCCGCCGCCTAATAAGCATGCAAAATCCAATGACTTGGATGTATCTAAAGTGAACGTTGTTTTTGCTTAACTGTGCGTTTGAGTATAAAAACCATGTGCATAGTTGTACTTTAAAACGGCATAGTGAAGGTCGTTTGTTCGGCTAGTTACAACAGAAGGTTAATTTGATCTTGGATCATGTGTTTCGATGTATGATTGTTAATCTTAGTCGTGCGTTGATCATGTAATGATCAATTTGATTTAATGTATGATGTGAAGCTGCAATAAGCGTTTATGTGCACGATTATCGTTAGCCCTCTGTTGATGATATGTTAATTACATGGAACTGAGATGCGACATATACTAGCTAACACAACGTGTTTTATCGTCATGTATTTGTTTTATGTGCCTTGTGTTACTTTTCCCGAATGAGTCATGTGTTCTTTGAACAAGAGTATACTGTTATACTATATGGTTGTCTCGTTTAGATAAGTTGGTATTGGAAATATGATGGTTAATTTTGTGGACCAATAAGCGTACCAAACTGTAATCTAATACTGTGTGTATGTTGATCCTTGTGAGGTGTGATATGCGTATTTCGCATAATTTTACAAGGGTACGTTGCGAGATTAATTTCGGGAATATAGCGGTACATCAGACGAGGACAAAAGGGATGACGGATTAAAATCCGGTGTTGGCGGATCGTGACAGATGACTAGTCTGCGGACCGCGAGTAAACAACTTGGTTGTTTCATGAGACAGTTATGTCCTCTGTAACCCTCTTGTCTCAGTTAAAGTTAATTTAACATAGACTAATTGATTGTTAGTAAATCAACTTGTGCTTATGATGTATAAGATATAATTGAAGTGGTTATCTAACAATTGTGTTAATTGTTGTTCGAGCTAATATAAAATCTGAGCATCGTGCAATGTTGGAAAGTACGAGAAAAGAGCTCGATTGTGAATTCAACTCATAGATCATCCGAAAAATGATTGAGCTAAATCTCGAACGGTTAACAGATAAGTCCACTTCATGTATTGTCGATTTAAAGCATGAGTAGCTGTAAATAGACTTGAATGCATGTTTAATTTAGTAAAACTTGCATGAATATCTTGGTATTGTTTGAGTACATTTAATTCCAAGTTAGAGTAAGATCATAGACTTGTTTCCCGTTAATTGATAATTACCGTTTTGATACTCTGTGTGTAAAGCATGTATCAGTTAGTGAAACAAAAAGGTTGTTTGCCTGTAATGCATGGTTAAGGTAATTATTTGTAAAAAGTTAGTCTAGAGTAGTCGTGTATGTGACTTACTTGTAATGACTAGACTTGGGAACTTGTTTGAGTGTAACTTACTCTAAGAGTGTTTGTTGTGTTCCGAGTGACTCTTTTTGTTAATTGGCAATTGTTGTGACTTACATGTGTATGTGGTAGAGAGTTGGACACAAAGGTGTTAACTTTTACATCTGTTCTTTAAATAGTAGGATTGAATGAAAATCTAGTTAGAACAGTTTTTCACATGTTTTAGTTCAGTGATTGAATTCACCTTTGTTGCTATTTTTGAGTCTGAACACAAATTGTTCGTAGTACATAGATGTAGTCCTATTGACGTGGTTAATCTATGTGTCGTTTTTCTGGACTTCGAGTTCTTGTGGGGGGGAATGCTTGTAGTCTTATGTTGGTTAAAGTGCCCTTTATGCCTTGGTCAATAAAAACCTAGTAAGTTGTAGTTGTGCACCTATTTGGTGTTGCTTGGTGACTATGGGGGTTGTCTTCTTATAAAAGTTGAATCGTGTCAACTGTATGTAAACTGATCAGATATATGTGAGTTATCTTGCTCAGTGGAGTCAAGGTGAACTTGTAACGTGTTTCCACGTGTATGCTTTTAGTAGCATTTTTCTGATTCTGTGCGAACCCCGTGTCTTTAGGTGACCAAGTGTTTGGTTTGACCAAGATAAAATAATACTAGTGAACTAGTAGTGAACTCTGAAAAGTCGGAAAGTAAAACCTATGCTAGGTTGTATGGTTATACTAGTTCAGCTAAAGACCCTTAATTGTTTTGGGGTAAAACTTACACTTTTGAGTGATGAAACTAGTTTATTAAGCTAGTTGTAGAGTCCATGGAAGGAAATGAGTTACAAGTGTTATGTGACTTGTTGTAATCCTAACACTTATGTGTGCTGAATTTGTTATGTGAACGCATCTTTGAGAAAGATCTGTGTATATGAATGTGCCAAATAATTTGTCGAGTCAATTGATGTGATGTGGACATTTATTTATTTGCAGATTCTTTGAGAATGCTACTTGTTGCACAGACCTTGATAGAGGCTGTAACCGTAAAGGTGTATTAGGATCTTTAAACAGATGTGTGAAGTTGTGATACACAAGTTGCGTAGATACAAGGGTGGTAGGATGAGTAGTCTTGCCTTTACTCTTTGACTAAGTTTGCAGAAACTGTGGTTTGTTAGCCTAGAAGCTGTATTTGTATGGGTAATGCATTGTTGAATGTGGAAACCTTTTGAGCCATGTGTGAGCCTTGATGTGCAAACTTATAGAGAACCTGCATGATAGCATAAACTTGTTCCGTGTGAGAACTTGTGTGTGACCATAGTAGCCGTGTTCAGTTTAGAGTAATTGAGTGTCTGCAGCACTTATACTAAGACTGATCGTTTATGCTTTATGGTTTTGTGTGCTTGTATGCGAATCTTTGATCAATAGATCATTGTGTGATTGATATGTCAATAGTTGAATTAAACATTAGTATCAATCTAATTGAATGGTAGAGTTTCTAAGATCTAAGGTGAGATAACTCTTGTTGAGTGGATGATCTGAGGCTTTAAGTCAAGATCATGTAGTTATCAATGTTGTTGGTACTTGTTTTCTTCTCACTGTACACTAGATGCTTGGAAGGCGTAGACCGCGTACCATTCGGTGTGCCTTCTCTATTTATTGAGAAGTAAGATCATTTCTTCCTAAAAATTAGGATTAAAGTGTTGTTCGCGTGGAACTTTACACATCCTAATTTTCATATTCTATATAGACTTGTACACATATTTCTTGTAAACATTGTTTCTTGAATGACCTTGAGGGGTTGCTTAGATAGTGGTGTCACTGACTTGAGATTGACTTTTGTCACTGGGTGATTCCTTGGTAAGTGTATAATCTCAAGTTTAATCTAATAAGCTATGTGTACGTGATAGTCTAGTATAGATTTTTTACGATCTAATCGTAATTTGTAAAAGAAGGAAAACTGATCTAAGTCTAAGAGGACTTTAAACAAGTTAGTCTTAGACTCGGCATAAGTAATAAAGGATGAGTGTAAACTCTTAATGAATCTATATCCCTGTTGTTGGGTGGTTCATGCTGATGGACTTGATGGATTCACTGTGCTATTATTATGCTTCTGGAGCTATTCAGTGCTCTTGAGTTAAAAGATTGTAAGTTTAAGACTGAGCAATCTGTATAGTATTACCCATTGTGGGGGTACATTAATCCGCAGTGTAGTGACAAGTTTGATCACTACCGATATATTCTTTATACTCAGTGAAGTTGCAAAGAATATGAATACGTTAATGTTAAATGATATATATGGCCAGTATATGTTGAGTATAGCGGATCTACTGTAAAATGGAGCTGAGATCACTAAAATGATTATGGGTGCTGGATTCCCACTGTACGTTGTATAGTTCAAGGGATACAATTATTACTTTTCACGAGCACAAAATAAAGTTTCTCCATTACTTTATTTGTTGAAAGTGCAATATCTACCAAATGTTTTAGGTTGAGCTACTAGCTCTTAATAGACCCATGACCATTGTGTTGAAGAAACGTTTTCTTCTCACTATTTGGCGGTGTGTGGTAGCACACTTGATGGGATCTACCTAGTTGGAGGTGGAAACATATGTAGAACAGGATGTGGTCCTCTACATATGGCGATGGAGACCGAGTCTCCTAGCATGGCCGATTCCTATGGGAGTGATGGTGATAACTCCCTAGAGCCCCCAACGAAATCCGGGTAAGACGTAAGGCCTCATCAATATATGCGTCAAGTAAATTCGTCGTGGTGCGCCATGACAATCGCGGTACAGTAAATCCTTTGTAGGATGGATAGTTGTGAGTTAGGTGATGCTTTCACAATCACCTTAGTTTGGTTCAAAATGTAAGTTACCATCTAAGGCGTGATAGCTAGCCTTAAACTTTACGGTGTGTTGATTCAAGTCTCAAGACATCAATACATGTACTTGAAGTCCTTCGAGTGTCATAGATTTGCTCAAGTCTGTTTTTGTTTGAAGATTAGTGGGGGATTGTTGGAGTAATCTCCAAACAATGGTGACTTCGTGTGTAAAGCTCATCCATGAGCTTGGAGCAGCGGCCGCGGGCGCGATGGGCTCTACGCGTTTAAGGCGGCTGAGGGTTTTTCCAAAACCCTTTCTTCTCTTTTCTTTTGTACAACCTATATAAACACACTTCTAAACACAACCCGATACACAGAGAAAAATACATACACATAAACACAATACCTAAACACATTAAACACAAGGGTCATGTATTTGAGCAAGTCTAGGGCATTCGGGATCGACTGTACCAGGCGATCTTCGTTCGTGCAAACGAGGTTGGTGTTGTGTAACCTGGAGGACGGACGCCCAAGATATAGCGTGCACTGCGGCTAGGGCGGAATCGTTCTTAAGTTCAGAGAACTTCAATTCTCGCCACAACAATCTTGTCCTTCGGTCCGATGGTCAGATAAGTGTCAAAATCTAATTAATTCTCCATATTTCCAACAAGCTCGTCGTATAGCACTTGGGTATTAAAATGTTTCAAATATATACTATCTATAAAAATAATAAATAACTGCTAAATAAGAACTAGCTATGCATATAATTTCACTTCGCCGGTTAACATGATGCACATAATAATAATTTTCAAGTCATAAATTCAAGACATCCACTATTTCAAAATTATGTCATCGCAGACGATGCATATAATCTGATTTCCCTCCAACTTCCCTCTTAAAATGAAAACAATAAATAAAACCTACAATACAATGTGTAGGTAAAAGACACAATGTAGTTGGTTAAAATAAAAAAGGACCCAATCAGAATTAACTTTGCACAAAAGAATGTTCAACAAATCAAATCATAAGGAGTGAGCAGAATGGGTTTCATATCAGATGTTTGCTTAACTAGAAAGTTTGACAGAGAGAGGGCCGAGGTTATTTTAGGGCCCTAGTTTTTTTGGCAATGGATTGTTATACTTCCCCTAACTTCAAACAACAGATTAAATAATGATGTGTCGGCTGTGAGCCTCATCAAGATCAATGAGAAGTTAGGTCACCAACACTATATGATTAACCTAATTTATGTGCTCTTCCCTTTCAATCATCAAAAAGTAAAATTATGACTCATTTGATTGGGATCTTTCCATCTCTCAAGGGCATGCATGGTGGTACTTATCCTATGGAATGTAAAGCTATTGGCTATGGCAATAGCCACAACTCACAAGAGCATTCTACGACATAAAATAAGAGTTAGGCTATTTGTATATGTTATATACATTACTAAACATATATTAGAGGTAAATTAGGTATTTTTTCTACTTTAAGTGGCGAGATTGAGGAGAGAAAAATGGAAATGTGGTGGGACATATAGACAAAAATGGATACATATACATTTGCAAATGTATATCCATATACAAATAGCCTTTTTCCATAGAATATGATAGGGTATTATTAGTTGACATTATTTCGACATGCAGTATAGTCTCGTTAATATGATATTGTCCGACTGCTACCCAATAATTCTTGTGTACAACCGGGAGTATGTAGATTCGTTTTTCATTTTCTGGACTTTGACATAGAAGATGTTATACTTTTACCCTCATATAATAATGCACTTTAAGTACAATTTAGTGTGTACTTTGTTAAAACTTTGTAAATTTACTTATCAAACCATTTTCATATAATCGGCCAATAATTATAATATTTAGAAACATAGAAATGTAAGAAAATAAAAGAGTACACAGTGTTGGACTACAACAATGAAAAATAAAAAATAATTATCAAAGTGTCTTCATGGATAAAGAATGTATAAAAAAATAGGTTAGAACCTCAAGATAAATATTCAAAGTATTATTATTATCAAAAAAAAATATTCAAAGTATTATTGATCAATCTAATCGTACTTGTAAAAGACGAAAATTATACATACTTTTAGAAGATACATGAAATAACCACAAAATACTCCCAAAATTAGAAAAACTCGTGAAGTTAAAGAAAAGTAATTTACTCGTGAGTATATACACCCGATAGGCCGATAGTATGGTAAAGTACATAGTAACTTGGAAGACTATTATATCCAACGGCAAATCCTAAATTTTAAACTGTGTTCGAATGAAATTTATTATTCCATACTCTGAGGGTATATTGCATTTTTGTACCCTTTCTAATAAAATTGATTAGAAATCAGTGCACTTCCATGATCAATTACATTTCTTGATCATCGACATATATATATAAATCAATGACCATATCTTTTTCATTAGTTTTTCAAGTATGTATCTTATGCTATGAATGTGCAACATCCTTTAATTTATGTTTGTTTATTATTCGTAGATGCTCATCAAATTCATGTGAATTGATTATCAAAATGCCGTGGGGAAACAAATACTACATATACCACAGAGATACGATGTAAAATTTGTTGTTCAAATATACGTTTTAATTTACATATATACATGTTTTGGCAAATGAGAACAATTGGACAAGGTTCATGTTTTGTAGGTTCGAGTTCTTTCTACTCGTCTTGTGAGAGAGTATACGATGGTACAAAATTCTTGCGCGACGATCGTTAACTTCAGGTATACATTTCCAATTGAAAAGAAAGAGAGTAAGGATTATGTCATGTTTTTGACTTTTCAAATTTCAGAGCGCTATTTTAAAAAAGTTTTATTATTAATTTTTTTTATTAATATGAAATCATCACAAGCTTTATACATGACAATATAATTGATCCTCTTATTGGTGTAATCAAAGATCAAATTGGTAAAATAATTAAAAGTATATATTTGATGATTATCCAATCTTCACATGGATATGGTATGATTGATCATTGAAAGCTGCTGAAACTTAGAGTAGAATAAATAATAAACAAATAAAAGAAATTGCGAGTATGGCGTGCATGCGGATGATCATGATCGATGATAACAAAATATAATTGAGTTGGGTAGGTACTGTTCCAACTTTTCGAGGCCATCAAACAAATTATTGACTATTGACTTATGTTTGTCGAATAATCAGCTTATAATATACGATAATGGACACAGTACACTTATAATACTCCCCCCAAAACAGTCAACAGAACAAGGTTATGAGCAATCTAATCCATTTCATAAGTCACGTATAATATATTCATCAATTACTGTTAAGCACCCCATGATTAGGAGATCAGGAAATAAACGACAACAATAATTAGCATCCGTATAAATTCGAATATTATCGTTTAGCTACTCAGCTTATGGGTTGTTTGATATCGTTTTAGTTTTTGTTTTGTCTATTTTTCTTTTTGAGAATTTTTCGACTAAAATGGTGTAAATTTAACGAAATAACTCTGTAAATGATAGGATTACTATATCGTGACGAGCAGATATCTACAAATTTGACATTCAGTATTGTATTTTAACACGTTTTTTTTGTTATTGATAGGTAAATGTGACCTTAAATCGATGGCTTTGATTCTTATTTATTTTTTTAGCTGGGTAACCAGTGGGTAACATCATATATTTGACATGAAATTTTCTTTAAAAAAATAATTTGGATGTAATTAATTAGTAATGACCCTAGCTATCTAGTTGTAATGTGAATCTTTGCTTAATATAACTCGTGGAAATTTTTCAAAGTCCATTAGGGTAGGCAATCAGCTAAGCTGCTAATAATAAGCTCAAGACCATTGAAATTTGAGGAAATTAGAAAGAAAGAAAAATTGGCGTTTTGACTCTTACCTTAATGGTCAAGTTGCTATAGCCGAGCTGAGTGTCCCCTAATCATCTTATTATGAAAAATGAGTTTTTTTTTTTTTTTTTGCGAAACCGCTTCTTAAATTTAACTTCCAATATCTCTGAATTGTTAATGTTAGGTTTGGTTTCTATCGTATATATGTTCAAACCAATGCAAATCCTTATAAACGACGGCCATCTAAATTAAAGAAACATATATAAGGAGAATTATGTTATCTACTTATCTACGAAATGTTAACGATTTTAACAAATTTAAATAAAATGTTTAATCATGTGACGAAGGAGCGAATGCATGTAGACTAAGTTATACGCCACAAACATGAAATTAGACTGATAATAAATTAATAATAGATGATTTATGTAGTACTATGCAATCTGGTCTTGACACGCACATGAAATTAGACCAATAGTTAACCCATCTTTGAAAGTTTAATAAAATAAAGTTCCAAAACTACCAATAAAATATAACGACAATATTTTATATTGGATTAGTGCTAATCTTAATCCAATGATGATGGTGGTAGCAGACCTAGCAGTTGTGATCGTAAGAAAATAAATTAAAGTTTTTAAATTGAAATTGACCCTGACTTTAAGGACATAGTCAGAGGATCGGATCTTTCAGAGTGATGATATGTAATAATTAGTAGGCACTTTCTAATTTAGTCCAATTAGTCAATAAACTATAGTCTTAGTCCAAGTACTGTAACCAAAAGTGAAAAGTATACCACAAGTTTCGACCAGTTACCGCGTAGGCCCAAGCAGAACGCAACCACCATTTACGCTAAAATCACTAACCGCTACCAGAAAAACTGTTGATTATCTTTCGTCTATATACGAGATCCATTTGTTTTACGATTTTAGTGCTCATAGGCAGAGGTTGAAAATTCATTTCTCTCTTAATTTAGTGAGAATCTCACCTGGACAAATAAAACATGAGATCTCAACAATTTTTATCATATGCACTCTTTGGCACACGTTAGAAAAAACTGGTTTTTTTTAAATTGTTCCGTGAAATGATTTTCAAAACAAAACGAATAGTCGAATAGATACATACGGAGTACTTCTATTAGATATTGTGTTAGGTAGCTCATTTGGTGTTGGTTTCATTTAACAACTAAGACGTGTCGAACTAATACAATTATGAATCTTTTAGTACGAACATTAATTGTCCAAATGGTTAGATATTTACAAGGTTAAAGATTCAAACTAAGTCGCACCAATAATCTTTCAAAGTCAAGGAGGCATGTATTAGTATTACACATTTACACCTGAGCTTTTGGACTCCAATTGACCTACCATGCATGTTACCTATACTCAATACTTTCTGTAGCAAAAATCATTGTATTGTGCACCTAAAAGGAGAAAAGAAAAGTCTCTACCAAAATTGTTTCGAGGGTATGTTCCTTTAAACACATACTGTATCATCAATCCACCATCAAACTAAATCCTCTATACTCCGTATGTAGTGATTTTTGAGCACCTAATGCACTATATTCAAATATAATATCTTGTCGTTTTTGGTCGCTTATCAAATCGAATCAATTTAAAAAATGTCCGAAGGGCATTAAGGCCCAACTTTCAAGATGCTCGATCAATCTATTTTAACAATTGTTGCACTAGTTAGTATCGAGCTGATGAGCTCCATATTAGTAATAGCACTTCAGTCGCTAGACCGAAACTTTGACCTCTTCTATCCAGTGTTATAACTTGGCAAGTTAGCAATGAGGTGATTGCGAAAGAAAAGCATAATGTCCGTGTCGCAAGTAAATTCATGGGTGTGGTTGAGGAGAGACCCTACCAATGATTTGGAATGATGGGCATTCGATTCTATGAGGATTGTTCGGTGGCAGATGATTATGGAGCCTACATTTTGTCAATCATATTAGCCTCCAAACAAAAACATTCATAAATTAATAAATAATTATATTCAAAATTAAGAAGATAAGAAAATTCAGATAAGGTGACCCCTAAATACGTTTAGATTGATTTTGTCCCCTTTCTCGCATCCACCCTCTTGACGGCAAACCGACCATTTTGCCTTTGCTTCATATCTAATCATATTTTAACTATACTCTTGATTCATTTTTATCTTTTACTAATCTCATTAATCACGTTATTTTACATCGTTAGTGTAAACAATCTCTTTTGAGTAATTGAAATCAAATTAACGACTAAATTACTTTTAATATCGGTTGTCATTCTATCATTGGAAAGAATAGAGAATCGAGTTCTTACTCATTTGTACTGTTTTTAACGGATGGAAGTACTTACCACTAAGGCACTAAGTCCGTTTAACTTTTAGTATTTTTATCGTTAGAACTATTCATTACTAATAATCATCATCAATCATAGTCGTTAATTAGACATCAAGTGTTTGTACTTTAGTGATGGAGCGTATATATGCAAGTTGCCACACTCGGACAATTTTAGTGAATGTATGGCTTCTTCTCATTGGGTGGTTTGCATGACTCTTGTCTTCCTGCACGGGAGCGCGTCGACGAACTAGTCAAACTTGTTTGTTTTGTCGGTAATGTAAATGGTTATGTCAAGGGGTATACCTACATTTAGTTGTAAGCATGTTTTACACTCTAAATTTATGATTAAGACATTTATCGACCGTAATTGTCCTAAGTAAGAACTTGTAGTGAAAAATCTATAGATCGTTTATCGATACGCTTATATGGTATAGTAGCAGCTAATAATTGTTGGGAATCGTCGTATGGTGTACATATCCTCACATTAAAAGATTAGAAGAGAAAAAGACGAGTTAGACTTATTAAAGCACTAGTATGATATAAACTAGCTTAGCCGAGGCTTTTGGGTGGACTGATTTGGGCTAACAGGCTGGACTGGGCTCAAAGAAGAAGTCATGAGGTTGATAAGCTTGGGCCATGTGAGGAATGTTATGGACCAAATGTAGTGAATTTTTCAGGCCACATATTGGGTTAGGATCCAGGAGAGTCGTGAACATGAGTAGTCCAATGAAGAGGCAGTCTCACTTTTCTAATCTCATTTCTAGTATGACTATGGCCCTGTGCGATTCAACTTATTCAACGGTGTTTTCAAATCAGATCAGATTTATTCAAATCAAATCAAATCAAATCAGCTTTATTCAAATCAAATCAAATCAGATCAGAATTATTCAAATAACAATCAATGAATGTAGTCTATTTTTAGTTATTAATTCGTCTAGTTGCAGTTAATTTATCAGTTAATTCAGTTCAGATCAAATCAAATCAAATTTATTCAAATCAAATCAAATCAGATCAGTTCAAATCAAATCAAATCAAATCAGATCAGAAAAATGCAGTCCAATCGCACAGGGCCTAAATCCCACCATTATGTGATAGGAACCATTATTTTATTTTTCTTAAGATTATATTCTTTGTAATGATTTATGAAATGCTATCACTTGATTGGTGGAGTACAAGAAATAAGACAGGAGAGTGGGACATGTGATCCATACACTGATACACATGAGGGGAGGTTGAGATGGATTAATAATTTACAATTAAAGAAACATGTACGCGATAAAAAGTAGATACCGAGTCGTATGAGTCTTCATTACATGGTAATCTAATCGTTAAGTTTCTTGGGTTGGTTAACTTAATACTGATTTTGCTGTAATGTGAAACTAATTAACCCCAACTGAAAGTCCGATTAATTTGTTGATCGGTTAACCAGGTGTTAGGTTCACTTAATAGTTTAATCTAACCCTTATGATTCGATGAATTGAAAAACCGACCACAATTTTTTTTTTTACTTCTAACTTCTCGTTACATATAATGTATTTCTTTTTAGTAGATTAGCTACTATCTAAGAGAGCACGAATCTTACGTAACCCCTATATATCCTTGGCGAACAACTGACAAATAAACATGAACCCAATAATAGGACACCAGCAAGCGGAGTTTAACACACATAACCACTTTGTTTGTAAGGTGAACTAGCTCAACTAAGCGAAGAGGTGATCACTCGAACACGTGAGCTACAAATTGTTGGATAATACTAAACTTCTAATCTTTGTACATTTGGAACCAATATCACCTACAAGATTTATAAAATCGTACTAGCGAGTTTGTCTTTTGGTTTTCCCATCTAGTTCCAATAGAATATATCTAAATTCTCGCTTTCTTGCGCACCTAGTAATGGTAGATGACAGAGTCTTGTATGAGACCGTCTCACAATAACTTATGTGAGTTATGTTAATGAGCTAAATGATAGACATGACTCAATCTAAGCTATTCTTAACAAAAGACACACTGTCTATTACTCAATCAAATCGGTTTGTTAGTCGTGAGTCGTGACTCGTGAGTACTAGCCGAAGACTTGTTAAGAGTCGTTACTAGGAGTAGTTGTTACCCCGTACGAGTAAAGCAAAAACATGTTTGGTAATTGGTACGCACGCACGACAGTCGACACTACTAAATTGGTGGGAGTATTCTACAATACTAACTTGTTCATGGCTCTTCTCGTACCCACGACAACACTTCAGAAAATCGAAACCTCTTTGCGCATTCACTAAATAACTAAAATTGCACCAAATTGACACCCACTAATTACTTGGAATTTAAAGTCTTTTTGGGATATAATTACATACTCGAAACTCCCCTAGAATTTGAAGGTAAACCCAACTTCTTCATTCCAATCGAATTCTGGGTATCAAAGAAATCATCTTTTCTTATAAGGTACCCTTTTTCAACTTTATTTGGTCGAATTCTGGGCAACTCACGCTTCTTTAATTTGTATTAATATAAATTCTGGCAAATTTCAGGGGTTTTGGATCACTTTTGCATCATAATTTGTGATTTTGATTAAAAAAATTGGACTCGAGGTAATTTCGGTTTTCTTGGTTTATTTTCACTTCTTACTATGCTCCTTAATCCATATCATTTTATATCATGTTTTTTTGTGTGTGTGTGTAAATAAGTGCGAAATTCTGATCGTACCCCTTGCTTAATTTGGTATGTATGCCCCATCTTTGCTGCCAATTTGGGCATCTAAGTTGATGTCAATCGAAAATAAATCCGCAATTAGTGTTTCAGTTTACGAATTGGGATGGTTGTTTTGATTCTTGAATGAAAAGCTTTTGATTGAGCTTATAGGATGGTAAAGCATTGATACATTTTAAGTTGAACATAGACTACGGTATAGGAAACAAAGAAAAATCAAAAACATCTTGAAAGTGTTGCTCGGCGTAAAATGTTGAGGGTGCACAGCAAATTCGGGTTGGAAAGTCTCTAAAATCCTTAGGAATAAACTTCGGTCCTTCTTAGAAGCGAGCTGGGAGTAGGTCAAGTCAGAGTGTGCCTAGGAACATTTCTGTACATTTATTGTCTGAATTCGGCGTCCTGGAAACTATATTGCTGCGCAACCAAAGAAAAGCTAAAGACCAGGAATTGAGAACATGGCATGAGAAGTGGGTGATGAACATAGTTGTAAAGGAGTTAAAGCTGGAAAGTTGAGCAAGTTGGATTTGTAAAAGGAACTAGGGCTAAGAGCCTGATGGCTAAAGAAGACAAGATCATGTTAGGACTTAGGAATACTTTTTGAAAGTCTTTTATGGTACTTACATCGGTGGTCTGAGCCTTCGTATCCAGGAATTTGGCGTCGTTTATATATCACACGAATACTTAGAACATTGGTGAATATACGTGTGTGAGCTTAGGTCCTTTCTAGGATAGAAAAGTCCAATGATAAACTTCCCAACTCTTCATAGGTTGTTTTGATTTAACTTTTGACAGTAAAAGGTCTCAATCTTTCAAACTCTCCATCATAAATTCAAACCCCTCAAATCATTTCTAACCTTTTTTTATCTGGTTAAATTACAGCTAGGGTGGCATCTCTTAATTTGGCGCCATGGATGCAAGCTCAGCTATGACTTCTCAGATGAGACTATCAGCTCCCACTCTCAGAAATTTCAGGCATAAATCCAATGAGTATGTTCGATAACCATCTTTTATTTTTTGAACATGAAATAGGTTATGTGTGATCGAGATAGCTTGACAGCCGAATTATGATTTGTTGCACACTTCTACTTCTCTTAATGCTCTTGTCTGTCTAAGTTGCTGTATCGGGCATTTCTTGAATTGCGCAAGGTGGATGAAATCTTAGAAATTATAATGTTAGGATAAAATCACCACTCCCTGCTGTACCCTGCCACGTGATGGGACTTTGCTGGCAGTGTGGAGGATGTCCGTGAAGAAGTGGCCCTCGCGGTGAAGTGGTAGGTGATGGGCTGGTGGACATGGCAAGGTTAGGGGTAAAACAGGAAAGTGTTGTTGGGCGTGGTATTACCAAGGTAGGTGAGCGTATATGTGCTGTTACTGGTGCTGTGTCCATGAGGTGACTCTGTTATTGCTATGAGATCCGCTATACTGGTCTTGTGTGATCAAGTTATCGTCTCGGGACTTCACTTTTTCTCATGAACAATAAACCGTTGCCTGGCCAAATGCATAATAAGGAAGACGGTTTTATGATATAATGACATTATACTACTAGTGGTGTTTTGGCGTTTGGAACTGCATCGTTGCTGTGAGTTTTTGTACGAAGGAGCACAAATGACGCATTAAGTTTCCATTATTTCCAGAGATAGCCTTCTGTAGGAATCCCTGATAAGTTTGGGTGGGGGGATGGGATGAGACCTAACAACAACAACAACCAAGCCTTATCCCAAAATGGGTTGGGGTGGGCAAACTTTTCATCTGTAAGAATTTTTAGCAATAATTTTAAAAAAAAAAAACTATCAAAAGAAAAGGAACGCAAATAAATTAAAAAAATATAGTTATAAAGCAAGTGGAGAATTGTGTGAATGTTTTTACACATGTTAAGAAAAAGGTTTGAGAAAAGAAGAAAATAGGAAAGCCCTTGGAAAACCATTTGCAAAACAAACAATCAAAGAACCACTAGAGCTTCCAATTGCAATAACAGGTGGGATGGGACCTCTGGTAGTCCAATTTTATAGCAGATGACTATAGTGGCATTCCGTTAGTGTGGTTCAAAGCAGTGCATTAGATGGTAAATCACATCAGGAAGGTATGACCCTATGGACCTTCCAATTGCAATCGATTTAGTCCATGTTATATTTTGGAATTTCCATCCCATGCTTTTCTTATGTTCTCTCAGATAGTGTGATTGTTGTCTCTGTTTTCTAAACGGCGTCCTCAGATTGATTCTTTCCATTTCCAATGGAGCCAAAGACTAACTATTCTTTGGCTCAAAAGTTGTGTGCGCTTCTTTTATTGTGAAGTAGCAGTCATGTGGTGCAATTTTCGAAACAATTTTCATCATGGGTCATCTGTACGTAGTCTCTCTGCTATTCAAAGTAGGGGTCAGGCTTGCGTACATCCGACCCCCCTTCACCCCGCCTCACAGCGGGAGCCTTTGAGGCGTTGGGGTAATGATGATGTTATATCCTCAGATTGTTGTCTTTCTTTTCTGTTCAGATGTCAACTTTACAATTAGTTATGAGTGCGAGATGGACAAACAACAATTCTCCAATGTTACATAGACTTGCCCCTATGTCGAATACATAAAGAGGTTTCTGTAAAAACAAAAGCACAAAGGGGCTGTTTCCAGATGACCTAATATGGAAATTGCGTCGAAAATGCAGTGCCCAACTGCTACATGACAATGTAAGACAACTTAATGAGCCATTTTCTCTGTTCCAGCATATTCTATAGCTAAAGAATTGTTAGTACGTTGCTTTAATGGAAATGGAACACTGACTGAGTTCAACTTCAAAACCATACAAATAATGAAGCCCACTATACCATGTTTGATAATGTTTGAGTCTATGTTGTGTCTTATAAATGATTAGCTGGTGGGTCTTCATGCTTATTAACAATTACATATTCTCTTGTAGATATACATATAGCCATTGTTCGATTGGTGTGTCATTTGGTAGATCTTCGCCTGGAGCCTGCAGTGTCTCATCTTCTCATTCAGTTAAAAGTCACCTTAAATATAGCACCTCATTGTCTACTTGCCACCTAGTAAAGAGTGTCGATGGAGCAAGGCCTTCATTTCGTTCTGCTGCAACGTACACGGGCACATATGGTGAGGTGGAGGTTCCTTCTCATGTTACAGAAGAGAAAATTGGGGTGCTTCTTCTAAATCTTGGAGGCCCGGAGACTCTTAATGATGTCCAGCCGTTCTTATTTAATTTTTTTGCTGATCCAGTAAGCCTCTTGTTCTTGATACATCAATAGTTTTAAGGCAGATGGTCTGTGAATTAATTTGTTTTTCTTATTAATCGTGAATTCGAATAGGACATCATTCGCCTACCTAGGTTGTTTCAATTTTTGCAAAGACCTTTGGCTCAGCTTATTTCTACTCTTCGAGCTCCTAAAAGCAAGGAAGGATATGCTTCCATAGGAGGAGGTTCGCCATTAAGAAAGATCACAGATGAGCAGGTCTGCCGGTTCCTCGACCACCTGAACATTACCTCATGGTTTTATTGTTGTTATTTTATGCACCTCAACCGTGTTGCCGATTCTTATGGGTTCAACGCTATCTATTCAGGCAAATGCACTGAAACTGGCATTGGAAGCTAAGAATAAGAACGTGTCAGTTTATGTTGGCATGAGGTACTGGTACCCATTTACGGAAGAGGCAGTCGACCAGGTTTGGTTTCATGACTTTCGTCATCTTTGCCTCTATACTCGTACCTTTTTTCGGATTTATGTTGATGCATTTACATGCAAGGTGGATCTGCTGCTTATTTACCTGTCTTGGTATCTTCGTAGTTTTTACTTTCTTTCATTTCTTTAGTCTTTACGTTGGGCTTGAGTTTGTGAGGAAAACTCAAGCCAATGTGAAGAGATGAAAGAAATGGCAGGAAGTACAAATTTATCTTTTCTAGTAATTACCAACATGTGTTGTGACATTATTGGGGGATCCTCTGATTTGCTCTTAACTGTTAGGATCCTCCACTTGCGTACTCTCCGGATAATTACGACATTTGTTTACATCAAAATTTTTAAATTAAAAAGAACTCTGCTAGTTGGGATTGCTTATAAAGGTTATATAAGAAGCAATAACCAACATGTTTATTTGTGTGAACCTGAGCATGATACAGTCTTGCAGTCTTTCAATTTCATTAGCTTCACTTTTCGCCTTTAGTTGGAGCATGGAGTTATGATTGCAATTTGATATGTCATCTGGCTTGCCTGTGTAAAACACTATCATGACAAGAAGATTTATTCACTTCCCAAAGCAATTCGTCAGTTACCAGAATATTGAAGACCATTGGAATAGTTTGATGCATCTGACTTCCCTGTGTAGAATGCCATCATGACAAGAAGATTAATCGCGTCCCAAAGCAGTTTGTCAGTTGCCTGGGTATTGTAGAGGACTGGAATCGTATAAAATTAAAATTCCAATTTATCTTTTAAGAAAACTGTGAACTGGCCTAGATAGATTCATGCCCCGGTCCCATCTATTGAAATACTAGATTTGTGATGAAAAGGGCTAGGGCAACTCATTCTATTCTTTCTTACTTCTGAGGTCAGGGGGGTCAGTAGTTGCTCAAAAAATGAGGGGTGAATCACAGCATGGGGCGCACAGTCAACCTTTTCTCTGCTTCCTTGTCATGTCGTAACATGGTTGGCTGGCCAGACACAAATGTAAGGGCAATCATTCTGGGACAGGGTCGGAGGGAGCCAATAATTTATTAGATCCCAAGTTCTGAATTCTGAATATATTGCAATTAGATATTGTGAGACTTGGTCCTATTATGGCTTTCATCTGGGAACTTCTTAGAGAAACTGCATATATACTGAGCATGTTTGCTCCTGAGCGCTCTAACTTTCTAGTTGCTGCTTTTGTTTTGCACTTGTTTCTGATGACCCAAGTCTGGAAGGGGAGGGGTCAATACTCAATTCCAGTACTCTTTTCTCTTGATAAGTTGACTCTGTCTTTTGTGAACTTGTCAAGGCGCTGTGGCTAACGTGTAGTGTATCATTTGTTTGCACAGATTAAGAGAGACAAGATTACAAGGCTTGTTATCCTCCCTCTCTACCCTCAGTTTTCTATATCTACTACGGGCTCCAGTCTCCGAGTTCTGCAAAACATTTTCAGGTACATTTCTTAGAGCTAACAGGAATAAAATCATCAGGTAAGTTTGTGAGTTAATCTCAAATTTGGCCATTTTCAGGGAGGATGCGTATCTTTCTCGTCTTCCAGTAGCTATTATCAGATCCTGGTATCAGCGAGAAGGTTATGTAAAGTCCATGGCTGATTTGATTGAGAAAGAGCTACAAACTTTTTCAGAACCCAATGAGGTGAGTGAATCCATTAACTGATACATTGCTGCTTCCTGATTTTGCTGTTGTTGACTAATTATGCTAAATTTATTATGACTAAAAATCAATAGTAATATGTTAAACTTCTTTTGCGATCTGCATTGACGGTCATTGCTGAAATCAATATCTAGGTTATGATCTTCTTCAGTGCTCATGGAGTACCAGTTAGTTATGTTGAGGATGCTGGTGATCCTTACAGAGACCAGATGGAGGATTCCATCTTCTTAATTATGTCAAAGTTAAAAGCCCGAGGAATCAATAATAGTCATACTCTTGCTTACCAGGTTCGAACTTTGAAATGACTGAGTTTTGCTTACTAGCTGTTTGTTAACCTTTTGTAGATCGTTGTCCATTTATCTGATTCCTTTCGTGTCAACCATTCTCTTTTCTTCAAGAAACCCGGAGATCCCTCTCTCTGTTTTTGCTTCTTTTTTTTTTTTTTTTGAAGTGCTGTGTCATAAATTTGTTTTTCTCTGTTTCCATGTTCAGAGTCGAGTTGGTCCTGTGCAATGGCTGAAACCTTATACCGATGAAGTTCTTGTTGAACTCGGCAAGAAAGGGGTCAAGAATCTTCTAGCCGTTCCTGTGAGGTTAGTTATTGATTCAACTAAGCTCATTTTGTCTTATGCTGTTCTGTTGAAAGGTGTTTAGAGTAATTTTATTGCATCTTAATTGTCATCTTTAGATGTTGATTTTAAGTTCTAAGCTTTCATTTTGGTGTATAAACTAGACTCCAAGGATTATGAGGGATGACCAGATAAGGGACATCTTATGGACTAAAGGCTTGTGTGAAGAGCATAGTGGAAGTATTCTTTTAAAATAAATTGATGGAACTGAACATATTATGTACTTCTGTTTGGGTCTCAAACTTCACTGGTAATTCGTTGAAGAAAATGATGGCCAAGTACTGTTTGTGTCTGAGACATTTACAGGCCTTGTACACTATATGGTTGACCAACAGATTTTTTTTTTTTTTGTTTTTTTTTTTTTTTTTTCTGAGAATTTGGATAAGAGTTAGCAGATATTCCCTCAACTAACATGCTTGGTGCATGTTTTGACTTCATTTCTCCTTTTTCAGTTACTCTTTGGAAGACCTTGATAGAATGATTACTAATTGAACGCTGTATAGGCGTACTTGGGATTGAAACCCTATAGGGTTGGACATGACAAAGTGGAGGGATAGGATTTCATGTAGATGATGGGGTGTGTGTGTGACTTAAATGTTGTCTTGTTTCTTTCTTTCCACTCTCCTTGTGTGTTTCCCAAACGTTTTTCTCGTCATTTGGACCATTGTACTACCTTTTCCTCCTTGGTTCTTCTTCAAACATATTTCACTCTTTTGAATCTCTTTGTAGCTGTTGTTTAAAGGTTTTTGTGTTTTATTTGCTACTTTTTGTCTCTTCCCTTTGTTGTTTACTTTCTGCTTTTTCCATACCAAAAGCAAGTTAGCTGATCCTTAATCATTAGGGACTAAGGCCTCGTTGTTTGGGGGGGGGGGCTTCATCAGGTGTTCTGTTAGCTTTTGAAATACCCGAAATCTGGCTTGTGGACTTGTGGTTGTATGCTTGTATCTGAGATGGCTTCTTGGTTGTAACTTTTTTCTTTTCTAGGAATGATGACATCATATTTCTTGTCCAACTTATTGCAGCTTTGTGAGCGAGCACATTGAGACTCTTGAGGAAATTGACATGGAATACAAGGAATTGGCACTTGAGTCTGGCATTGAGAACTGGGGCCGTGTCCCTGCCCTCAACTGCGATGCTTCTTTCATCAATGATTTAGCTGATGCTGTCACAGAAGCACTACCTTTGGCAACTGCAATGTCTACAGGTGCTGCTGAAGAGGTCGATAATGATCCCATCAAGTATTTCATCAAGCTTTTCTTTGGATCATTTCTAGCCTTTCTCTTGCTTTTATCCCCGAAAATGATTTCAGCATTCAGAACCAGCCTTTTGTAGAAGAGGGGCGTGTCGACATGCTCACCAGATCCTTGAAGGCCTATACGACTTAAAGATTTGATAAACGCCACAAGAGTGAGTTGAACTTTTTTCTTTCGGCGCGCATACTCTGACTGATGGAAATAGTGTACGTGTGTATTTTGTAGCCTGTATAGTTTTGCTATGTTAGAGCGTCAAATACTGTGAGTATCATCAATAGAACATAGATCATAGTTTAGAATTCTGAACATTTAGGAAATAGTTTCTATGCGATTCGGCAGTTCGAATCACCTATCCCACACAATACGATACTTTTCTTGTTTGGCAAATATTAGGTTGTGCATCACTGTTGTCAAGCCATATTGGTTGTGGTAGTCGCAGCAACTGAACATTGCTGAAGTAAAATTTGCTAACCTGCTGTGCCTTAGATGGCCATATTCGGCTCTGTCCAACAATATCCTTGCAAATTATTGAGAAGATAGATCGTCTCAGGCACTCGAAGGAGTAAAGTTACGAGACAGTTAATTTGTAAGACCTGATTTTGCAAGAGAATTTGCATTTTGAACGACATTGTTGCGGCAACTAAGAACTCAGAGAGGACGCTGCATCACATTAATACAGTAACACAGGTTGTTGCTCCTCTAAAGGGACGATAATGTGGTATGAGAGATGGTGGCACAACAAATTGTGCGAGTGTCATACTCTTTGCTTTACCTAATGAAACCCACAAGATACTTTTGCTGAATGACAATATGCGAAACATCTGATCACTTTTGAAACTGCACAACACGAAAAACACAGCAACAAAGCTCAACTATCGTATGAGATCGACATTGATGATGATAAAATTCAATGCCGAAGTGCAGTATAACCAAAAGACGCATCATTATAGTAGAACTGCAAATTGAATCGGATAAACCTAGTTATTCACCATTAAACCCATTCAATGTTAGGATACATTGCATTGAGCAGCAATTAACAGCCAAATATAACAGTATAAGTTTGCATTTATGTGATGATCTTCCGAAAGGGAGAGCGAGTAGCAGAGATTCTAAAGGAATTGCACTTCATTCCTTTGATTGGTCAATTACAAAAATTCGCATGTCTGGCATTTCTCAAAAATCTTTCAACTTAGCACTACGTACTAGGTGGGGGGACGGAGAACGGAGAAGACACCAACTCGCCTGAATGCCGGTCACGTGATGTGGTTGTTGAATTACACCTTATATCCAGTGAAAGTAAACCCTCGTCCTACAATTTCACCAGCACAGAACCATGCAAAGCACTCCAATCCAAACAAAGCAGCAACTCCAAACTCTTCAACCTTTGTTTCTTTCCTGTTCTTCCAGACTTGCTTCACTTGCTCAACTTCTTTCCAGAGAGCCTCACGACGACCAGGTAAACTGCAAAAACAGAAAAACGAACATTAGCCTCAATTGTCAAGTCATGCAGGGTATCATAATATGATATCAGCATACAGAAACGTGCACAGGCTGTCATGATGAACACCATAGCAGCTCTTGCTCTTACAAGATGAAAAGCGGAATAATCCCAATCATATCTACAGCACAAATACCTTCACAGATCACAATGCCATGACTTTTGAAACCTTACCAGGCAGTTTCTACGGAGATATGTGAGGCAATCCCACAGACTTATTTGAATGGCAGATTAAAGAGATACTCGTATATTTCAATGGCAGATTCAGTTGAGAAAAGAATTGCAAACATCAAGCCTTGATCAAATATACGGGAAAGTGTTATATTGCTCCCATGTCTTACAAAATGTTGTTTGACAATTTTGACTTTACCAACATCACAAGCCTAAGCTACAGGGAAATGTAGTGTTACATCAAATCATTGGCCAACTTCGATTTCCATTTCCCCAGATTTGTCAGCGCACTATACAAATTGTGTCTATTATTAAGGCCTAGAAGACAAACCAAAGATTAGGACTCAAATAGGGATGTCCGTGTAATCATATATGGAGATTCGAATGCAGGAATAGGTAAATGCTCCCCGTACTAGATTGTAAACATTAGAGACCATACTAGATGGCTCACATGCAAAATAGACGTAAACATATTGTAAGAGTGCTTTCTAGATATGCTCTACCAAGATGTTCCGTTATTTTATCAAGCATTTTCTTTAACACAAACTCATAGGTAGACGACCAGAAGTGACCAACCATAATAATCTTACCCGAAAGCCTAATCTGTTATGAAAGAATTTTACAGTGACGTGCAACAACTAGAGTAGTGACAAGCTTTGAGAACGATTACAAGTTGGCTCAATTGGAGTGTTACTCAGGACAAACCACAACAAACAATACGCAGTTGTTCAATGTCGGAGATGCTACACTAATAAATAACACCCTCATTATCTTAACATCAGATCAACAGAAGTAAGGGGCCCCACAGATAGTCAAATGAGGTCTTCTAACTTCTAAGTTACACCAAGTGACATATGGTCTACCGCTCAAAACGTTGTTCAGTCGATCACTAGGAACCAGTTGCTCGATTTGAATGAGAATTCTAAACCCTAGACTCACCAAAAAAGAAAAGTGTTTAACACAGATTTTTAATTGGATACCATAGCAACTTTGACCGGCACAGAATTCTAGCTTGATACAATAGCCAATTTTATCATCACAGATTTCAAACTCAACACAATGAACACTTTTGAAACTGTAGTTTACAGCTCTAAGGAGTTCATCTAAACATTTTCAGCATAGGACAAGATCTCATTAGACACTACACATGCGAACAAATCATCCTAGCCCAAGACCATTCTCCACAACTCAGACAAAACTATAGCCTATAGATTTCAAACAAAGCAACGAGCTTCAGCATGAAAGTATAAATGTTTATATAGTCTCCATTCCGGAAATACCAACCTGGCAAGGCGAGTGTAAAACAGTTCCTTTGCCAACTTATTGCATGTCTCAACAGTAGGTGGGTCCTTGATATATTCCTTGTTTTGCTCGAGCATTTGCTTATAATAGACCTCCCCGTGTTTAGAGAGGAACTGTGTAGCCTGACAGGCCTTTGACTGCAACTGACGAAGTCTGGCTGCCATCGAAAATCCTCAACTACAAGAACACATGAGGTATTATATTAAAAATCAAAATCATCACAGCCAAATAATACAACTCGGCATGATTTGACTAGCTGAGAGAGTGACATGTTTTCACAACATAATCTAGCAGCAAGCACCATAATCAAGTTCAAGTTCTGCATGATATCCATATAAAGATTATACTAAATAAAAATTAAAGGGCTATGATTTTGCCAAGGCACTGGGACACATGCCAAGGCAAAAAAGTTCATTATATGGACTGGATTAATGAACCTGCCTTGGCAAAATCAAAATATGTAAAGATATTGATGCCCACAACTATCTGTTAAGACAAAGCTTAGTTTTTTGGAGTGAAGTGCACAGAGAAAATGAGCGCCCATGGTGAGGAGGAACAAGGCACGAAGGCGTGCAATTCATGGAGAATAGGCACACCGATCTTGCAAACAAACACCTATTTTTCAAAACAGAAGTTTGTGCAATGACAACCCCTTATCAGGTTTTAAAAGAGATCTAACATGTGAAACGATGAAAGAAAATGGTAAAAAGGGCGAAAGGAAGAGTATAAGATATAGCTAGAAGAAGCAAAAAAGAGAAAATTGCACACTAGTGCGCCCAACTAGTAAAGCCCTGTGTGCCTAAAGCATATGCTCAGGGGTTTTGGCTGGCGTTTCATAGCGCCTTGAGCCTAAATGCGCTAGGATATTGAGAAAGTCCATTTGCAAATAAACACTCACAATACCGTATTTACAAATAATAATTTCATTTAAAGCATAGGCATTTTCCATGTAGAAACCAGACCATCCAAACCTCTACATTCAACTTAACCCATATACAACAAACATAATCAAATTGTTAGAGAAAGCTCTCAAGGGTCCCGTTTAGATCAACACTATCGAGTTTCCAGTACAATTCACAACAGAATCCTCTCCAGAAAACTGTCACCGCAATCTCCAATGCAATAATTCAACTCAATCAAGCCAATCTCAACTCGGCATTACTTCCCAAACATTTCAAAACTTGAAACTCCTCCATATCCGGAAAATATCATCATTTTTCACAAAATAGTGAGCAAAGATCTCATTCACCGAAAACAATACAAACTACATTGCTGCAAGTCTGCAACCACCAACCCACAGCACATCGAACAATCCACAACAATGCAACGAAACCCGATTCACTCTCGTACCTTCTCTTCACCCTTAAACCCAATTCACTCCGGAACAACGGCATTCCGATTGTTCCAGAATAAACCCAAATTAAACCCTAAACCCCCAATTGCAAACCCTAAAACCCATCAAATCTGGTCAACACTACAAAATCAACATCATCAACACTCTAATCACCAATTAAACACAATCATCTAGTAGATCCGATTGGCCCCAATAAAATGAAGATTTCTACAAATTCTAATTTATACAAAATGCAAAGTTTCAATCTTTTTTACCAATTGTTTCACAATCCAACAACGACAAACAAACACTGTGAAAACCCATTAATCAGATTCAAAATTAATCTTCTTCGGATCAACAATTTCAACAAAAACATTTCACCCAAATATGATTTTGAACTACAATTTACCAAATTATAATGAATAAAGATCAGAACTTTAATCAAAACTACGATCTAATGATATTTATAAGGGGATGTATGATTTACCTGAGAAATTGGTGAAATTGATCTGGGGGGAAATTGCAGGATTGAATTGGGGGTGAAATTGCTCGAAATCTTCTTGAGGAAGAGATCGTGCTTGGTCTTTCGAGTAGAGGGACTGTTCAAGATGTGAGTAGCTTGATATTATAAGCGGCTGTTCTCTGTTGCCGGTTTAGGGTTAGATTTACTCTTTCATTTCATTTTGATTTTTTTTTTTTCGTTTATATTTTTCTACAAATAGTCAAAACTTATTTCATGGATCAAACCTATTAACCAAGGTGTGTCTTGAAGAGAAAGTTATACACTTATACGGAGTACTAAAGGTAGGTAGCTTTGCAAGTTTGCAACGAGATAATTGCTTGCCTATGTGATGTCTTGAAGAGAAAGTCATGGTGACCATGTACTCAGTGTGGTAATCATGAACTTAACAAGTTTGGGTTGACATTCGCAACTAGTTATCAGTATCAGTGTAGTGAATGGGCTGACACATATATGAATGTGTCATGTTCAAATTAATCTCTCAAGTAGTGATAGATGTGAACAAAGTACTTATATGTAGATACAACATCATTCCACCTGTAATATCATGATTGGTTTTGGGTCACACTCGCACGGATAAGAGAGAGAGTTTACTTCATAAGCCCGAGAAAGTTACATCCTAAAAGGCTAAAACCAAGTGACAATAGACAGAGTAACTCTTTGTTTCACCTATTGATCAACTCTCCCATCTTTTTTCAATGTGAGACACCTCACATGTGGAGCTTAGTTCAACAGTACCAAAATAACTTTCGTAGTATCATTCTTATCCTAGTTTCACTTGATCTGAACTCCAAATGCGTTTTACTTCTGTTTATCAATTATTTACCTTATACGTTATATATGATCGAGGAGTAAACCTTTTACATTCGACTTATGAAATCAAATTCTACTAGGACATGAGAACAAAAATAGATCATAAATATAAAAGATAATAAGTGTGAAGCGTAGAACAAGACAAGAAAGACATCAAATGGGTATATATCTAGCCACATATTCCCATCTCCAACTTTGGTTGATCAAAAGAGAAACTTTCCAGTATTGGAGTTGCTTAAAGCTTACTACTAATCATTTTCATTGGTGTATTCATGAGTCATAACTCATTACCCATGATGTGTGACATATAACTCCATGAATCCATGATACTCCGTATATGAGCCGTAAGTCCAAGAGCATATGATTTTCACCTATATATGTGCTTACATTATCTAAAAAAAGTTTAACGATTTAGTTTTAAGAAAGGGCTTCAAAAACTTGGCAAAATATTTTTGTATTAGACTTTAGAAATGACCCAACCACTAGTGTAACCATGAGTCATAAGTCATAACTCATGAGTGATAACTACAATAATAGTACATGACATATATGAGCTGTTACCTTTCACCATCTTGACATTAGAGAAAGTTACCAAAACTTAGTAAAACTAGATTCACCCCTATTTCCAATTAGCAACATTGCCATAACCTTTCACCAACATCAAAAAAAAAATGGATTTCAAAAAAACATTAAAAAAAATGGGGTTGGGGAGAATAGTGTTGACATCGCCAATTAAATGTGAAAAGAGTCAAACTTTACAAAATTTTTTAACCAGTTATCACGATTAAATCTTTTCGAAATCTAGTTGAGTTTTACTATGTGCTGACATATTCATCCAAATTCTCATTAGCTCACAGAGACATACATTAATTAAAGAAGTCTTATAGGGGAAACTGAAAACAACATTTCACCGACATATTGATTCTTGTAATTTATGGTGTCGTTTGGATATACTTGGGAAGTCGGAATTCCCATGAACTTGCAAATCCTAGGAATTTAGAAAGCATGGGAATTGGGGAAAATTGTTTGGATGAACAAGGGAATTCTTTTTCCATGGGAATTCTTACACTTTAGGGTAACCAAACAACTCATGATAATTCAATTCCTAGAAAAATAAAATTCCCATAGATTTTGAGGATATCCAAACGACACCTATATGTTTCTCCATAAAAGTATAATCAAATCTAAATCGGGGTAAATGGACTTATTTACGTCTATCTTTTTCGAGGTTAATTACTTACAAAACTACCAATATAGTCTGTTTAGAAACTTTGTTTTACTTTTACTCGACTTTTTAAGATGCGTGAATAAATAGTCGTAACTCGTCTACATTTTCCGTCAAGGGTACTAGTAGTAGTACTTCGTTGAAGTCCCAGTTCACAAGAAGTCGTATCAATGAAGTCTCAAGAAATGGCACTCCCTTATTTCAAAAAAGAAAAAGAAATGGCACTCCCAACACTCACATTCTCTCTTCTCCTCTTCCTCCTTTGCTTCACAATTTCAGAATCGGCTCCTCCTCATCAATTGTTGGGCAAGTTTGCCAAGAAACCACACAAGTCAGAGTTCACGTATGAGACACGCTACTTCACCCAACAACTTGATCACTTTAGTTTTTCCGATGTGGGTACTTTTTCTCAGAGGTTTCTCATTAATTCTGACAACTGGGTCGGGTCAAAACGCAGAGGACCCATCTTTATGTACTGCGGAAATGAGGGTGATATTGAATGGTTTGCTTCTAATTCTGGCTTTGTTTGGGAAATTGCTCCTCATTTTGGCGCCTTGGTTCTCTTCCCTGAAGTAATTCTCTCTTCATTCTCTATGAACTTTTTATTTTTATCATATTGTATTTGCTATTTAATGATTTTAGTGAAATTGGTGGCTTATTTATCTATTTATTTATTTGATTTTTGTGGAGTGGAAAAAGTGTTTGTTTGTTGCACCTTGTTTCGCAATAGACGGGGGGCTTTGAGGTGCTGGGGTAACGTTGTTGTTATTAAGTTGTATGTGTGTTGTTACGTTGCAATTACCCCCTAGTGGATTTTGGAGATTGTTAAGGTATAGAACCGTTTCCTGTGTCCGAACCATCAGCTTAGGCTTTTGGTTGAGATGGTCCATTGACGGAGAGGGTACTATGGCCGTAGGCCCCATTAGGGGGAGGGCAATATGTATGCAACCTGAACTTGGGATTACGATAATCAAGTGGACCGAATAGACCCTTGGTATTGTCTAACAGTGAAGGATCGCGAACAGTCTTATGAGCCATTTTGGTTGTATTGACTTGTGTGCTACTTTTACTTGATGATTGTTGAATAGCTTGTGTTTTGTGGCACTATTAGAATGTAAAGTGTAAAGTTTGGTTCTTTGTATTTGTCTATTCTTATGAGTCATACTAAATTGTTGATGTAAAATGTTGTTGCTGTGCACATTGAGGTGTGGTTACTTTTAGGTGGATTATTTTTTTCTTCCTCTTTTGATGCCATTTGTAGTTGGTTGGTCAATGGCTGTATTGGTATCGATTAGAGATCAATTGCGATACTAATGTGATAGGTTGGTCTTTGTGTAGATATGATTGTTATGCTAATTGTGATACTGTTTGATGTTGGAGTGCCTGATCAGACTTATCAGAGTTTCCCTGTGACAGTGTGACTGTTGTATGAACTACCCGTTTATAAAAGTGGTGGTTAGCTTTTAACAAAAGAGAGCCGTGCCTCCATTAGCTTGTGAAGAACGGTTATAATGTGTTGGCTGATGTGACTAAATGCCGTAATGCTTTCAATTTAATTGTAACATTTTCTTCTGCCAGCATCGGTATTATGGAGAGTCAATGCCCTATGGAAGTAAAGATGAAGCATATAAGAATCATACCACCTTATCTTTTCTCACAGCGGAGCAAGCAATAGCGGACTATGCTGTCTTGGTCAGGGAGTTGAAGAGCAATCTGTCTGCTGAAGCTTCTCCTGTGGTATTATTTGGTGGATCCTATGGTGGAAGTAAGAAATTGCTCTTTGTGCTACTGAGTTTGCAACTGTTTATTTCTGACATGTGCAAACACCTGTGGCACTGAATGATTCAATTTTTCTATCAAATGATTGGAACAGTGCTAGCAGCATGGATGAGGCTCAAGTACCCACATGTAGCTATTGGCGCTCTTGCTTCTTCGGCACCAGTGCTTCAGTTTGAAGATATTGTACCACCGGAGACTTTTTATAACATAGTGTCCAATGATTTCCGAGTCAGTAGTTTGGGTCCTTCTTCGAGTGGAGTTTTTATTTCCAAAATATCCTGCAGCTACTATGTGACGTTGTATATTTTATTTACAGCGTGAAAGTACCAGCTGTTTCAACACAATAAAGGAGTCTTGGGATGCATTGGAATCTGAAGGTCAAAATGCAGATGACCTGAGCCAACTATCCAAAAAGTTTCACCTTTGCAAGTAAGGCTTCTCTTATGCTCCCTTGTATCCGCAAAATCGGTAGTTTCAATTTTCAAACATCTTGTACTTCTTCACTTATCGGTAATTTATGGTTTAAACCTCGGGCAGGGATCTGAAAAGTACTGCGCCTCTTTCTGATTGGTTATCATCAGCTTATAGCTATCTGGCAATGGTAGACTACCCATATGCTACCAATTTCTTGATGCCTTTGCCTGCAAATCCCATCAAAGAGGTTAGCTGGCTTCCTATCATGTTGCTCTTTCCCTTGTCCTACAAAATTCCAATCTTCTAGGGAGTTTAAAAGTTGGTCTTGATTCTTAATCATCTTTCTGTTTGGTTTATAGCTCTCTAGTGGTTGTTATACTCTAAACATGATGTGAATTGTTGTGTGGTATGTCTCTCCCACCTATATGTTAGTGGCAAGTTGGGTGAGTGTTTGCTACTCCAATAGTAAGTGAAAACATTCCTCGCAGTATGGATCTTGCTGCGGTTGAGGTTGGTCCAGATACATAAATATTATACGAGTATCTCTGAGGAGGCTCGTACAGCCTTGCTTCAGGTGTAAATAGAGTTATTGTAACAGAAACGCTGTTCCCATCAGTTCATGCTAAGAACTCAGTGACAATATGCCGCTTCTTAATAGATGAGAAGTGTTGAAATCCATAGACCTATTATGATTTCCCCAATATTCCAGATACCATAAATTCCTGTGGCTGATTGTAGTGTCGAATATATTTTTACTCAATTCAATGTATCTGGAACCCATTTGTCGTGAGGCGAAGCTATTATGGAGGCTGATATTAAAGTCACTAGGTGCATCTTGTGCAATGTGCAGCCTATTCTTCCATTCGTTTCTCAGCAACATGTGTCTTCATCAAATAATAAATTGAAGAGCTGACTATGGCACTATGCTTATTGTAGCTATTGTTCACACTTCACAGAAGGCCTGTCCCATTATGGTGTTTCCCCTTTCCGTTTTCTTCTTTTCTTTTTAATTCCGCTCTCCATCCCTAAATAGAAAATCACTCCAGCTCTGTAAATGGTCTATCGCTTGCCTGTATTAGTAGTTGACTACTGCCTGCATTTTAGGTTTGCAGAAGGATTGACAATGCTGCTGATGGTTCCAGTGTGTTAGATCGTGTATTCGATGGTGTAAGTGTTTACTACAACTACACTGGAGGGGTCAAATGCTTTGACTTGGATGATGACCCTCATGGCATGGGTGGTTGGCAGTGGCAGGTGCTGAACCCTCTTACATTATATTAGATTAGCATGGCAGAGTGGGGGGGGGGGGTGATTTTTAAGAAGAAAAAAATCTCAATGCATCATATTATGTGCTTTGTGCTCAAGATAGTGATTAATGTCCTTGTTATGTAGGCATGCACTGAGATGGTAATGCCAATGTCTAGTAATCCAGACAAAAGCATGTTTCCAGCATGGGGCTGGAACTACACTTATGAGCAAGAGCGCTGCAGGACATCATATGGAGCAGTACCTCGAGGCAGATGGATAACTACAGAATTTGGTGGACATGTAAGATGCACTTCGATTTCTTGTTTAATTGTACTTCTAGGAAAGTCAGTATATCATTCTCGGGGAATAGGTATCCCTTGCATTGTATACTACCTCCGCTAGGTGGAAAGGTTTTTATCCTTCTATCCTAAGCAACTTTTTCTTTGACAATCAACCATATACCAACTTTTCTATTTCCGGAATCATCAAACGGGTTTATGATTGATGAACCTCACCACATTGGTTCGAGCTTTGTTTAGATAGGCATGACTGCAAGTCAAATAAGTATGTTGCTCAATGGACAACTTATTGAACTTTTTCCTGCAGTTGTTAACTCTGATGTATCTATTACCTTCTCTGGGAATTCTTGAACTGTGTGATTCTGTCTGTGTTAGTGTTTGTGCTGTCCTGTGAGTGCTAAAGTGTGATTGCTTATCATTTTGTTATCACCCCAATGCCTATAAGAGGCACTTGCTTCGAGTGGGGCAAGGAGGAGACGGGGTTGCAAATGTGTGTAGCATCTCTCTTGCAATAGCAAAGAGGCAATTTTCAATACCTATATTGTGATTGGTTATGTATTCGCAGTACTGTTATATATAGTACTTGACCTACTTCAGGAAGGTAACTTTTAGAAAGTAATGAATGAGATATTTTTGGTCTCGTGCTCATTTGAAACATTACCTGACTTCTTTTACCTGACTGTCTAGTTCAAATGTTACATGTGGCATGTTAGATATGTGTGGTTGTGTTGAATATTTTGGTTAAGTGTGACTCTGATGCTATTTTCTGTGCTGTGTAGGATTATAAGAAAACCTGGAGTAGGGGCGCAAGTAACATAATTTTTGCGAATGGATTATTGGATCCGTGGAGTGGTGGCAGGTAAACCTATAATTCAGAGAGATGAAACATTATTTCCTATATTTTCTCTCTTTCATGAATCTTTCTCCTTGCAGTGTACTTCAAAATGTATCAGAAACAATTGTTGCACTTGTTACCAAAGAAGGTATCTCCTTTTCTATCTCCTTCCGTTGTTTTTCTGACTCTTTTTATGCTTTAAATGGGAGATTTGTATGAAATAATCCAGAATACATATATCAAGGGCATGCAGGCTTTAGTAGTCAATGGACTCTACTGTTTTGCTTTACCACTTTTCATGTAATTAAGGGTTAATTAAGATTGTGGTAGCTGTTCCGCTATCTCCCATTATGTCTTGGTTATTCATGGTCTTCATGTGAGCCTTGTATGATTCGGTGGCATATACTACGAAAATGAAGACTTATCTGGTCTGGCCTATTTCTGTATCATGCTCCATGTTTATCAATAGTAAGAAGACCTAAGATAATAGCCGATGTACTTTCTTTTTCATTTTGGCTAGGGTAGATCGTTTAGAATGCACTGCCAACCTTTGTCATAGGCTCACAGCTTTTCTAATATAGACAGTTAATCTGATACTCTGTGGAAAAACGCTGTTTGAAAAGGCTAGCTTCCTTGTAGTTATTTCACTCAGTTTTCCAGGCTTTATCTCCATTGCTGGAGGATGAAACAAGAGACAAACCAACATTAGGCACTATAGATGGTCATCTTTTTTTTTTTTTTTTTTTTTTTTTTCTAGCGTTGAGCCATCAATAGGAGTAATTGGCAAGTGGCTCTCGTGACATATGCCCTGTGTCTCGTAAATTATTGCCGTTCCTTGCTTTGAACAATTGATATGTTGTCGTTTCACCAACCTCTTGAGAAATATAATACTGCTGTTCTTTGGATTCCCCAAATGTTAACTGCGCAAAGTAAAACTTCAAGTCCCCAACTGTGAGAAACTCCATACTCAGTGATCCTAATTCACATGTTCACATAGATTATAACGAGTGCCAGTCTTTGGACAATCAACTACTTTGTGTATCTTACTATTTTCTAAAAGGGGTTGATGGAGCACCAGTCCATTTGCTGTTCGTAATTGTTGGTTGTAGGCCGGTGGTGTTGTATTTGACATATCATTAGTCATTACCTTATTCGAGAAGTTCCCTGGCTGACAATCTGTGCATTCTTCTTTCCAGGAGCGCATCACCTAGATTTGAGATCTTCAACTCCCTACGATCCTGACTGGCTGGTGCAACAGAGGGCATCTGAGATCAGGCTGATTGAAGGTTGGATAAATGATTACAACCGAGTAAAGGTCTCAGCTTTCAGTATGTGAATTGCGAATGATGAAGGGTTGAGCTCGCTGAGAATATTCACAATTACACATTCTGGAACACCATTTGACTTGTTATGTAACCTCTAGAGACCTATATGCATATTTACCCAAGTCATTAACCTTGTGTGGCTTGTCAGGCCAGAAAGAATAGGCTGTGAAATTTCTTGCTGAGATATGTGCTTCCCTTTGAATCTTTAACAATTGGTACATATGTTTCGTGCTGGAATTTGTGTTATAACTTATGGAGTACAAGTTTTTTTTATAAAGGCGTTGTATTGTACTCGTACTAATCTGGCGCTGAACTGTTCTGGCTAACGCATGTACATACTGCTACATCCACTACAATTCTGAGGCTCTTCCCTCAATGGGAGGCGTTTTGAAACGATGTACTCCTTAGGGGCTTTTGGTCAAACAACACATAACAGATTTTTTTTGTTAGAGCACACCTAATTTAACAAATCTTGTCAAACAAGACCTAATAAACTCTTTTGATTTGTCATAATCCTTATGCTACACCAGTACACCTTATGTTGACTTCATCCGTTACCCACCCATCCCTGCCCCTTAGCAACCCATACCCGCCCCCCTTACTCACCCATTACCAATCTACAACCACCTAGGAATTTTTGATGAAACAAAGAGAAGAAAAAATGGGTGAAATTGGACAATTGGAGGACAAGAATCAAAGAGAGAAAAAGTGTTAGAAAAGGGGGGAAACTTGGTCACATGTTAATTATGTGGGTTAGGAGCAGCAATGGGCGGGTAAGGGCAGCAATGTGGTGGGTAAGAGGCGGCAATGGGTGGATGAAGAGAATTCAACATCAGGGGTGTACTCTAACAAAACAAATGCTTTTAGGTGTAGTTTGACAAAATTATATGGTATTTAGGAGTGATATGACCAAATATAGAAGAGTGATCATGTACATTCAACCTTTCATTAGATAATGAGGCTAATCATTTACCCATATCATCAATTGCAACACTCATTAGTCATTAGTTACAAACTTAACCAGATTAATTGTTTTTTTTTATTATTATTGAAATCAACCAAATGAAAAGTTGAGTGTCTGTGATTGAGAGAGTGACCATAGTATCGCCCCCATGTTAAATTGGAGTGTCAATAGTCGTTTTCTTTAAAAGCGCACAAAAAGTGTAGAAATGATTGGGGTACCCGTATAGTCGTACTCCCTCCATTCATTTCCAAACTTCATGTTGCTTTTTACACAAAGTTTAAGAAATGAATTAAAAATTATTAAAAGCACCTGTGAAAGGGACATCTAGCACTCAGGGGGCCTCTCATTGGCTAAAAAGTTACTAAAACTGGAAACAGGAAGTTTGATAGTGAATTCCCTTAAAAGGAAAACAGGAAGCTTGGAAATGAATGGAGGAAATATGTCTCTTCTCGACCCCTCCCAAAAGGAGCCGGAGGTTTGCCTGTTTTGGATTCAAAATCCCTAATTTTGGCATTCATTTTGAATTTCGCGGTTGAGAAGAGAGAGAAAATACACAGAAAAAAAACGTATGAAACACGATACATACGAGTACTCCACTGAAGAATCTTCAGAGAAAAAGCGCGCGAAATTTCGCTCTTTCCTTGTTCATCTTCCCCTAATTCGCTCGGTATCGATTCTCTCTCTCTCCTCGTTTCTTTCAATCTTCATCCTCTTTCATTCAATTTTCGCACTTTTTAATTGATTTTCATCATCTTTAACCTAACTTGTACTATATTAGTTGATTAAATGTGATGTTTCTGTAATTTTTTTTGTTGAAATTTTGTCTGAGATGATTTCTGAGTGATATTTTGTCAAACAATGAATTCGATTCCGAGGAATCAACCTAATTTTGCTAGAGGAACACATTTGATCATTTCAATTTTCCTTTCACAGAATCTATTTTGTGGTAGAATTCTCAATTTTGGGGAAATATTACACGAGACGAAGAATTCGGCATCGTTGATTGAAAAGTTTGATTAATTAGGGTTTATATTGCTGGAACATTTGATATGTTATTAGGCAAATTTACGGAGGTAATTAGGAAACATCGTCGCAGAGTATGCGAAATTTACTCCGTACTTATTAGGAGGTGATTGGTGGATTTAAGTAGAGTAGAAGAAAGATTAGGTGAATTGGTGGAAATGTCTTTCTGTAATGTTGCTTAATTAAGTATTGCCTTGAATGATGCGTTGTTCAAGCGTAATTTAGAAGAAAGCTTTGGCGTTCTTATGGAGTAGTTCATAAGGATAATGTGGATAACGATGAAAATTTGAATCTTAGAAGAGGCGGAATGGTTGAATTTTGTCTCTTCACTGCGGGTTATAAGTATTGCCTCTAGTGATATGTTATTTGATTGTAATTTACTGTAGGTGCATCGTAATTTACTATGATTTCAAGGAGGGGATAGGTGCATTTCAGTATAATAGAAGAAAGCTTTAGGATTCTTATGTACTGTAGCTCATAAGAATAATGGAGATCGTGATGACAATGCCTATTGAAATTTTATTAGAGGTGCAATGGTGGAAAATTCTGTGGGTAATGGGGTTTAGTTAAGTATTGTAGTTTACTAGTGGTGCATAGTAATTTAGTACGATCCCAGGGAGGGGATAGGTACATTTTAGTATAATATACGAACGGTTAGGGTTCTTATGTAGTTGACAAGAATAATGTTGAAGACGATGAATATTTGAATTTTCAGATAGTGAAAATGTGAATGGTGAAATTCTCTTTCTGTAATCGCGTTTAACAAAGTGTTGCCTCTAATGATACGTTAGTACATCGTAATTTACTAGAGAAGTAGTCCATTGTTCCTGATGTCCAACTTACTTGACTAGCTCACTAGGAGTGTGGTGGTCTTTTTGATGCATGCGCAAGATTTTAGACCATAAGCAGTGAACATACTGAAAGTTCATGGTTACCATGAAACTGGTTGATCTTTGTTGTGCTTGCCTATATTATTATCACTTACGCTTATCAAGTTAAGACTTGTTCTGGTGCTTGCAAGTTATTGAACTCGATTAGAGCATATGCTATGTTGGTGTTATTAGACTCATCAAATGCATCAGTTTATTTATTGATATGTTGGGACTTGAGTCGTTTGTGTTTCGGAATTCATCATCTTATTCTTGGAAGAACATACTCTATGTCCTATATTACATTCAAGCGTGTTGTTTGCTTGTCTTGTTCGCCCCTCCTTGTGCTAGTGTGAACCCTTTTCCTTCAAAATGAATAAATGATTAGTTGCAATCTTTTAAACTATCGTTCATGCATAATACCTTTGCTATGTATCATTTATATTATTCTGAGATAACACATGTTTTAAAATAGATTGATATTCCAAGGATCCTCACCTAGTTATCAGATAAGGTTCCTTCCTTCATTTAATGAAGTTTATGTACGGTGGATAGTCTTCTTGATATAGCAAATGCCTCAAAGCCGTGCAATCCTTCTTTAGGCCATTTATTTGAAATGCGTGAGTGATACTCTAACCTGCTTTGTCCGATTTCGCAGGGCTTGGTGGTAGTGAAGCTATCCTGGCATTAGTTAAGTGTTGCTGGAGTATCATTGTAGTATGAGGCAATGAAATCCTTGTCTCTCTAAGGCCATTATTTGCCTGGACTGGAAGTCTTTCTTTCTGGAGGAAGGCTGCTATCTTTTGCGATGTAAATATCTGTGGCATGGTGATTCGATAGGAAAGCACAAGATGACCATTAAACCTTGAAGACTCTTAATATCTGGCATATGAACTTATGGAGGGGATGGTATGGTCCGGACTCCATGCTTTTATTTTTCTGCAGTTTGTACCTAATTGCTCATGGAGCTGGCTATTTAGATTTTCTGATTTTAGCCACTGCACGTTTTTTCTATGTGAAATGTGACGCAATTTTCTTTTGATTGAACAGATGTACCTTGCTTGTGTGTCCATATTTTCTCTAGCTAATTTTCAACATTGCATTAAGAACATTCTGCAGTTTCCCTTAGCTAGGTAGCTGTTTAGTCGTGTTCTTCAATTTTCCATTTGTATTTTTTGAGGGAATGGGGGGTGGGGATGTTCTTTCATGCAACCTATTATGCATTATTAAAATGTATGGTTGTCTTCTCCCCTGCATGCCTGGAAGTTCTTCAGTAGACTGGCAGTGTGGGCAATATTCTGGAGCTCGCTTTGCAAATTGTTTCAAAGCTTTAGTTTCTTGGTTTGCTGGTGGAGTTGGTACCAATAGCTCCTTTCTGATTGTAAGAACCAGCAGAACTTCTTCATCACTATTGTGATTAAACTATAGGCTTAACTGACCGGTGCTACGCAGGCAGTCTGTTTGCCTTAAAGCTTTTGGAGCACCTCAACCAATACTAGAATAGGCGGTTACTTCTTCGAAAAATGTGTCTGTGGGGATAAGGAAACAAGTCTTGTTTATGCTGCACTATCTCTTTGTGCGGTGTCTCAATGAACTACTTGTCCCCAGTCGCCAAGACCTCAGGAAGAGCTTCTGGACACCAATGTGACTCAGACTGTTCGACCAGTTAGAACTTAGGAGTATCTGATACTGCACCCTAGTCCTACGATTGTTCAAAGCTGATACCTTTTTTCCTATATCCATTTAGGATGTTGCATATAATTCTTGGGAGATTCCAGTTAGTGAATTGGATAATTGGACTAACAGAGGTGAGCGCGTTATAAGTTATGAATTTCCATTCATTCTCTTGGCCTGCATCAGGGTTGTAAGTTGTTTAGGCTATTAATGTAGAGAAGGCCAACCGCCAACAAGCATGGTCCTTGACAAAATTGCTTGTGTTGCCTGAACTCAACTTCACCACACTTTCTGGTATGTTTCAGTTTATATAATTGGAGTATTGGACCATAGGGCTCTTGGGTTCAAAATTTTCATTCTATCTGTACATAGTACCTATTATCCCGAAATATGGAGTATCCTGTAAGAACCAGGACATTCATAATTTTCAAGTCAATGTCACAAACTTATATATAATGAAGGAATGGTCCTGTTATGCACTCCTACTATGAGAATGCAGTCTAAGTAAGATCATGAACTACTTGCTGCTTGTAGCGTGGGATTTGTTAAGACCTTTTCATTACTAGAAGCGAAGTGAACCCTAATACCTGAACAGGTCTAATATTTCAGAGTCACTTATTTGTTTATAAAAAGCATGTTTTACTGGTGAAGTTGTGCCTATTTTACATTTTCAACTGCAGCATTTTGTTATTGGATGTAGTAATAGGGTCATATATACGTCCCACACCTTTTGTGCACATTGCACTCCATCTATGTTGAGTTGTTGACTTCTCTTCAGGGGAGCCTTGAATTCATCTTGATCTTTAGGTTTTTGTCTAACATCTACCCTGGTAAGGGGGTGATTTCGTAGTGCTAGGATACCACCACATGCTACAGGCTACAAGTTATGATAATTGGGGACAGACAAGAAACATGAGTGTCACTAATACTTCTGCCGGTCTGAACCAAATTTAACGTTACTTTTTCCCCATTAGTTACGTAAACAATACCAGACATATGCAAATAAGTGGATTAGTAATTGCAAACAAAGACTTAGTATGTAGGTTCCACCATTAACAATAATGTTACATTTCATCTGGATTGGACCAAATTGATAAGTGTTACATTTGGCGTGGATTGGAAAGAGTACTGAAGAAATGTTCATCGAATCCAATCGAAACTAGACATCAGCTTGGGCCTAACATCTTTTTCTATCTCAATAATTATTACAACTGTCCCTTATTGTTTTTAAGATGAAAGCTGCTTATATAATTTTCTTCTAAGGTTTGCCAGATTTCTTTCACCAAGGATGTCTGTCTTTTGTCTCAGACTCTCAGTGCTTATTAGACTGATCTTCCAGTTTCACCGTTTTCAGACTCTTGGGTTACGACAAATTCCTATTCGATTCATGTTATTGGCGACGTATCATTTTGGGATTGAGACTTGGTTGTTGTTGGGTGAGATTAGGGTGTGATTTACCTTTTTCACATTTCTCAGTTTCTATTCTTTGAGTATTATAGTATTAGTACCCAGGCCACAATTTTTCCTATTAGATTAGGGGTTTCCAACAGTTCATTCCCAATGGAGCCAAAGATATGCTGTTCTTTGTCTATGGCATTCATCAGACCAAATCCAAATCACTCATGCAACGCTTTGATTTTTTATTTTATTAAGATTACCAGATGATCATCCCATTATTTAGTTATTTTCAGGGGAAAAACTGCATACGTCCGACTTCCCTACCCGGCTTGAAATAGAGGTTTGATGTTGAATGACCAACTATACGAGATAGTGGTTTTTGGTTGTTCTATTTGTTTAATATGAATGTGTGACACTAGGTTAGAGTTACAAGATCTCATCTATTCTTTATGAAGGTTTTTTTTATTATGTTTTTCTTTTCTTTCTTAAAGTTATATATGTAATAGTATGTATATAACATTATAACTTAATGGCTTCTGTGAGTAAGGTGTAGTTGCATAGACTATGTAGAGTCATAGTGTTATTAGAAACTTTTGAGATGACTAAAATGGTGTAGGTAGATGTAGTGAATTCTGTCTTCAGTAGAAAATAGTCAGTAATGTGGATGAGGATGTCAAAGGTGTTGAACAACTCCAGTGCAATGTGCATATATGACTAGGGTTATGATTTGTGGCTTTGCACATTTATAGAAGTTAAGAGCCTATAATAATAGCCACATTAGGGGGCTTTTTGAAGGCAACAAATTGCTACATATCCTTTACGACTAAACTCAATTACCCCAGATTGCCATTCTATTGATTACTTTTATAATTGGAGGGCTGAACTTTTTAACATTAGAAACAATTATTTGAAGCTTGTATTGTAAGGCACATAATCTTAGATTAATTATTGCCCCTTTGCATGTAAGGATGACTTAATTTGTTGCTCTAGAAGGAAACATGTTATGTTGCATGAAACTATCTACTGTACTGTCATATTCCTCTCAGTACAGAGAGTAATAAGATAATTACCATAGTAGCTAGAGGCTAGAGCAGCTTATGATTCTCGTGCATGCCTTAATATATGTCTGGCGGCCTACTTGCCACAGGATGAGTAGACTAAGCAACACCTGGTTAATCTAATGCTCAAAAAGCCGAGATTTAGGCAAATTAATACTCTTTAAGTTAATCTATAATTATTTTACTTGCCACTGTCTGTGGTAGTTTAGGCACCATTATGAAGAATTTGTTTTATATTATAAGTAATGTTGATTGAGCTTAATAGGATTCTGATGCTGATTTGCATTTCTCACTGCACTGCTCAGTACAAATCCAGAACATCCAGCATTCCGTGGGGACCGGAAGTTCAATGGGACGCAGCCGAAAGCAAAAGCTAGTGAGCCACAATAATCCAGTTCTAATGTCCCAGAATCAAAAGGTTGGCCTTTTATTCTACCTTACTTTGTATGCTCAAGCTGTTTTCTTTCCCCAATCATCATATCGTTCCGCCTGCATTGTTTTAATATGCGTGTGTGAGCATGAATGGTGTGATCCTACTTGTGAAATTTTGGTTGCATTGGAGTTCCAAAGGTCATTCATCAATCTTCTTTTTTGACCCTCTGTCAACCTTTGTAGGCCTTTGTTGGGTTGAGAGGACACCAGTGCGGTGCCTCTCAATGATGTTTTTTCGCTTTGGTCCTCTTAGTGCTTCCTTTGATAGAGACCTCTAACTCGCATTTTAGAAATTTTGCATGCTGATGGCTGTGATATACGGCTTGTTTCCTCAACCTTGTGGTCTTGTAGATCCCCTGTTTGAGACTGTGGATTGACTTTGTCTAGATTTGTTTTAGCTTCTAGATACCTTTGTGAAGACCTACTTGGATGTCGTACAACAGGTTGATGATTGCGACCGTGAACTGTTTCACCTATAGTGCTCTAAAATTATGCACGTAAAACTTCTTAGAGAACAAACGGCCCTAATATTCTATGACGTTTCATGTTACACAGCCCTAAATTCTCTTACCAGTCTTAAGATTAAGGCTCGTCTATGAAAAACCTAACCCATATCCTAGATAGAACCTCAAATTGCAAGTGTCATACATGCATGTTTTCATACTGGCTCTGAAACAAAGGTACATTGTGTACTGTCTAGAACAGAAGTTTCTGCAGTCTAGCAAAGTTGTTTTATGTTTATTTCATCCGGTGTTTATAAATGTAAGCACATCAAGTTCAACTTCCTCGAAAGCGTATGGAAAGATGTTAATACTAATCTGGGTCCAATGTGGTTCACTTTAAACTTTACCAAATTTAGAGATCCTGATTGAGGGACTAAAATAGTATGCAATAGGTAGTACCTACTAACCGAAATTGGTTGGCGTGCACGCTATGTTCTCTCATTTCTTAAACAAGTGGTGAAGGGTTCAATTCTCGACCTTAGTGAATAGAGCAACAAATATTAAAAGGTTTCATCCATTAAATTGACTATATAACCTGAAAGGTAATTGTCAATATTGTCGATGTGGGATACTGCGAGACTGTAACAATGAAAATAGGCAGTAACTACTAGCTAGGGAGGACTTAATCATAGTGTATATCTGTCTTTTCTTCTTCATTTGTTCAAACCCTTTATGCTCTGGACAACCTTTTTAACTCTTTGTTGGGCTGATGAGACACACCACTTTGGGTGTTTGCCAATGATGGTTTCCCCATTTGGCCCCTCAAAGTGTACCCCTTGCTACGACCTATTTTCGTTCTATAAGGAAATTATTGGAGTATGGAGATGATATAATTTGCTGATGTCTCACATGATGTTTTGGGTGATGGTATTATTTCCTAAAAATACATACTTTCATTCTGGAGGAATATGGGGAACTAATCTATTTATTTATTCATTTATTTTTATTGTGGGGAATAAAAATACCATGAAAAATCAGAAACTTAATGTGAAAACTACTAAAATGCGCATATAAATTTGATGTGAATATATACTCGTATATTCAGGAGACTTTGACAAAAGGTGTCATATTTGTCACCTCATTTATATAAACTCCAATAGTAGTATAGTATAAGATTATGATTATTACTTCAGTAAAAATAAGATTGTCTGTTGCATGCTTACAGAGGATCGAACTTGTGATTACTCCGTGTATTAATTTTGGAAGAAATTTCAATTTTTGTTTAAGTTATTATTGGCTGGAAGAGTTCTATTGGCTATCCTTTTGCTTTGTAAACTGAGCTATTTCAAAACACTCTTTCCTCAAACCTCACCGTACGACACTACTCATGATATTCATGGGTATAGTATGTCGACTTTTATTGCTAAATTGTGACGGATTCATATGACGAGATATGCTAGTTCATCTTCTACTAAAACTTTGTCGTTCGGTGTGCTCTTTTCGTTTTCCTTCTTTCTTCTCCTTCAATACTAGTATAAAACCACTGCACACCCTTATCTTATTTTTGTGGAAGAGAACAAGAGGAGTTGACTTTTGATGGATGATACTTCAAATCTTATAATCATGACCATTCATGCGTAGAAGTATGACCACAATGTTTTAATATTGAGATATATTAGGTAAACAATCACTTAACTCTATTATAGTCCTCTTCTATTCAATAATATGTGTTCAAGAATTTGCCAAAGAGTTGTATGAAGAAGAACCTTGAGTCCATTGATCTTGGAGATCGTATCTTAAGCTATACCCTTTGATGATTGTACATTTTGGATTTTATGCCATTACACCTAGCTAACCATGATGATAGGACAAGACACCATACACTTATTTTTAGAGAGTACAATAATCTGGATTAGAAGTCCTATTGCTTAGGTTGGACGAATGAAATCATTATGATATAGATGTGAGTTGATAAGGTTTTAAAATGATATTTTGAGATCACAATGTAAATTTCGTATTCTGTTATATGTAGAAATCAAAAGAACTTATTGATTAGGATAGGTTACGGGTTACCCGTATTCATAATTATGAATTTTATTTCTTTTGAGCTTGAATTTGTGTATCTCTAATTGTTGGAGTTTAGGTGTCTGAGCGAAGTAGTAGTACCATTACTTTGTTACTAGTAATCTAGTACTCCCGGCCATGCCACCAAGCTAATAGACGATAGATTAAAGTATATGGAGAAGTGTTTAATAGAAAAGATATGCCCAAGGAGAGCGATGATGAGGTAGATGATTCAGAACATTCCAAATAATTTCTTACTCTATCAATTCAACAGATATGTATTAGGAAGTTCAATATCAATTCTCCTACTTTTTTATTTGACATATAGTTATTCTATTTCAATCCTTTCCATGTAACTTTCGCATGAATATCGACCTATAAGCTCTCTGAAATGGACAAAAATGTCTTTATTTATGCAACTTGCGCATGATTTTTATTTGAAATGGACAAAAATGTCTTTATTGTTATTTTCTTTCATTGAAAACCTACTTAGAAATGTGCATGGTATGAAGTCCAACAATTAACAAAACCACAAAGATAAACAAAAAAACAATGAAATAAACCTTAAAAACAAGGGGTAAGTGAGTCAGTGTATGATTATGTAGGATTCAATAATGAGAGCGTTATGGGCAGGACCGGGTGTGGTGTGACCTGCTGACGTTGGAGGCCGTGGGTTGGAAAATTGTGCGGCTTCTGGTGCAGTCTGCAGGTAGTAATGTAGTAATAGTAAACCAACGCGTGCGCAATGATTTGAGGTGACGAGCTGTCCTTTTTTTATTTGGGGAAGAGGGACTCACCGACTCAGATCACGACGCTTCTCATCATGACTTATGAGCCATTTTTGATTTGCGTGGGTTGGGTTGGACCTACTCGTCCTTCTCAATATATCTCGTATCGTTTATGGTTAACCATGGGATCGGAGTACATGAGTAATGAGTGATTGTGAGTGTTAGTTGAATATTCAAGCACAATTTAAGGAAACGTGTCTCTTAAGTACAAGGCTCTCAAGCACCAAAATGTATGTGGGTCTCATGTAAATTAACTAGATTTTCGTGTTTAAAAAAAAAGACAAAAGGTCATGGACTCATGGTAATTTAACTAGCTATAGTGTTTTATCTTTCATTGTGGAAGGAGACACCATTTTGGTATCTTAATGTCAAAAAAAAAAAAAAAAACTAACAATGTGTTATTGGTATAAGAAGGGTTACCATTAATATTAGTGTTCATGGTTGATCCGATGTGAATTCGGCTTCTCGTAGCTTGCCTTCCTACAGGTTCCCTTACCGACCTAGTGACACACCAACCACGCCCCTTCCCTTTCTCCGATGAGGAGTTGCTCCATTGAGTAATGGGAAGCGGGCAACTTGAAAGCGTTGAAAGAATTCAGAAATAAAGATGGACATGGAGTAGTATTAATCTTTGCCACAGTAAAGATAAAGTATCAAGGCTCTTTTTTATTGTTAGCATTATCTCCATGGTCTAAGTGAAATGATCTACACACGCGTATCTCATGGGACATGAATGCACTCTAAGTGTATTACACTGGGATGTGCCTGGATCATTTTATTTGGACCGTGGAAATATTAATTGCTCTGGCGATGGGTGTTCATGGATGTGCGATTCTCAAATTAGTTTTTCATTTTGGGTCATCTATAACTTCTATATTTTTCAACGTAGGGGTAAGACTTGTCTATATCCGAATGTTTCTTATCTCGTCTTCTAACGAGAGTCTTTGAGGCGTTGGAGTGATAATATTGTTGTTTGGTCTTAGTACTAACTTCATAGAAAGGGGAGGGAAGGCATGCTCTTGATTTAAGACCAACATTTTTACATGTTTGATTTACTTCATCTGTGTGAAATTATCAAAAAAGATGATAACCATGCATGGTCCGTGGTCCCTTTGTGGTTTCTCCGTTTGTCCATGAAGTGCAGACGTGCGTGCAGTATAAAAGGTGTCAAACGTTAGATGCCATATTTGTGAAGTTAGTAATGGAGTGAAAAACTGAACTCTTTCAGCAATGTTTAGCAGCGTCTGTGGGCTCGCTAGTCAAGGTTGTCTCCACTCTGTGCTGTTTTGACCATCTTTATTATTTATATATAGCTCAGTGTAGCTGTAGTAATATGTTCAGGACTCAGGAGTAGGACTGTGCTGATAGCTTTTACTGTCATCGTCCCACACGAGTGGAGACAATTTTTTTTTTTTTTTTTTTTTTTTTTTTTTTTTTTTTGAGAATAGTGATAAGTTAAAGACAAACGTGAATAGCTTTGGGGTAGTCATGAATCATGATGTGCATGGATTTTTCTTTTGAACCTTTTTTGTTTTGTTTTGTTTTTAGAAAGCTTGAATTGGTTGCCTTTGTTTTTCCTAGCTTCTTATGCATTATACTATATTCAGGGAGGGAAATTTGAATAAAAGTATGTTTATTTGGAGAAAATTACTCTGATTTGCAGTGATGTTTTGTTTTCGTTTACACTATTTGTGCAAAGATTGCTACGTGTTAATTTATCACCTTAATATATTTGTCGAAAAATGGTATCAATCCTTAGATATTTGGGAAGAAGTGGAGTTTGGATGATGGAAGAGAAGGAAATGAATTGGAGGGATCATCTCGCACATATGTAAAGACTATGATCGAACTACATTGAAACTTTTTTTTTAGGTCGCACATTGAAACTTGATGCCAGGGGAACTAGGATATAAGATCACTGAAGTAGTTTAGTTTGACTTGCTTTATTGCCTACATTTCTAATACTAACAAAGTAACAAGTAGGAATATAGCAACATGAAACATAGGTTTACCTATTTTCGATTAGATATTTTCCTCGTTTCAATTGACATTCAACATCTATTGGGGATACTTTTCGTTTGATAGATTTTAATTGAGAAAATGACTTCTCTCGAAATAGGTATATTACTCCTGTTCCATTTGAATTTCTCATCTACTTGCAATGAAATGATCGGTCTTAGTTTTTCTATATCAATATTTAATTCTTCATGAATAGTTTTATACACTCCACTACCATCTCTTTTAAGAAACCCACTTGCAAATGTCTACTGTAAATCATTGTATAGTTACTCGTTTTGCCTTCTTGTGTCATTTTCGTATTTATATCTCAAATGCCTACTACGATTTATAAGAACGGATGAAAGGTACCCTGAAACCCTAAGAATAGATTTGCCAAACATGAAACACCCTTTGGTGTTTGCTTTGAACTCTATTATAATTGTCTTCTTCTTTTTCCTTTTTTTTTTTTCCAAGTAAAAAAAAATGAATTGGAAGGTCTAATCAAATCGTGTTGTAAAGGAAGGGATCTTAAAAGATCGATCATAAAAGTTTGACGACACCCAAGAGTTAGTTGGGCAATAAATACCTCTCTCACGTTCGCGTCCCCATGCCGTCATGCAGTGTGGTTATCACACGTGGACACCATAGTGATTCCCATGCAAAGATAAAAATAAAAATGTCAATTAAATTAGATTATTCTGGTTGCTCCTTGCAATCATTGGTCTGCCACTGTATATGGACCACCCGCACGAGTGGTATGCCATTAATTAACTTTCTTTTTCCTACCGTGGTAAAAAATTATTCAACTCCTTTGGTCTGAACTTTCTACTATTGGTTGGAGCTCAACAGTCAACTCCTAATAAATTCACAATTGCTAGTTTTGCTACCTTTCCTATGCAACTGCAGTAGTAAATTTGAGTCTATGACACTGATGACGGACTAAATATTGATTTACTCTTTATGTTAGGAGTAATAAATTATCTACAGTGTAGTGTACTATACAGATGAAAAGGCAGGAAAAATGTGTTGGGTTAATACTGATGATGTCTTTATTGTTTTCTCGGATTCTTCAGCGCTCATGTGTAGTGCCCCGTGCATGTTTATCTAACTAGTGTTTCTGCCTTTACTATTGTGATTCATTCAAATAGTAACTAATAAGGTTTAGTTTTGGTTAGGGTTGTCCCTGTATTATTTGCACCTAAATGAGACATGAATTATACATCTATTATAATATACCAGTCTAGAATAGACTATCACACATGAAAAACCTAAGGTATGAAGTAGCCATAATGGCGTACCACACACACGGACGCCGGAGTGTAGTATGTTTTCTCAGCGAGGAGAGTTTAACAAATTAAGCGACCACCACAACCTCAAACCTAGTGTATTATGCTTAGTTGCAAAGTTAATTCTTAGCCATGAGGGCCTTTCTACCTTTTAAGGCTAGTATTCTTCACTTGATGTTGGTAAACTTGAGCCTGATTACCCTGCTACCCTACTGTTGGCTCTGATGACTATTAATCAGTTTAGAATTGCCCACCATACTAGAAGCTAGAATCACAATAAAATCTACCGACTTGTGAAACTTGAAATAGGCAACTACAGCCAAATTGCAAGAAAAGAATTGATTGAGAAAGAGTGAAAAGTTATTATCACTAATCACATAATCGCTCATATCCTATCTTCTTTTTGTCTTTAGTGTTATTCCATCATGTTGCTTGAGATATAGACGTATTATGTTATGTACTGATGTACCCATGCGTGTCTTGAACTCATGATGCATCATTTTCTTTTTTTGTTTCATTGTTTAGGCTAAACTTGTATGTTTGCTATACTATTTTCAATTGAACTTCCCGAATCTCTATTGGTTAGCTCGCATTGATTTTTTTTTTCTTTCTATATTTCTCTATCATTTGTGACTATTGTGGTTTTTGACCACACATTGTTTGTCATATATCAATCCCCACATCGTATTATACCTTTAAAACGTGCAATAAGAAACTGGAAGAAGATAGATTTAGAAGGCATACACTCTATGTTGTTTCTTCCTAATGAACTTGTTTGTTATAGATAGAATGTACCTTACAAACTTAAGGAATATATTTTGCTACTGCGTTATAACCGCGATATAAGTTTATGGTTATACTTTAGTTATTGTGCATTTGCTCACATGACTCAGTTTACAAGAAACGTGTCTTCAATTAAACAATCTTAATGAGAAATCAGAATGACTAAAAGAACAATCTTCATTTACTACTTTTGGTCGCGATAATTTACATAGTAGTGAATCTAATATTTAAATTTTGTAGGTTTATGCGAGTTCTCGTGACGCTTGAAAAGAGGAAGCAAAGCAAAGATGTAAGGAAGAGACTAGAGAGAACAGGTAAACAATCCCTTCTGGCTTATCCTAGTTCTAGTTCACGCATATTCGACGCATTTGGATCTTCTATTTGGTTTATTTGCTGATTAATCTTGGTTTGGTATTGAGGGGGTAACGTACTAACGTGATTGGGTCCTTGTAAGCGTATTTGAGATCCTTTTTAAGTTCTTCATAATGTGATTCAGGCCACTTAGCAGGCCCGCTGCCTTTCCTTTTTCTGTTGAACCATGTGAAATTGTGGAGAGAGAACCTGCCAAGAAATAGACGGCTAATTAGGGAGTTATTCCCACGTGAAGGCCAACAAATGTTGGATATAGTTTTTTGTGGGATTGTAGGATATAGTTGGCCAATCCATTATTTTGCTACTTTGGCGAAGCCGAGGAATTATACAATTACAACATCATCTTTGTGTCCTAAAAATTTCCGTGTTTAAAGTAATAGAGTGTTGTATGCACGCATCTTTATTGATGTGTTAATGATATGAATATATTGTACCAAATGACCTAGATATAAATTTGTTGACTGATTGTAGTTTCACACTATAAGGATCGAGTGCATTTTAGGGACTGTTGTTGCATTATTGCAGCATATTCCCTTCCGAGGGATTACATGTTTAATTGTGAAAATTCTCTTCTGTGGGTATTGCTTTATTTAAGACAATAATTGCTCCATAATTTTACCCTAGCTGGAAAGCCTTACCAAAATTTTGTGATTTATATTAGGGTAGCAGAAAGTTACATTTTGCGTATGGAGAAGGTACCCTCTTATATGATATATTGTACATGCTTCTAGGGAAGCCTTTGTTGATCCCAGCACATTTAATTATATGCTGCTTCTGATAGATGTGCTATCATTGCTCAACCCGGGACATTATTGGAGCTAGATTGATCATCGTAGGCTTATTGGGGTCATTGGCCAGCAAATCATGAATAAATTGGATGAGTTGCTCAAATCAAATTAAAATAAGAAAGATTCATGTCTGAATCAAACAAACACAGCTCTTGGCTGGACAGTTTAAAGAGCAACATCTTTTCTCATATTGAGTACTTAGCAAGCTTGTAAGTATGAAGATCAATAGATCATTACTTACAGGTGTAGACGGTAGAGTCAATGTGGTTGTTCAAATGCTAAGGCTCGGCTCTAAATGAAAAGAACGGATGGAGCATTCCGTGGTTACTTAGATTTTTTAAGTTGCTAGACTAAATCGGATGAAGCAAACAATTTGTTGTGAGCCTGTGACTAGATTACCATGTCTGACAGGAACCAGAATGTCTTACATTTGGTTTACATAGAGTATGAATTAAACTTAAAGAGAAAAGCAGGGAAAGAAAACAAAAGTGAAAGGGAAGGACATGCCAAATTAAACTTCTTACTTTGACTGTATTGATTGCTATTGAATGATGGAAGATACAGAGAGAAAACTGGCCCCCTGCTAGCTAATAAGCTTAATCTCAAATATATTTGATGTATAAGTATAATGAGGTTTGAGTGATGAGGGCCTCACAAACTATAATCTCTGCATCATACTATCATTAATTTGGCAGTCACTCGTGCAAAAGGCCGAGCCACATGTCCTTTTAGCAGACCCTTGGATGGCTAAATGTGAATTTTACCATTGGTTGTTAGGCCATTATTTTAATCATAAGAAAAGGAGAGTACACTAAAGTAGATTTCTTAATCTTTTAATTAAAGTAGTAATAGAACTCGTCCTATCTGGTTATTAACACAAATTTAAGGGTATTATTGGAGTTATGTATTAGCATATTTTTTGATACTTCTTATGCATCTTCTCTTGTTCGTTATGGTGTTTTTCAGGAGGTCGATAATTTAGTTTTTTGGGAAAAATACAATAATTGTGATCATACTTTAGCTAAGAAAAATATGAAAATATTGTATGCTCATTCTGATAACATTCATTTAGTAGTGGCTACTCCTTGTTGAAATTCCTTCACTCCAGTAGGACATTTTATAAAAAAATAATTAGAATTATTATGTGACTAAAATGGTAAAGTTGCACCACAGTAACAAATTGATTTACGTTTAATCTTGGAGTAAATCAAGAAAAATTATCTAGAGATACTAATTTCAATTTTTTAAACAGATTTTTTTTCCTTCTGAAAAACAAAAGAAAAAAAAAAAAATCTGAAATTACCATTTCTTAGCAAAATCTTCCCATTTGTCATCCTTTTCTTGATTTGGGCTACTTGAGACTTAAAATATATAACAGAGAAAGCAGCTTATAAAAGGCCATGACAAGTTCCAAATCTTTTCATTTAACATATGCTTCTTGTTCTTAATTTTCTTTTGCTTCCTCATCTCAGCTCTAACCTTGTCTTCGTTCCTCTGGTGTGTTCTGCTGCTTCTTGAACACATCTTCCAAACCAGAGGAGCAAAAGCCAAGGACAAATCTAAGTCAGCTTTTTTACTTCCATTTTTATATGCACTCAAATCTTGCATAAAACTACTCAGAAACCAATGTCTGACTTTGAATTTTTCTTGTACCTTCTTCCATTAGTTTTAACTTTGTCTTGGATACTCAACTTCTTTAAAACTAAGAAACCTCCCCTAAATCTCCCACCAGGCAAAATGGGTTTGCCTTTTATTGGAGAAACTATGGGGTACTTGAAGCCTTACACTGCTACCACCATAGGAGTGTTCATGGAGGAGCACATTGCAAGGTATAATAGGAAGATTACACACTTTTATTACATAAAAAAATAATTCTATTTTAGGGGCAGAGGATTGCATACATTGGCCTGCTAAACATGTCATACTTCGTATACTATGTTGCTAGGACTACACTACGTATTCGTGTATATTCCGTACCCATGTCCAAGTGTCGAGTATCTGACACAAACACTTGAAGAAATGAGTAACATAATTCATATGTCTAGTGATAGAAATCATAGGCTTATATTATATTATACTCTTTTTTTTTTGTGCTTACAGATTTGGGAAAATATACAAGTCAAATTTGTTCGGAGAACCCACCATTGTATCTGCGGATCCTGGTCTGAACCGGTACATCCTCCAAAATGAAGGGAGATTGTTTGAATGTAGTTATCCTAAAAGCATTGGTGGGATACTTGGGAAGTGGTCTATGCTGGTTTTGGTGGGAGACATGCACAGAGACATGAGAAGCATTTCTCTCAACTTCTTGAGCCAAGGTAGACTAAAGACTCATCTTATCAAAGAAGTTGAGAAGCACACTTTACTTGTGCTTAGTTCATGGAAAGAAAATTCCTCCTTCTCTGCTCAGGATGAAGCCAAGAAGGTAATTTTTCACTAAGAATACATGTAAAAGTTCTAAATGATGAGATTTATTAACTCATTTGGGCATTGTTTTCTGGGTTTCTGTAGTTCACATTCAATTTGATGGCAAAGCATATTATGAGTTTGGATCCTGGGGAGCTAGAGACTGAGCAGCTTAAGAAGGAATACATTACTTTTATGAAGGGTGTAATATCACCTCCTTTGAATTTTCCTGGAACTCCTTACAGAAGAGCTCTAAAGGTACTTTATCATCACTAAAACAAAGATGGTTTTTTTTCCTGCCACGTGTTAGCCGATCCCAAATCATTTTTGGATTACGACTTTGCTAGTTTATTGAAATGTGTTTTGGGTTAATTCTGATGGCAGTCAAGATCAACTATACTAAAATTCATAGAGAAGAAGATGAATGAGAGGTTAGAGAAGATGAAGAAAGATGGGAATGATAGTATGAATGATGATGATCTCCTTGGGTGGGTGTTGAAGCATTCAAATCTTTCAACAGAGCAAATACTTGATTTGATTTTGAGTTTGCTCTTTGCTGGCCATGAAACTTCCTCTGTTTCCATTGCTTTAGCTATTTTTTTCCTGCAGGATAGCCCTGCTATCCTTGAGCAATTAAGGGTAATGCTGTCTTTTTCTCCTCTATTTTATATTTTATTTTTGACCCTTTTCTTGGTTTTGTAATGCTGTCTCTGTTTCTGGTTTAATTAAAAGTTATATGGTTTGTTGTGTCTAAATATTCAGGAGGAACACCTTTCGATTTCTAGAGCCAAACAAGAGTCAGCTGAGAAAGAGTTGAATTGGGATGACTACAAGAAAATGGAATTCACTCAATGTGTAAGACCCTTGTCATAACTCATACTAAGTTCTAGTAATTTATTAGGTGCACTTACAAGTACATGCAACACCAAATTAATGAGGCCTGCTTCTGTTTTCCATCTTCTTTGATTTACGCCATTCCACCACATAACTTTCAATTTACATTGTGAAATGAGTATGAGACGGTTTCATACAAAACTTATCGAACTTCACAATGACCAAATGAAACGTTACGACAAGTGTTACAAAAGTAACATTATTGTTTTCTTGTCGTGAAGGTTATTACAGAAACACTAAGGTTGGGTAATGTCGTAAGGTTCCTGCATAGGAAGGCTCTTAAAGATGTTCGGTACAAAGGTAATGTCAGTTTTAATGAAATCACTCTTGTTTATTCTTCTTTTTGTTTTGTGTTTTTACTTTTGTGGATGATTCATGGGAAAACTGCCGGCCAGAAAGTCGAACCTTTTTTTATAGTATATATATTTTCTTTGTAATAAAAGAGATCACAAATAAAAACCCCTTTATTTGAATTTTATTTTAATAAAAATGTAACGTTTGATGTTGTAAAGGTTATGACATTCCATGTGGATGGAAAGTGTTGCCGGTGATTTCAGCTGCGCATTTGGATGCTGCTCTTTTTGACCAGCCTCACCTCTTCAACCCCTGGAGGTGGCAACAGGTTAGTCTTTTTTAGTAAATCTTACCCTACGCAACTTCTCTCTTTTTCTTTGACCTTAAATAATAAGGCAATGTGAAACTTTCCGTATGATGTCTAGTGCCCACTAGGTCAACTTATTCATCATACCATGAGTCATGGCCAACTTAGTCTAGCACGGAACCGTCTCATCGTAAAAATTTCTTATCATAATCGATGTAAGCTCCCTAGGTAACTTGTCTAGCTTTACAAGTTAACGACGATAGGTTTGCATTAGATACTTTCAAATTCCGAAACTGTTGTTTCATGCAAGAAGTTGTTACCTTCACTTGACTTCTACATATAGGTATACAGGCTGAACAACTAAACTTTACCATGGTTAGTCTACGTATGAGTCGTAACTAGTAAGTATAGTTGACAGAGGTAGTACAAATTTAAGCTTGTGTACATTAAGTGGAAGAGATCATGGTAAAATAGCACTCCGTAGTTGAATGTTCCAAAATTTGTCTGCATCTTTCCTTTCAGAAAAAAGAGTAAAAAAAAAAAAAGTTGCTTTGGATCGAAAAATCAAATGTTAGGGACCACTGCCAAAGAAAAATTTGAGGAGTGCCCCTCGACAAGGGCGTTGGTACTTTGAGAGTGAGAGAGTGAGAGTTGGGGAAGTTGGGAATTGAATGATTTTAAGGACAAAAGTCTCTGTTACTTTGCGTCCACCTCCGGGTATAAATCCTAAACCAAACATCCTTCCCAAAGAGGTTGTGACATTGATAGGACTTCTTGGTTTGGTTTCTTTTGCTTATTGTACCTCAAGGCCTCTCTTCATTTATTTGGTATACTTCGACTTACTCGACTGCAATATCATTACCCCATTGTCTAGAGACTCTTGCGTATAATAAGGTAAAAAAAAAAAAAAAAACTCTTGCGTATAATAAGGTGACAAGGACTAGGACCTTACCCTTGTGTTGTGTGATGAACAACAATGCATTGATAAAGATATTTTGATGCTATTTAGTTTCTCTAGTGCATCAGTTTGGAGAGTAATTTTGATAGAAGAGTGATGATGAATCATTCCACTTTTCAGATATGACATCAACATTTGTTTCTTGTTCTCAAGCCATGGTTGGGTTTGACCAATACTAGACATTGTTTTCTGACAAGGAACCCATTTAGAAACTTGAATACTTGATCAAGTTTATTCTAGAGAAGGGAAGAGTTCTACTAATGTGTGGGGTAGATTATCGGATACCTTTAAAACACAGGGTGAATCACCAATATCGTTTTGTCTCCTTAAAATGCGCGTTGAAAGTTAACGTTATGCATTACCTGATACAGTCTAGTATTCATTTTAGACTCCTCAATACCTGAGTGATGTATACAAAAAAATGAAAAACAAAAAGACCCTAAATGAGCTGTCTGTGATCAAATCAGGGTTAAGCAATTAGTACGGAGAAGGTGGGCGTGGAGGTTGATCTTGGTCCCTATTTGATAGGTGTAGTTTTGATGCGATGAACCACAGACTCCCTGATTTTAGTCCATCACCCTTTATACTAAAGGATTTTTTTTTATCTGTTCTATTGTTCCATTTATGTATCCCTATGAAGTGCATTTTCTATTAGTTGTTGCTATTTTTTGTTAGACAAAGTCACAAAACACGTCTAAACCAAATGAACGACATATCTTCATTCTACGTTTAAGTTCAAGGAAATCGGGATGTTATTTTCAAGGATTAATTCTACTCAACAATTAATTTGGATGTATAGGTAAATCTTATATAGTCCGTCAACAGTAGCATAATAAATGAAAAGATCGAGTATCCATGAAAACAAAAATAAATCGGCCACTCTTTTTTTAAGTTTTCTAAGATTTGAGTCAATTCTTGTGGGAAATGATATTGACCCTGATTGAGAATTCTTGTCTCTCACTAACCCAATTTTCTCTTAAATAAAATACCATTGCTAATTTGTTGAGTATACAGTAATCCATTACATAATCAAAATTTGGGGTGTGAACAAGTGATATATTCAAGTCTCCTCTTTGGGTGGTCCAAAGGGGATAATTGCCCCCACGTGGGCGTGGGACTGTAGAGTGCACGTGCAACATGTCTTTTATTTTTCTCTTCAGGTCCGCAAAAGCATGATGTCGGTCCCCAGGAATTTTCTATTTTCTACACTTCACTTTGCAATTTTATTTGGTAGAGTAGGAGTGTATTTCTCTTGGCTGTTCAATGAATAATGGGACTAGAAATTTTGATGCTTTTTCTTTTGGTTTTTTATTTGTGTACAAAAGCAAATTGGATTTATCATTATTTATGAAAATATATAACAAAGTTGATCACCTTTAATTATCCCAAAGATTTGCTATTGGATTTGACAACTTGTTTTTGAATATTGTCATTATTGTGTCACTTTACCTCATCGTGTATTTTCTACGAATATTTTATAGTTTATGTTATCTGACCTTTGATCATTTTGGAATTACAAGTCGTTCCCATATTCATGTTTTGTTTCCGGTTTCAGAATGGCAGTAGCCGTGGAGCGACATTGTCTTCAGCGACCAGCTCGGGCATACCGACGAGCAACAACTTCATGCCATTCGGGGGAGGACCAAGACTATGCGCAGGGTCCGAACTGGCTAAACTAGAGATGGCTATATTCATCCGCCACTTAGTCCTTAACTTCAACTGGGAATTAGCCGATAAAGACCAGGCTTTCGCTTACCCTTTTGTCGAGTTCCCCAAAGGACTACCCATCAAAGTACGACGTTTGAGCCCTGAAGCTCGAAACTCCGATATATAACGCGATTTTATCACCGAAAACCTTGCACAGAAGAAAATTGATACTAAATAATATTAAGAAGAATAACAACTCGGAAATATATAAGTTAGGAAGAAGTTCGTTTTCCCAGAATAGTAGTAATGTTTTCTGGGTTCTCGATTATTTTCTTGCTATTGATCTTAGCTCAAATGTAACGTAAGAGAGGATATAGCAATTGTAACGAGTGGAAAGTAGTACAGAGAGAATCAGAACTTCTTTCTCTTTTCATTTTGTAAATGCTTCTTCACCTTCTTTCACCAAGCCATCCACATTGGAGCTTTGGTTTATTATATCATATTAATAGTCTTATAACTCAAGCTACATTCTATATTAGTTGTATGCTAGTCTACTTCTAGTAATTAGTAATTACAGCTCTTGGTCAATGCTGCTCTTTTAACGCTTATTAGTAACCTAAACATCGTCTGGAAAGAATAGCATTGTGACGTCAAAAACTTGACTCAAATGGCAGAACGCTCAATGAATTGTTGGGCAGCGGTTTCAAGTTCAAATCCGGATGATGGGATAATGTGTTGCAGTGTTGTTCATAGCTTCGAGTTCAGACAAGAATCAATAAGTCAAACACCTTGGCGGCTTGACCTTGCCATTTAGAATCAATAAGTCGGGTTGTTGAACACCTTGGCGGCTTCACCTTGCCATTTAGATTGCTATGCTATTAAGACTGGGATGGACTCAAATTTCAAAGTTGCAGCATTAATGCATTATTACAGATGTGCTACAGCTGATAGAAGCTAGGCACCTGTACCAAGCAAACTGAGAAGATATACTTACCAATGATCCCAAAAAAACCGGAAACTTGCATTGAAACTGAGATTAAATGATAAATGAATTTCAACATAAGCAGATAGGAATAACATTTAACATCCCCTGCATGGTGTACAGTCTGTACACAGGGCATTTTACGAAGAAAATGATTAAAGAATCCATCACTTAAGCTTGACTATCCAGTCCATTTTATCCTCTGCAAGACCCATTTGTAGACTAGTAAGGGCAGTGTAGAGCATCTCTGCTACAACCCCGACCTTTCCGTCTCCGAATGTGTTCCTGTAGTTAAAACATCACACTTCAGATTAACAGAAAACACTTCGTACATAGCATAATTTAGAGTTCAGACAGCATCAACAAGAAGAGTTCAGACCACAATGACAACAACACGGTCTTAATCTGAAAATGATGGTTTAGAATTCAGAAATCGAAAAAGTTAATGAATACTAGAACACAAATTCTTTGGCTTCTCAGTCTTAACGAAAATATAATCAAGGAAAAACTTAGTCAGTTGAAGTTCAAAAACTAGTATCGTAATGAAGCCAACAAGTCTTGGGTGCTACAGACTTATAGTACACAATCTTTACCCCAGCGCCTTAAAAGGCTCCCAGCATAAGCCGGAGTAAGGGGGGTGGGATGTACGCAAGCCTTACCCCTATTGAAACATAGAGAGGCTGCGCACGGATGACCCAAAATGAAAATTGCTTCGAGAATCGCACCCAAAATGAGAAAATACAGAGTTGCAGAAATGAGGTGAATTTCCAACTTGAAAAATTTAAGATATTCAGTCCTTATCTCTCGCATCCTCCTTACCGTAGGATTATCTTCCTAAGTTTTCAGCTTGTGAACCTGTCATATATGTAAGAACTTTGCAGACTTCAAGTTCTCTGATGTGAAGTTCATAGCGCCCTTAGTTGTATTTGCTTCAGAAAGCCCAAGATTTTAACACACCATTGAGTAGCTCTACAACCCCATGGGTGTAAATTTGGCTCAATGTCTACGTCAACTGCCAATAAGGCAGAGGCTAGCTTGAGAAAAAGCTTAAAGACCTCTCAAGTTCTGTAGTCACTGGCATGTGAAATACCCTATGAACTTGGAGTGCCTACCCTAATAATGTTGATCTCTGTTAGATCCAAGTCATCACCTCGATCCCCCTTTCCAACCAAGCATAGGCACACTGCTTTGGCAAAGACCTCGGGAATCCACCAGATTCGTTCTGTCTTTGAAGTAGGTATGAATGTCAGCATAGTTTTGGGAGAGCTTGGGGATAAAGTGATGGCATGGCTTCACACCCTGCACAACAGGTTTTGGCTTGTATGAAGGGGTAAATGAGGACAATACAAAATCAAAATGAAAGTCCTCCCAAGAGTAACCTATTTTCTCTTGAAAGACGTGGAATGCTGATTTCCCTTTCACTCTTAGTACAACCAAACAAAAGCAAAACCAATTTCAGTTGAAAATAACTCTACTCCGAAGATATTGTCCCTTGCTGAGAACTCCTTGATTTCTAAGAAGTAGAAGATGGATCAATTTAACATGTACATGAACAGCAGAAGATATTTTCCCTTGCTGAGAACTCATGTTTGGTGCCAATTAGTAAACAAAGGCCACCAAATTCTCATTTATAGTGATTACTCAATGCGGTCGAACTAGTTCGGATTCGGAGGGGGTAAGGTCGAATCCGGTAACCCTGGGTCTGGCACCTTTCTTCTTATTAATGTGTGAGTGCTGAAGAGTAGTGTCGGAGCTGCTGTAAAGAGGGGTGCAAAAAAAATGGGTGATGGATCCATACATGTAGACATGTAGTTATGTCAAGTTGTGGTTACATTCGTGGTGAATTAGTTATTACTGACATGGCTGAACTCACTCAATGAAGGCATCGGTGGTCGACTCCAAGTTCATGACTACGAGGTCGAAACTCTCTGTGAGAGTGTGCAAACTGCAAAGTCTGCAAAGGGAAAATTTTGATGATGCAAGATGGTTTAGAGGAGCAGGCTAGCACACCAAATAGTGACAAGTCAAAAGTCACATCTGTCGACGTCATTAAGACTTTTCAATTTTCAATGCCGAAAACAAATTGAATTCCTGAATTCCTAGATCAGATCAAGGGTGGGAAAGTTTTTTGTTATGTGAGAGAATTTTCTCAATATCCTTGGAACCGATCAGAGTCTTCATCGTGACAAATATAAGACGACTGCTAATACTACCACCTCATCAAGGTATCACACACCAACCCTCATATTAAAATATGTTAGGCATAAGACACCATGAGGCACCAGCCATCTTCTTTGTATCAGCATAGGTCGAGAACCGTAGATTCCCAAAAGCTCACGAATGCTTCAGAGCCTCATGGAAAGGAGGTGCACAGCTTTAATAAAATGATGTGACTTTCGAAACAAGCAGCACATAAGAAAGCCCGAGTGAAAGAAGAATCTCAACCAAAGCCTAAGCTAAGCTGACAGTTGAGGCCCAAGTCATTGGTTTATACCTTCAACATGCCCCCTCACACCAATGCACTTAGATCTTGAAACGTGGGAGAAAACACAGACCCGCCCATAACTTGTACAACTTATACCGGACTTAACAAAAGAGGGGGCTACAAGGATTTGAAGTTGAAACCTTCGGAACAACACTCATCCTATCACCTTAATACGCCTCCTCACACGAATGTTATTCACGCTTAAAGCGTGGGTAATACATACACCCACAGTTGGTTAGGTCGAAACTCGATTCTCAATTAGAGTACTCGGTTCACTCTTGTGTCTCTCTAAGAGAATATGTATACCCGTGACTTATGCGAGAAAGAATTGTGTCTCTCACAAAACCAAAATTCACAATACACGGGTCAATCCCATATGTAACGTGAACCATGATTTTAATATCGAGAATCACCTCCAGCAGTAGTACCATTAAGACGGGTAGTGATTTTTACACTCCCATGATTGATTTTTACACTCCTCCATGTGAGAGGGGCACACAAACTATGACTCACATGGAGGAGTGTAAAAATCAATCCTGAGAGTGTAAGTATCACCACCCCCATCAAGAGCATTGATAATAGACAATTCTATTAATCTAATCAGCCCAAGCGAGACCATACGGGTTCCAAGCCCATTCACTTAAGTACCATATTCATTTCCTTGATTTTGTTTCTCACAAAACTCACGGTTATACACATTCTCTTAGACAAACACAAAAGTGAGGCGAGTACTTGTTATTCCGGTTTTGTCCTAGCTGAACTTTTGCAGATTCTGTGGCCTCGTCTGGATACCGGTAGAGGGACTACGTTTGGAGTTCTCTTTGTTCTTATTCTTAATATTGCACTCATGAGGATTATCATGAGTCGAAGATATATCTCTATACTATAGCTTCATATTATTACATGTTCGTGTTCTTGAGTCTAATCCAATCAGCCCAAGTGAGAAAATGCGGGTTCCGAACCCGGTAACCTATAAATCATAACCATAGGTCGACATATTAGCCTAATGTGTGTGACCCAATATGTTCAATTATAATTAGCAATTAGTTTACAAACCAACAAATCGTAACCGGTCTCTAGCCAAACATTACGACTACTTAAATATAAATGAATACCTCCGTAATTATCTTGTACTTTTTAACTACTTGATAGTACTAAGATATACCTTCCGCACATCGGCGTGTGATAAACCTTGTGAGAAGAACAAGAATAAGAACAGAGTGAACCCTAGTCCCTCTACCAGTATCCACACGAGGTCATGGGAAATACCGAAAGTCGGCTTAGGACAAAACCCACATCACGATTAGAGTAGTTGTCTCACTTTTGTGTCTCTAAGAGAATGTTTACAGCCATAACTTTTGTAAGAAAATAATTGCTTATTCCCAAAAACACAACTTAGTTTATAAATGGGGCCAATCCCATATTAGCGTGTAATTGATATTAATGTGGGATTGACTTGTACAGGGACACCACTTAACAAAGGGGGCAAGCCTATAACTTCTCATCCATAAGACGCTTAGGACAAAACCGAGTATCCACACGAGGTCATGGGAAATACCGAAAGTCGGCTTAGGACAAAACCCACATCACGATTAGAGTAGTTGTCTCACTTTTGTGTCTCTAAGAGAATGTTTACAGCCATAACTTTTGTAAGAAAATAATTGCTTATTCCCAAAAACACAACTTAGTTTATAAATGGGGCCAATCCCATATTAGCGTGTAATTGATATTAATGTGGGATTGACTTGTACAGGGACACCACTTAACAAAGGGGGCAAGCCTATAACTTCTCATCCATAAGACGCTCTTGGATCTCCGAGTATAATTTATTTATTTTTCCTTTTTGTTGTTTGATAAGTGAGGATATCAATATGTTCGAAAAGGGCAGGAAGGGGTGACGCCTAATTAAAAAGATACCTTGGAGGTGACGCCCATATACAAAAGACAGCTAACTAAGCTCTTAAACTATCGTGAGAAATTTCATCCACAAAAGAGAGGAATCTCAACTGTTGGTGAGAATGTGACACCTGATCTCCACATATGTTCATCCTTTTTACTCTCGATATGGTGGGTCACATGATAATGAGTTGTAGCTGAGGAACATCGCCAGCTAAAATTTTCCAGATTTTAGAGAGACTGAATAATGATGCTATCCTAGACTTAGAAAGATTGAAAAACGATGCTCTCTATTGTTTCTTTGATTTTTGTTCAAGTTTAAGAGTTGCATTGGTGCTCCATTTTCTTTAAATGCTTTACAAATGTTCCAGCATTGTTTTAAGGACTATGACTTTGAACTTTAAATATGAGCTTTTATCCAGCACTTGCATTGTGCTGCACTCGTATATTCTTCGGTTATGGATTGACATGTTACTTCTGGAAGGAATGTGATTTATGGCATGGGGCTCGTCATATCCTTGTAACCTCTTTACTTGGTCTGCTAGCAATTTTGAACTTCGAGCACTTTAAGATTAATCATTCTTAAGTCTGACAGTTCTCCAAGTGCGCCATGAAGTTTTTACGTTAGCATACTTCTTAAAAAGCTAAAAGTGAGTCAAGCTAACGTACAACATCATGGTTCCAGAGCAGTTGTCCTGTATATCCTTAATGTGGGCCATTACTGCTTAATCGTGAGCTATTTAAGTTCTGCACATGCAGTCCCCCCAATTTCTATGCAGCAAGGTGCAGCAGCGTGAGACTATTACCACATGGCTTAGTGGTTAAGGTTAAGGCTACAACTTACTTTGATACTCTGCTTACTGGCACTTATTACCTGAACTAATAACCTCCTTCATTGGTCGCACCGATTACATTTATCTTTCCCAACAATTGTATCTAAACCTCATAGAATCTACATGCTCTTCCCAGCTCTTATTTGGGCCAGTTCACAATGATCTTTCACTTTGCTTTGTTATGCTACTTTGGCCATTGTAGTTTGTGACCCCATATCTTTTGCCTTTTTTTCATTTTCCACTACATGCTATACAGAGAAACAATGCAAAATGAAACGGGAAGTACATAGAGAATGGGAGAGTATGTTCACATATTGATATGATAAAGCAGATGGAAAATACAATGCATCTATAATCATTGCAAACTGAAAGCAGTAACTTACCTTTCACCCATGTACGTGACACTGCCTACAGGTGACACAACCACAGCAGTGCCTGTACAAAATACTTCATCAGCATCAAGAAGCTGCTCCACTGACACAAGCTGCTCCTGAACCTATAGAGCAAAACCAAGAATAAGCAAAATTAAGAGAAGCAGCAAAGTGTACGATATAATCTACCAGCTCGATATGAGGATAGTGAACCATAGGTGTCACTTCCCCAGGCAAAGAAAGACGACACCAAAAGAGCAATAACTTTCGCGTACAAATATATCTGTTGACCATGTCACCACAGCATGAATATTAGTAACTAGCATTGTTGAGTTTAAAAGTGAACCAATATTCAACGTGACATTTACAATTTAGTCAAACTGTCAACTGCCAAAGAGAAATATAAAAAAAAAAATTAAACAAAACACTATTTCTATCAAAACAATCTTAGTACAGTTTGATTCTTAAGAAAAGGAGTGTGAAACTGCCATGTTACATGTAGACTTGCTGTCATTCTGAAAGTGAAAAACAGGCGAGTAAGTACCTCAAATCCTAAACTACGTGCGATGTCAATTATACTTTTCCTTGTTATACCGGCCAGAATGGTTCCCTTTAGGGCAGGAGTGGATATCACGTTACCCTGCAAGATTGGAAACAGGCGACCTTTTGATACATGATTTACACCTTTTGGAAGGATAAAACCTCTAGAATGGAAAAAGACCAATCATGCTCGCTGATTATTAGCGAAATCATACCTTCACAACAAAAACATTACAAGAGGAAACCTCCTCCAGGTACTTTTTGTGTACACAGTCCAGGTATAGTACATCAGAATAACCATTGGCTTTAGCAGCCGTATGAGCCTTCAGAACCTACAAGAAATTCGAAGGATGGTAAAAGATCCAGAAACCCAATGAACACCAGAGCATATCTTATTTAAAAGCTGCATTACCAAACAAGCCAATGATAAGTTTTTATCACAGTTTAGACTGGTCGTTTCTGGACCTCCTTGTATCATTTCAGCATATAGTTTAATAGAATCAAACAACAAACCCTCCGCAACAAAAATAATAACCATTACCAGCATATCAAAGAAGTTGATCAAAGAAAGTGTCCGATGAAAGTAACGAGTTGAATGTATTGCCTAAAACTACACAATATATATAAGACCTTAAAGCATTATTACCGCTGCATAATTTCCAATAGTCTTTACTGCTCCAGTTCCACCAGGACTAGCACGATGAACATCAGTTTCGATCACCAAATTTATGGGTGCAAGACCTTCCTGTTATAAGATCATAACATAAGAGAACAGAACTACATATGACTACAAAACAAAAAATAAGAAAGAGGGAAAACCATAAACTGACCTTAAAATAATTACCAACAGGTGACGCATAAACTATAAAGGTGTACTCAGGAGCTGGAGCAATTCCCAGAACAGAACCGCTCCCCATAAGCAATGGCCTGATATATAAAGAGCCTTTACCAGCAGGTGGAATCTAAAGCACAAAGTATGGCCAAATTCTTAATTAATTTGACAGCCAAGCGAGAGGGGTGCTATAATGAGATAATTTGCAGCAGAGAAATATAAATTGCTATATACCCAACGTTCATTTGCTAATACTGTTTCTTTAACAGCTTCCAGAAATTGATCAACAGTTGGCGCAGACATGCACATCCTCTCTGCACCTGTTCTCATCCTCAATGCATTCTCCTCTGGACGAAAAAGCACAATATTACCACTTTGTGTTCTGTATGCTTTCAAGCCTTCAAATAGCCCCTGAAACATGAATTACGTTGATTATTAAAAATCCAACAGAAATCACAATGTTGGGTAACAAAAGGCATACAAGCTGGTCATAACCCTTTTCTTGATCTATTTGTGAGTAACCTTAAATAGAGACATCAGGTAAGAATTCAATCTTAAAGTAAACAGCTTTGCAGGGACAGTCTATGTTAGTTGACCCCAAAGAAATTGAAATTAAGGCTCTACCGTTGTCGTTTGAGTTTATATCATCGTTCATTTACCTTCTAAGTATCAACACCCCTTCTCTTACAACTTTGCCCCAATAAATCATACAGCCTTTAAAAAAAGTCCTTTTGCTTATTATTTTATGATCTCTAAAATGGTCTGGTTAGTTGTCTTTCTACTCAGATCTGTTTGAAACATATTTTTCCATTTAAAATAGAAGGCCTCTTCTCATCTGAATTGCTAATACGTTTGAACTTCTTCCCTAATTTGCCCTAGGTATGAGTCTCACTAGAGTTATTAGGGAAATGATGATTGTATGATATGTCAGAATTGATGGAAGAAAAGGGAATAGATGTGGCAAATATATTGAATGATGCATGTAGACCCAACCATGTAAATGCTGGATCATGGCAACAGCAAGGTATGATAAAACGGTTAAGATAAAGCACCTGTCCATAATTTAAGACCCCAGCAGCAGGACTCATTTCAATGTTTCCATATCGCCTCAATTCACCTTTCAAGAAGCCTTCACCTCGAGCACATTTCATAAAATACATATAATCGGTGGGCATGATCCCAAATCCAAGGTTGTCCCAATCAAGGTCAGCTAATGTAGATGTTTCACTGTGCAACAGGTGATAAATATAAGTACCAAGCAGCTGAAGAAGATTGATATATGTGACGAAAATAAACTGAAGAAGCTTGATATATGTGAAGAAAATAAACAACTGCTCATGGCTCACCAATATCCAGCAAACAAAGAGAAAGAGGTATCTACAAGAAGTTAAATATTCCATTTTGAGATTGTTTTATAATTAGAGTCCAGCAATATCCTAAGCAACATCTGGCGTTGCTTTCTTTTGTGGATTTAATCAAGTATGGAAGAAAGGGCACAATATTGATTCTTATTCTGCAGTTCCTTTGCATTTCAGCTTATGCTCTTGTAAACCAGCATCACCCTTTGGTGTCCATTACAAAAAAAAAAAAATAAAAAAAAAAAAAAGAAGCTTGGAACGAAATAGATTTGTGACATGTACAACATGGTAAATGTGCACCCCAAATGTCAACATAGAATACTCAGCCTATTGCAGAAATAAATTACTGTAATAAAGCTTTTGTGTAACATGGCTCGTTCATACTGGCAGTTATTCAATTAACACAAGTTCCTGCTGGATATGCACTTTGTCTAGGGCCAGAGGACCTTCTCCAAACCAAATAAAGGTCTTGGGGCCTTAAAGTCAGCCAAAAAAGGAGAAATTATTCTACAGGTGACAACTATGATCCGCCCCAAGTCGATAAACCACTTATATTCAATTTAAAACACAAATGTAGTCTCTATCCTTGCTCTTATTCAAAGACTTGCTTAAGAATCTGAACTATAAGGAAATATCACGGAATTGTCTCCGTAAGCACATAGGAAGACAGCTGCTAATCCCAGCCCCAGGTAATCTTCAAGATTGCTGAACGCCATATACCCTGAGTGTTCATTATTCTTACTAATCCGCTATATAGAGAAGCCTTTTTCATCTTATCTTTCTCCTAAACTACGCACATAGCTCACGCTAGCTCTTATAGATTACTACCCCCCTACAATTTCCCTCGACCAATAAGAACATCTAACATTGGATGTGAGGCCATCTATGATTTGTTTATTGCGAAAGATATTTGCAGGAGGCAATGTAGCGTGAAAGACACAAGTCACACAATCATCCCTCGAACCTCCAAATTTCACATTCACAAACTAAACTCAGTAAACAACAATGTTAAAAACGAGTATTCACGCAAACAAATATATATTCAGTTTCCTCGGCAAAATTCATCATTCAATGTCCATTAGCTCAAACCGCGAAAACACAACAGTAACAACAACAATAACAACAACGACAATGATAGCAAAACACTGCTTTCATTTCCTCTCGCACATTCAAACCAAACGTTAACAATCCAAGAAAAGGCGACAGAAAAGTTAACAAACCTAGAAGTATCAGACAATGTAACAGCAGATTTCGGCAACGAACCAGCGCGAAAATTGGTATGCGACAGACATAACTGCTTTTGCACCTGCAACTTAATTACATTCCAATATAGTTAACCACCACATCATTCTATACTATAACCACCATTACCAATACTTAATTAAAACTCATAAACACATTAATTGCATCAAAATGACCAAATTATCATTCTATAATGTCAAAATAAATGAAAAACACATCCAAAAAAATTGACAAAAACAAACAGACCTTGAGAGATGGAGGAGAGGAGATCTTTTTGGAGGAGAAGAAGAGAGGGGATGGATTGACGACGTCGTTTAAAGTAGGATGGGAAGGAGAAAGAAAAGATTGACTTAGCACAGTGGTGGCGATTTTGCTCTCCATTTTTTTTGTTTTTTTTTTTCTGAAGGAAAGCTGTTGATTTCACTGCCGCCCCTTTGTGTGTGTGTTTTGTGTGTGTAGGGAGTAGTTGGGTTTCTTCTGATCTTCTCAACTAAAGCTTGTGAGATGCTCGACACTTTATATGAGTAAAACCCCTAAGATTTTTGTTTTTGCTTGGTTCTCGTTACTCTAGCTCGTTGATTCAAAACGGACACGGATACTAACACACGATATGAACGTTTGATACTGCATCCCGAAAATTTACACTATACTATTAAAATTGTAAATTGACATTGACTTTGAAATGTGAAACATGTGTATTCAACTATGTTGTAACCAAAAAATAAAAAAATATGTTGTATCGTTGTCGAATACTATAAAAAATCACAAACTTTGTTAGTCAATCAACTAATACTGGTATATTCAATTGCGTTGTCGTTGTCGTTGTCATTGTCGTTATCAAAGAAATAAAATCACGAACTTTATTAGTCAATTAATTAATACTGGTACTAATCAAGCAAATTTAAACACACTATTCAAATAAAAGCGTGTATTATGTAATGACAAAAACAAACTACTCTAAACTAAAGTAATAATTAGAACTCCAACCCCTAATAATCTTGTTAGTTGATCTATGGGAACCAGATTATTGTTTAATAATGTTGTAGTGGCAGGAGTGCTTGTCTAACAAGTAATTCAGTGTGTATGAGATCCATTTTCATTTGAGGCCTTATGACCTCATCGATGACTTATGCAGCTATGCTAGATTGGTCATGTGACTTAATATACTATTATAAGATTAAGTTTTCACACCCAAAAAACCCATAAAAATAGAGCAACAAAATTTAATAGGAGTTCACCGTCTTTACAAGTTATAATTAACTTCAATATTTTGAATGACATCAACACAAAATCAAATGTAATGAGCATTGTCAATTCAATTTTTATGATTGAATAATAGCAATCATAGAAATCAAAATAAATATAGTCTACTTTTTACATGATTAAATACAAACACCACAAATCCTAACAATAGTGTCAAACTTATCCTTGTTCATTGATCGCTTTTCACTACCACAACAATTTATTGACCCAGTGGTTCAAAAGCTCTCACATTTGACCAAGTAAAAGAAAATTCATTGTTTGCAAGGCTTAGCATACCCTATGCTCACTTACATCACTGGTGCATGTTTGGTTAATTTCCAACTTCGCCAAAAATATTTCCTAAAACCATTTTATGAGAAACCCGATAGAAATGCTTATGGGATCCTAGAGACTCTTTCTCAGTAATGTTTGTTAGTCAGTTTACAATTTCTATGCCCGAAAACAGTTCAAGAACTTGGCAAAACACACTAGTCTTCAAAGACTAAGGTAGGAAGAGATAAGCTATCTATGCTTTGGTTATTGGTATGTCATGGAGAGTGATATGATCTTAGTAAAATAGTTTTATGTGGACTTGTAGTTTAAGCTAAAAACCATAAAGAACTCGTAGACCAAAATAATAAAATGACATAATGTGCATTGTTAGAATTTCCGTGCAATTGAGGGTGACGTGCAAGGTTCGTTCTAGAGTTATGCACTCTTTGATTTTGAAGTTCACATCTCAGGTGATTTCAATGAGATTCTGGGTTGATGAAGGGGAGTGTACTGTTGGTGTGAGCTCAATAGTAGCGGTGATTGGGGGTGACCAATCCCGCGAACAACAATGAAAATTCTAAGTTGGAATGTTCGAGGGCTGGCCAACCCTCGGACAGTGAATGCCCTCCAGGACTGGTGTAGAAGAGAGGAACCAAATATTGTTTTTGTCATGGAAACCATGATTGTTGATGGTGATTTGAAGAAAGTGAGAGCTAAATGTGAATTTCAACATGGTCTCTGTCTTAGTAGTCGGGGTAATTCTGGAGGGCTGGGCTTTTGGTGGAAGAATGTCGATGTGAATACCATTTCGTATTCTAAGAACCATTTTCTAGCTGAGGTTCTTGACAATTTTGGGGTTCCGTGTTGGCGTGTGGTAGGAATATACGGCTGGCCTGAAACTGAAAATAAGCATAAAACTTGGAGCTTAATGCAGGGCTTGAGAGCTATGTCAGACCTACCAACCATCTTTTTTGGTGATTTCAATGAGATTCTGGGTTCTTTTGAAAAGGATGGTGGAGCGGTGCGAGGAGAACGACAGATTGATAAGTTCCGCGATGTCATCGATTTGTGTGGTCTGAGAGACTTGGGATACACGGGGAGCATCTTCACCTGGCAAAGGGGAACTGTTCGCGAACGCCTTGATAGATTCTTAGCCTGCGATAGATGGTGTAGTTTGTTCCCAATTGTTACAGTCACACACTTACCCAGATATCACTCTGATCACTCCCCTATTATTCTTTGCCCTTCTGATACATTTTGGCAAACAAAAAGAGGCAAGCAGTTCAGATTTGAACCTTTGTGGCTGTCAAATGATGATTGTATTGAAATTGTGAGAAAGGCCTGGTGCTCCACCTCCAGTCCTGATCCCACAGTAAAAATCAGAGCCTGTGCAAAAGGTCTTTCGGCATGGGCATCGGCTACCTTTGGTGATATCAGGAAGAAGAAACGCAAAGTCGAAAAAGACCTTTGTATATGGCAAGCTCGACCACCTTCACAGGATGTTTTGTTAAAATGCAAAGAGCTAGCTGCTGAGCTAGACGAGTTGTACCGTCAGGAAGAAACTTTTTGGCACATAAGAGCCCGAGCGAAGGAGTTGAGAGACGGGGACAAGAACACAGCTTACTTTAACCACAAAGCAAGTCAGCGGAGAAAGCGCAATTTTATAAAGGGCTTGACAAGTGAGGATGGAGTGTGGCATACAGAGGAAAAGGTGATTGAACAGATGATTACAAGTTATTATTCTGACTTGTTTTCGACATGTCCACAGTCTGGCTTCGAGGATGTGCTTGAAGGTATCACGAACAGAGTGTCCCTGGAGATCAACAATGAATTAGACCGTGAGCCGAATGAGGAAGAAATCTTCATGGCACTCAATCAGATGCACCCTAACAAGGCCCCTGGCCCCGACGGTATGCACGCCTTATTTTACCAAAAAATTTGGAGCATCGTAGGGGGAGATGTAGTTTCTTTCATTAGAAGATGGTGGAGACACAGGGAGGACCTAAGTGACTTAAACCAAACATCCATTATACTGATTCCCAAATGCAAGGACCCTAAATCCCTCGTTGAGTATAGACCAATTAGCCTTTGTAACGTTCTTTATAAAATTGTCTCAAAAACACTTGCTAACAGATTGAAATCTCATCTATCCAGCCTCATGTCCGAAAATCAGAGTGCTTTTGTTCCTGGGCGTTTGATTACGGACAATGCATTAGTGGCTTTCGAGACCTTCCATGCCATGAAACGCGGAGGTGAGGGGAAGGAGGGCACGATCGCACTCAAGCTTGACATGAGTAAGGCTTATGATCGTATTGAATGGAGTTTTTTAGAGACTGTAATGAGGCGATTTGGTTTTACTGACAGTTGGATTGATAGAGTAATGCAGTGCTACAATGGCCAAGTCAGGGGATCAGTGGTACCTACTCGTGGCTTGAGACAGGGGGACCCGATATCCCTTTACCTCTTCATCTTGTGTGCTGAAGCGTTTTCAACCTCACTTTTGAAAGCAGCTAGTGAAGGGAAAGTTCATGGTGCTCGGGTGTGCAGGGCTGCACCACGTATTTCTCACCTTTTTTTTACAGACGATAGCATTCTCTTTGCTCGTGCAAACCTCCAGGAATGTTCTGTTTTAGCTAATATTATTAGCCAATATGAGAGAGCATCCGTCCAGAAGATAAATTACGCCAAGTCTGAGGTTTGCTTTAGCAAGAATGTGACGACCACAAGGAGAGTTGAGATTCTGAGTGTGTTACATGTACGCGAGGTGGACAAGCATGAGAGGTACTTAGGCCTACCTACGATCATTGGTAAGTCTAAGAAAGTGGTTTTTGCAAGTTTGAAGGAGAGAGTATGGAAGAACCTGCAAGGTTGGAAAGAGAAACTTCTGTCTGCCCCCGGCAAAGAGGTTCTGATCAAAGCGGTAGCCCAATCCATCCCAACTTATATGATGAGTGTGTTTCGTATTCCAGATACCTTGTTACATGAAATTCAGTCCGTCCTAGCACGATTCTGGTGGGGTGCTCGAGGATCAGAGAGGAAGATCCACTGGAAGAGTTGGGAGCATCTTTGTTTACCAAAGAGTGAGGGAGGCATGGGTTTTCGGGACTTACAGGTTTTCAACCAAGCTCTACTTGCAAAGCAAGGTTGGCGACTTATCACAAATACCTCGTCTCTTCTCTTTCGAGTCTTGAGCGCCAAATATTTCAAGAATGGAGAGTTCAAAGATGCACGGAGGGGTTTCGACCCCAGTTACACATACATGGAGAAGCATTTGGGGTGCAAAGGCTCTCTTGCTTGAAGGTCTTAAATGGCGGGTAGGCAACGGACTGAATATCAATATCCTAGAGGATGCTTGGCTGCCAGGGAATAATTGCTCAAGGGTTCCGACCCTAACCCCCCTTATTGTTAAGGACATGCGCGTTTTTGACATTATTGATACGACAAAAGTGGCCTGGCGTCATGACCTTATTGACCTTATCTTTGAACAGGACGATGCACAGCTTATCAAGGACATACCCTTAAGCCCACGTCTGCCGAAGGACGTTTTTTATTGGTGTGCAACAAGAAACGGTATCTACTCTGTGAAGTCAGCTTATTGGCTTGGTAAGCTTGGTCCTCAACCCGATGGGGCATCTGTACCATGTCTATGGAAAAAGATCTGGAACCTCGATACCCTCCCTAAACTGAAACATTTTATTTGGAGGGCCTGTGTAGGAGGTCTCGCAGTCATGGATAATATTCATTTCCGACATGTAGTTTAGTCGCCTTTTTGCTCTATTTGTGGAGGGGGAAAAGAATCCATCATGCATGCTATTTTTTAGTGTCCGTCATCCAAGAGAATATGGGACCTCAGTCCCTATAGTGAGCTTGTACGGTCAGGCCGGACAACGTCTTTCAGAGAATTCCTTGAGTGGGTGTCCGAGAAGGTTAGTCATGACGACCTTTGCTTCCTGTTGGCATTTGCATGGGCTGCATGGCGGTGCCGCAACGAACAGATTTTCAATAAAATCATCCCCAAACTCGAAACATTGATAGCAGGTTTTTCCCGACTTGTACATGACTATTGGGTTTATGCCCCACGTGTGTTTGGAAACCTAGTTGATCGACCTCCTACCTCAAGTTCTGATTGGTTCCCCCCTCCTTTGGGTATGATTAAGGTAAACACCGATGCAGCTACTTTTGATGGCAAACAGGTAGGATTGGGAGTTGTTTTCAGGGATGATCGGGGAAAGGTGTTGGCGGTAGCAGTTAAAAGGTTATAATGTCGTTGGGATGCGGGACTCGCCGAAGTTGCTGCGGGAAGATTTGGTATGCAGATTGCTCACGAGATGGGGTTCAAAGATATTGTTTTGGAAAGTGACGCTCTTATGATGATCTCATCTCTTCTAAAAACCGCAACGGGGAGAAGTGTTGTTGACCTCCTCATGGATGATATTTGCTCTCTCATGTCTTGTTTCGATAATTTCCTTTGTAGTCATGTAAAACGGGTAGGAAATACCGTGGCACATTTTATTGCTAGATTATCTCCCGAGAATGGGTGTGAATAAACCTTTGTAAGCTCTTTTCCGGAGGGTGTCTTATCCCTAGCGGAACTTGATTTTAATGTTTAAGCTCCGTTTTACCTAAAAAAAAAAAAAAGTTCACATCTCAGTTTGAAAGGCCAAAAATAATCACCAAAATTGACAATGACAACAAATTGACTCCAAAGTCTGATTATTATTATAGATAGATACCTTACTATGGTCGATTATTGATAAAATATACACCCCAAGACTCGATATTTTCTGTTCTATCCCTCCTCTATAAACATGAAGCTTACGCCCTCGTACCGACATTCCACCCAGAAGGTTCTAGGCTACTATCAATGCCATAACTCGATATTTCTGTTCTATGACTCCCCCCATTTACTAAGTTTTGCTAAAGGCTTTCGGTGTGGAGTACAGGTACTGAGGTACCAGCTGCAAAAGCTTCGTTCCCATCGCAGTATTCTTTCCTGATTTTTGGTCTTTCACCCTGATAGAGCTAACTAGACTATCAAAGAGTTCACAAGGCACGAACCAATCTTCTGTCGCACTGAATTACAAGTCATTTTTCCGGAAATGACAAATACAATACAATATAACAATAAACGTCAACAAATACATGCTACTTGACAAATATTATTTGCCGAAAATGGGTATTCTGCGAAACTGAAAATTCCCCAATAGATGCAAAACAGCTCCTGACAAGAACAAATAGGCGCTTCCATATGGCCACACAAGTTCATCAACAGCTGCTTTAAACACAGAAATATTACAACCCAACTCATCACACCAATCACCTAAAAAGTTACATTCTACACCACTCTATCATCTAACTCATGTACAGCGATGTGACTATGTGTCACCAGAAATTACCGGGAACCTAAGTTTGAAATAATTTGCCACATCTAATACTACATTAGCATGCTCTGAATTAACCTCACACAAAACAGCAAAAGACCAGAAAGAGCATCTAGTATATGCAAAGACACAAGTCGCTCAAACCGGGAGAAAGAAGCACTGCGCATAAGTCATCAATTCATCATCCATCAATGTGCCCCAACGGATGAGAAGTTAGTAAAGCCGAAACTTCAAGTCATCTTGGACTTGGACCGTCGCCTACCTCGCTGCTTAACAGGCTCTGGCTTATCTGTGTTGGCATTAGAAGGATCCACATCCTGGTCCGACAGCTCACATCCCGCTTCCTCCAGGCAAGTTGCCTTCTGTGTTGTGAGAGAGAGAGAACGGTCAAACAGCAGGCATCAAAAGCTCCATGCAGTCATAAATTAAGGGTAATGATAACGCAACGCTAAAATCAACTGATCCACGCTTTTTTATCTGGAAATTCATAAACCTGCTGGGGTCTATGACTAGCCAAGCATAAATGAGCGTGGATTAGTTGATTCATGCGTGGATTTATGTCTACCCTAAATTAAAGGCCCACAACAATAAGCAAGACATACGAAGCATTATACTTTATTGCAAAACAAGCAGCAATATAGTATCGCATCAAAGCAGATAGTTTTCTGTTGACCCTGGGCCTTAACGTATAAGGGATGACCTCTGCTACTTCAGGGGAAGATCCGTAACTAAAGGAATTGAAAAGCCATTTTCATTTAGTCCATTATACACCAAAGAAGCCAAAAGAACAATAAATATCTGGCTCCAACAAACATGAATGGCACATATCCATAAGCCAAATTAAAAAGAGCAAAACAAACAAATTTGCAATACCTAACGGAAACTAATTGATTACGGAGTACTCAATACAACGATGGTAGATGACGCCTACTGAACATCAAAATGGACTCAGTGCAATAACAACTGCGCCCATGGTGCCACGAGGGAACCATTGGCATCTCAGTGAGATACATATGCACAAATATACAAGTCTCCAACATGTACATAGTATAAAAATTTGCATACGTGTAATATAGCCTGCGTCTAACTGATTCAATCAACCATTAAGAAATTCAGCCTCTATTAACGAACTTGCTACTTGAATGATTAATGCAATTAACCTTCTCGAAAATACATACAGTCGTAATCTTAGCTTAAAACACGCTTTGGGCGCTCCTAAGCGCAAGGCGCCAAGAGGCACAACTGGCAACGCACCATAAGCCTTAGGCGCACCCAGTGCATAAGGGCAGTGACCAACACGCGCCTCAGATTGAGGCTCAAGGCGCACCTTATGTATCAGAGGCGTAAAAGACAATTTTGTATTCATTTAAAGGCATGTCTGCAGGTTTTATTTCTTTTCCTTTTCAATCCTACATTCCCATAAGGCAGTAAGCCATCACTAATCATCCTCTTTCTTTTATTTCTTCCTCACTCTTCCCTCTCATCGTGCTCCTCACTTCATGTGCTGCTTACTTCTACTGCCTCCTATTAAGTCCTTCTCTGATCTCCTCTCCTCTCCTTTCCTCTGATTCTGCTCACTTCTCTTCTTCAAGGCTTGAAAGAAAAGGGAGTTCCTAGTAGTTTAAGGCAAGGTGGACTTGTTGGGGTCATCTCAGGAGGAGATGACTTTGAGTTGGGCATTATAGATGATGAGGATGACGACTTTTAGATTTTAATTGGCCCATCTAACAAATGCCCCTAGACCTCTATATAGTAGCAAGACTAGATATATATGTATGTATTATAAGCCTTCTTTTCTAGTAATTATTAGCTATATTTGATGTTTTGCGAGGTCTATGTTATGCAATTAGACTACCTTGGGCCGAATAATGTTTTTATAATATTAAAAAAGGCGTAGAATTTAATTATAGGGTTCCATACACAAAATTGTGTGTCTTGTTCATGAGACGTGCGCCTCTGCCTTGTCGCTGCGGGCCCTTATCGCCTCGGTGCACCTGGCACCTCATTGAAATAAGCTTCATAATACGAGAAAATTGCATTTTAAAAGCTACATCCATCATATACACCGATGCAGCATAGCTGGCTTCCACTTGTTTTACTCACAGAAGAATCCCACCTCGACTCGAAGAACTTCCTAGTTAGATAATCAATGAAATTATCCTAGTCGAGAATATGAACGCCCACACACCTATTGAAGCTAATCCATCACATTCACTACTGCCGTACAGGAGTACAGCTTGCTTCTATTTGAATCAACCATTAAGGACATCAACCTCAACTACTGACTTTTCTACTTGAACATTCATAGAAAATTGCCTAGTTGAAATTATACACCTCTTAAAACACAATAACCGCAGAATCAAAGCCGCATAACTCAATGTCTCAATATCGTTTCATTTTACAGAACTGCGTGCCGACATTTTAGGACACCAAAACCAATAAGAGTCAAGGCAGATACATAGCAACTGCAACTAAAATAGGACTACAGACGACGTATATCTCGTTATCACTAGCAAACATAATGTTGAAGTGCTGGTCCTCCCTCCATCCTTAGTAATCTTTACAGCCCTAATTCGGGATACCACAAACAACACTTGCCCTTTGCTCTAATGAGGGACAAACACGTAAAGAAGAGAATTTTATCACATCGCTTCTCTTTATGATTATGCGATAAGATCGGCAGACTTCATAAACAAAAAGACGAGTATATAGTTGCAATAGCAAAGCACTCTCTCTGTTAGGCCTTATCTCAATTCTCAACATTTCAAGGTGTAAAATAGGACCATGTGGTCTAACAAATGATGGTTCAGGTATTTTACTTTATTTCTGGTTTCTTTGATCAGGTTGGCAAGGGGAGATATAAACTTCCACGATAATAGTAATACACACATACAGGTTACCTTTCTAGTACAGTAAGTTACGAGTAATTGTAACTTACCTCACTAGGCCCCTTTGCTCCTCCACCATTCACTATGTGCACTTCCTCAATCAAAGTTTGCTCCGTGATGATGCGCGTCAATGCTTCATTCTCGATCAGTATAGATTCCTCAACTTCACTCTGCTGAACATGTGTGTGACAAATTTCAGTTTCAATCATTTCTGAAGTTTTAGAGTGCTCCTCAACTTCAGCTCCACTGTGGACCACGTTCTCAATACATTTTTCACTTTGGCTTGATGAACTGACGTGTTGACAATCACCACTTGGATGTTTTGATATCAAACTGGACGTATATGAAAAGTACAAATTAGTACAAACAGTTGATGAGCAGCTAACTCTAAAGTCTAAAGTACAGCAGCCAAATTGCAACAACAAATAACATCTTATTCACGTTCCTATTATTTAACAAGCAAAAGAGTAATACCAGTCACCGTGAGCATCAACACCTTCCTGCCGCCTTTTCTTGTTTGATTCTGCATCAGCTTGATGATCAGCATCAGTCCCAGAAGCGGATGACCTATCGATTCGTCTTTTCCTCGCACCAGGGGTTACGGAAGAAGGGACAGAGCTTCTATGAACATCCTTTCTCATTTCTGAAGTTGGTGCCTCTTCATTTATAGAAGGAACTTCACGAATCACTTTTGGTTCTTCGGAACCATTTCCACCAGGCTGGCCATCATTATCAAAAGGAGCAACCATTTGCATCTTCTCTTGCTGTGTTCTTATTTTCTCATCAATTCTCATCAATTCTTTTTCAACCGACCCAAGTTTGGCATCCTCATATGCAGAATCCAAAGATGACTCAATGCTCTTAACTTCTTCAGAGGGATGTTTAAAGATTAATGAAGCACATTTTTTAAGCCAGGAAACAGTGGAACCAGGTGGCGAATCACCCTCTGCATCTTGCCTATCTTCAGCAGATGGGAGATTATTTGTTTGCTCAACTGGAGGAACCCGTATAAAGACTTGAGGAGTAGTCTCTACACAAGTTTTCTGAATTTCAGAGACAACGATACTACCAGAGTCGACTTTCACATCTTCCATATTCTTCAGCTGTTCAATCTGAGAAACTATCTCTTCTCTATCTGCATGCAGCATTTCCCTCTGCTCCTTTAGTTTCAGCCTTTGCATCTGCAGCTCTTCGATCAAATTCTGCAACTCTCCCCAAGCCTTATCCCTTTGCTCACGATCCAGCTTAATATCCAGCTTCTCTGACTCCAGCCTTTTTAATGCCACAGCAACCCGTTCTTGTTCTTTAATCAGATCTTCCTTAAGAGTACATATATGTTGAAGATCTCTTTTTTTCTCTTCCTCAAATGTTCTCTCCTTCTCTCTTAGGTGGTTTTCAATATCTTCGCGCTGTTTGTTAACACAATCCTCCAACTCTCTCTTACGGCACTCGATCTCCAACAAAAAATCTTCTCTTTCTTTTTGAAATTTCGCAAACCAATCAGACCGTTCACGTTGACTCTCGTTCATGAAGGCTTCACGGTCAATAATAAGTGATTCAAGATCCTGTTTATACTGCTCACGAAGAGCCTCTTTCTCCAGATTAAGGCTATCGCGTTCATCTTTGAGGAATTTGGAAATTGCCACCCTCTCCCCAACTATACGTTCTTCTTCCCTCTGCAGTTCTTCTCTTTTCACATCAATAACCTCCCATTCAGTCTCAAATTTTGCCTTCTCAGCAATCAACTTGTCAGCTTCAGTGTCTAGTTGCTGTTTCTGAGCTCTAATCATATCAATTTCCTCCTTCAATTTTGTTTCCAAAACCAAAAGCTCACTTGTCTCACCTTTCATGAGCTCAAACCTCATTTTTTCCTCCGAAATCTGTTTCTTCTCTTCTTCCAAGGAAATCAGAGATTTTTCCAGTGCGACCTTTGCCTTATCGAAGTCTTCTCTCTCGTTTTGCAAGAGGCTTCTAGTGACCTCAACGTCATTTTCAGCTTTATTGAGATGACGCTCTCTTTCTTGTACGTTTTTCATCTTCTCAGCTAAGTCTTCACCCTTATCTGTAATCACCCTAGATCGCACCTCTAAGTCCTGTTCTTTCTCAAGAATAAGATCCTCTCGTTGTTTAAGATCCAACTCCCTCAGCTCCCATACCCTTCTCTTTTTCTCAATATCTTCTTCTACAAGCTTTTGTTTCCCCAACAGCTCCACCTCAAATTCATCTCTCCTACGCTTCAGAACAATTTCCTGTTCCGCTAGAATTTTCTGGATTTCACTCTGCACAATCAACAAAGATCAATCTCATCAATGAACAACAAGCCACAATTTAATTGAATTTCCTTGGGAACCTTATTAGCAAAAAAATTAGGAAAGAGAGCAGCAAACTACATGTTCCTTGCTGGCAAGCACTTCTTGTGATACCAGCAACTCCTGCTCTTTCTTGTTCAATGAAACCTCTTTCTCGACCAAAACCTGTAAACCCATATATGGGGCCCAATAGCATACATTATACATACCTACACATCGCAAAACCTCCACAAATCACATACTTTTAAACACAATGAACATGGAATGACACACACCTTTTCTCTTTCGGACAGGGAAATAGCACTTAGCTCCAAATCAGACTTCTGCACCATCAAGGCCCTCGTTTCAGCTGCAATAGTGTCTTTCTTATCCTCCAGCTCTCTCTCCAGCTTTCTCAGTGCTTGAGATTTACTTAAAATCTCAGCCTCCCTCTGGTTTAACAGGGCTTGACTATCAAGTAATTTATTCTGTGATTCATTTAGCACTCTCTGTCTGTCTGCCAATGATTGTCTTTCAAGCATAAGATCTTTCTCCTTAGCGTCACAACTAACACAAATAAGATGCCAAAGTCAGAGGCTGCTTTAGAAAGAGGCGGGAAAAACAGCAAACAAATCTAAGGGGGTGGTCATTCACTGCACCCGAAGAAAGCCCTATCAAGGATGTGATAAATGTGCACAATAAAACCGAGGATAGCAAAAATATTATCCTGTAAGAGCACATAGGAATACAACAAATTGCGCACACAGTGACACAACTAGGAGCAAATCTGCATGTAGAGAATAAATGTCACTACTTTTTAACAGGGGCACAACTCCATCATAATAGTTATACCCTCAAACATGGCATCTTTAACATTCTGTTGGCAATCATCAAGACAGACAACAAAAGAGCAAGAACAAGACCAAACAAAAGATTTGAATGGAAATAATTAAACAAAAGTTAGTTCAAGGATAGGAAAGACTCACTCAGACTTGAAAGATGTCATTCTACGACGAAGGTCATCCTCACGGGCTTCAACTTCCTGAAGTTTCCTTCCGGAGGCTCTTTCAGATCTCCTCACCTCATCTCGTAAAGATTCAGCAGCACGAAATTTCACCTCAGCTTCAACATACTTCCGCTGAGCATCATCAATCATACTGCGAGCTTCAGCCATCTTACTCTCAGCCGCAACCTTTACCTCAGCACATTCAGCGCGCATTTCATGCAAGGCTTTTTCAATCTACAAACATCAAACAGCCAACTCATTAGGTAAGCAAGTAAATTCTCTAAACCAGAAGCCACAAATCAGTACATTACAACATTACATTAGCACAAAAAACTAACGCAAATAAATAGACGGCGTAATCAAGAACTTGACGACAAACTCACATTTGCCACGCATTCTTTCTCTACTCCAAGGGCCTTCTTTAGATTATCCTCCCGCTTCCTTGCTTCAGCTAAAACAGATGATAATGCAGCTTGCTCACGCAATTGTTTGACTTCAGCTTTTTCAGTAGATAATCTAGCATCATCATATTTGGAAGCAGAATCCTTCCTTTCCAGAATAAGAAGTCCCATGTTATGCTGAAGGTCATAAACCTACAATAACGTACGAACATAAGGCCCATGTAAATATGTCAAAAGCCAGGCAGCCATGTACACATTACTAAAAAAAAATGATTCAGTACCCTCATTCTTCACCCCCTATCGTGTTCTAGTCATCTTCCCAAATTCATCTTATAGTGCCAGATGCTTAAAACTTCGGCCTTCATCTAATCTGTTAACTCCCATTTCCCCCGAGACTAATAATTTCTTGAACAAACGGCAACATAATATCCTTTTTCCCTTTCACTTTCCAATTGCTTACTAACTCTCGCTTCCACAAGAAAATGCACATTCAACAAATTAAAGTCTTTCTCGTCCACTAAACCCAACACGATTCAAAACGTCCCTAAACCCTAAGTCCTCTCAACTGTTTCCCGTCACGCTATCTGTACCAACCACGGTTTTCGGCATCCCAAATTAGGGAAACACAAACGGCTGACATTGCCCCACACCCCCACCCCCCAATTCCTCGACACAAACCCGCACCCGACGAAACGCCTATTAAAGTTCAGCAATCATCATTCTCAAACAACAACATAATTAAAGTTGAACCCCTGGAAAAAAATCATACAAACTTCATAACTCCAAAGTTTACCCAACAAATCATAAAAATCGCAGTAAAAATAGGGAATTTTTAGTGACGAAATCACAATGACCTAAAAATAGAAAATCAATCAATAAATAAATAAATAAAAACGCAAAAAAAAACAACATTAATTAATTCCAATTAAAATCATTAGAGCAAACATTTACTGCGACATACCACAATAAAATCCACATAAGATACAAATTACAATCAAAATTGGACCGACGATATCAATAAATTACTAATCACATTAATTAAAATTAAATTAAAATGAAAGGGGAGTTAAATAAAAATAAAATAATAAACCTCAGCTTCAAGCTTGGCGATGTAAGCAATAAGAGCGGCCTTATCACGGCGGCGAATGGAGTCATCATCGAAGCCAGAGTCACGAAGACGCTTCCAGATCCCGTCGTTATCTTCGGAGCGGCCGTAAGTTGATGGAGTAGTAGAAACGTCGAGAATCCTAGACCCCGGGGTTATGGTTATTGGGCGTGAAATCGCCGGAGTTACCGGCATCCGAGGACTAGTCGCCATTGTTATTATTACCTAACTTTACTCTTTAATTTTTTTTATTAAAAAAAGAAGAAGAAATTAATTGGGGAAGAAGAAGGAAGAAAGATTCCTTCTTTTTGATTTTCTTGGTGAGGAGAGAGAAAGTGTGTTGGGGAAGTGAGTGAGGTGTCTGTGAGTCTCGTCTCTCTGTGTGTGTGATTGTTTTTGTGTCTTTTTTTTTTTGGTTTTTGAATTATTTTTACGGGGTTTTGGGGGTTTTCTTGTTGGATTTGGGTTGGAGGGTTAGACGGCGTCGTATTAGGAGGGATTTTTTTTGATTAATTTTGAATTTTGAAATTAGGGGGGGTGGGATTGGGTTTTGTTTGACTAGATTATGTTGATGTGCATTTGAGTTACATTGGTTCATGATTCATGAACCAAACAATCTTTGTAATCTTCATCAAGAAAACTAATTTCATTTCAAGAAACACCAAAATCAAGGAAATAATTTTGGAAATTAGCCTTAGTAATTCTTAAACGATTTGTAAAATGGTATAATTTCATTTCAACAAAATAAAAGTAAGGAAACAAATTTGGAAATTAGCCTTTAGTATATAGGAGTATATTCCTAAACGGTTTGTAAAATGGTCTATTTTGCAAATATCCTTAATTTTACGTTCCTTTCGTGTTATTTCTGTAAGTGTTGTGATTGATTTGTGAATAATAGAATAACTGAAAATTTTCAAATAATTTGTTTCTCTAGAGTTCATTTAATTCCATCATAGTAGCTCATTTTGTGTTAGGCGTGAGCTAACTTCGGTTTGGGTCGAAGCTTGTTTGGGTTTGGTTAGAACCAATGAATTTTGTTATGTCCTCGGTCTACCAAAACTTGATTCGGTCCAAGGGGTTAAATTGGCCGATCTAGAACGAAGATTTTTCGATCTAGTATTGGTCCACAAAATTTGGGACTTCGGTCTTCAATTCCACTCTCGGTCCACAAAATTCTAAATCCTCATGATTTTGCTTGACATTTAAACAGTATATCGCCCTATGATGCGTAGTACTCCGTAAGTGAATTAGAACTAGTACAGGGAAATGCTACAATTGCAATAATCTATCTATTATCGTAACGCAAATTTTTAAAAATATTTTCGAAATATCGACTAGCATATGACATCTCCAACAACATGTCTCACCCTCGAGATTGGCCTCTAGAACCACATCACACCACCGGTAAATAAACCAAACTAAACACAAGTATACTCCACATAACAAAAAAAAAAAACAGATCAGAGGAAATAATAAAAGTGAAGAGTTCGTTACGTACTCTGAAATCTGAGCTGTTACGTAACAAATAACGTCCCAAAGAGAAGAGAAAGAAAGAAAATAAAAAATGGGAACAAGAGATAGAGAAAGGGATCTGGAGCTGTTGATCCCAGTCACAGTTCCTCCATTGGCAACCAGCAATAACAACAACAATGGTGCTCCCAAAGATTCTACGCCTTCATCTCCGTCTTCCTCTACCCCTTTCCACCATGCCTCTTCCACTAGCAAAGAGGTTCCATTCCTTAACCATTTTAATTTGATTATTACGTTATGGTGATTATTGTACGTGTTAATGCATGCTTAACATTTCTGTAGACGTACTCATCTTAAGTATTGTACCGGATGTTTTGATAATAAAGCGTATGTAGGTGAGATTCGAGGTTATGGTAGCTAGATTACGTACGTGTAGGGATTTCACCCATTTAGCACATATATGATTGGTAGAGAGGGTGTAATATGCAGCTGAGACGATAAAGATTGGCCGTCATTGTTGTACATGATCGAGGTGACATATGGTCGATGTAGGCTTTACCTGATTAAGACTCGAAACCAAGCTAAGGGTTAAGATTGTTGGCCTGTGTTTAACCTGTATGCCTCGATAACAAAGTCGTCTGTGTAGGCATGTTACAAATTCTACTGTGCCTGCAGACTTAACACAGATTATTTCTGATGCATATATTTGGTCGTCTGTGTAGGCATGTTACAAAGTCATCCGTAGCTGGGCTTCGAAAAAGTTTATGTCTGGAAGGTAATTTGCTTGCTTATTGTGCTACTCTAGTCGTCTTCTCTGTTACCCAGACTCTTCATATTACCTCACGTATCCGTGTCGGACACCCGACACTCGGACATGGGTACGACACTTGGATCCTTCATTTTAGGCCAAAAATAAGAGGTTTTTTCATGAAATAGGCGAGTCCGACACTTGGACACGCACCCGAGTCGGATATTTGGATCCAAGTCAGGGTAACATAGGTCGTCTTAACCTTTTAGATATGTAGGCATGTTACAATTATATATAGATATATGCCTGTGAAGTATGTGCAGATATATATGCCTTTGCTTTGACAATTTTTGGCATTTTATACTTGTCACACATGTATAATAGAAGATGATCATCAGAAGAAATGAGATGAATTTGATGTGTGCAATAGCTGTAGACTTAATCTCATGCTCATCAGTCGTCTCCCTCAAGCTTCTAGTCGGACATCCATCTTCTTTAATTTGTTGCTCTTTTGTTCCGTTTGAGGCTATGCTCATGCATAGATTCGGGTTTATAGTAACAAGCTATACAGTCACAGTACATTTTATCAGGTTCTGTTAATTGAAATCGCTTCTGTTTGCATTTCCACCCTTTACATTGGATGAAAAGGTTGTAAATGTTGTCTAAGGCATTATAGTGCTTCTCGAATCTTCGTTAATATATAATATCTTTGATGTAAAATCAGGTTTAAGATTTCATGTGGTAGTGACAGTCTGCTTTGTTTTGATCCGTTTTGCAGTGTGATCCTTCTTCCCTTAGCCATCACCTTTTATATCACTTGGTGGTTTATCCATTTTGTGGACGGTTTCTTCTCGCCTATTTACACCCATCTCGGAATAAACACATTTGGTTTGTTTTCTCTAACTCTCTTTACGCAGTGTACTTACATGCATTTCTTGTCTCACTCCGAAAAACAAAGAGATAACATTTGATGACTACTTGTACATATTTAGTGAAGTCTGTGATGTGTTTAATTTCCTCGTGTGATGATGTTCGTTGTTAGGTCTTGGTTTCTTGACATCACTCACATTCATCTTCTTAGTCGGAGTTTTCACGTCATCATGGCTTGGAGCCTCAGTTCTCCAATTGGGGGAATGGTTCATTAAAAAGATGCCCTTAGTTAGCTACATTTACTCTGCCTCCAAACAGATTAGTGCAGCAATATCACCAGGTATGCACGGGTGTACACTGTGTTGGAATCTCAATAGCAGACTTTGTAGTCCGGATATTTCAGTATGATGTCTTCTTCTTTTTTCAGATCAGAACTCTCAAGCATTCAAAGAAGTAGCCATCATCAAGCATCCTCGTGCTGGAGAGTATGCACTCGCGTTCATAACATCAACTGTGACATTACACAGCAGTATGGGTGAAGAGGAACTCCACTGTGTTTATGTACCCACAAACCACCTTTACTTAGGAGACATGTTTCTTGTTAGCCCTAAAGATATCTTGAGGCCTAATCTCTCAGTCCGCGAAGGAATAGGTAAGATCCAAATAGAGCTCTTTCAACCTATACAACTCACATAAATGGACTAAAAACAAACTCATTTTTGTTTTCTGTTTTGTTTGTCACAGAAATAGTCATCTCAGGGGGAATGTCCATCCCTCAGATACTGACTACAGTAGATGCACAGATCTTACGCGCTGTCAGAGTTGGCGATTTCTCAGGAATACCAGTCTAAACTCTAAAACTTTCTCAGTTTTTCATGCTACAGATTTCAGATAGTTCTTTGGAGGAAAATCATACATGACAAATTCTCAGAGAACTGCCAAAGCATAGCAAAAGGAGGGGAGAGTCATCGATAGTAACTGAATTTCTGTATACGATTCTCTTGTTGATTGTATTTAGTGAATTGATAGATATTTATATACAACTATACAAGTACATAGATAATATACAAGCATATTGCACCACTGTGAAACTAGAATACTTACTGTTGTTTCCACTGATTGATATTCATTCAGTTATAAATACAACAAGATAAAGGTTCCTCAGCCTGTACTCCTTTTCTATAATAGTAGTAATGCTCTAGGGCTAACCAACATGTAGTTTAACAATTAACAAGTACGAGTAGTTTTAAACTAATGTCAGAGGGTCTAGGGCTCAAACAATGGTTTTAAACTGTAGTGATTAGTGACCCCCTTTACTAGGAAATCATTTTGGCCATAAAACAAGGAAAATGCACACGCACTTCTCAAATGTCATTTATTAACAAAAGTAGAATCGTCTTTCAAGTGCTTTTCAGCCAAGTCGTCAATCCCACCCACCTTAAAAAAAAAAAAGAAAAAAAAAAAGTAGAGCCGAGTCGGCCGGTCTACACCTAGGACAGGGAGAAACTCAGAGAGAGATAGCAAGGGAGAAAGAAACAGCCCAGCCAATAGTTTCCTAATTGGTTTAGGCTGTTTCTATGAAAATTAGTAGATATATAAAACAATTAGTAGTCTAACAACAACTCCGATGTAGTCCAGCGGTTAGGATACCTGGCTTTCACCCAGGCGACCCGGGTTCGATTCCCGGCATCGGAATTTTTTTCTTTTTTCCCCCGAAACACCATTTCTTCAAAGAGCAAAGGTGCGATTCTTGGCTACAATGTTAGTATTACTAGTACAACTTTTTAAATCCCTTTGTCACTAAATCAAAGCAAAATGAATAGTTAGCATAATTGATACGAATTAGTATAGTTGAAGCCCCCGAAAATCTTAATAACCCCTGTTTTGTGACTGCGTGCTCTATGTATTCAGTTGAAGGGTTGAAAAACTCACTTGCCCGATTTCGACTATTCACATTTCCATTATGATTGCTTCATGTAAAATGATCCTGGACGATAAGGACACATTTCACGACTTCTCGTATACTCGTTAAGTGATCCAAATCACTAGAACTTACAGATCTCTACTGATGTGGAATGTGGAAGTACAAATGACAGAAGCAAGTCACAGAACACAAATCAACGGTAAATAGATTAAGCATGCATTCATTCTTAAATAATCGCAAGAGTTGGTACATGGGACCTTAAATAAAAAAGGCTAAGAAAGTGAAAAATTCAGGTGATCTCAAAAGCTAAGCTTCCTTTCCCTATGACCTGCTGTACTTGAAGCCAAATTTACAAAATGAAAGGCGCTTCTGGTTTCCTATGTCACCATTCCTAGACGACGACCAAAAAACCCCACAAAATAGGATCAGCCCCGGTCTCAGCAACTAAAATGCTAAGGCGGGCAGGGAGAGTCCCAAGTCCACTCGCGACTAGCATTGCATCTAACTGTTCAGTGTGGATAGCACACCTCCAGTTGAAGTAGGAATGACCACCTCCCATCCAGGTCCTTTGAGAGGAAGCACGAATTTCTCGACATCGGATTCTTCTACACCGGGTGGAGTAATAACCAAGTCACTTCGGTCCAGTATTTTTTCAAGATCTTCTTCACTGATGTCCCTCTGAACCATTTTGTCTTCAGCATCCTCCTCGTCACGAAGGAGTGCCAGCAAATCCTCCTCCTGTAGAGGGTATTCAGTGAGGGTGTAACGAATGAATAACTAGAAATTACGCACCAGAAGAAAGGCAACGAAACCGCATGGTGAACAGTAGAACTCAGCTAGTAGAAGAAAGAAAGAATAGCCACCAGTCACTACTACACATAGAAGCTGAAAAAATTAGATCACAGACCTCCAAGGATTCATTCTTTGTCCTTTCTTGTTTGAACTGCCCCTTGCCAATCACAACATGTTCAAGCTTCAGCTTACTAAAGGCCCTTTTAAGAATCCGACCCTGCACGGAAACATAGTTAAAGTTGAGAATAAAAAGGAAGTCAAAGTAACTACACACATTTGAACAATTTTAGGGTGGACAGGACCTCTACAGACAGTGCAGTGGAAAGCCTGTAAACATGAACAGGTTTAGTTTGACCAATCCTGTGACAGCGATCCATTGCCTGCAGATCCATTTGAGGATTCTGAAAAGTGAAAGCAAAGTCATCAGTTGAGACAAAGAGCAGTAAGACGGGAAAAAGAAAGGCTTCAACAAGAAATAAGAGAGAAAATAAAAACTAAGTGAATAAGTGAAACAGAAAGAGAAGGAAGAGGAACAAGAGACGAGGGAAACCAAAAAGGAATGAAGTGTAAAGAGAAATCCAGTAATACACAACAAACCCCAAACACCATCTCCCGCACGCTTCTCACCCTCTCTTCGCGACCTATTACAAGCCAAGAGATAAGGATAACTTACCCAGTCACTGTCATAAAGAATGCAAGTGTCTGCAGCAGTAAGATTAATTCCCAAGCCACCAGCCCTTGTGCTAAGAAGAAAAATTCTGAGATTGCTATCAACATCATTGAACTCTTGTATCTGTTGATGGAATTGAAAGCTTGTTCTAGTCAGATATAATCACATACACATCACTTCTTGACACTCAACCGCGCTACACAAATTGTGTAGCACAATGTGTTTGGGGCGGGGAAATCAAAGCTTCTTCCATGGTCCAAACAAAAGCAGTACATTAACACAGAACTTTCAAATCAAGTTCATTTTCATTAAAGAGATATCTGGAGCAATTGTATTCAAAGTGGAAGAATCAACCTTAACCACACCATCATCCACAGCACAGTGATTACTCAGTCTCAACAATGTTTCAAAAAATATGCAAAACTGCAAACCAGGAAACAACAGCTGTACGATTTGAGTCCTCCCTCCCCACTATGCCCTCTGATTTTGAGCAGACAAAAGTCAAGTTTTAAGTTTTAACAACTAATATGCGACAAACAGTACAAACCCAGTCAGGTCCTATTTTTAGAAGGTTCTACAAAAAAAAAAAAAAAAAAAAAAAAAAAAATCAATTCTGAAAGTTAATCACAGCACCAAACTGAACATAAAATCTGAAGGGTATTGAAAAAAATACTTTCTTCAAATTTCAAACCAAATAAAGGAAAACACAGTATTTAAGGAATGGACCCCAAAAAAAAGGGTGCGAAAAAAAAAAAAAAAAAAAAAAAAAAAAAGAACGCTGGCACAAAAGCTACAAAAGAACATTTATAAAAAACAAAATTAAAGTTAGCATTTTAGATTCAAAAATCAAAACAAAAGTCCAGCATTAGATTCCATACAGGAGAAAAACACAAACCTGTCTCCTCCTCTCCTCAAGTTTCACGCTACCATCAATTCTACAAACTTCGAATCCTTTCTCACTGAAGTAGTAGTCCATTATGTCAAGAATTTTGGTCCATTGTGAAAATATTAGAACCTGAAGGATAATAAGTAGTTAGAAAGGGAAGCTTGTAACAACCCTAAGAACCCTCGTCTAAACAAGTACTCAAGACAATCTAGCTGCTAACACCTACCTTATGTTTGCGTTCAAAAAGCTTAGTCAGCAATCTGTCCAGCAACTGGAACTTACCACACTGTCCAACTATTTGTTCTACAGGCGGATAGAAGTCTGCCAAAAAGAAACAACCAAAATGTCCCGGATGAAAACAAATATGAACAGTATGTATCTTGGTATTCTGGGCATTCTAAAAACTCACAAGTTCCATCAAAGACAGACTCCAAAAGATCGGGATGATTGCAGTTTTTCCTTAGTTGAATCATTAAGTTATTCAACTTTCCTTTCATTCCACGTGGTGCTGTGCCTGCGTGTTTAAAACAAGCAATAAGCACAGATTTCCCAGAAGAGTACAACATAGATAAGAAACCGGGGTTGACACCAATACCAAATTTAAGAACGGAGAAAAAGAACAGACTTCAGCACTATATTCCTGTTGGCAGGGGGGGGGGCTTAGATCAATCCACAAGCATACCAGAATAAGGTTTGAAACTAAAAGACAGCATTCCTACATTGAACAAGGTAATACACTTCAAATCTAGAACTAATATCAAATATAAAACACTTCGTGTAGTAAATATGATTGATCACACAGGTATTGTCAACAGAACATTCCATGTTACATGAAAGTTCCAATCAACTTGGCCGACTTCAGGTGACTTCATATCACTAAATCATGTAGATTAACATCACACTATACCACTTCATCATGCAAACTTTATGGTGACTTCATCCAAAAGAAAGAGATGACACAAAATTTATATTCCATCACCACTTATGCCCATTTATTTTGTTTTGCATAATCCCCAACAATTACCATGTTTACAATACCCTAGTATCCCTCCTACATATTTAGTCAGGCCATGCAACACGTTCTATAATTAAAAATCATATGCGACATAGCTCAAGACAACATATTACTATTACAGAAACCATAAGTTCTGAAAACAACGTAAGAAGCATAAAGATCCTAAATGTAAACCACACCATATATGCAACAACGGCTGTTGAATAGTAATCGACCAGTCCAAATAACAACAATCTTGACATAAAAAAACAGAAAAAAATTATTGTTAGACATGCTACTTTTGGAACATACAATTAGGTGATCTTGGAACAGGAAGCCTTACCAAGACTAACATTCTCAACAAGATGATTTTCCAAAGTTCGATTAATCAGGTGCTCCTGGAAGTTCTTTTGATGCTCAGTCATTGTAGCATACAAAATAATCTCCTTTTTGCGGGGGAGCGATAATTCAACATCACACTTCATTCTTCTCAAGAGAAATGGGCGCAATATTGCATGGAGCTTAGCTACAACCTATATTTAGTATAGAGAGCATTCAAAAGGAGCAGTACATCTTATAAAAGAGACAAGATAGCAAAATTAAGTTCACATACTTGAAGTCTCCTTTTCTCTTCCATTTCCTCCCTAGCAGATTCATTGCTGCATTTTCCTGACAGATCAAACCTGTTCAATGCAATGGCATCACGAAACAGTTAAGCCACCATCCATATCTCAAACACTACACCACAGGCTACATTTTCAAATATCTCAACTTGAATAATTTACATTCTTAACAATATTCACAAAGAAAAATTATGAAGACACCAGCACATTACATGATAGAGGCATTATAGCCAAGACGGCGCTAATGCAGAGATACCGACTTGTAATATAATAGACATCATACCAGAAACAGAGTAAAAAAATTTGGATAGAAGAATAGAAAACCATCATCATCTATGATATATTATAACCCCCCTCCCCCTAAGCTTGTCAACATTTAAATCGGCACCATCTATAATGTCTCTACTTTCCATGGCCGAGGTTAAACACTTAAACTCCATTAGGTCCAGAAAGTCTAAGGAACTATTCACAATTGAGATCAGTTTATCAGGTTATGAATTAATGTCAGAACCACATCTCTAAAGTGCACTCCACGGCAAAGTCAAGTGACCGACGGATCATCAGCACAAAGTTACCCTTAAAAGACTTTCAAAAATTTGAAATCCAAGGAACACGTCATTGTATTCATAGGCTAGTATAGCGAGGATGGTTAACAAAGCAGATAGGGTAACAAATCCCACAATGACGACGAGAAGCCAAGTGAAATAATATAAATGATTTTGACTTTGAAAGAACAAATGGATTAAGAAACACGTGAGAGAGCAACAGGAGAGTGGAAACAAACCAGGATTCAAATTCTTCATGAGAGGAAAATATGTCAGGCAGAATGAAATTCAACAATGACCAAAGTTCTGCCAAGTTGTTCTGCAATGGGGTGCCAGTCAATAGAAGTTTGTTCTCGATAGGCAAAAGTTTCAGCTCTTTCAATAACTTGCAGTTTGAATTTTTAAGACGATGGCCCTATTGAACACAGACATATGCAAATCATCAGATACAGCTACCTAAAAAAAAGATACAAGACAAAAATGGCAACCAAAAAGGATAAAATTGAATACACACCTCATCCACAACAAGATATTTCCATTTGTAATGTCTCAAGTGTCTCCTAGCATCACTAAGAGCAACTTCATAAGAAGTAATAACAATCGGAAAGTCAGGACCAATGTTTTTCGGCATATGTTTCAGCCGTAACTGATTTCTTTCTTTCTTGTCACCATGATAAATAATCGCCTTCACTGATGGCGTAAATCTGAGAAAGAATCAATGTCAAACAGAAGCCAGAAGAGTAGAACAACTAACAAGGAGAGCATTAAACACTTTACCTAGAAATCTCATTAACCCAATTAGAGAGAGTGGACAGAGGAGCAATCACCATGTATGGCCCATCCAAACCCTTTGCCTTTAGATGAGACAGGAAGCCAATGGTCTGAATAGTCTTTCCAAGCCCCATTTGGTCAGCAAGGATACCATTTAGACCATTTTGCCAAAGAGAAATTAGCCATTTTACTCCTTTAATTTGATAAGACTTTAATTTCCCACCAGTCAAGAGAGGTGTAAGCTCAGCCTGTTCCTTCGCAAGTCTCTCCTCCTCAGTTAAGTCTGCATCTTCAGCAGCTGTCCCTTCCTTGGATCTAGTAAGCATAGCTGCAACTGCTCTTTTTGCTTTCCTCTGAAAAAAAAAAAGTAACCATAAGCCAGATTACAGCTCTACCACAAGCAATAATCATCAATAACATGTGCAAGTTAAACAAGAGCACAGAGTGATTGTTTGTGAATTTCTAATCATAGATAGATATCAGTTCTTTTAAGGTATGCCTGCTTAGAGAAGAATATCCGTAGTTATCAGCTCAATCTATGGAAAACCACAGTGTCTACTGCATAGGATAGGTTGGTAACAGATAAAGTCACTCAAAAATCAACACATTTCAGGGGTCCTCCACATTTCAGACCAAGAGCACGGTATATATATTAACTTCTATCTCATCAGTCTAAATGTGAAGTAACTTGATAGGCCGTTAAGTGATAAAAAGATATGCTTGTTTATATCTAGGTCTGCCTGCAGCTTGCTGATAACATAGGAAGGGCACAGAATGAGAAGCTCCAAATCACATACAAAATCACATTCATTTTCGTACAGTTCATTCATTGGATAGAGACAAGAAGCTCACGTCATCATACTGGGAAGCTTTTCTCTTCCGACCTTTGCCTTTCTTTTTCTCCTTACTGGGTTCCTCTTGTGGTTCCCTAATTTGTTCATTCTCCCCGTTCTACAACCAGCCAATGAGTTACCATAAGTGATCCAATATAAATAACAAAGGTTTAATCCCAAAAAAAAGTGTACAGGAAAAAAAGATCACAAGAAAATAATGTACGCACTGTTATGTCATCCATCTTTTCCAGCAAAAACTCCGAGTAAAGTTGCGTCTGAGTTAAAAGATCATCTAGCTTAGAAAACTGAACATCATTTAAATTAGCAGCATCCACTGGCAGATTATCTAGCTCCGCTATTTCTTCCTTCTTTCTGGCTTCAGATAACTTCTTTTCTTCTTCTGCCATCTTTTCCGATATAAGAGCAGAATCTCCATTCTTTGCATCAACAAGCACATCATCTTCTGACTTAACTTCAGCCTCTTCCTTAACAATATCCTATTACGAGTAAATTACTTGTTAGTCTAACAAGAACAGGTTAACCCATGAGGCACATTCAACCAACTTTCGATTTCAGCAAGCCATACGAAATAGAATTAACCTCAAACCAAAAAGTTTTCAACAATCACAATACAACATTACAACTCATAAGCAAAACAATCAATCTGCCATACAACTTACAAGAAAGATGCCAACTTTTTGAATATCAAATATGGGTTAGTAAAACCAGATCATTGGGTTGCTTTCATTTCGACTTAAGGATCCACCAAAATGAGCAGCAAGTATTACATTTCCCCATTTGTAAGCACTAATCACCACAACAACAACAACAACAACCGTATACAAAATGTGACTTCTTTTAATTCAACTATAACGAACCAAATAAACAAAATCACCACTTTTAAATGCAAATACATGCCTCAAGTTTTGAAACTTCTACAAACCAAACCTTATGGAGCAAAAGAACAAATCATATTTCGAAAACCGCGACAATATTGTAAAAACATCGATTGCATCAAAACGAATAAATCAACCACAAACACCATATAAATGATCTTCTCAAGTGTATAACACCACATAATAAAATTCAATAACATACTAACTTACTTAAAATAAAAAATTAATCAAATAAACATCGAATTCGACGAAAAATTACTCAAATTTGCAATTAAAAATGATGATAAATCCACAAGAACAGAAGTATACCTCATCAGCGAGAACAGAAGTTGGGGAATCAATCGAAGGATCCGCCTTCACTTCGCCGTTATCCACCATTTTCAAACCCTAATTTCTGCAAAAACCACCAAATAATTCCCAATAAAATCAAATTAATCACAACATAAACAATAAACAACAATAATAACAAACGAATACAAATGTGAGTCCAAATAATACCAGAAAAATTAGGGGAAAAATAAAACCTAGGGTTCTGCAAAAATAAACACGAGAAACTCCAACGAAAAATGTAGGAAATAAAATTAAAAGAAATAAGAGAGTTGAGAGTAGAACCTTTTGAAAAAAGAGGAGAGAGAAAATGGAAGAATTTTTGGAGAAGGTGGAGAGGCAGAGAGAAATGGAGGAAGTGGGGGGAAGTGTGAGGGTGAAGAATCACTGCAGAAGTTTGTATTAAAATAAGAAGGGGTTTTTAATTTTTGGATTAAATTGATTATTTTAATGGGTTGGGGCATGCGTCGTGGGCGGGAAAATGAGGAAAGGACATTTCTGTCCTTGACTTTTTGCCTTTCTTGTTCACGCTTTTGAGGGGGGGAATGGGGGATATTCTGGATTTTTCAAGGGGTGTTTTTTTGAATTTGGTTGTGGATTTCGAAATTATTAATGGGAATGTTTTGATTTGTTTAATTCTTTACTGTTTTTTTGTTTTATTTGGCTAGGTCTGCGTATTTGGAAGGTGAATAATGTTGTGCGATATGATAGTAGATTAGGCGAGATGTTCTCGTTAATTCGTTATACATTGTTTTTAGTCGTTTGGTTAGGTTATTTTTTAGTTTAAATACAATTTTGAACTTCAACGAATTCTTAAGAGGAAAGGAGATGGGAAGAAAGGGGAAGTAGAGGGAAAAGAGACATGGTATACATTGGCGGATCCATGCCTTAGGGTATGGGGTCTGGCCGTCCGCGGATACCGGAAAAATTTTCGGAAACGCAACTTTTTAGGCTAAAATTCGTGAAATATTTCCTTAAAAAGATAGAGGGACACTTAAAAGATATATTACGACACCGCGAAACATGTGTTCTAGATCCGCCACTAATGCCATACATAGGGAATAAGAAAGCAGGTTTCGTTGTTGGACGAGCGATAAGAAGTAGTCAATTGAGGGACACTGAAAAGATATATTACGACACCGCGAAACATGTGTTCTAGATCCGCCACTAATGCCATACATAGGGAATAAGAAAGCTGGTTTCGTTGTTGGACGAGCGATAAGAAATAGTCAGTTAGTCATAGACTAAGGCCATGTTCGACAACACAATAACAAGTAAAAAGTAGCATTTTAACTGGGTCAAACTGCTAATTTCCCTGTTTGGCTAACATTTTGAAAGTAGCATTTTAGGTAGTAGTTGGCATTTTCTATTTTAAGTAAAAAACTAGCATTTCTATTTTATTTTTAATTTTTTTTAAGTACAATATAGTTTTAATAAACTCAACACTTACTTTTAGTCTTTTACCAAACACGTCTACCTGCTAGTTTTTTACATCGAACTGCTACTTTAGAGTTAACAAGTACTTGCTACCTACTACCTGCTATCTGCTACTCGAACAGCTACCTGCTACTCAAACAGTTAGTGCAATCGAACACATCCTACTGCTACTTGAGTAAGGTCATGTGCGATTGGACTGTATTTTTCTGATTTGATTGGGATTAAACAGATTTGATTTGAATAAACTTGATTTGATTTTATCTGATCTCAATTATTGATAAAATATGCATTAGCTACTAAGTCATCCCTGGCTAGTCATTTTATATTCTTGAATATTCTTTTTTAGCTGCTGCTTTCTTATTTGTTTTATCTAAGAGCTACTGCTTGTTTATTATTATGCTACTGCCTGCTCATTGTTTTGCTCCTTATTACTCATTGTTTTACTCCTTTTCCTCATTGTTATGATTCTCAATGCTCATTATTTTGCCACAACATGCTCATTATCTATACCAACATGCTCATTGTTTTCTCATTTACTGTCTCATTGTTATATCTCTTTTTTCTGCTCAATAACCAGTGGTCTTAATCTTCTTCTTGCTTCCGCAGTTCGGCTTCCCTGTAATTAAAGACAACCACTTCACCTTAATGTGTGTGCATGTGCGCGATAGACAGATCTTTCAAGCAAACATATGACGAGATTGACTTATTAGTGGTTAGTATCTTATGAAATTAATTTATTTATCCCTCTTATGCATATGTGAATCTCTGCTAATGTAATAAATGTTTACAGTTGACATAATTGATCGAATTTCTAAGGCGCAAGAATCTCACTTATGCTGCTGAATGTGTTCAAGTGGCCGCAAATGCCCCACAGGAGCAAGTCAATCTCAGCTGGAAATCTAATACAAATACATAGGACTGTGGTTTATTTTTGATGAAACACATGGAAGTCTTTCATGGTGAATCTTGGGAATCTGATCTGAACAAGGTACAATACTAACTTTATAAAACAGTAAACCCAAAAAACAAAACTTAAAAAAGTTGTCTAATATATTGTAACATCTGGTTTGGCAGGCAACTAGGAGACGTTGTTACAGAGCACACCTATGTAGCCAGATAATATTGAATGAGCACAATTCACTTAAAGGTGAGACTCTTCGTGAAGCATCATGGGCAGCAAGTACTAGAGCATTGACACTTGAAGAACAGAATTTGCACAAGAAGAGGCTCATCACAGTTACGAAGAAACTGAAAGATACTTTCCAAGTTGCTAAAACTTTCAACAAGATTCCAAAAGAACTTGAGAACCAGAATGAATCTAAGATTAGCACTGATATTGTAGAAATAGTCAATGTAGAAAACTCATCAAATGAGTAGCTTCGTTTTCAGTTCCATTAGATAACAATATAACAGTACATATAGTTACCAAATCTATAATTGTTTGTTTATAAGATGTGTTTCCTGATTACTTTATATAAATCTTCTCATTATTTGTCTAAGGCCTCGTTTGATAGGACTGCATCTTTCTGAACTGATCTGATCTGATCTGAATGATTCTGATCTGAACTGATCTGATCTGAATGATTCTGAACTGATCTGATCTGAATGTGTTGAAATTTTGATTGAATTTCAACGAATTAGCATCAGTTATGGACCAAATACATTGATAAAAGTTTCATCTGATATGATCTGATCTGATCTGATCTGAATGATTCTGAACTGGTCTGATCTGATCTGAATGATTCTGAACTGGTCTGATCTGATCTGAATGATTCTGAACTGATCTGATCTGATCTGAATGATTCTGAACTGATCTGAATATTACTGCGAATAAGTCCTATCAAACAGGGCCTAAGGCTGCTCATTATTTTTCTAAGGCTGCTCATTACTTGTCTAACGGATACTCATTGTTTGTCTAACGGATACTCATTATTTTACTAAGCCTGCTCATTATTTGTCTAAAACTGCTCATTATTTTTCTAACGGATACTCATTATTTGTCTAACGGATACTCATTATTTTTCTGAGTCTGCTCATTATTTGTATAAGGGTGCTCATTATTTTTCTTAAGCTGCTCATTATTTGTCTAACAGACACTCATTATTTTTTTCTAAACATAGTCATTAGTTGCTCAACTGTTGCTCATTATTTGTAAAAGAAGGTTACTGTGCTAAATAAATGAATGAAAGTAGAAAAATAATGAGTAAAAATCAGTAAAAGATGACTTGATAGTCGTAGATAATGATTTAACAAAATATCCTGACAAAACAAATAAAAACTAACACACGAGTTGATAATATTGATAGTCGTAGACACTAAACTGTTTAATTTCAACATAACCTAATAAATAGTGTTGTTATTCTCTCATAAATAAACAACGTTGTTGTTACTCGAATGGTTGACAAACACAGGAGGACTTGATTCAGAAGGGTCGTAATCCTCCATAACTCGTTTCCTAGTCCTGCAACGATTGGAGATTTTTTCCCTTGTGCTTTTTCTCCTCTTATTTCTTGCACGGTACGTGCTCCTTCAGGATTCCTTATTGTAGTTTTACGTTTTCCTGCAGCTGCACTAGGTGTGCCTTCCTCATTTCTGGTGGTCCTAGAGTTTATTGATGTTGATTCAGAAAATTCAGGAGCTTGAGAGTCTCTTAGAAGAACATCAACATCATTCTTCATCTTCTGAATACCATTCTCAACACAGAGTCTAGCTTCCATATTCGAAGCAGATGCATGTAGGATACTATAGATTTGCCGTTGCTGGGTCATAATCCAAGTAGTTTCAGATTCAGCACAATTTCGAGTACCACTTGAATCACCATCATTATTTTGCTTTCTAACGAGTTCTCTGATCCAACGCTTCAATATGTACCTCTGAGGAATTTCTTTACACAAAAAAATAAGACATCATCAGTAAATTCAGAAAAAACAAGTAGATATTTGGGCATTATCAGAAAATGACTAAGCTATAGACAATAAAAAAAGAAGTAGCTCTGGTACAAAACAAATGAGCACTTAATTAAAAAGTAATGAGTACTTATGAATAAACAATGAGCAAGTTAATACAAAAAAAAACCAAATGAGTAGCCCTGGTACAAAACAAATGAGCACTTAATCAAAAGTAGTGATTGTCTCATTGATAAACAATGAGCAAGTTAATAAAAAAAGAAAAGCAAATGAGTAGCTCTGGTACAACACAAATGAGCACTTAAATGAAAAGTAATGAGTATCTCATGGATAAACAATGAGCAAACTTATTGCCAAGCAATGAGGACTTTATTTACGACAAAATAACAACTTAATACAAGTAATGAGCATCCTATGGACAAAACAATGACAAAAATGTATATTCAATTAAAAAAGACTAAATTTATATTGATTCTTACCTCCAACACACATAATCAAGTAGACACGTAAGCAATGACATCAAAGTATACCAACTTCATCAAATCGCTTACAAGTGCAGCTGATGGCATTAGTTTGTGGAATATAGGAAACAACATGACCAAACAGCTCAAGCTCCTTCATCCATACTACAAACTCAACGACACCATCTGACCCAGAGTTGTGTGGTTTTGATTTGCAGGACACACCATTAAGATAATTCTCTTGAAAAATGTAGAAACCTTTAATAGTATATATTTTACAAGCATATTTTAGCAGATCGCAGTTAGGGACAGCAATCTCAGGAAACCCTTGCCAACAGCGAGTGTCCTCATCCCTCTCTTTCTTTCTCCATTCTTGAAGCACTCGGCAGAAACACTTGTAAAACTGAACAAGAGAAGTTAACTTGTGGAGATCTTTTGATACTGATCGATTTGTACTTTCACTCCTTTGGGAGAACAGGACACCTCCTGAAAATCGATCTTTTGTAAATGCAGGACACCATTTTTCTCTTGTCGAATAAAGCTTAATTAACCAGGGATGATCGCCACAGTTGAATTCCGTTACCAATCTGTACAAAAAAAAAGTATTTATCAATGACTAGATATCCAAAATAAAAGTATAATGAGTTTGAGACTGAAAAGTAATGAGCAACAGGGACAAAATAATGACCACACTAGATTGTTTATTACCTGTTCCAAAAATGCTCGAATTCAGCAACTGAATCACAGTACATAAGAGTCTGGTTAACAGAACTTGGAACCCTTCTTTGCTTCTCAAAGCAGGTATGTTTGACTTAGAGTTTTGCAAAATATGCCATGTACACAACTTGTGCTTTGTGTCCGGGAAAACTTGTTTGATTGCAGCTCCCATGGAAAATGCCTGATCTGTCATCATTGTTTCTGGATGTAAACCATCCATTGATTCCAGAAACTTACTAAACAGCCAAACAAATGACTCAGTCCTTTCATTTAACACAAAACCACAACCAAACATACAATTCTTTCCATGATGATTCATTCCAACAAAAGGCGCACAGATCATCTTGTACTTGTTCGTGCGATAAGTAGTATCATGAATCAACAACTTCCCAAAACGAATGTAATCTTCTTTCATTCTCTTGTCTCTCCAGAAAAAACTTATTAATCTACTCTCCTCATCCAACTCGTAATCGAAAAAGAAATCCTCCTCAGTTTCTCTCCTTTTAGTAAATATATCAATCAGTGCCTGAGACTCACACCCATCAAAATAATTCCGCTTTGCCTTACCAAGATGATTATGTACATCCCTGGTAGTAAACCCAAGTGCAGGAGATCCTCCAGCTTGATTCCGCAAAAATCTAAATGCTTTCACTACACCAATCCCTGCTTCAACATATTGCTCCAACAATTTCAAGTGCTTCTCATCCACTTTTCTGTGAGATTGTAACAAATGTACCTTATCTCTAGGACAAAAACTGTGATTATGAATTAGTTCATGCTTAACAACTTCCCATTCCCCATCCTCATTAATTTCAAATGTTACTTTTGCTTTGCAACCAGTCCTAACATCAAGTTTTGTATATTTCTTGTCAACAATACCCGGATTTTTCTTGAATCCCTGTTTTGCACACACAATCTCCCTAGGTTTCACCTTATTAGTACTGTAACAATGCCTTCTGTTGTGAAGTCTGGTACCAAAACCAACAAGATATGCATACTCATTATAAAGCTCATAAGCTTTTTTCTCCGATTCTACTTTTAAACCAAGCAAGGCATATTCATCAGCTTCAGGAAAAACTGTTGCAGAATCTGTAGATACTTCAACCTCAGTGCCTGATGTTACAACATCGCAACCTTGAAATACAAAAAAAAGTAATGAGGAAGTTCTTAAAAGGTAATGAGTAAGCCATGGATAAACAAAATGAGAAAGTCAAATTATGAGCTCCAGATAAACATAAAAATGAGCAGGCAACAAAAAAACAATGAGCAAATTGATAGATTTAATGAATAATCTATCGATAAAAAAAAAGAGCAAGTTATCGAATACTAATGAGCACCATACGAAAAAACAATGAGCAAATTTAAAGCAAGTAATGAGTAAGCATATGAACAATTAAAAAAAGCAAGTTAATCAAAAAGAAGTAATGAGTAGCTCGTGGACAAACAATGAGCACTTAAATCAAAGTAATGAGTAGCTCATGTATAAACAATGAGGAGCTTATTTATAACAAATTAACAACTTATATACAAGTAGTGAGCATCTTATGGACAAACAATGAGCACCATACGAAAAAACAATGAGCAAATTTAAAGCAAGTAATGAGTAAGCATATGAACAATTAAAAAAAGCAAGTTAATCAAAAAAGAAGTAATGAGTAGCTCGTGGACAAACAAGTAATGAGCATCTTATGGACAAACAATGAGAAAAATGTATATTAAAAAAAAAAGATCAAAAATGTATGAAATCCTAATGACCATAATATGTACAAAACAATAAAATAAAAGGTAGGGAATAATGAGCAGGTTACATACAAAAAAAGGAATCACAAAAACACAACGCTATTCATTTTTTTATCAAACATAAAATCCTAAAATCAAATGACTCGGGGTCGTTATTTAAGATCTAGCTAAACTAATTTTAAGAAGTGAAATTTTATCATGTATTCAAAATCATTGTATCTTTATCTCAATATTATTGGCATCATGTATTTAGAATCATTAGTTAGGGAATCATTTCATCGGGATTTGATTTTTATGGTTGTCCTAAACAATCATTTTCATCGGAAATATAACAAAAACAATGATTATGAATGAATAAAATTCACCTGAAAAACTTTCAATAAATTCAGTTCTTGATTGAGCAACTTCAATAATTTCTTCTTCCATTTCCAATAATTTCACCTGGGAAGATAGGAGTCTCTCTCCTCTCGAAAGTTAATGAAGGGAGGCCGCGTGAGTTAGGTTAGTCGTATGGGCTGAGTTTCTTTTTTTTTTGTGAGAGGATATGGGCTGAGTTTCACGCGTGAGTTAAAGCCAGAATTTCTTTTTCGCTGGGCCGGGCTCGTTGGGCCAATATATGAGGCGGGGGGTACGTAGCTCTACGTACCCCCGGGGTACCTAATAATTTGTGTTTTTTATTAACCAATCATAGATGGCCAAGTGTCCGCGTGGGAATTGAGCGGGTTCAGGATTACATTAGATATATTAGATTAGATACTAGTTGAATGCCCGTGCGTTGCACGGACTGTTGATTTAAACTCAAACTATAAATAATACACTAAAACATAAAGTTTATTAAGACTTTATATTTTTAGTAATTTTATTACAACAAATTTTATATAAATTTTATTTAAATAAATTAGTTTTTAAATAAGATTTCAATAGATTATGGATAGTCAAATACTTCTATTATTTTGTTTGTTAACTTGTAATTTAAATTACTATCATGTATTCAAACTAACTGTTAACAAATTCGAAAAAATGGAGATGATAGGAAAATATCACTTAAGTATAGACGGAAATGAAGTTTTATCATGGGCTCTGTGGGCACACGTTACATAAATCGTTGTTAATTTCATAAATAGACAGGTTATTATATATAAAAAGTGATTAGGAAGATTGAACGGTTGGTATTGTTAAAAAAAATATTAGGTTGATCAAAATTAATTATAGAAGAGGGAAAATGGAAAAAAAGTTTCGCATGATTTACATTGACTTGGTGTTATTTAAACGACCTACTATACATTTACGGTTTAAGTTTATTAAGACAGTGAAAATGATCTGTTTTCTTCTAACTTTTGGATTAGCCTATATTCATCTAATTACCCAGATTGGACTAATCGTGGCAGTGAAAATGGTCTACAAATGTCTAACTTTTGGATTACCCTATTTTCAATGAGATTAGTATAAACAATTGAGTCTTATTAAAGTCATTTAGGATGTACTTAATTGTAAAAAAAATCATAATCGAAACAATTGAATCAATCTTGTTTTTTTTTTTTTTAATATTATTATCTTACTATATACTCCCTCTGTCCCGCTTTAGACACCCGAATCCAATTTTCACGTAAATTAAGGTGGTGTGGTTTTTTATTGTTGTTGCAGATAATGGGTACGTGGATTATTTATTATTGTTGAAGATAGTGGGTGGTTTGTTTATTATTGTTGAAGGTAATAGGTGATTTGTTTATTATTTGTGGATATAATGAGTGATTTTTTTATTATTTTTTGAGATAGTGGAGGGTTGATGTTTTGTGAAAACTTAATCCATTTAGAAAGTTTTGAAATAGGGTGTTAAAAGAAAGACACCCCAAAAAGAAAATTGGGGTATTTAAAGGGGGACGGAGGGATAATAAACTTAATAATGACGGACGGTATTTAAAGGAAACCGGGCTGTGTAAACTTAATAATGATGAGCTCCACATTTGTATCAGGATTAGAGTAGATAATAAACTCTCTTTGAATTATATAAAATATGATAAACTCGTTTCTAATTTGTGTTTGCATTCAAACGTTTGCACCCTAAAAAACATCTTCGTATGAATATTGGGACCTAAGGTTTGTCCAACGTATAGAAATAAAAGAAATGAAGGGAGTAAATAAAATTACGGTGTTGGATTTATAGGACAAAGGTTGGATTCTTCTATGTACTGCTCTTATCCTTGTTCAATTATATTACTATTATGCCTATCTTAATTTTGATTTGTTGAATGAATGTAATCTGCGTATACAATTTTGTTTAATTTGATTAGGACTTATAGTCATCATGTATAAGTACAACACTACATTCATCTACTACAAATATAGTATTGTTATACTTCCATTTACTACTCCGAGTGTCATACTACTCTAGTTATAACAGCCCGATCCATCACACGTCGCAACACAACCCAATAAGATGGGAAGTCACCCTTAGGCCCGTAAATCCTCGCTTGGGCTCTAAAAGTTAAAGGCCTTGTTGGTAGTATTATGGTAGGAATCTATTATAAACTGATCATATGAGCCTTAGTTTTCCAATGTGAGACAAACCAACTCCATAAACCACTTTCCAAATTCCGTAGTGTTACAAACTCCCCCACTTAGAGAACGCGGCGTCCCCGTCGCGCCTCGGCCAAACCATACTACCATCAACACAGGTCCAAGATCTCGCCCGCTAGACGGCTGACCTGGGCCTAACCCCAGCACTGATCAGCACGCGGTCGCAGGGTTGCTCCGATACCATCTGTAACAGCCCGATCCATCATACGTCACAACACAACCCAATAAGATGGGAAGTCACCTCTTAGACCCATATATCCTCTCGTGGGCTCTAAAAAGTGAAGGCCTTGTTAGTAGTATGATGGTAGGAATCTATTATAAACTGATCATATGAGCCTTAGTTTCCCAATGTGGGACAAACCAACTACATAAACCACTTTCCAAATTCCGTAGTGTTACAAACTCCCCCACTTAGAGAACGTGACGTCCCCGTCGCGCCTCAACCATTCCATACCAACATCAACACAGGTCCAAGATCTCCCCCGCTAGACGGTTGACCTGGGCCTAACCCCAGCACTCATCACGCGGTCGCAGGGTTGCTCTGATACCATCTGTAACAGCCCGATCCATCACACGTCGCAACACAACCCAATAAGATGAGAAATCACCCTTAGGCCCGTAAATCCTCGCTTGGGCACTAAAAGGTAAAGGCCTTGTAATGATTCCGAATTCCCACTCATTAATCTTATATGAATGCTATGATTAGAATGACTTATAATGTGTTGGTTTGTGAATGAAAAGCGTATTGTTCGCTGATTGTGTGAGATCCATATGTGCTAAGTGTGTTTTTCAAATGAAAAATAAATGTTTTCGAAAACCAAGGTAAGTGTTTTGGTTTTTTACAAGTTGAGGTGTTAGCTTACTTAATTTTCTGACTTTTTCAACTGTGGTTTTTGTGCTTTAAATCTACCACAGGTGGTTGTGATGGATGCGTTTGTTGGGTTCTACTTGAAGAAGTGTCTAGTTTCCGCTGCGTGTGATTGTACTAGATGTTTGTTTAGGCGTTTTATCGTCTCAATAGCTTGTAATAAATAGGTTTAATCATGTCAGTTTTTTATATCGATTGTAATATTGTCGAATTTTGGCAGTCTTTGTATTAAAATAATGTTTTAAAATTGGCCGAAATTCGGGGGTGTTACATTTGGTATCAGAGCAACCCTGCGACCACGTGTTGGGTGCTGGGTTAGGCCCTGGTCAGCCGTCTAGCGGGGGAGATCTTGGACCTGTGTTGGTGTTGGTATGGAATGGCCGAGGCGCGACGGGGACGTCGCCTTCTCTAAGTGGGGGAGTTTGTAACACTACGGAATTTGGAAAGTGGTTTATGGAGTTGGTTTGTCCCACATTGGGAAACTAAACCTCATATGATCAGACGATCAGTTTATAATAGATTCCTACCATCATACTACCAACAAGGCTTTCACCTTTTAGAGCCCACGAGAGGATTACGGATCTAAGAGGTGACTTCCCATCTTATTGGGTTGTGTTGCGACGGACGGTGGATCGGCCTATTACATCTGTAGCTCCTAGGCCTGCCCTCGACGGCTCGACCTTACTAGCCTTCCCTAAAGGAGAAGTGGCAATGGGGCGTTGTACCAACTTCATGATTGCAGCTTTAAAATCCACCCAAGGAGTTTACATCCTAAATGCCGGAACAAAGACCATAGACGCCTTTCCCTTCTTTGAGACGCCAAACTCTAAGAAACGACCCTTAGAGTTCGATCTTACCTTAACCCATCCTTCTAGACGCCCAAACCGCTCCTAAGGGCATGTACAACGCTGAAGCGCACTCTCCATAAAGCACTAGCTCTCCAGCACATTCTCTCTCCCTGGAGAATCAATACCTTATTTCACCCTCACCATGCTATCACTCTCATGTCTAACTCTCCACCTCAATTCTATTGGACCCGATTGTATTATTTTATCACATCTTTTCATTTTCCACTCATTATTTTATTATATTTTCGTAAAAGATCGTTATAAGTTCGATATTTTTAAATATCACTTAAAATAAGTCGACATTAAAATTATATTATATTATAAAATTATTTTTTAAAAAATAAAAAAATGATTGTTTTGAGTAAAAAAGTTATTTTTGAAAACTAATTATTCTCAAACTTTATTAAATTAACAAAATATTTAAATCGTGATTGATTACCGTAATTTGGTAGCATATTATATGAGAGTGGGTGGGGTATGTGCAGGGGCGGAGCTAGGATTTTCGGGGAGGGGGTTGAGAAATTTTTTTTTTTTTTTTTGTCGTTTTCAAGTAACCCATTTAAAACGGATTTCTGAGGCTATATCTTAACAATAACGTATAATTTTTCGTAGTTTATATTATAAAGTCCTAGCTTTTCCTCGATCATATAAAGATCTAGCTTTTCGCCTCGATCATAACTATAGTCATTTTAACATTTTTAGACTAGAGAGAAAATTGAATTAATACTCATAACAATGCCCAAAAAAGAAGAAGGTATTATTATTATAGAATAAAATCATAGGAGTATCTTGTAATTTTTTTTCTGTTGTTTTAATAAGGTGTGTGTTCGAATCTTGTATGGGCTGATAAATCATATTACTAAATTTAATAAATAGGTTAGCAAAAACAAAAAGGCAAAGAGAAAAAGAAAAAAAAAATTAATCACCCCCAGAGCAGGATTCGAACCCAGGTGGGAGTGAGTGTTGATATTCATAAATTCTCATTCTTTTCTGCTGGGCCATCTCACAAGTCATGCAAACTTTGTACTTCATTTTTGTTTTGTATTTTGGGTTAAGGGGGTTCATTTGAACCTCTTGAACCCCCCTCCCTCCGCCCCTGGGTATGTGAGAGGAGAAAGAGTTGTAGCTAGCTACATGTGTGCTGCAAATGGAGAGTTAGCTACATCAAATGATGATGTTGAGTTAATTGTCCATTATCTTGAAGCACACCACTGTGAGGTTAAAGTTAACTTTTTCTCTCTCCTCTCTTTTCAAGAGTTAACTCTCCCCTTCCCCCGCTTTCCTTTTACTCTGTAATATATTTTAGTAAATTGATTTTGCAGGATAAGTAACTTATCTGAAGACATCATTTCGTCAATAGTTTCAAAACTGGATATAAGAAATGCCATGAGAACCAGCATTTTATCAAGTAGATGGAGACTCCACTGGACACTTGTAAACACGAAGCTACATATTGGAACTACTATCGATTTCAAGTTGCTGTGCAATGAGTACTTCAAGGCAATGTGTAAGAGGGTTCGAGTGGTTCAATACTGTTGTAGTGTTTTTGATGTGGAGGACGTAGATCATCTTTTGAGCCTGTGCCCTAAGTTAGTAGATCTGACATTGGAAGGGTTTTTGATAGATCATGTGATGGAGATTAACAAGGCTTCGATAAAAAGGTTAAATATATGCTTAAAAGGGGGTGACGTAGAGGAGAATTGCAGTCTACTTGTAAACACGAAGCCACATATTCGAACTACAGTTGATTCCAAGTTGCTGGGCAATGAGTACTTCAAGGCATTATGTAATTGCCCTCTCCCCAGATTACAATATACCCTCGGATGTCTGATATAATTTCTCTCTCCCCAGAACTGTAACCTTGACCCCAGTCAATCGCACTTTTCACCACCCAAAATTTTGTCGCATTGACAACTGCACAACATATTATTGATTCGCCATAGATCTACAAATCTTTGAGGAAAGAGAAAACTAACATCAAGAGTAAAAAACTTGGGTAGCGACGTCTTTATTGTTGTCGTAAAAGTCAATCATAATGCAAGTCAATAGCAATAAGTGACCAACATCGCTAGCATGGGAGGGAAAGAAGATAAAAGAAAGTACGAGTTATTTACCATAATATACAAAAGTATTTCAACCTTAGTGCAAATAGAAGATTTCATTCTTAGAATGCACTATGTTTTTCTCAAATCTAAGACTTTGCCTACCATTCTACTCGCCTAACCCCTTCAATTCTATTTTTGTTTTTGAGTTTGAACCAAAAGTCACGTAAATAAAGTGACTATAGAAACATTATTTTAAATTCCTTTAAGAACGTATTGAGACAATTGTCCTTTGTTTTTTGTATGCTTTTCCAAACCAATAGAGATGCTACCTTCGAAGTATAACAATATTATTGTTGCAAACATTATTCCAAAAATCAAGAATAACCATGATTTGCAAACCACAATGGACAATGTCATGAGTTGACTAACATTTATGAATTTGTAGGTTGTGTATGTGTAAAATTTAGTAAAAAAATATTTGTCTTTTAATTGCAAAATCAAAAATATTGGTCACCAAAACGATCAACTTTCATTATTGTTGGTACCACTTTGTGGTTGGGCCATAACCCTTAGTAAAGTAAACCTTAGTAAATGCCCATGTCATGCAGAAAAGCCTCCTTTAAGGACAGCCCTTGGATGGAAGGGGAATAAAGGGTCAAGATGGAGTGGGAAAACCTAGGATTATTCCTAGGTCCCCCTCTATCACTATAAATACCCCCTTTATGACCCATCAAAATCAGGTTCTTACACACATACCCAAAATTCTGACATTCCATTCTCTGATAATTCTCTTGATTTGTGCAATAAGGGCTATCTTTGTCTTATTTGCCACCCCTTCTCGAGCCCCTTGACTGACTTGAGCGTCAGAGGGGCGACGCCTGGTGAAAACCGGGCTCCCTTTTGTGCAGGTACTCCGCGAGGCGAGCCGAGCAACTGTCTTTCGAAGAACTCACTTCCAACAAGTGGCGCCGTCTGTAGGGACAGTTCGCAGGTCGAATCGTTCGAGAGTACCCGAGCCGGAAGTAAACCGAGAAGAGATGGCACCGAGAGGCCGACCCACACGATCGAGAGGGGCCGTTGCGAGCGAGACTCCCATCCTGGGACCCGCTGACCCTAATCCCTCGCGTCCTGGCGCCCCCGGAGAGGGCACGTCAAGGGCGCTCGAGGATGAGCGGTCAGCGCCCCGAGGAGGAGCACAGCCGCTACCCGAGGAGAATGTGGAGGTATACGACGAGGAGTATGAGGAACAAGTAATGGAGAGTAGGGCACGCCCTCATGAGATAGCCATGATGAAAGAGCTTCTCGAAACCCGAGCCAAGCTGAAGGAGCAAGCCGAGAGGCAGAGCCAGAAGAGCGAGCGGATGGCCGAGTTGGAGAAGCGAATGGCCGCTCAAGCTGTGACTCCTGCTGCCGAAGCGGTGCCCGCTTCGAGCAAGCATAAGAGAGGCCCTCAGAAGACCCCCTCTCAGCGAACGGCGGCGGCCGTTCAGAAGATCAAAGCAATCTATGACAAGCATCACCCCCAAACCAAGTTGAGAGATACCATTAACACTCTAAAGCGAAGGAGAGAGGAAGTAGAGGCGACCCAGGCCTCGCGAAGAAAGCACCAGGAGGTCGGTGCGAAAGACAAGGGAAAGGGAGTCTTGGTCGAGGAGGAGCCCGCTCGAGGGCGAACCAAGACCCTCGAAGAACGCCCCCGAGGAAGTGCGAGGAGGTCGCACTCTCCTCGCAGGAGGTCCCATGCGCCTAAGCCTTCCAGAAGCGCGACCCGAGAAATCGACTCGGACAGTTCGAGCGATGAATCGGAGTCTGCTTCGGAAAGCGAGGCCAGTTCGAGGCACCATTCCCACCGGTCGCATCGAACCAAGAGGACGTTCACTGCTGATTCCCCTTTTGCGAGGTGGATTTGAGGCCGAGAGGGTGCCTGGGGTGAAGAAGCCCAAGATGACGGAATACAACGGGGTCGAGGACCCGTTCGACCATATCTCTTCGTACATGCACAACATTGGTTATATGACTGAGGATGAGGCGACCATTTGCCGGCTGTTCCCAACCACGCTGACCGGTATTGCGCAACGGTGGTTTGACAAGTTGCCACCGGGTAGCATCCGTTCGTGGTCGGGATTGAAGAAGAAGTTTACTGGCCACTTTGTGACCAGTAAGACGAGGAAGAAGACGCTGATCCACTTGACAACGGTAAAGCAAGGGGACAAGGAGTCCCTTGATGATTATATCCAGAGGTTCCGCTCGACTGCCACGCACATTGCCAACCTGACTGACGAAATGGGTATAAGTGCACTGATGCACGGCATGGCCGAGGGCAAATGCAAGTATGACTTGGTGAAGCGAGAGGCTAAGACGCTCGAGCAAGCTTACAAGCGAGCGGCCGCTCACATCAATGCTGCCCTCGTGAATCGATCTGGATATGGCGAGCCCTCAGCCTCTCGGGTCCAACCCCAGGACCGACTCGGACCCCCAATGCACAACAAGAAGCCGTACCGGTTCAACACTTCGCTCAGGACTGTGTTCATGGCGATCAAGGAGTCGGACGAGTTAAGGCCCCCTCGACCCATGACACAGGACGATCGGAGGAATATGGGCGCATTCTGTGAGTACCATATGGAGAATGGCCATGCCACAGCGAGCTGCAAAGACCTCGAGGAGGCGCTCGACAGACTGGCTGACAATGGACTGCTCAACCGCTACCTGAAGCGCCTGAGAGGCCAAAGGGATCGGTATAAGCAGAACAACAAAAGAGGGGCTCGCGGTGGCGGCCAAGCTGAAAATGGAGCCAGGGCTCGGAGCCCAGACGTAATTAATACAATCTCGGGAGGCCTCGCTAGCGGAGGACCGAGCCGACGTGGTCGAAAGACCAATTGGAGGCTCTTCGTCAACTCGGTCGCGACGATGCTTCCCGAAATCAAAATCCCAACCATGACAATTCAACAATCAGATGTGAAGAACGTTCGGACACCTCATGATGATCCGGTGGTGATCACCATGCAGGTGGCCAACAAGCAAGTAAGGAGGTCCTTGGTGGACACGGGCTCGTCGGTAGACATTATGACTTTTGAGTGTCTCCTGAAGTTGAAGTATACGGCGAAGGACATCACACCACTTCGCGAGCTAATAGTTGCCTTCGGAGGGCAAACCATCTATCCGATAGGGACCATCCGCTTCCCAGGAGCTATTGGCCAAGAAGCCGATATGAGGCGAGCCCACGTTGAGTTTGTCATCATAGACATACCATGTGCTTATAACATTATGGTGGGGCGACCACTAGTGAACGATATTGCGGGGCTAGTTTTTCCTTTGGGTCTGTTGATGTTGTACGTCACAGATGATGGCCGAGCCGCTATTGTCTGAGCTAACCAAAAGGTTGCTCGCGAGTGCTATCACGCTGGACTCAGTCCTCCCATGGTAAACCCTAGCGAAGCGCTCGAGGAGAGCGAACCCCCCCACGAAGAAGAGAAAGAAGGAAGAGAGTCCGGCGAAGGCCGTGGCTGAGAATTTTTGTGTTGAGACTATGGATGCGAGGCATGGCCTCGAAGGACCCACCCAACCCTTCGAGGAGACTGAGGACGTGGCACTGGAAGAGGACAGAGCCGACCGAACGGTTCGAGTGGGCAAGGCCCTCGAACCAGAGGTTAAGGCCCCTCTCGTGTCCCTGCTAAGAGAGTTCAAGGATGTGTTCGCGTTCGCTGTGGAAGAGATGCCGGGGCTCGACCCCTCGGTCATTACTCACAAGTTGAACGCTGATCCATCGAAGAAGCCCGTCCACCAGAAGCAAAGGCATTTCGGCTCGGAGCAGGCAAATGCGATTAAGGAGGAGGTCGACCGGCTGCTAGGGGCTCGATATATCGAGAAATGCACATACCCAGTTTGGCTTTCCAACGTGGTGTTGGTAAAGAAGCCGAACGGGTCGTGGAGAATGTGCGTCGACTTCACAAACTTGAACAAGGCCTGCCCGAAGGACGGTCAGCCGTTGCTTCGAATGGATCAGTTGGTAGATTCCACTTCGGGGCACGAGCTTCTAAGCTTTATGGATGCATATGCGGGGTACCATCAGGTTCCGATGGCCGAGGAGGACCGAGCCAAGACTGCTTTTATCACACCACTCGGGGTGTACATGTACCGAGTGATGCCGTTCGGGCCGAAGAACGCCGGAGCCACGTTCCAGAGGCTCGTAAACCAATTGTTCAAGGAGCAGATTGGGAGGAACATGGAGGCCTATGTTGATGATCTGATTGTCAAGAGCGTCCGAACCGGCGATCACCACAAGGATCTGAGAGAGACCTTTGAGACGTTAAGGAAGTATGGGATGAAGCTGAACCCGAATAAGTGTGCCTTCGGGGTGATGACAGGGAAGTGTCTAGGGTTCCTCGTGAGCCAAAGAGGCATTGATGCGAACTCTGAGAAAATTAAAGCTATCATGGATATGCCTTCTCCAAAGAACGTTAAGGATGTGCAACGGTTAACGGGGTGCATGCGTAGCAGCCCTCGGACGCTTCATTGCGAAGTCGGCCGACCGATGCCTCCCGTTCTTCGCCGCTCTCAAAAAGAAGAAGAATTTCGAGTGGGATGAGCAGGTCGAGATCGAGAAGTCGTTCCAGGAGCTGAAACGGTACCTCGTCAACATTCCATGTGCCTCGAGAGAAAGAGGATTTGTACTTGTATTTGTCGCCGAACAAACAAGCAGTCGGAGCCGTCCTGGTGGTGGAACGCGAGAAGGTCCAGAGCCCTGTGTACTATGTGAGTCATGCCCTCGCAGGGGCCGAGCTGCGATACCCTCCGCTCAAGAAGCTCGCTCTGGCCTTGCTCATTGCGAGCCGCCGCCTCCGACCCTATTTTCAAAGTCACAAAGTTATTGTCCGAACAAATTATCCCTTGGAGAAGATATTGAACCACCTTGATGGAAATGGAAGGTTGCCTCGATGGGCATGCGAGCTGAAAAGCCATGGCATTGAATACGAGCCGAGACGCCGCCTCGCAGGGCAGGCATTGTCCGACTTTGTAGTCGAGTCCGCCTTCAACGAGCCGGAAGGACCGATGAAGGAGCAGTGGACGTTGTATGTGGACGGCTCGTCGAATTCAGCTGGAAGCGGAGCCGGTATGATCGTCATACTTCCCGGTGGGGAGAGGATGGAATACGCACTCCGTTTCGGCTTCGAGGCAACGAACAACGAGGCTGAATACGAAGCCCTGGTCGCAGGGATTCAAATGTGCCAAGCGGCGGGGGCCACCGATGTGAAGGCATTCTCCGACTCGGCCATAGTGGTGAACCAGATCAATGACAAGTTCGAGGCGAAGGACCACATGACCGAGTACAGAGATAAGGTCCGAGGCCTCATTAAGAAGCTCGCTCGCTTTGAAATCGAGCAAATCCCTCGGTCGGAGAACCAGCCGGCGGACGCCTTGGCTCGACTGGCCAGTTCCTCGCTCAGCAACCGACCAAGGGTCGTCAAGTGGGAGCTGTTGCCGTTTAGAAGCATTGATCGGACCACTACTGTGCTGGTCCTCGATCGAAGTCCCGAATGGATGAAACCGCTGCTGGCCTATCTGAAGGACGGAGAGCTTCCGAGCGATCCGAAGGAGGCAAAGAAAGTAGAGAAAAGAGCCGAATGGTTCACCCTGGTCGGCGGGGAACTGTATAAGAAAGGATATGTCAACCCATACCTTAAATGTGTCGATCCAGTCGAGGGGAAGTACCTCTTGAAGGAAATCCACTTCGGTGAGTGTGGGGGCCACATAGGGCTCGGGCAACGGCTTCGAAAGCGTTGCGAGCCGGATTCTTCTGGCCGACCATGCAGACTGACGCGACCGAACTTATCAAGCATTGCCACAAATGCCAACGGCTCGGGCCGATCAGCAAGAGGCCTCCCACCCAGCTCAAACCCATTTCGACACCACTACCGTTCGCAAGATGGGGATTGGACATCCTCGGACCATTCCCAAACAGCTTCTCTCGGAAGAAATTTATCATTGTGGCCGTCGACTACTTCACCAAGTGGGTCGAGGCCGAGCCACTGGAGAGGATCACCGACCGGGATGTGATCAACTTTGTCTGGAGGAACATTATCACCGAGTTCGGGGTGCCTCGGATGTTCACATTTGATAATGGAACCCAGTTCGACAGTGATGATTTCAAGGAGTATTGTGCAAGATATGGCATCAAAACCTGCTACACCTCGGTCGCATACCCGCAGGCGAACGGACAAGCTGAGTCCTCCAACAAGATAATCTTGCATGGGTTGCGAACCATGGGTGAAGGAGCGAAAGGAAAATGGGTCGAAGAGCTCCCGGGTGTCCTGTGGGCGCTTCGCACCACAACGAAGCGAGCCACAGGTGAGACCCTCTTTCAGCTGGTCTATGGCTCGGATGCTGTGCTACCGATCGAATGCGAGGCCAGGTCTGTTCGCATAAATACCCACGAGCCCGAGGAGAATGAAGTTGAGCTGCAAGCCGCGCTCGACCTTCTCCCTGAGTGTCGAGGGAATGCACTCATAAGAGCCGAAAGGCAGAAGCAGCAGATGGCCAAAGCATTCAATCGCATGGTTCGACCAAGGAAGTTGGAGGTAGGAGATATGGTCCTTCGGAATGCAAAGGCTACAAGCAAGAAGATCCCTGGGGGAAATTGAAGGACAAGTGGGAAGGCCCATACTTGGTGGTCGAACAAGTGAAAGAGGGTACTTTCCGACTAAGCACCCTCGAAGGAGAGATGGTGAAAAGGCCCTGGAACCTCTACAACCTCAAAAAATACTATCCTTAGTGTCGTTTTGTTATCCCAAGTCAAAGCTCGCATGTTGCGAAGCGTTTTCATGAATTTTTGTTTAATCAGTAGGCCGAGGGCCAAGTGTTTATCTGTTTTAGTATCAATCAATGAAAGGCCGAGAGCCGCATTGTTATTCAAATATTAAGTGTCCAAAACCCCTACCAATGCTTCCCAAGTCAACGAGGGATGGACAACTCAACAGCCGAAATAAGCCGATCGTTTCGGCGGAATGCAAGGAAATCCGAGTGCAGTCCCCTGAAAGGGAAGGCACTCGAAGCGCATTAAAATGCGAGACAAGAGCGCAATCGCTCGTATGGGAGTGCACTTGAAATGCGCGCATTATAGCCCCTCGTAAAGAGGCGAGCCGAGCGCAGGCACCCATACGAGAAGTCGCTTGAGGCACATTTGCCGAAGACAAGAGTCTATAAATTGCCCTACCAAGGTCGAAGGCGTTGTTCGACATAACAATAGCTCGGAGCGGGTTGGAGTTGCCCCACCTTGGTAGCGACACGCTTCCCCAACTAGGGCTCGCGTCGAATAAAAGTTCAGCTGAGAACATATTCAGCTACGAAGGATGAGATCCCGTAGCACCTTAAACTTCTACTCGGGTAAGGAGGCTTGTGCGAGGCCTCCCCTCGAAAGCCGAACGCCAAAAAGCTTCGACCGAGTGCATGCGCTCGCTTCTCGCGCAGAAACGGGACATACGAACAAGGCAACTTAGCCGAAAAACGCGTCATCCATGAAAGGAGTCGAATGCCTTCGCCGTTAAGGCAGCGAGCCCTCAACCCCGAAGACGCATTCGCCTCGAGGGCGAGACCACCCATGGATGACTAAAATGGACATTAAAACAATACACAAGAATTGTATGAAAAAGTCGCAGTAATTAAAATAAAGCGCTCGGAGCCAAACACCCTTGAAAATGGGCGGCTCCGAGCGACATTGTTGAAAACCCTCGGGAGGGCAACAAACAAACAAGAGTGAAATTGTATGAGTACAAGGCTAAACAACCCAATTGAAATTAAAATTACTAAGTGTTGGTGTTGGTGGCAGGTCCCTCGGCAGGTGTGGTGAAGTCGAAGGCCTCGGGCAGCTTAAACAACTTCTTCTTCGCATTCGCCTCCTCGGCCGCTGCAGCCGCTTCGAGTGCCTCGATGTCATCATCATTTAGCTAGCCTTCCTCGGCGGACGCATCGGCTTCGGCCTCATTATGTTTGTCGAGCTCCGAGCGATAAGCATTTTCGAACTCCTTCTGGTCCAGGTCGAAGTCATCCCGGCCTTGGACTAGCCTCACCAGTGCTAGCCAACCTAGCTTCAGACCCAGCTCGATCCCATCCTGCTTCGCAGCGGCCTTGTCCAGGTTGCTGAGATATTGGTAGCCCTTCGACGACAGGAACGTCGAGACGGCCGAGCAAGCTCGCCTCGCCCAGAGAGACGCATGGCTAGATGCGTTGACCATCTTAAGGCTTAGTTGATCCGTATCGGCCTTCGCCCTCTCAAGCTCAGCAGCGAGTGAGGTCGCCTTCGCATCCGCCGCAGACATCGCAGCAACGGCCTTCTCATTCTGCTCGTGGCAGTCAGCAACATTGTTCTTCGCCTCGGCCAGCGCCTATTCGAGCTCCCCCCTCGCCGTTTCGGCCTCCTTCAGCTTTCCCTCAACTGCGAGACACTTCTCCTTCCAAACACCTCCTTTGGCCTGCTCGGAGTTGTGCATCTCCCCCTGGCATACAAGGACGGTCGCCTGAAGAAACAAATGAGTTAGAAATTGAAAAGGTAAGAAAAAAGGAACGAACCAAGGGCAAAATCGAGGCATACCTGAATCATTTGGGACACTGCACGCCGAGCCCAGTCAGGACAGAAGGGGAGGTCCCGAGCCACATCGTATACAGCCGCGGCAGCTCTCGTCGTGTCAGGAAGGAGAGGCACCGTCATCGCCTCGAGCTGAGCCACTGCATCAGCAAGAAATCCAGAATTAGATAGATCCTCATCAGGCGTTATAAATAATTGTTCAAGTTCTTCCAGGGTCATACATGTTCGAGCAGGCGAAGCACCGACATCTAGTCGCTTCGCAGCCGACGTCTCGCCCTGGTCGAGCGGCCTTTTCTCTCGGCGCCGAGCCTGAAAGAAGCACGTTGGTTAGAATTGTTACTAAAACACAAGTGCAAAGTATCAAAAGCGAAGGAGTTACCTCTGCCTCCTCGCCTTCGGAAGACGAGAGAGAAACCGCCTCGAAGCCAGCCGAGGTCGGTTCCCGAAGGACGACACCCGAGGTCCTCTGCCTCGGAACAGTGCCCGAACCTGTCCCAGCCGGTGCATGCATCGACACAGGAGTGGCCTGTAGGACCGGCTCCTGTAAAGTGCGAGACGAGGTCCCCTGTGGAGTGCGAGGAGGAGCCGAGCTGGAGGGCAGAGGACGAGGCGACTGAGGTGCTCGCTCCCCAGCTGAGCGACCCCCGGTCGATCGGACACGCTCGTCACGAGGAGGAGGCTGAGCAGCTTGTGCTTGAGCCGCTTCTCGCTGGCTCCGAGAGCTCTGCCTTCGTGCCCTTTGAGCCATCAAGCGACTGAGGTTCGGCATTGTTTTATGCCAATAATGCAGGTCACTCGACACTTGATCGCTGATGCGCACTGCAAAAAAGACTTGGTCAGCAAATTGGAGAAGAGCAAAAGGGTGAAAAGCGAGAAACAACATGACACATACACTCCTCCTCCTCGCTGGCAGGAAGGATCAGGCCCGAGTCAGCAAGCCACTGATACTCGTTCAACATCTCCTCGCTCGGGACCCAGGTGAGGTCCTCGAGCTGCGGCTCCAACTTCTGTTGGAAATACAAGGCGGAACTCTCCTCCGCTCGGTTAAGCCGAGGGATGGAGTTGTTCACCTGCCGAGAGCCCGAAGACCGAAGCGGCACTCGAATTTTGTTGCTGAGAGGCGAACCATCAGCGGTGGTAAGCCAGTAGAACCTATTTTTCCATTCCGGTCCTTTCTGAGACTTCGGAGGATGGGTCACTATGCTGTAGGTATTGGTCGCGCCGCGAACGGCAAAATTCTTGAATCCCCATTGGTCGTTGGAGATGTTATTAAGGGATCGGAAGAGGTTGAGAGAAATCGGTATCCGAGCACACCGACAGGTCATTACAAAACCCGAAAGGGTAATGTGTGCATTAACGGTGAGCTCCGAAGGGCAGATATTGTAGTGGTTATATATACTTCCTCCAGAAACGGGTTGAGGGGCACTCGAAACCCGTAAGCGAAAGCCTGCGCGTACACCGCGAGGCAGTTCCTCGGCGGATCAGAGCAGACTGACCCATCGTCTGGCACGACCAGCACGAGCGGGTGGTGGATGTGATTGGCCTTACAGAATGCCCGAACGACCTCGGGCGTCTGAGATGTACGCCAGACTGGATCAATGACTGCTCTAGTAAAGGTGTTGTTTGTGACTCGGACAGCTGGTCGAGGAGGCATAACTTCGGGTGGCTCCTGCGAGGGGTATACAACCGAGTTAGGCATATAGGCACTTCGGGCCATCCTCGGGCAGTTTGCTTGGTCCGCGCCATCTGAGAAAAAGAGAGAAGGTAGTTATGGACTCGCTTTGTGCGAGCCGTTACCCCTCACTATCTCCGATGACGGATCTGCAACACCCAACACTCGACGGGTCGACAAAAGTCGAGAAAATCGAAGGATCGATGCGAGAGAAGCGAGTCGGCGCGAAGGGTGGACCGCTTCTCAATCGCCGACCTCGAAACCGAGCGGATTTGTCGGGTGTTATCTGGGTTCCCAATCCCAGAACGCTCGGCTGACATCTTTTTGCCGCCGGTGCGGGACCGACAACCCGAGACCGTCACCAGACAAGTAGAATGACAACGGCAACATTGGAAACTAACCGGGCAAAGTGCAAAAGTAAGCAAGAAAACCGAGTAAAAAAGACGGACTTACCAGAAACTTGATCGGAGTAGTGTGAAAAGGGAAGCCGAAGGAAATCGAGGGAAAAGATCGCCGGAAAAGGAAGATCTTCGACTCGGAAAACAACTCGCAAGTGGCTCGGAGGACGGCTCGGTGTTTTGGTGATTTACGAAGAAAAACTTTGGAAATGAAAGTGATTGAAAGTGAAAATGGTTTGAGTGAAACTCCTCTATTTATAGGGGAGTAAAGTCAGGGGCAAATTGGTAAAAGCGCATGTTTTTACACAACTTCCCAACCGCCGTCAGTCATCATTACGGCACAGGAGACGAAAAGTTTTCGCGTGTTCCAGAGGTTGCTTTTGCGGGAATCTAGGGACGGTTGGCAAAGAAAACTGTTCAAGTTTCTGCCAACTCCCGAAAATAATAATTGCAACATTTATATTTTGAAATTTTCGAAATTTGAATTTCGTTAAATCAAAATTTAATTGCAAACAATAATTTCGGGAAATAATGATTACGAACACCGAGCCAGGGGCTCGAAATGTTACGAACGACCCTTCCACTCGGAAAGGGTGAAATTTTCGAGCTCTCCCAGACGAGTGATCGAAGACTCGAAAAGGTGAAATTTTCGAACAAGTTCTTGGTTCGAGCCATCACTCCCTCGGAAAGGGTGAAATTTTCGCGCTCTCCCAGGCGAGGGATCGAGGACTCGAAAAGGGTGAAATTTTCGAACAAGTTCTTGGTTCGAGCCATCACTCCCTCGGAAAGGGTGAAATTTTCGAGCTCTCCCAAGCGAGGGATCGAGGACTCGAAAAGGGTGAAACTTTCGAACAAGTTCTTGGTTCGAGCCATCACTCCCTCGGAAAGGGTGAAATTTTCGAGCTCTCCCAGGCGAGGGATCGAGGACTCGAAAAAGGGTGAAATTTTCGAACAAGTTCTGCGTTCGAGCCATCACTCCCTCTGAAATGGAGAAATTTTCGAGCTCTCCCAGGCGAGGGATCGAGGACTCGAAAAGGGTGAAATTTTCGAACAAGTTCTTCGTTCGAACCTTCACTCCCTCGGAAAGGGTGAAATTTTCGAGCTCTACCAGGCGAGGGATCGAGGACTCGAAAATGGTGAAATTTTCGAACATGTTCTTCGTTCGAGCCTTCACTCCCTCGGAAAGGGTGAAATTTTCGAGCTCTCCCAGGCGAGGGATCGAGGACTCGAAAAGGGTGAAATTTTCGAACAAGTTCTTCGTTCGAGCCATCACTCCCTCTGAAAGGGAGAAATTTTCGAGCTCTCCCAGGCGAAGGATCGAGGACTCGAAAAGGGTGAAATTTTCGAACAAGTTCTTCGTTCGAGCCTTCACTCCCTCGGAAAGGGTGAAATTTTCGAGCTCTCCCAGGCGAGGGATCGAGGACTCGAAAAGGGTGAAATTTTCGAACAAGTTCTTCGTTCGAGCTATCACTCCCTCGGAAAGGGTGAAATTTTCGAGCTCTCCCAGGCGAGGGATCGAGGACTCGAAAAGGGTGAAATTTTCGAACAAGTTCTTGGTTCGAGCCATCACTCCCTCGGAAAGGGTGAAATTTTCGCGCTCTCCCAGGCGAGGGATCGAGGACTCGAAAAGGGTGAAATTTTCGAACAAGTTCTTGGTTCGAGCCTTCACTCCCTCGGAAAGGGTGAAATTTTCGAGCTCTCCCAGGCGAGGGATCGAGGACTCGAAAAGGGTGAAATTTTCGAACAAGTTCTTCGTTTGAGCTATCACTCCCTCGGAACGGGTGAAATTTTCGAGCTCTCCCAGGCGAGGGATCGAGGACTCGAAAGGGTGAAATTTTCGAACAAGTTCTTCGTTCGAGCCTTCACCCTTTCGGAAAGGGTGAAATTTTCGAGCTCTCCCAGGCGAGGGATCGAGGACTCGAAAAGGGTGAAATTTTCGAACAAGTTCTTCGTTCGAGCCTTCACTCCCTCGGAAAGGGTGAAATTTTCGAGCTCTCCCAGGCGACGGATCGACGACTCGAAAAGGGTAGAATTTTCGAAAAAGTTATCCGCTCGAGCCGTCACCCCCTCGCAAAGGGACGCAATATCAGAGAAGAAAACACCGCCTCGAAGGGGCACGACTGCATGACATGGCTTTACCAAGGTCCACAAAGTACACCTTGATAAAGGGCGGCCAAGGGTCGTACCCTGGTCGCCCCAATGAGTCCGCCTTTGCTGACAGCGAGGGACGCGACCAAGATCCGACGGGCTTTGTTGGTACCACTTTGTGGTTGGGCCATACCCCTTAGTAAAGTAAATCTTAGTAAAGGCCCATGTCATGCAGAAAAGCCTCCTTTAAGGACAGCCCTTGGATGGAAGGGGAATAAAGGGTCAAGATGGAGTGGGAAAACCTAGGATTATTCCTAGATCCCCCTCTATCGCTATAAATACCCCCTTTATGACCCATCAAAATCAGGTTCTTACACACATACCCAAAATTTTGACATTCCATTCTCTGATTATTCTCTTGATTTGTGCAATAAAGGCTCTCTTTGTCTTATTTGCCACCCCTTCTCGAGCCCCTTGACTGACTTGAGCGTCGGAGGGGCGACGCCTGGTGAAAACCGGGCTCCCTTTTGTGCAGGTACTCCGCGAGGCGAGCCGAGCAACTGTCCTTCGAAGAACTCACTTCCAACAAGTATAAAAAAAAAAGACTTTTTTAGTGCAACATAATAGTTGAAATAATTCTTATATTAATTTATAACTATCAATAATTTGTAAGGATGTATAAACATATAAATCACATAAAATTTAGCTATGATTGTTACATAAATTCACTAAAAGTTGTTTTGAGAGACAATTATCTACACCCCCAGTTTCATCTCTCTTCCTGTAACTTAATTTATCTCTTTGGACTTACTGCTCATGTATGGCATGCATTTTTTTCTTACTAATTTCAAACGAAAAACTCAGGTATATATAGCATGTCGTCAAACATATAACTGACAAATTTGGCAAACGAAAAGCCAAGGGCCCGTTAGATATTACTGCCGTTTTCAATTTTTGTTTTTTTTTTTTTTGAAAAAATTTAGTTACATATGTTGAAAAAATAATTTTTAATTGCGTGTTTTTATAATAGTCATACTGAAAATGAAAACTGACAACTAAAAACTGAAAACCACTTTTTCTGGTTTTCAAAAACAGACCCCAACAGATACCATATTCAATACCACTATTAAGAATTATTTAAGCAATGAAATTTAAAGATGTTGAAGTGCTTTATAAACTCTCAAAAAGGGAGCTCAAGAGATGTTATTCATCTGATTTAAGTGGTCGTTTGGTTGCCCTTTTATAACACAGGAATTCTAAATTCCCATGAATTACATATTATCCGGGTTGTTTGGTTGCCCATAATTTTAAAAAATGGGGGAATTGGAAATTCCATGGGAAAATGAAATTCCCACATAATGGTGGAATTTGCTTACCAAGTCCCCCCTTGGTAATTTTGAATTCCCCCATCATCTTTGTTCAAAAGTTACATTTTTGCCCCCCAAATAATTAGAAAGATATTATAATCAATGGATATAATAGTAATTATGAATTAAATATATGGGAATTGAAAGGGTGCAAACAAACAAGATGTTGGAATTTAATTCATGGGAAATAATCCAAATTCATTAATGTCTACCAAACAACTTGTAACTAATTCACATGAATTCTATACAGGAACTTAATTCATGGGATATATAACTTCCTATATGAATTAAATTCCTACATTAACCAAACGACCACTAATATGACAGTGGCACGTAAGCCGATGACATAGAATTAAACTTAAGACAACTAAGCCTAATCACTCTGGGCATGCCACGTGGTATTTGTGGAATTATTTTGTTAGCCTATTAATATTATTATATAGATACAGATAGATAGATTAAAGTATATTACGATTACAAAACAGGATTAGGTTCACATGAGAACCAACCCTTAAATGAGAACTCATACATACCATTAGATTAGAAACCAAAGGCTAGGATTTTTTCTTTTTACTTCTTTCCTCCCATCCTCTTCCTTTCTCTCTCCTCCATATATAGCACCACTCCTGATCACCACGACCAACCACCTCCGCCACACACATAAACGACGGCAACATCATCTTCCCGACACATCATCGCCGGGGACCACCCTGGCACCACCAGTTTCCTCCGCCTCCGCGCCATACTCCCTCCTCGAGCCATTTTCGATCTCCCTCTCCCTCCTTTCAACACGCAATGACAGTCGTTCTCCGACCCCAAACCCGTCGAAAATGGCCGCCGCCACCTACTATGGTCCGCCGTCCCCTCCCCACGTTGCCTCCCTCGCCATTGTAGCCGCCAAGATTGTTTTTGAAAATGAACCATCTTGGGCCACCGTTTACTGTTTATAAACCTTCGGACCACGAGCGAAGCGAGTGTGGGCCGAGTCGACGGCAAAGAGTCCACGTGGGACCGCCGGAGTCGACCACTGTTGCCGGAGAAGGAGAAAAATGAGGAGAGAGAAAGATGAGAAAAAGAGAAATTGGAGGAGGTGGAGGTGGATTTGGCCGCGATGGGGTGGGGGTATTGGGTCGCGGCTGTGAGCCGACTAGGTTGGTGGTGGTTGCACCGGTGGAGGTGGTGATTGGGTCTGGCAGTGGTGGCGGGGTGGTGGTTCGGGTGGGGTTGGGTGGAGGAAAGGGAGGGGGAGGGGAGGAGAGAGAAATTGTTTTTTTTTTGTTTTTTTATATGTTATTTTTTTAGCCTATAATAGGGTGTTCTCATGGTTCTCATGGGAACTAGTGTTCTTATGAGAACCGAACCCTTACAAAACATTGTATTAAATAAATGATTAATGTATCTAGGGGTGTTCACAGGTCCAGAACCGGACCGAACCGGACCGGACCGACTAAGACCGAGGACCGAATTTCAAGAAAATCGAGACCCGGAGACCGGACCGGCCAGGCTAGGACCGGACCCGAACCGGACCGGACCGGATTAACCGGTCCAAAAACCGGACCGGACCGAGTCTTGTTTTTAGTGAGAATCAAGTTCAAAATATAAGCATAAAAAATAAAATAGCACAAATCTTGGTTGTGTGCAGAATGTACAAGATCTTGATCTACGACAAATCTTCACAAGATATTCTCTCTCCTCTAATCCATGTCATAGACCCTGAAAAAAATTGATAATCAAAACCAAAAAGCCAGAAAAATCGATGAATCAAACCAAAAAACCCAGAAAAATCGATGAATCAAAAACCCAGAAAAATCGATGAATCAAAGCCAAAAACCCAGAAAAAAGGATGAATCAAACCCAGAAAAATCGATGAGTCAAACCCAGAAATCAAATGAATAACCTATGAATAATCGAAAACAAACCAACCTGAAGAGAAGGAGGCGACGGCAAGAGGTGTCAGCGGCGAGTCGGCGACGAAAAGTGTCGTCAGCGAGAAGTGAGAAAAGTAGAGAGAGAAAAAAGAATGGGGGATTTTTGGGATTTTGGGGGGTTTTGCGGGGAGTTCTGGGTGTTTGGGTAGAAATTTTAGGTTTTTTTCTTTTTTTTTTTAAATAAAATCCAAGCTCAACCGGTCCTCGGGTTTTAGACCGGACCGGACCGGACCCGGAAAACAGGAAAATGAAGGACCGAGGACCGGACCGATTGAGTCCGGTCCGGTCCGGGTCGGTCCGGGTCTTTTTATGAACAACCCTAAATGTATCGTAATTTTACGATTACAAAACTTTTTTTTTTTTTGCATAAATTATCATCTACATTAAATTTGTATTGGCTAGGGTATATTTTTATTGGATAAAGTAAGAATTTTACTTTTTTTTTTTAATTATCCATGCATGGTGCCATGGTGGCTAGAGCTGGCAATCGGGCGGGTCGGGTCGGTTTCGGGTCCGGTCGAAGCGGGTCGGGTCATATCGGGTTCGGGTCTTGGCGGGTCGAGATGAACTTTCGGGTCGGGTCGGTTTTGACTCGGGTCCCGCTTTCAGTTCGGGTCATGTCGGGTAAATTTTGTGTCGGGTCGGGTCGGTTTTGGGTCGGGTCATAATCGGGTTTAGTTACTGATAGTAATTAATCCGCGTCATTTCAAGTTTTGGTTAATATTTTTTCGTTTTTTGGCATAATTAGGGGACTTTATTTAGTTAGTAAGGTAAAACCATCAATATGCATACTAAATTGTTCTAATTTGGATCATTATTAACCTTAATTATTATCGGGTCATCAAACGGGTCGGGTCATAGTCGGATAACGGGTCACTACGGGTCGGTTCGGGTCATTGTCGGGTTGGACATTATCGGGTTGTATCGGGTTCGGGTGATCACAATTTCGGGTCCAATCGGGTCGGGTTTTCGGGTGAGTCGGGTCGGGTCCCTTGGGTCGGGTCAAGGTTGCCAGCTCTAATGGTGGCAAATGGGTCGTCGGGTAGGGTTATGTCGGGTCGGTTGGTATATGGTCGGGTTATAACGGGAAGATCCTTCGGGTCGGTTTTAGGTCAGTTTTATCGAGAAAATTTTGTGTCGGATCGGGTCGGGTCACAATCAGTCTTAGTTAGTTACGTCATTCCTGGGTGTCAGTTCAATTTTTGGCATTACGACTCGGGTCATTGTCGGATAACAGGAGGTCGGGTCGGGTCATATCGGGTTGTGTCGGTTCGGGTCATCATCAGGTCGGTCTGGTCAGTTTTTGTTGACCACAATTTCGGGTCTTATCGGGTCAGATTTTCGGGTCAACAAACCGGGTCGGGTTGGGTTTGCCAGCCCTATGACCATGCCAAATATAATAAAGTAAACATTTTACTAAAAAATCATCGGTTTTTCTAACATGTGTCCAATAGCTGGGCACATGATAAGAACACATTTTCTTCCTTAATTAAGTGAGATTCTCCCTTGAAAAAACAAAACATGGGATCTCTTTGATTAATTGAGAAAACTATCACTTAATTAAAGAAGGAAATTAGCAAACAAAACAACATTGTATCAAATTAGCAAAATTAGCAAACAAAACAACAAGATTGGGCCCACTTATTTTGTTAAGTGGAGTCTCAAGCAAGTCTTGGAATCTCAAGACTCACTCCAAACTTCTTAAAACTTCCCCCCACCTCAATGCAGGTCTCATGTAAAATTACCAAAGTCTCAAGTTGAGACTTGGGATGAGGATAGCCTAATAACATTTTGAGTGGAGACCAAGTAGTTGGTTCGGTGTTAAACACTAATTTGGGGTCTAATGTTTTAGGGTTTTATCATTTGGGGTACAAATTAAAGTTATTTTTGTTATCGTTTGGGATTTGGGTGGGGTTTCCTTCCCATTCCTCTTTTTCTCTTTCCTTAATCTCCACCTAACTCATTTCTCCTCCCACCACTCCGGCACATAACCAAAAACTCCAATGAAGGCCTCCATTGCCACCGCTGCTCCGCACCACTTCCCATAGCCTTTAACTCCTCTCAAATTCGATCTTGATGAAAATCCCAACCCAGATAAAAAAACCCATGAAACCCTACTACTTCTAAACCCAACCATATGATCTGATTAATACCCATTAACAATACAATCAAAATAAACCCAACCAGGTCATAGAAAAACATCATAATTAAAACAAAACGTAAAATCCCCAAGTTCAGAAATCCAAATTCGGAGTTACTAAACTACCCTTATGAGGTGTAAGAATCGTGAACCAAAGATATCTTATATTTATTTATAAGTGAAACTTTTTTCGTGGGCATTGAAGAGGTCTAGAGCCCTTCGAATTTTGTTACAGCTTGTGTGGTGAATAAAAATTTAAAATTTGTTATGCAAATGTTGTTTTACCATATGTGAGTTTATGGTAATGCACATATAATCTAATATTATTATCTATTAAAACCTGAAACCAAGTCTTTCCTAGGGTGACACTTGGCATACATTAATTGGATAGAACATAAAAATAGCATTAAATACAATTATCGATTCGGGTATGGTAATAAATTATCATACATTAATTGGATAGAACATAAAAATAGCATTAAATACAGTTATCGGTTAGGATATGGTAATAAATTATCATAGAGTAGTATAATATTAGCTAATTTATGGAAAATAATGGTTATGCTAATTTATTAGAACAAAGATAAGGCAACATTTTTTTTTTTAAAAACGAGTATAAATAATAGAAATATAGAGCCCAGGCGTGGCACGGGCATGCAAACTAGTTGATATATTAGTTAAGGAAATATAGTTTATCATATGTAAGGCTATGTTTGGTATGCACAATAAGCTAGCTTATCTGGCCAAAGTAGCTTATTTGACTAGTTTTTTAAGCTCTTTGACCAAATAAGTTGGTTTGGTAACACCACTAGCTTAAATAATAGCTTATTTAAGATGTTACCCCATGTAACTTATTTAAAAATAAGCTACCTTATCATAATCTTATTCCTATTTTACCCTAATTTATTTACTAAATCAAATTGAAATTAAAAATAAATAATGCATTTTATGTAATTTTATATATATCAGCTCCTATATCCGCTAATTCTAGCAAACACTACTATTACTATCAGCTAAAAACTTTCAGCTACTATTGAAGCTATTATTTCAGCTATCAGCTACTATCTCAGCATTCATCTACTATTTCAGCGTTCAGCTATTATTTCAGCTAGTTTTACCAAATATAGCCTAAGTTTATGATAATTTTGAAAAAATAAAAGAATATGAAAGTTAAAAATTAATTAAGTTTTTTTTTTAAATAAAAAATTAATTAAGTTATGGAAATGTAGTTACATATGTCCGGTCGATAGGAACATCAAATGAGTAGTAGGATCGCAAGTGTACCAACAAGCACAACATCAAAGGAACTAAACTTCTTAAGAACTTTCTCATGATAATGAGATTGAGAGAGCGAAAATTCTATGGTCATTACCGCTAGTGGTAATCACCAAAAAAATATAGTATTTTAGTAAGGTTAAATATTGCGATGAATATTTTAATTAAGCAAAAATCTTTTATTTTGAAATAAAATAATATTTTCATATTCATTCTTTTGTGTTGTGTTTGGGATTGAACATTTTTTGGCAAATGCTTCATAGTGAGAATTGAGGTAAGTAAAACAATTGACTAAAAAAATTTGATTAACCACTGTGCCCTCGTTACCATAAAACAACCCATTTTACACCACTCTTGTTGTCCTTGCATAGTTGCATAGAAGGAATCCCGGTACTTCCTAATTAAATTGATCAATTTTTCCCTAATTTCATACACTAATCTTCTTGATCTTGACTTCATGTCAAATTGCCAGCCAATTGTGATCCAAGGTTCGAAATCGTGTCACTAGATTAAGAGGCGTGATCATTTGCATGCCACTGATTACTTGAGTTGTATGCAAAATACTAATATTCGAATATTTAGCCCCAGGGTACATATGCCTTTGTGGAGAGGGGGGGGGGGCGATGGGGGGAACATAGCTAATGGTGAGAGTTGGCTGTGATCTACATTAAGATTGCCAAGCGTTTTTATTCTTTTTTTGTAAATAATGAATTAATGTTTTTGATGAATGACATGCAAATGTGAGATTGATTTAACATAGTATTAATTTTTGAGAAGTTTAAGCACTAGTGCACTTCCAAACATGTACAAATACTACGGAGTACTAGAATTCCTCTTAATTCGGTTTCTGAACACATTTTTCCCAACAACGAAATACTAATAGGGATTTTCTAAAAAGTGCCCATGGGCACTTGATAACAATGATTTATATTGCATTTTTTCAAAAATAATAATAAATGTCACTAGTTTTTCCTATTTTCAATATAAAATTAATGCTATTTTTTATTTATTTAATATAGTCACTTGTGTTCAATAAAAAAAAAACTCCATCACCGGAAAAAGGGTTTAGGGTTGGCTTTCCCGGCTTTCCCGGCGCCGGGAAAGCCAACCCTAAACCCTTTTTCGGCAACCTTAAATCAATTGCTCATTTTTAATCACATCCAAAAAGGGTTTAGTAATTGATTTTTAGGGTGTCTATAGATTCCGAGGGCGAAGCCAGCGGAAAAGTTGTTGCAAGGAATTTTGTTATCGGCGTTAATGTTGTTGGAAGGGAACATTGCGTAGTTGTGGGCGTCTTAAACGGGATGATGAAAATACTTTCGTTGTTAGGAGGAAAGAAAGTAATAAATATTCTTACTATTTTATTATGTGAACATTAATTTTTTTTTATTGGGAAGTGTTGCCTTATCAAGTGCCCATGGGCACTTTTTAGAAATTCCCATACTAATATACAGACATTTTGCTCAACAACGAATTACAAACATCACGCAACAGTATTTATAAATATAACTTGCTCTTGCGAGAAAAAAAAAAGAAGAAAAAAGTCCTTTAAAAATGACATTAGGAGTATCAACTAGTTCCAATTTTATCTGATGACAAATTGAATCCGAATAGTAGAGGAGATGCCCTAACAAAAGTTCTCAAAACCCATATATTCTTGATGTTCAAGCTTCTCCACGATGTGTGCTATTCCCACTCCACCTACAATGTTCAAACAACAACAATCTTATTGAGCCATTTGCCAAATCTCGCAAACCAGGAAACAAACTTTGCATTATTCTTTGGAAAGACAAGAAATGCAGGGGGTGGTTATGTACCTAGGGTGACTGCACTGATAAGAATCGTCGAGGCGAGGATGAAGATGATCAGTGATGCTCTGCCTATTACTGCTATCACCTTCCTTACAACATGCTGGCCTACTAGTGCGGCCAATGTGGCAACGAGAACGAAGTAAGACGCTGCACAAAGGATATAAGTAGAGTTGAGATCAGCCTTATGTTTTTTTAGCATATAAACAGGATTATAAGAGATCAGAAATACAATATACACATTTGACATTACCATATGGAACTGGGAAACGCTTCAGAATGTAGTATTGCACAACTGACATGGAGGATGAGAATGCCATTGAAAATGTTGAAGTCGCGCTCGCTACCTGCAGAGTACCCATGTCTTAGCACTTTGTTATGATACTAATTCATGTCATGTTCATATCACAGATGAACTGAGCAACTGACTACACTCTTGTGAATCTGAGACCGTCTAACCATAAGATTGCGATTAAACCTTTTGGTACTGGTTTGCAATATTGTCTAATTACCAATCTCATAAGATTTTGGTCATGTTATTAAAACTGTGAAAGTTCTTGTTCACCTAGCTGAAACAGTTTGCTTAACCTCATGTAAAGTCGTCGTGTATACTGATTCGCTCCCCTATTGAGCACTTCTATAGTGATGTTTTTTACCTGAGGAGGAATGCCAAGTTCAAGGAAAAGAGGGCCTAAGATGAACCCGCCGCCTAATCCAAGCAAGCCACCAACCATACCAGCCACTACTCCAAGCAAACAGTAGGTAGCGAGTTGATGAGCCTTCCAATTTGTGATTTCTTTTCCCTTGGATGCTATCACTTTTTTTCCTTTGTACAGGCACACTGCTTCAAACAGCGTGACTGATAACGCGATTGGTACCTGTAGAAACTCGAGAATCCAGAACAGCATGGAGCACCGCACTGTGTGTTGCTGATGCAGGGGAAAATTTGTCAGTCATCAGCCAAATTATGTGGAAAAAGTTCGGATAGATATATCAAGTGTGGAAATTGGCTCGCTTTTAAAGTTCAAGGCGCGTAATCAGGCCTAGAATTATAGTACAGAATGATGGTGTATCTGTCAAAGGAACTGAATTACTCAGATCATTATATGCCAGCATACCTTTAGGAGTTGAACGACGAGGAAGCCCACCCAAACAAATGAAAGCAATGACAGTTCCTTCCAGTATATGTTGTCCAGCATCGGAACCTGGTATTATCAAATCGTAACACATAAAAGAAATTTAAAATTGATCAAGATTCATTGTGATACTAAAACAGAAATGACTGGTGCATAGAGCTAACCGAAACATCAAGTTTAGCAGCAGCAGGTTCACTGGCTAAAGGCTTGTAATCTTCTCCTGATTCCTCTACAGTTCAGAAGTTCAATGCCAGTGAAAACTTTGATACATATGTGTATGATTAGTGCATAGAATATGGTCTGATTGTCATGCTCACCTTCTTGCTTGGTATCAGAAACCAGCAATGGGGCTGTTACTGCTGTTTCCTGAAATGTAACGAAAAATGTTAGAGAAGGTGCTCAGACGTTTCATATATAGAACACAAGAGCGGTGTAAGAACTGTCTTACCTGCTTTAGGAGAGACTCTTTCTTCCATGTGTCTACGCCTTTTAACATAGCTTTGGTCGATGTAACTGTCATACACATTGCAATGCACAGATATTGTTAGAAACAGGCGATATATGTCAGTGTTCGAGATAGTCAATACTAATGTCTTTCCCTGTGAAAAGGCCTCTTTTTTTTGCTTGATAATGCATGTGAACAAAGTTTGCATAGTAATTACTTATGAAGAGGACGATGAGCAGAACAGTGACCATCCAGTCTGCAAAAATGACATTGAAGGTAACTCCGATGCTGATTCCGAGCATCAGCATAGGTTGTAACAGAACAGCAAGGTCGTAATCTATGATAGGCATGTCCAATGTTGGATGCCTTAATCTTAGATTATAGTACACTGTTGATCCTGCTGCTCCCATGATCATGCCTGCAATCTCAAAAACATCAAGTTAATTCCAATATGATGCACATACATTCTCAAAATTTGTGACCAGACAGCAAAGAAAACGTACATTTAGAGATGGCAGTCGATGACTTAGGATCGAAACCAATGATCAAAGTAAGCATTGGAACAAAGATTCCGCCCCCTCCAACACCACCAACGCTTCCTAGAGCAGCACCTAAGAACCCTACAAAGGAACCTACCACAACCCTCCAACCAAACTCCATATCCTGCAGAATTAGTACAAATTCAGGAGAAAAGAACATCAGTTTCCGAATTTTTTCACAAAACTTTCTATGGAAGCAGAAAAAAGCAGAGTTTTTGTAACAAGCATACTTACAGGCCAAACAGGTTGGTAGGTAGATTTGCCCCATAAGAAATGATACAGCTTAGTCATAAGGTTCTCCTTCGGGCGTTCTTCGTGATTGATGAAGCTTTCTAGATAGCCATTGTTAACTTTCAAAGGTCTTTCTGCACTGACTACAGTAGTCAGAAGCAGGAAGCCCCAACAGGCCATGATCATGCACACTGTGACAACTCTTTGGTTGATCATTTCGCGCAATTTACCCATTATTGCAGGATTCTGAATCAGTTAGAAGCGAAAAAGCTTCGCTCAGACGCCTCCAAGACAAGTCCAATTCCTTGAACTGGTTTTGTATAAGTTGTCTGGTGGATGATTTCACAGCCTAGCTAGACACACTGTAAGCTATTTATAGAGTTATATGTAATGCTATATTGCTATTTATAGCGACATCTAAATTTGTCCCGTCTCTTAGCATGCAATTTGTTCATTTTGTACATATCCCTTCTTATTATGGACCTCTTGTGATATTGATTATTTAGATTCGTTGTGCTATACACGCCTTACACGTTAAACCATTGGCTTATGAATATTCAGCATGTTGTTTAGTGTACTGTAAGACTCGCATCGGTATATATCAGTTAATGCAATGTTGTAAGTTTAAAAGGGATGATACTCATGATCATGGTCCAAAATACGCGGCTTCCATTGAACAAAAAATGTGATACAATTTATGTGCAATATTGCAATGTTAACGTTACAGTCACCATGAGACGGCATTTGAGTATCAACAAAGCATTTAGGTGAGCATCTGATTTCCTTTAAAATTAGATTGTCGTCATTTAATTTGAGGATGATTAGAAAGTGCAAGACACATGAATGTTATCGCATGCAAAAGTGTACGTTCTTGTTAATAATGGGTTCTATTGCACGATCAACTACATACCACACTTTAGACAGTCCGGATACTCTGTCCCAACCTCCTGTCTCACTCCCTGTCCCACTCTCTATAATGCTGCCACGTAGCATTTACAGAAAAAAAAAAAAAAAAAACCGTTTCCTATACCCCGCCAACTATGTGTTATGATTCCATTATTTACTTTTTTTTAAACTTAATGAAATGCTAGCACGTGATTGGTGGGGTACAGAGAATGTGACAAGAAAGTGGTACAAGTGACCCGCATACCTTTGATGCACAGTAAAAATTATGTTTCTTTTCTTCAATTTCCAATTCTGAAACATGTCTTCACTCTTATGTACTCATCCATCTCTTTACGTTCTTTACAGTTTGTTTGAATTTGCCTCACACTCAACAAAGGGTAAAGAACCGAAGAGAAACCGGAGAGTATCAATTAAAAGCGTCTTTAGTAGTAGGCCAATACTTTCCTAAGGTTCCAACCAATGTAGAATAGAAATCGTATAAAACTATGTCAACAATAATATACGAGTATTAACTGAACGTCTAAACTAGCTGACATCCGTAAATATAACTCCTATACTTCTACATTGACTAAAGATCCGCATAATACATACTTTTATGTTGACTGTAGATGAGGGGTTAATACTCATGTGTCTGTATTACATGTAGAGCCTCGAAGAAGCATGTTGAGTAAAAACAAGGCATCATTTGGAAGCAGTAAAGCTGAAGCTCATTCCCAAAAACAAAATTGCACCTCCGCTGGAAGCTTCTAAGAAAACTCACTCGTTAACGCTTTGTCCTACGAAATTTCGCACCACAATAACTCTCCACTTTTTCTGTTCGAGTAGCCAAGGCTGACGGTGTATTATTTAAACTAAAGAATATAAAAACCTAAGCAATTTCTTGATATACGAACACTAATCTAAAAGATCGGACTATTTCGACAACTTGTTTGGTAGAACAACACTCAAACCAATACGATGTTAATCTCTCCGATTTACAAAACCTGAAGAGAAAGACCACCTCTTTCACAGTGTCTTAGCCCAAAAAAAGAATGTGTAAGAAGAGAAGTGTGAAATTCCGATAGTAATTTATAGGACGTCACCATTTTAACCAGCACTTGGAAGTGGAGTATACAGTTCCATACTTCCCATCTCTACGCAAATAGTAAGTGGAGCCTTATACACTTTGACAAGGAAAAAAGGTATAGCCTTGAACGACTGCATCCGTGAAATTTGTGAAACGAGAATACTCTGTGCCTTGATACGATCAGCTTGTGTGAATTGAGAATTTAAACATTGCGAGATTACGATGGTACGTACATACATTATGCTTGACTAAAAAGCCGAATTACAGGCGCAATTATGAGGGTAAAACCACAGCTTGAATTGGGCAGCGTAAGAAATTCGAATCATAACCCTAGAGAGAAGACAGCAGGGGGCAGAGGAAGGTACAGGAACTTCTACACTTTATGATCATAGCAAATGTGCGATCAAGGCAGAGGAGCACAAGAGTGACATGACTTAATCCTAGTCTAGCCTACTTCCGGGCACCATGAAAATAACTTGCCATCTCTGGTTGTTCCTACAACTCTAGGCACTAGGGTACCAAAATAGTTCGCAATACATACCACCATTATCAACTGTCTACAGATTCAGAGGGGGCTACAAATCTCATACCAAAATTCTAAGATATTACTGCCGTTTTAAAAAGGCACTGCATGAACTAGAAGCACAGAATCAGTTTGATTCCAGCACAAGCCTATTTCTTACTATCCAGAACTTAAAAAACATCCTGACTTAAAACTTAAAGCATGCAAACGATCCATACCTGCGTAACAATACAGAGTCTGATATTGCAAATTGCCTACTCTTCAATCGTTTAACATGTGAAAAGGCTAGGACTTCGATTTGTAGCTTCATTTGCAAACCCATACATGCAAAATGTCCCTAGTTATCCTCTTCCATCTGGTCATAATGGCCACGATCATCATCATAGTTATTATAGCGATCATTATCAGCATCCTTGCTATCATAGTGTTTATTGCCATGATCTGACCCATACCACCCACGATCATCATCAGCTTCAGGATGATCATAACCCCGTTCTCTTTCACCATGCCTATCACGCTCATGTTTTGTGTCCACATGGTCATAGTCATACTCCCTATCACGAGAAAGCCCACGATCAGCTTCTGCTTCCCCAGTTTCATATTCTCTGTCCCTGTCACGGTCCCTATCACGAGTACGATCACGATCCCTCTCTCGTTCAGACTCGCGACCACGGTCTCTACCTCTGTCACGCCTATCACGGTCGCGATCCCGATCACGACCATGCTCCCTATCCTTCTCCTTGTCTCTGGTTCTATCCCGATCTCTGTGACGTCTCTCATCTCTATGATCACGGTCCCTTGGTCTATCATGAGAGCGCTCACGAGACTTTTCCCGCTCCCTATCAACCCTGCCTCTTTCTCGGGATTTTTCTCTGTCTCTGAAAGTTGCACATGAATACAATATTAATGCAGGGGGAATTAAGTAGACACTCTTCACAAACTGACATTTGAAACAACCAAGTACCATTTCTACCTCACTTGAAAATTCAGAAAGTGCAAGCTATAAATTATATTTCAACATAATATCTCATTTTCTGGTTAAAGGGGACTCGACATAGGTACGACTAATACATCTGATAGTCAGGGCATGAAGACACTGCTCCAGATAAACAAAAATGCCGCTGCTAGAAGCTACGACCCACATGAAAAGAAAGATACAACAAAAGTAACACCATCAATAAACAAAATGTGGCAAAACATACCTATCCTCTCGTACCCTTGGCTCCTCTGAGCGAGATGGACCTCCAGATTGCGGCTCCCTAAGGTGTAAATAGAAAAGGTCGCATCTTAAAAACAAAGCAAGAATGAATACTGGAAAACCAAGAACACATACGTAAAAGGGTTCAGCTCCACAACCATGAAAGTTTACAGGTTATGAATCTTAAGATCACTTAGCCTATCAAAAAAAATCAAAATGATAACTCTACTATGTAGGGAACCACTCTAAAACACACATGAAACATAAAAGAATATCAAAATGAAAATTTTAGTGTACAGAATCACTCTAAAAACACATAAGAAACATATCAACTACAGCTTAGCTACAAGGATTCCATTCCACCAGGATCTTAAAAGACTGGCCCCTAATATATCTGTGGGAGGCCGTTGCCAGCAAAAGATTATAACTGAACCCCCCCCCTCCACACCCCAAAAAAAAAGCTACTCTATCCTTTCACTCATTAGATTCCGTCGAAACAAGCCTTCACTACATTATATTTTCATAATTTTTGGCCCCATCATTAAGACTAGTGTCTAGTAAGACTGCTACCGAATTAAACCAAAAGACAGAGGACAAGCATTTATATCGAACAACAACCTATATATTTGTGAATGGAGGGAGTATTACATTAAGACCACTTATAAGTTTCCTGCCAATTAAACCACAGGACAGAAACCAAGCATTCACGTCGAACTACAACCTAGCTGAAGTCCAAAGGAGTAAACGTGAAGACCGTCCAATATTATATTCCAGATCACCAATAATGTCCAGACTACTCGCTATGAATATGTTCAAATTTCAAACCAAAAGAGAAAAAGTGCCTTGCCAGCTTATAAAACTAGAGATTGTTCCTTGCGTGTTCAGACTAAAAAGACTCACAATGTTCCAGAGTATTGATACCTTACAGATAACTACAACAACTCAACAACACCACTTACCTTGTAGCATTCTTCTGATTGGCATCTTCACCTCCCACTCTAGTTGTCCCTAATCCACCACCCAACCTCCGAGGCCGCCAATTTGGAACAGTTCTTCCACGCTCTACATCCACCAGAACCCTTCTCCCATCAATTTTTCTTCCATCAGCTTGTTTGTATGCCGCTGTACACAATCCAGGGCATAAGAAAACATTAGCATGCAAACATTAAATAGATTAACTAAAAATGGGCATTCTAGATACTGTACCTTTCATGTCCCTTGTGTGAGCGTACTCGATAAAAGCATAGCCTTTTGGCTTGTTTGTCTCCTTATCATAGACCATATTCACCTGAAAGTAAAGCACCAAAGATGAAAACCACAGTGGAAAGATAAGTAGTGGTAATACAATTTACTAAAGGAAGGCTTTTAAGACTATCTGCTTAACATCAAAAGCAGCATAGCCAAAGATCTTTTAGAAGCAGAATCCTTAATGGCACGGCAGAAGGCACTATGCCTCACTAGCCGCGCTCACCTTTAAATCGATAAAGCTCCAGAGGTGAGATGAACCGCCATTGCTAGAGTCGTAAACTGATGTACGCGGCAAATTTACCAGCCCTTGGAACTGACTAATGTCCCCTTACCATGGCTTTTATAGAGAAACTAACTCCCCTTACCAGGGAAAATAAATTAATACAAAAGGAAGTGTTTAGGAATAGAAATACCAGGATCCTTTCTCAACAGCGGACGGTTTTTTCAGTGGCCTTTGGTTAAAAGGAAAAGAGCCCAGTAAAGTATTAGCATGTACTGAAATTAAATCACAAGGATAAAGATCTAACTCTTCCTCATGTTTTACCCTGTGCAGCTAAAGATGCAGGAGCTGTTTCCTTTTGTAGCTCGGATAGAGAAACCCCTTAAGGTACAAGATCAGCTGCTAAACATACTATTCCAGCTTAGGCATTGAGGATTGTGCACCGGCTTTGATGACGAAAAAATTGTAAAAAGGAATAATGGACATTACCATGTGGAAGACATTCCGTACCAGCTCACCATGGTGTTTACTTTTTAACAGATTGGTCTTACCTTTCAATCACAATCTAAAAGTGGGTGCTAGAAATGAGGGCAGAAAAACAACAACCTAACCATAAACTGAGGCAACAAATGCCGTTTAATACGTAAGAAAGGCCCATATAATCTACAAGCATGGCAATCTGAGGTACCTGTGCTGAAAAACGCTCAGATTTACAAGAACCAAACACCTTGAACTCCATTCAAGTTGCTAGTACAGCTTCTCCGTCAAGGAGTTCATACAATGTTAAACAAATGCACACAAAGACAGATGTCATAACATGAACAACTTAACGTATGAATGATGGTCGGATCCCCTTGGATCTACTAAGGGTATGTTTACGAGCTTAAGCAATCATCAGGATTCCCTTATCATCGATTGATCAAGCGAATACAACAACCACATTACCTAGTGCCTCAAGGGCTCTCGCTTATGGCAACTTAAGGGGGGTTAGATGTACACAGCCTTACCCCTAAGTCGAAAACATAGAGAGGTTGTTTCCAAATGATCATAATGAAAATCAACTTAGAGATCACATTTATAGCTTGTATCTTCTATTTTTCTATTATATTCCAAAACCAAAGAATAGTGATCCAAGCACAAGCAGATACTAAACAAAGTAATAAAACTAATATCAAAGATTAATTTAAAGTATTAAAAAAAACCACATATAACAGTAAAAACAGGTACTAAATGGGGGCATACAACAGCCTTCCACCCACTGTGTCAATTCTCACAAGTCACAAAAACTGCAGCTAGGCAAAAGACATACTGGCAACCATAATTCTGAAAAGCATTTGTAACTCACCTCTGGCATCTTAAAATAGTTTTAAATACCCAAAAAATATACAATATAGCACTTTCAGAAGTAGGAATGATTGAATGAACCCTACGCCCAACCCCTTTCAAAGACGCTCAAACATGATACACGAGAAAAAGCTTTATTTTTTATTCTGAAGGAGCAAATAATTAGTTTCAGGGGGGCAAGAATGGTGTTTAAAGTTTACATCGACTAAGAAGTCAGATCCCACAATTTGGAACGAACCCACCACTTCTTTACTCAAATAAACCATTCAAATGACTTCCTTCTGCGTCTATGGACCAAAAAAATTAAATATCGAAGTTGTTTTGCAGAGAAAACTCGAAACAATTACGAGATATTTCAGAAAGACAATTTACAAGAATTTCAGAAAGTGCAAAGACAGATTTTGAAAAAGACTATAACGAGTGGAAGTTTTTAGGAATAAGAATGTTAAAAAGTTTCAATGAGTAAAAGCAGCAGCAGCATGAGAAAGCAACGTTCACAAACACATGTGAACCTCTTACCGAAGATAAAACACAATAACCATCCCCTCATAGGGGTGGTTATGAATACCTACCCGTTTTATCGGCCCATATGTTTCAAATTCCCTTTTCAGCCGGCTCTCTGATGTCTCAAAACTCTGCAAGCAACCACATCAACTTCTTAGGTCAGTCATAGAACAAGCGTAAATATGATGAAACTAACTACCACCTACACTGATAACTATTGTAGCAAGTTACAGCCACCAAAACTCGTGCTAAAATTGCTATTTGCATTACATTATGGAACGAAAGTGAACACTGAAGTTGTTAGTGGGCCTTACCAGCCTAGAAACAAACAGAGTCTTGTATGGGTCTCCAGTGACATTGGGATCTTCCTGTGGATTATCTGTGCATAAAAAACGTATGTGAATATTTTGTAGGGATACAAAGATGTGCAATTAGATAAATCAATAAATTGGATTTGCAATATCTTAGACAAATTGTTACATTTTTTCAGCTCCTCAGCGGCCTTTGCAGCACCCTTCTCCAATCGTAACTGGTGGATTCTGGCCCTCTTTTGTGACTGTTCATGGATAAATGTGTTAGTTATAGACATAAACAAGCAGTAAATGGGATGCAAGTATACGCACAATAAGAATCCAGCTGTTTAGAACACTTATAGTCACAACTAAAAGAGAAAGAAATACATAGTATGTAGCAACAACCAAATTCTGTAACTTCCAAAAGAAAGGCCGGACCAGCACAAATTTCAACGGTTTGGAGTACTGAAACAGCATAATGTATGGTAAACCACAGCATTTCAGTCAGTAAATTCGATATTTCAGATTAAATTCAACCCCTCTTTCTCTCTTCAGCCAATAAATGAGACAGACTAAAGAGACGAAAGTACTTCCAATCTCTTCATAACTATTAGGAAGACCAAATTCTATAAGGAACAGAAAGCTCAAGACACTGACTCAAACTCAATGCTTCCACCCCACCGTAATGTACTCACAAGTCCCACATCTCTCACAAGACAGAGAAAAGAGGGGGTGATAAAAGAAAAAAAGAACATGGCTTTAGAAAAACAAAAAGGGATCACTTGTAATTGTCGAAACCAAAATAAGAATTCCAATCAACACTGAAATACGACTCATGCACAAACACAACTACACCTACTGACAATCAACATTTTAACATTTGATACCTAAAGTATCGAGCTAGATGTGAGGATATGTCTGTAAAACAAATAGCTTGGACAGGGCCTAAAGATCAGCAAAACAAGATAAATCCTGAACTGAAAATTCAAAAACACGACCTCCAAATCTAAACACACATCGAAGTGCCTGCAATTCATCACATAAATACAAAGCAATGATTCCATACTGAATCATAGTACGCAAAGAAAAAGAGAACACTTTAGCAATGTCATCGAATAAATTCATTAGAACAAAGGAATCCCAACATACAGGAAGTTCAGCCTCCTTAACAGGCGGGGCATACTCAGGATCACCAGGCTCAGCGAAGAGGCTGACAAATTGCGCCATCCCTACATAACAAAAACCCGAATCAATAACAACAACAGTGATTACCACACGAGCTAAAACCCGAGAAATATCCGCGAAAACTATTATCCTCACCAGTATAAGGAGGGCATTTTCTCTTCTCCGGTGGCGGTTTGAACTCCAACGGAGGCCGGGGCTCGAAAAGCTTCAGCAAATTGTTCGTTAATCCAGTCGGATGAGACTGCCCAATCTACACAACCCACAAAAAAAATCATCACCCACCAAAATCAGCTAATTTCATAAAAAAAAAAAAAAAAATAACAATTATTATATCCAATCTAAACCCTAATTCACAAATAAACTTTGTATGGCTAAAACAAAATTCCCCAATTCAATTTTCGCCGCTAATAATATCATAAAAAAAACTGGGGTTTTTAAAGATCTTAACAAATTGATTAAACAAGTAATTAGATCTAAGAAGAATATCGAAGAAGTTACCATTTTGAGCTGAAGAACATTGGCGCGATTCTGGGCTTTGGTGCGGCCCTGAACGGCGGAGTTTTGGCTGCGCAAAAACGCATCGTTCTCCATTGTCGAACACCCAGAAAGTTCTGGGAAAATTAAAAAAATTAGGGTTTTATAAAGTTAGGGTTTTATGATTTGGGGGAAAATACTATTATCACTTGGGTTTTGTAAGAGAGAGAATAAAACATCAGATTAGTCGGAAATCGGTAGACGGAGCGAAAAATAGAGTGTGACACCCCGGTTTTTATATCTTTGGTTATCCTCCGATCTTTGCTTTACTTGGAGATTTTATATACGGAGTACTCGGTTTCGTGTTCGGTTTACGGTTGTGCTACTTTTTGTATTTGTGTTGTAGATACATAGACCGAAAGTAATTACATAGCAGTTTGTTAAGAAGTTTTCCTACCTTCTCTTTCCTACCAAAAATTCTGCTTTTAATGTCCACGTTGACGACTACAAGCCAGTCAGGTACGTGCCTTTTTTTTGTTTTCCTTTTGTTCGCGTTTTCCTTTTTTCTTCTCTTCCCTCACAACTTAGTTATACCTAGGGGTGATGACGAGCCGAGCTGAGCGCGAGCCTAGCTAAGCTCGGCTCGAGCTCGAAATGCTCGAAGTGCAGCTCGGCTCGAGCTCGAGCTCGTCGAGCTTTAAAATTTAAGGCTCGAGCTCGAGCTCGCGTACGAGAAACGAGCTCGAGCTTGGCTTGCGAGCTCAAAAAAGCTCGTCTTTGGGGTATTTTTTTCAAGATTCATATACTAGTTTGGTAGCATCAATTCTCAAAATCTCGAAAAATTCAATATTCAAACTCCATCTCTTTATAAACTCTAGATTTATCATCAATTAAAATTAATTGTATTTGATGAAAAATTAAAATAGAAAATATTTCTAATTTCGAGCTGCTCATGAGTTTTACGAGCCGAGCCTTGCCTTGCTCAGCTTGGCTCGTATAAACCTCGAGCCGAACTCAAGTTCGAGTCGAGCTCATGCGAGTCGAGCTTTGACCGAGCTTTAACCGAGCCGATCTCGAGCTTCTCGCGAGTCAGCTCAGCTCATTATCACCCCTAGTTATACCCTACAAAGTCCCCCCCCCCTACCAAAATTATCGCTTTTACTATTTCTACTGTCCAACCTATCATCTTTACTACTACGGTGGAATATCCTCTGATGCAATATTGCTTAAATATTTCGTTCGAGTCTCCACTTAGACTCGAGACTCTCGTGAATCGCCATTTATGACCTCAACCCACAAAAGTTAGGTAAGTAGGAGCTTTATTAAACCCTTAATTACAACTTAAGTGTGTGATTAAAATCTTACAATTAAAGTAACAATCATGAATTACAACAGTTTCTTTTACAAATATGATTGTATACAGCGCGATGACATCAATTTACAAAAGCGTCACCCAATCGCACACACCCATGAGCCACTCACCTCATTTTGTCTACCCAAGCTCTCTCACTAATTTGAACAATATTCATCTTATTTTTAGCTCAGAGGTAGTGTTAATAACACTATTTACAATCTTTCCACGCATAGACGTAAAACATTCCAATTTGCTTGGGATTCTAACAAACAAAATCCACATGAGACCTCAGATGCAGACCATCGAATTTGCTTTTTCAGTTATGAGCCAAAAAATTTCTTGTTGCACTACTTGATAGTGATGCTATCGTATTTAGCACTTGAAGATGCTTTACCATCTTCTTCAAGCATATCTTATCATACAAACAATTAGATAAAAATTGTTTTTTACTCTCATTATGCGTTCCACAAATGCAACAATTCTGATGAGTAAAGATTCTAATCTTGTTCAATCATTTTACAGTTTGAAGGTCTTTGAACAAGTCAAGCAATAAAAGAGTTGACACTCGATATATGTTTTATATCATCTTCCTCCATAGAGCACATGCATCATTCTCTTTGATCCAATCATACCCTAAGGCTATAGTATAAGGATGAATATCAGTCGTTCACACAACTTAACTCAACGCTTTCCCTTCACTCTACAAATAGTTTCCAATACATCTCACATCTTGTGGGTGCCGGTTTGAAATCAAATCCTTTCCTTTCAGATTTATGTGATTAATCCATCTTATCCATAGCGTATCTGCCTTTTGCCCTTTACATGAATCCACCAAGCCAAATTCTCAATACTAGCCAAGTTGCACATACACAATACTCAAGTTTATTCCAAGGTCGCCACCTCACATACACAATACTCAATACTAGCCATCTCACATCCGAAGAGTATGGGAGGGTTGGGCCTCCGAAAAGCAGAAGCGGCCAATCAATCAATGCAGCTTAAGTTGCTTTGGAAAATCTTAACAGAGCCACAAAATATTTGGGTGACTGTTGTTAAGAAAAAATATCTTAAACGTTCAAAAATTATTTGATCATTCCCCTCCCACTAGTAGCTCTTGGCAATGGAAAAAACTATTGTCTCTAAGAACCGTTTTCGAGAAAGGCTTGCGTTGGCAAGTAGGCAATGGCAAAGATATAAATTTCTGCCATGACAATTGGGTTATTTCGAAACCTCTTTCTGAGGTAGCGCTGAATATTAATGATATTCACCGTCCCTTAGTGTAAGCCAATTAATTACAACTACAAATCGATGAGATGTTCAACGTCTTAGACAAGTTCTCCCTACAGAAATTATAAACAATATTAGTAGCACTTATATTCCTTCTCATGAAATGAGTGATCAAGTATTCTGGGGTCTGTCTACTGATGGTTCATTCTCAACCAAATCAGCGACTTGGCTAGTACAAGGTCTTCTAGACAGGAATGAGACAAAATGCAGTTTTTATTGGATTTGGAAGTATGATGTTCCAAATAAGGTTAAAAACTTTATTTGGAAAGCTTGTATGGATGGTCTTCCTACTCGGGACTGACTAATGCGTAGTCATGTATCCGTTCCAGCTCAATGTGTGTTTTGTGATCATCTTTTAGAAGATGCATACCATCTGTTCTTTTCCTGCCCGTTCGTAATGGAGGTTGCAAATAAATTCGACGTGGATTTACATATTTTTCACACTAATAATACTAGCCTAAATAATATTAACAGTTTCGTTAACCGCTCGTTCAGCCACAACCTAGATCGTCTTAAACATTCAATGAACCACAATTCACTTCTAAAACTTCTTTTTATTTGGTGGAATGAATGGTTTGTTAGAAATAGCTTGATATTCAAGAATATAACATCTTTTGTTGATAAAGTTAAATGTCTGACTGATTTATCACTAAAAGATTGGTTGTTCCATCGAAAGCAGGATATTGATAACCCAGATTATTGCATAGAAAATCATGGCTCTCGAAAAAATAACACCTTTAGTGAGAACATTGAAACAAACCCCCTCCAGACTTCTTTAAATTAAATTTTGATGGCTCTAAACTAAGCAATGGAAAATCTTCGTTAGGATATGTATGTTATCAGGAATTCAAATGGAATCCCGTTATTACTTGGGGCCAAAGCTTGTAATTCTACGAGTATTCTTTTTGCAGAAGCTTTGACTTTAAAAGAAGGTGTAAAGGAAACTAATTTCTTAAACATCAAAAATATCATAATTGAGGGAAACAATCTTTGTGTGATGAATTCTATTCACCGTAATTGGAAGGTTCCGTGGGAGATTTCTAATCTCATTACAGATATTTTAGAGGACTTGTCAACTTTTCACAAAGTAGAGATTAATCACTGCTTTCGTGAGGCCAATAAAGTCGCAGACTTTATGGCCAACTTGGACCATTCGTGTCCTTCTCTTACACGTTGGTTTGAAAGTCCTTCGGACTCTCTTTCCTCTCTCATCCGAAAGGATGAATTAGGGTGGTCTTACATTTGGGGATCATCCTAGACTTTCTTACCTTTATCAAAAAAAAAAAAAAAATATCCAAGATCGCCACCCTCTTATTTTGTTCTACAAACATCATGTCATGCCACTAAAGAAGTCTTGGAATGCACATGTGGAATGTACATCACTACTTCCCGTAAATTGCCCCTGCAAATTGCCATGATTTTATTAATGATATATCTGTAAATGATACAAAACAAAAAAAGATGCTCATTATGAGAGCCATCTTGTCAATACTAAGTTAACAAGCACTGCACAAGCCTACTTACATAGTCTAGTAACCTCATGCTTCCCCAACTTCTGATTCTATTGGTAATTTTCTCCTAACTCTTGATTTCTGGAGTTATGGTAAAAGTTTCAAATTCCAATCTAATTTGGAAATAAAGGGGTTCATTTGCAACTTTCAACCTATTAAATGTTAGGGTTATGCTATAGTTAGCCCTTATGGCTAACTATAAGAAATAAATATTGCTATGATTTTTTGTAAAATCCCATTAAATTATATACATTGAAAATCAAAATTGACAAAACAATGAATGAACCCCCAATTAGTTGGCACTATGCACGACTCTCTACCACCGCCTCTCCTATCCACCGGTGCCTGCACCACCTCTCTTTGACCGGAAAAAACGCCCCGGCTTCGCCGGGAAAACCAAAGGACACCCTAGTTAGGGTGTGGTGAACCCCAACTCGGGACTATTATCCTAAAGTGGCCGGAAAAAGGGTTTAGGGTCCCGCTTCCCGGCGCCGCTACCGCGGCACCGGAAAGCGGGACCCTCAACCCTTTTTTCGGTTAACTTTAAGGTAGGTAGAGGAGCGTTGTGCCAATTATGGTGGCCGTTATTTATCGTGGTGGTGGTGTTTGAGATGGTGGTTGTTGATGTATTTGAATGGGGAAATAGAACATATGAAGAGGAGAGATAAATGTATGGTAGTCTGGTAGGTTTTTTTTTAATTGTTGTTTTTATGATATTAATGAATTTTACAAAAATCAAAGCAATATTAATGGCTTAACTATAGCAAAATCCTAAATGTTATTATAAGTCATAGCTTTAATATTGTCAATTGGGTGAGTAATGGATACATATTCAAAAGCCTATATGATAGAGGAGTTGATTTGACACGTACAATTTTAGAATATATTTGACACGTACAATCTTAGAAGAAATAAACAAACGACTCCTTAGAAAGTCCTAGAAGAAATAAAGGTGAACTTTCGAACACGTAAGTAGACCTGACAAACGGGTCATTCGGGTCTATTCGGGTTGGGTCACCTTTCGGATTATATATTTCGAGTTTATTTTGGTTCGAATCGGGTCTAGTTCGGTGTATCAATTACGGGTCAATTTTGGGTTGGGTCGTATTCGGTTCAGGTTGGATTCGGGTCAAATCATTCTAAAATGTTCAAAATTTTAAACTTATTAATATTAAATTTCTTATAAAAAATTTCTTATATTATCTTAACTTGAAATTTTATTGCTAATTTGAGTGTTTGAAGATAATATGATATAGTTTTTTTTTTTTTTGCAAGAAAATAGTTAGAATTTTATTCATCCACAAACGGGGGAGAAAAAATTCAAAAGCTCTTACAAAAAAGTATAACCACTACATTAGCTATCAAGGCTTTCTACAACATCATTATAACAAATTCCGTTAGCCCGAGCAAGCATTCTTACACTAACGACAAACTTTAGTTGTTTTACAATTCTATCTAAGTCATTTTCCCTCTCAGCAAACAATCTACCATTTCTCTCTTGCCATATAGTATAAACTGTAGCTATCAGACTGCAGATTTGCCATCTGATCTTCCAGTTTCTTTTACCTTTCTTTCTCCTCAGATACTAGTCAATTTCTCTTCTCAAACTCCATCCTTATCTCCTCATGCTCATCCAATTCAGCATTGCTCTCCAGACAGCTTTGGAGAAACTACAATCAAAGAAAAGGTGAGCACTAGATTCAGCATCAGTTTTGCAGAGACAACATCTATTCACCAGCACTAAGCCTCTTTTGCAGATGTTGTCTACAGTCGGAAGCTTTCTTTGCAAAGCTAGGGTAGCAGTGAAAGAGTGTTTTGGCAAATTTATGCTATTCCAAATGATTTTTGCCCCTTTGAATCTTGGATAGTTGGTTCTGAAGAAGTCATAGGCTTTCCTGACTGAAAACTTGCCACCTTTGCTCCAAGAATTTACAAGATGCCTGGCTTCAGTGAGTGAGGGTGTCTGATTCACGATTTCATCCCTGACTTTTAGCATGCTAGATAGGGATTCAGGGTGTTGCTGTTTGCTGTCCACTTCCCAAAAGCTTCTCTTCCTGCAAATGTAACTTTTAATCCAATCAATCCAAGCATTATTCATGCCTGCCTCCAATAACCAAATCCATTTTGCTATGAGAGCTTTAATCCAAGCAAAAGACTCTTTGATGTTAAAACCCCCTTCCTCTCTAGGTGTACAAGAGCTGAGCCAACTCTTATAAATCATCCTCCTTTGACCATCGGGAACATTCCACAGGAAGTTTCTACACAGTTTGTTAAGCTGTTGTGATACTCCTTTTGGGAGGAGAATCACATTTCCCCAATAATTCTGGATGCCAAAAAGAACAGAGTTTATAAGCTGAACTTTTCCAGCATAGGAGAGCAGCTTTGTAGACCAGTGATGCAAATGGCTCCTGATTTTTGCAATGAGCTGACTATACATGTGGTTTCTGATTCTGGCTGAATTGAGAGGAATTCCCAAGTAACGGAATGGGAAGTGACCCTCCTGAAAGTGTGTAGTGTCTAAGATGCCAGCCTTATCAGCAGGAGAAACACCAGCAAAGTATGACTCTGTCTCCTGAGGATTTGCCTGTAAGCCTGAGTTTGCAGTAAATTCCTCCAAAACTCTGATGACAGCCTTCACTGAGGGGTTATCACCTCTAGAGAAGATCATTAAGTCATCTGCAAAAACTAAATGAGTCAATCCAATCCTAGCACATTTAGGGTGGATAGAATAGTTATGATCATTCAGCATGGCTCTCAACCTTCTTGAGAGCATTTCCATAGCTAAAACAAAAAGGTAGGGTGAAATTGGGTCACCCTGCCTCACACCACACTGCCCCTGAAAGAAACCTTGGCTTGAGCCATTAATTCTCAAAGAATACCATGGGCTCTTTACACAAGCCATCACCCAATCTGTAAAATCCTTTGGAAACTTGCAGACAGACAGAGACATCTCAATGAATTCCCAACTGAGAGAATCAAAAGCCTTTTTTATGTCAATTTTCATAAGGCACCTGGGAGAAACATTTTTCTGACCATACCCTTTAACCAGAGCCTGTGAGAGTGCAATGTTGTCAAAAATGCTCCTACCTTTTGTAAATGCTGCTTGTTCAAATCCAATCAGGGAGGGAAGCACTCCTTGAAGTCTGTTAGCAATGATTTTACTAACAGTTTTGTACACAGTAGTACAACAAGAAATGGGCCTGTAATCCAGCACAGAACTTGCATTCTTCTTTTTTGGTATCAGGGTTATAAGGGCTGAGCTCCATTGTTTAAGCCACTTTTTTTATTTGAAAAAACTTCTGACTGCAACACAGAAATCTTTCTCTATTATATTCCAAGAGCTCTTGAAAAACCTAGAGGAGAACCCATCTATACCTGGACTCTTGTTTGAGTTGATACTGAATAATGCCTTTCTAATTTCATCATCAGTAATCCCAGTACATAGCTTATCTCCTTGCTCCTTATTTAACTCCTTACCTTGAAATAAGGAGTCCTCAGACACTACAAGAAATTTGGCTTTCCCCAACAGAAATCTAACGACAGATACACTATTTGTTGGTGTTGAACCATGTAGTGTGTTTTGATGATGACAAGATGATATTGATTATATGATGATGATTCCCTTTGTTATGAGCTAACACCTTGTTTAGTTTTGGTAAGCTAACATTTCAGGAATATTGGATTCATGTACAAGTATACGGCTATACCAATGGAGCTACAAGGTGTGAGGAATCGAAAACTAGTTTAGAAGGTTTTTACTTTCATATAGTCTTGTTGTAAGATGAGTTGTGTGTTTGATTGAAGTGTGTGGAAGTGCTAAATGCTGCAAGAGACAGATCGGCAATCTGTCTCATGAATTGTGCAAAACTGTTCTTACACAGAACAGTACTAGGTACTGTACTGTGTATTGCTGAATCTATTGATTTCGAAATTGGTTTAAAGAAAACGTGATTATCTTATACAAAGGATTTTTAATGATACCAAATATCTCAAAGATTTATTTTACTTGATTCACATATTTTGGAAAATATTATTTCTTAAACAAGAATATATTTTTATATGTGATAATTATGTTTTAGGAAATTTGGAAAAGATTTTATTTGAAATATTATCTTTTAATTATCCTAAGTATTTTGATAAGATATTTTGGTTGTCTTGTTTCAGATTTAGTCATCTTTTAAGTTGATTTTATTTTGAATTGATTTGAAGATATTTGATAGGATTTCAATTGAGGTAGAATTCTATATTCTATCCTTAATTGATTTTATCCTATGGTTTTGAATGGAATAAACTTTATCTTCTAAATTGTTTCCTAAGTAACCAAGAGTCTTTTACTGCACATAAAAAGAAACTTTGGTTTTGATAATCACTTAGACGTTTTCCACACAAAGAGTTTTGAGCTTAAATTTCCAAAGGAAACGTCCAGGCAGTACAGAACAGCATACTGTACCCTCCACTGATAATACACACAATTCTCATCATAGGTCGAAATTATTACCTCTATTTGCTTGCCTAAGAAGCATTATTCCGAGGTGATTACTTTGTACTTTTCTCTTCTAGAGTGAGGTATTTGGGGTACGGGGTTGTACTCGAGTTTCCTATTGTCTTGGGTTGAGAGAGTAGGAATCACAATTGGGTTGATTGTGGGGTTCCTCTACTTGTCTTGGGTTGAGCTAGTAGAGAAGAAAATTCTAGTGGATTTTGTGGACGTAGACCTTGGGTTGGGGTCGAACCACGTAAATCTTGTGTGTACTTTATTTATTGTTTCGTGCTTTATTTGATAGTACAGATCTGTGCACTGTACCATCACAAACTACAATCTCTAGTTTGTGGTACAGTCACTAGTCTGTCTCTTCCGCTGCTTTACACACACATTACTCGAGTAAAATGAAAAAGTACCAACTAAAGTCTATACTCAATTCACCCCCCCTCTTGAGTAAATCTCGCGACACGACTCTTCAATTGGTATCAGAGCCTCGTGCTCTTGATCGGCTAACACCTAGAGTAAAGATCCCAAAGATGTCGCGCAAATCGAAGGTTGAAGATGGCAAGTGTTTCAACTGCAACAAATCTGGCCATTACATGAAGGAGTGCCCTTTATGGAAGAAGAGAAAAGCTGTTGGTAGACAAATCGTTGGAGGATCAAACTTATGTCGTATGGCATTTAGTTCAAGTCACGCCGATTCTGAATCCGACGACGATTCACGAGTAAGTCATGATGATTCTCTTTCTATCATTAAGAAAAAGTTACATTCTTACTCTAGAAAGAAACTTGTTGAAATTCTAGGTAAAGAACTTGTTACTTGTGATGAATTGAATAAGAGTAAGAAACGTGTTGATGATGAATTGTCTACTAGTCTTGATCGAATTGCTTGTCTTGAAAAAGATTGTTCTAGGCTTAGATCTGATAATGAAGATTTGAAATTTCTTTCTAATGGTCTAACGAGTCAAATTGAAAGTCTTTTTCGTGATAATGATGAGTTAAAGACATAGTTGATTAAGGTTTCTGCTGAGAGTACAGATTGCCATTCTGTTCCATGTGCTGTTCTTGAAAGTGAAAATTCTACTCTTTTAAAACGAATTGACTATTTGTCTAAGGAATTAGTTGAGTTAAAAGAGTGTAGAAATGTTGTTCCTCTTGATGTTTATTTTGATTCTAAGTTACATGATGAGCATGCTAAATTAAGTGAAGGTTTTGAAATATTAAGAGTGCAAAACGAAAAGCTCTTGAAATCAATTAGCGTGTTTGATTCAAAACTTGTTGAGATTCAAAATATGTCTAATAGGTGGAATAATGACAGTAGTGATGTCTTAAAACATTCCTCTAAACGTTTGCATGATTTTCGAAAAAGAGGTTTAAGACATACTACTATTAGATAGTACAGATTGGCAGACTGTACCCTTGAAAGACCTAACCATAATAAACATGTTTTTCGTAAAAGAAAAGGTGCTAGATTTCGTGAGTCCTTGACTCATAATTATTATGGTACGTATGGTTGTGTGTCTAACCTTTGTGATGCAGAAAAGATTGAACTTGAAAGGAGTCACAAAGTGGTTAAGAAAGTGTGGGTACGAAAGGACTTGTGTGCTAGATTGACTAACCAAAAGGGACCCAAATTTATTTGGGTGCCCAAGTCCAAGGAATGATTGTTTTTGCAGGCTAAAAGTGAGAGGGAGTAAGGGCGACGATTAACCAACTTATCGTTGCTCATGTGCTAATTGAAGATTCTCATCATCCTTTCACATAGAGCCTACAAGATGGATGTGTGACGTGTTAATTGGTAAGTATGGTAAATTTCACACACATTCCATTAATAAGCTGTGGTAAGTAAGTTGGTAAGCACTTCTCAATCCTTAGTGTTGGACACATTAATCCTTGTGATTAAATGAAGGTGAGAAGTAAAAGAAGTAGTAAAAAATATGTGTATATACTTTGTGTGTACTACTTCTCAAGATGTGCAGGTGGATGATGCAAGAGATGAATATAGGGCTTCATGGAATCCTCTTGCTCATAGACGAGTTCATTAGAAGACATCTTGAACTCAGGGGGAACGACACATAATTAAACAGAACAGAACTCTGTTCTGTACTATCAGAATTGTTAAGCAAGAGACAGAATCTGGTACTGTCTCTTCCAGGGAGCAAGGTATTTCGTTTATATGCATATGTTTATGTTGTTGCTCCTTGTTACTTAACGGTAGTTCATGTTTTGGGATTTTGGTGTTGCCTTTTGTGTGTGCCTATTTTGTGTGTCACCAAAAGTGGTTTTAATATTTCCGAAAATCCCATATGCTAAATGAACTACTTGCATTGAATTTTTACTTTGTTAGAGATCATGTTAATATGAGCATTGTTTGTCTTGAATTTTACAACATTGATGACGAATTGACCATTTATTACAAAGCCAATTGCTAGAGAAATATTTGAGAAATTTTGTTTGGAAATTGGTATAATTAATTGCATTTAGGCCGCTGTTTGTTATGATTTTCTCGATGATTGGCTAGTAAAGGTGTTTAATACTAGATATTGTGCTTGTGGTGAACCCGTTTATCGCATCTTATGTCCATACCTTTAATAGCAATACGACTCGCCTTTTTCTCTCTTACTTAGCTACATCTATGAAATTGTTCCTAAGTTGCCTAGCTTTGAGTGGAAGTTTTAGTCGAGTTATCTACAGTCCAATTATTGAATCAGTGTCTTGATTGATCGAGTTGGTTGGTGTTTCAAAGATGCATGATTGAGAGTTGTGGTACAATTCACTGTACCATACGGAGTATTTGTGAATATGGCTCTCAAAGATCGAAAACACAATAAGGGAGGTCGTTGGTTAGTTTGCTCTTGTTTTTGAAGCTTTTCTGATGGTACAGTATGAGGGACTGTACTAGTGTTTGTTCATCACCTTTCGAAGCTTCATGACGATTTTGGCAGTAGCAACTACAAGGAGGATTGTGGTCAGCACCACACTTGTGTTATGGAATGTCAAGACTGTATCTTTCGATTTTGGATATCAAAAATACCGATTTGTGGACAAAGATCAAATTCAAGAAATTGCAGGAATATTTTGGTTGATTTTCCAAGGTAATGTTTTACTTGTAAGTGTTCTCCAAGCCAAAAAAAAAAAAAAAAACAAAAAAAAAAAAAAAAAAAAAAACGAAAATTTAAAAAAAAAACAAAAAAGAGAAAAGAGAAAAGAAAAAATTACATGGCTTGGTAAAACACATTATTCCTCTTTCAGTATCATAAAAATCCTCAAATCAATTGATCTCGTGATCTCTATTCTGCACTCACCAATTGAACCCCTCCTCCGGTACACTACTGAGATGCTCCGATCGGCATGGTCGTCTTTGATGGTCAATCAACATCAGCCACCTTTGTGTCCGCAAGTTCTGACTTGTTCAGCTCCACGTGCAACCATGATTTGATAATTACGGTGGAAATTTCCGATTGAGGTCGTCGTTCAGGATGCTCCTACCACTCTCCAGACCTACCATGCCCGATTCCGATTTTAATTAATGAGGTACAAGGATGATATTCGTTGTTCGATTTATACTCTCCAGCTGGTAGTCCTGGTACTCCTCTGTTTTCCAAATTCATAAGGTTTGGTAATTTTAGTGTATGATTTTATTACACTTTGAGCACTACAAATTCATGGTGGTATAAATGGTTCTTTACTGGGGATCGAGTCTGATTGCGGTGATATACTACGTATTGGAGACAAGATTGATATGCACAGAAAGTTGGGTTAGCATGGTCATGGGTATTTGTCATCAAAAAGCGGCATTATTAATTTGTGAAGCTGCCGGAAAACATGTGGATTTGTCCTGCATGGCATTGATAAGCTTTTTCTTCAAGATTAAGGTGTGTTCTATTGCTACTTTGCAAATTGCTACGTTAAAAACGTGACTTGGAGAAAGTGTTGTCCCCACCTTGATTCTTGTAATTGCTACTGATGGTTCTAAGGGGGAAGTGGGGAACATTGGCATTCTTGAAAATTTGAGCTTCAAACAATTATATGGTAGAGAATATTGCCTCTTTAGTTTGACGAGAAGGTGAGCAAGTAACATCATTACATTGTTCAAGCTAATTAAGTACTTAAATCTTCTTAGCTTGGACAACTTGGCTTATGGGATTTTTGATGTGCCGAATGAAGGTTGAACAATTCGAACTACCGCATTTGATTTGGATGATGTCGATTGATGAATAATGCTGTTGGTACTTCATCACCGTGTAGTGTATTTTTCACCTTGAGCTTTTGGTAATAAAGCTGGTTCAATTGATCATGGAGCGAATGCCTAGTACAGAACCTGGATCTGTACTACTGATGTTGATCACTTGATTGGGTGATAGGGTTTGCACTGATTCCATTCTTTCTCTGTGGACTATAGATGATAAAACTATTGCTAATTCTCTCTTGCTAGGATTGTGACCAGGTCTTTTCTTGATGTAGCTAGATTGATATTAGGCTTGAGATACTTGAGCTCTCTCTTGGACAATTTGCGTGACTTTCACGAGTTTAGTTCACTCCCACTATATCCCTTTTCGATGATGCCAAGAGGGGGAAAAATAACTTAGATGCACCTACTTGCTTGATATTAAACCTTGTCAAGAACCTTATTTCTCTTTTACGTCTTTGGTAGGTTGCGTAGATTTGGTTTTATGATGAGATGTTGTTCTTGACATGATATGCTCTAATGATGGTTGATCTCTTGATAAATGAATTTGTTCAAATGCTTGGTTTATGGTATGCTTGTGTTGAGGGGGAACTATGGTTGCTTGTCACTATCAAAAAGGGGGAATAATGTTGAGCATGTATGGTTTTGATGTTGACAAGTGATAATGTGTTCTAGTGTTTACTCTCCTCTTCGTATATGCTTTCGTGATTGATTTGTATGTTGATTTTGTTGTCGAAAGCATGCACTGGTTAAGGGGGAATTGTGTTTGTTTGTCATCTAGTTGTCATCGTCAAAAAGGGGGAAATTGTTGAACCATGTAGTGTGTTTTGATGATGACAAGATGATATTGATTATATGATGATGATTCCCTTTGTTATGAGCTAACACCTTGTTTAGTTTTGGTAAGCTAACATTTCAGGAATATTGGATTCATGTACAAGTATACGGCTATACCAATGGAGCTACAAGGTGTGAGGAATCGAAAACTAGTTTAGAAGGTTTTTACTTTCATATAGTCTTGTTGTAAGATGAGTTGTGTGTTTGATTGAAGTGTGTGGAAGTGCTAAATGCTGCAAGAGACAGATCGGCAATCTGTCTCATGAATTGTGCAAAACTGTTCTTACACAGAACAGTACTAGGTACTGTACTGTGTATTGCTGAATCTATTGATTTCGAAATTGGTTTAAAGAAAACGTGATTATCTTATACAAAGGATTTTTAATGATACCAAATATCTCAAAGATTTATTTTACTTGATTCACATATTTTGGAAAATATTATTTCTTAAACAAGAATATATTTTTATATGTGATAATTATGTTTTAGGAAATTTGGAAAAGATTTTATTTGAAATATTATCTTTTAATTATCCTAAGTATTTTGATAAGATATTTTGGTTGTCTTGTTTCAGATTTAGTCATCTTTTAAGTTGATTTTATTTTGAATTGATTTGAAGATATTTGATAGGATTTCAATTGAGGTAGAATTCTATATTCTATCCTTAATTGATTTTATCCTATGGTTTTGAATGGAATAAACTTTATCTTCTAAATTGTTTCCTAAGTAACCAAGAGTCTTTTACTGCACATAAAAAGAAACTTTGGTTTTGATAATCACTTAGACGTTTTCCACACAAAGAGTTTTGAGCTTAAATTTCCAAAGGAAACGTCCAGGCAGTACAGAACAGCATACTGTACCCTCCACTGATAATACACACAATTCTCATCATAGGTCGAAATTATTACCTCTATTTGCTTGCCTAAGAAGCATTATTCCGAGGTGATTACTTTGTACTTTTCTCTTCTAGAGTGAGGTATTTGGGGTACGGGGTTGTACTCGAGTTTCCTATTGTCTTGGGTTGAGAGAGTAGGAATCACAATTGGGTTGATTGTGGGGTTCCTCTACTTGTCTTGGGTTGAGCTAGTAGAGAAGAAAATTCTAGTGGATTTTGTGGACGTAGACCTTGGGTTGGGGTCGAACCACGTAAATCTTGTGTGTACTTTATTTATTGTTTCGTGCTTTATTTGATAGTACATATCTGTGCACTGTACCATCACAAACTACAATCTCTAGTTTGTGGTACAGTCACTAGTCTGTCTCTTCCGCTGCTTTACACACACATTACTCGAGTAAAATGAAAAAGTACCAACTAAAGTCTATACTCAATTCACCCCCCCTCTTGAGTAAATCTCGCGACACGACTCTTCAGTTGGTAATACTATACTTATTGCAACATATAATATAAGTGTTGGTAATAATCTTACATTTGCAACAGATAGAATAATTGTTGGTATAAATTTTCATTACCAACAGATCTTTTATCTATATGTTGGTATTAATATTTTATTACCGACATTAGTTATACCAACAAAAATATATATTGGTATTGTTAATAAAATCGATTTTAATGTGACCTTTTCAATTCTAATTTTGATTCTTAAATAATTTTGTAGAAGAAACATTTAATATCCTCCGTATTACTCTGTATTTGTAATTAGCCTAAAATATGCAATAAAATGAAAAATCATTAAAAAGTAGATAAATAAATAAAAAACTCTTTTCAAAATTAGTGAAATGACCTCAAAAAAAAAAAAAATCGTAAAAGAGTCAACTGGAACAAAGAAATCTGAGTTCTGACCTCCCACCTCAAAAAAAAAAAAAAGTTTAAACTCATTCTCTTTTTCTCTCTCTATCTCTCAGCTCGGCTCCTCCCCCATCTCGCACACATCCATGATCTGATCTTCCACCTTTCGAAAGTCCGAACCTAACTTGCACCGCTTCACGACTTCACCGCACTCATTCCCATCTTGCCGATTTCCGATCACCTGTGGCGGCGCCGGCGAGTTCGCATGCCAAGCAGACCGACTTCGCTCTTCCCTACTCACAATCGTACATACATAAGGTACTCACCCCTTTCTATTAGTTTGCTTGTAATTTAAAGTTGTTTGTAATCTTTGATTATTAATTATGTTTAATTGTTACCAATTTGATTTTCGTTGTCATGCTAGTTTGATAATTGGGGTTTATATGTTGATAACTTGAATTGAAGTTGTGAATTGGGGCTTTTTATATATGTTATTGATGAAATTCAGAAATTCAAATCATATTTTGTGTTTAGTTCAATTTGGATTTTCAAATTGAAGTTGTCGATCATGTTGTAGGTACAAATCTATATTCGTGTATTAATTTTAGTTAACTGGCCAATTCTTAGATTCGTTTTAGGCTCAATTGAGAGCTTTACTAATTAGGGTTCTTTTGCAATTTGGGGATTTTTGTCTAGGATTTGAATTTTTGTAACCTGATGACATAATCGTTATTTATGATGTCAATTAGCTCTATTTATTGACTGAAATGTGAAGAAGTTGTTAACGTGGATGTTGGACCAGCCGAATCCAAGGGTTAGTCAGGTTTTGTTGCCGTCAATAGTTGTTGTGGGTGTGTCCTGATATTGCTTGTGGTGGTGTGGTGGGCTGTACGATTTTCTAACATGTTGGCATAATGGCACGTTGTTTGCTGGTTAAAAAAGAGGTGTTAAATTGGTGTGTGTATAGTCATAGCTTTAACACAATTAAAGCTTTCCTCTTATGCCAAACTTTTATTCTGGTTTGCTATGCATCCATCTGATTATGATGTGTGTTATAGACTTTACTCAAACATAAATGAAAAATTGTTTTATCCCACATGGCTGCTCAACTCTAAAACTTTTGACGTTAGAACATAATTTAAGCTTGAAACTTGTGTTAAACTTACAGCTGATACAAGGTTGCTAGTTGATTCATATATGTCGGGCAAAATATTACACTTTAAGGAGCATATAGCAAATTCTGAAAAATATAAGGAAAGGCTAGAACTAGAAGTGATCTACAACATTGTTGTTAGTGGTTTGTATGTATAGTTTGATTGCAACTCAAAGCTGCTATGGTTGTGGACTCAACTAAATCCTTGGACAATATAAGATTGAAGTACTAAGTCACTCCCTAGCTAGACTTTCACTAAGCTAGACACTAGAGTTTCTGGTAGGATTAACTTCACACTACGAGTCATTTGAAGGGAAAAGTACTGAAAGTCGTCCACACTCTTAAGGATCCTAACTCTTAGAGTGATAAATTCAGATTTGAAGGAAAACAAAAGGGGGAGGGGAGGGGGGAGGGTTTGCCTTTTAAAGGCTTATAACAAGCTGTGAGACAGCCACACTACTTGCTAGAGAACAGAACATAGAAAGTTAAATCAAAACTAAAGACTTGGATGAGAATATCATACGGGGAAGAGGAAGCCAGTAGCTTGAACAGGGAATGATCATCTTACTCGACTGTAATTTTATTCGTGTGTTGAAAAATGATTAGTTGATTACAAAGTATTTAGAGAGGTCTTAGGAAGAAATTGTTTTGGGGAATATATGTTTACTCTTTAACAAGAACTTGAGAAGTTCAAGGATGAAGAGTGATAGGAGAAACTGAGCAAAAACAAGAATAAGAACTAGGATATGAACTAGACATAAGAAGTAAATCCACACTATTTAAGTCTAGTATTTATCAGAGTTGTATTAGGTAATTAACCAAGTAAGTCGACTGACCCGGGTAATAAGCGCCACAAGGAGTTAGAGACTCCACTTGTGAGTTTTCTTCAACTTAAGAGTATCGTAGCCTTAATCGAGCCATACTTACATGGCCAAAAGAACAAAAATCCGGTCAGTCTGAAAACAGAGGATTTCAGATTCGTGCCAGTGCGGAACCGAATTGCAGATATAGTAAAACATATCAAATAAAGCTCTAAGATATATCATTGCATAGCTTACTCCCTGAACTTCAATTTGAACCTAAAATTTGCTCAAAACTGATAACTGAGCTATGAGGTATGCCTTCTTAAACCCAATCTATGAAAACTGCATTTCCTGAACATTCTTCTGCTGTCAGCTTGAACTAAATAATAAACTGGTAGTAATCCACAAAATATTTTCAAGTAATTCAAATTCCACCATATAGTTAAGTGTCTTAGATTTCCGAAAAGGTATGGAACTCTTGTAGAGGACTTGATTTGATTTCCCTAAGCACCTCTGCAAATTAACTGCGCAAAACTCGTCTTTTTGGCTCTATTATGACAGGGCTTTGAAAATAAGCCTAAGTGCTTTTCGATTATTATCAGCTTGATTGGCCTCTTTAGGTCCAAGAACATGTAGTTGTTGCTTCCTTAGCCATTTTGCTCCTCTTTCCCATTTATTAAAGGCATAATACTCAAAACAATCACATAGACTGTCACTTGTAAGCTTTGTTTCTTCAATGATTTATGGGGATTTTGGTTGACATCATCTCCCTTATGTTTCCCTATAAAAAAAATTTATTGTCTTTGGCTTGTTTTGTTACAGAAACAGAACATTGAATGAGCGGACATATATGAATGGTCAAAGAAGCACCACCAAGGACAAGAAAATGAAGAACAAGACCAAGTATAAGTCTCACTCCACTTCTACTTTCTTCACATTCATACTTGTTCTTGGGAAAAACTTTCTAGTGCAAAAGTTTTGATTATCATTCTAATGAGATGTTATATACATTGTAGGGGCTCGTGGATTGACGAGAACACTTCTAAGAGATAAAATGGAGTTATCGGTCGCCTAGAGTCCAAGACAAGCCTATATCACACCTTTTTTGAATTTTTTTTTTGGCCGTCACATTTGTTACATATTGAAACATTATCGGTGGTTTTGTAATACTTGGTTCAATTAATAAAGTTGAAAGCAATTGATTTAAATTGGAAGTGTACATTCTTTGAATTGTTGGATTTATTGAGTTTTACAGGAAAAAGCTATGGCTATGAATTGATCAATATTTTTGGTGAATATATGCCAAGAAGCTCGTAATTAAATCCCCGGAAAATTTATTACCAACACTAATTTATGAGTTAGTATGTGTTGGTAAAAGTATTTCCTACAAATGTTTATTTGTTGGTGAATATATTACCAACAGATAACCTATCTGTTGGTAAAATGCAACACCAACGGATCACGGTTATCTGTTGGTAATACTTTTAGCAACGGAGTTTTTACCAACAGTCTAGCAACAGATAGTTATCTGTTGGTAAAAGCTTTTACCAACACATAAAGGGCTTTTACCAACACTTGTAACCCTGTTGGGGAAAGCCAAATTTCTTGTAGTGAGATATGGATACTGCCTTAGTTGTTCCCAACAGACCCTTATAGTAGTCAATGAATGCAGTGATGATCCCATCTTGATTGGTGTGGAGATCACCATTAACATCTAAAACACTCCCAATGACACTCATATGATTCATGTGGGCAATTTTGGTATCTGGAGCTGCAGTCAGCTTCTCTTATGTGAGTAACTTTGGCCCTTTGTTGAAGCATACTCAATTCTGCTTGTTTCAAGGTACAAAATTGCTCCTTTAGAGTTACTTCTCTCAGCTGCAAATCTTCATTGCTTGTATCCAGAAGACAAGCTTTTTGGCAAGATTCCAACTTTTCCTTACTTCTATTGACTCTATCAGAGAGATTAGAGTAGAAGTTCTTGTTCAAACTCTTTAGCTCCTTTTTGACATTCTGCAGTTTTTTGTATAATCTGAACATAGGAGCTCCATAGACTGGTATGTCCCAAGCTTTCTGTACTAGGTTGAAGAATTGTGGGTGATCAGCCCAACAATTCAAATACCTAAATTGTTTCTGAATAACCACTGAATTATCCGCATTCACCAATATAGGTGTATGATCTGAGATTCCAAAAGGGAGTACAGTTGAAGTGGCATCTGTTTGCTGGAGAAGCCATTCCTGATTTAACCAAAGCCCTGTCAAGCTTTGACCAAACCCTGTCACTCCCATCCTGTTTGTTGCACCAAGTAAAGTCACCACCCTGACTTTGCATATCCTCTAAACCACATTTTTCAATGCAGTCATTGAACTCCAGCATGTCACCAATATTGATGTCAGCTGTGCTAAGTCTCTCCTCTGGATCTCTGATAGTGTTAAAGTCACCCATAACCAACCAGCATCCTTGGATAGTATTAGCCAGCTCCTCCAATTTTTCCCATAGCTCTGCTCTATGCTGGTGATCATTGCTAGCATACACCATTGTAATCCAAAATTCTTTGCTAGAAAGCTTGTTTTTGACCTTACAATGAATGAATTGAGCATGCCTAGAGAGAATATCAACTTCCACTTTTCCTGGATGCCATATAACCCACACTCTACCATTATAGTGGTGAGTGTAATTAAAAGCAGTGGAAAAGTCCCTGAACTTATTAGCTGCAACCATAGGAGCTTTCTGCTCTTTTATTTTAGTCTCCAAGACTCCCATAATATCTATTCTATACTTCAACATGAGGTTCTTCACCTCATGTTGTTTAAGAGGCTCATTGAGCCCCCTAATGTTCCAAGAGCATGCTATCATTTAGAAAAGATGTCAGGTGGGACATCCTCTTCTACCAAGATGCTGCTAACAATTGCTGAACTATCATCATTCCCATTCAAGTTCAGGCCTTGCATTCCTTGAAGTCTGCCACTCTTCTTGATTTTCTGCAATATCCTCTTCTTATGAGATTTGCTGGTGAAAATCTGAAAATCACCCTCCTCCTCAGGTGAAGGTGGTGGAATATCAGAGTTTATGCTTGGAGAATCAGGAGCAGTCTGATCAGGACTGTTCTGAGTCCCTGTCCTAGAGCCAGACAGATTTTTAGTAGCATCAGAAAGTGTGGTTTCTGCAGCTTTTACAGGCTGCTGTACTGGCTGCACCACAGCATCTGATGTGGCTACATAATCTGGAATGTCATTTGCTTTTACAGGTTCATCAGCATTTGCAGGCTGCTGCACTGGCTGGTATGCCTGTTTAGCTTTGACATTTGGTGCCCTCTTAGCATGCTTACAACTATAATCCCTGTGTCCTAGCTTCTTGCACACAGAGCAGTAATATGGGACCCACTCGTATTCGACTCTTTGTGTGAATTCCCCATGGAATGGTGTTGTAACTTGTATGTGTCTGGAAGCCTTTTAGACACATCAACTTCCACTAGAACACGAGCAAAAGAAAGCCTCTCCTGGTATGTCGTGGTGTGGTCTGCATACATGGGTTTTCCTATTTTGCTAGTGATTTTACTCAGTGCAGACATCGACCAAAGAAATGGGTCCAAATCAGGCAATAAAACCCAGACAGGGACAATAGAAATTGAGTCCAATTCCTTCCCAAATTCTGGCGTCCATTGCTTGAGAATGAGGATGTTTCCACCCACTTTCCATGGCCCTCCTCTCAGAATTTGGTCAATGCTGTCTTGAGTTTTAAACCTGAAAGCAAACCAGCCCTTCCTGTAGTATTTCACTGTTGGTTTCTCAACATGATTCCAGTGTTTCTCAACAAAATCCTGCATAATATTGATTTTCGGCCTATCCCCAATCACATTGCCAACGAGTGTACAATTCCAAGCTTCCATCTCAGTTTTAACATCCTCCACAGTTATAACAACGTCCTCTGAATTCAAGGGTGTTTCTATCTTATACAAAGACATTCCAATTTTCGGCTTAAATGGAATTGATTTCCATTTTTTGCCAATTTTTCCTCCAATTTTTCCATTTTCAGGGTTAGTTGCAACATTTTCACAATCTTCAACATTAGCAGATGATGATTGTAGTGGGATGTTACCTGAAACAGTCTTATCTTGAGCTGGTGGTGGTAATTTGATGCCCGATTTCTGGAAAGCCGCTGCAATATGGTCCCCGATTGTTGCTTCCGAAGCTTCTCCATCACGTTTTGTGTTTATTGAAGAATCTTCATCATTTTCCCCCAAAATTGTATCGCTCTGATGATCGTCATCCTCTGTGCTTTTCTCTTGAGTTTTCCGTGGTCGTCCTCGCGGTTTTTTCTGTTCCTTAGCCATGAAGAAAGCTTAAAATCAATGGTGATTTTTATTGCTTCAGGAAGAAGCTACCTCCTCCTCTCATGACTTTTTCTCGATAATATGATATAGTTACTCCAACTCCTTTTTTGTTTATTTAAATGTTTGATTATTCGGATTTGGCTCATTTCAGTTCAGGTCTATTCGGGTCAGGTCAGTATGGGGTCAAATAATATTAGGGTCAATATCGGGTTCGAGTCCGGTCATTTCGGGTTTTGGGTCAAATTCGTGTCAAATTCGGATGTTCAAGTCAAGTATTTCGGGTCATATGTTCGGGTATGGGTCAATTTGGCCAGGTTTACACATAAGGATGAGGCTAAGTAACATTTTCGTAGGTCAAGACAAAAACCAGGAGTTTTACAATTCATCTCTTATATCAATACCAAATACTCCCTCCATTTCATTCATTTCTTTACGTCGGGTCGGGTTTTGTGTAGGGAACCCAAGCCCAACGTAAAGAAATGAATGAAATGGAGGGAGTAAGTAACACTACATACATGCAGCTCTTTTATGCAGATCATTATTATCATTATCACTTCTAATAAACAAAGGTTATAATGGGTTGAAATAAGGGAAAATTCCATTTTATAAACTTCCATCATTTCTTTTCTGGCGTAAAGTCTTGCATTAAATATTAAAATTACACTTGATCAACATGTTAGTATTGCTTCTCTTTCAACCCAGTGAAACTAAGGTTGTAACAAAAACCAAACGAACCCATTTTTAGTTCAACAACATTATGCAAGAACTCATTTTATAACCCAAATGAAATGTTAACTACAAATTCTATTAAGTTAAAACTTTGGGTGCAACTTTTCGCTATTCATATCCCTTGTGGAATTGTCGCTTGAGCTAGAAGATGGGTTCAATCCATATTCACTAGTTGTTCCTCCTCCATATTCACTGCTTGCAAAATCTTGCGTTGCGAACGCCATTTGTCGGAATTTCTTCAAATCTGCACTGTATGCACGAGTATCATAGTCGGAGCCTTCTGATGAACTGAACGCTGCAGTTTTTCCACCATCGTTTAGGTCGTCTAGTGAGACATCTCCTTCAAGGGCACGAACAATCTATGTAGATATCAATTACAATGTATTAGTAGGTAGACTTGTTGACTTAACGCAATCCATTAGAATGCACATGATATTACACCTTGCTTATATCTCAAGTTCAAATATTTAAAGTCTTGTAATCGTGTCAATGTACAAACCTGGCTCATTTTGGGGCGTTTCTTAGCCGAATGACGGATGGAGGCTGCTGCACAAGCCACCATTCGTTGCATTTCTTGAGGATTATAATTCCTTTCCAAGCGTGGGTCAGCTAACTCTTCATAATTTCCGGTTTCTAATGCTTTTGCAAGGAGTGGCCTTGACTGAAAATATATGAATACCATGATTAACATTTATTCATACTTAGTACTTGTTCACTGATAACTAAGTCAAATAAGGAAGGACTACTTTAAATATGTGTTGCGATAATAACCGTTTATTTTAATATGCAAAGAGGTGTGACAAACATAGTTGCTTCTATTAAATAGTTAAAAATACGCCAAAGCTTAAGATGCATACCCAATCGACCAAACTGTCTTCCATATATTTCATGTTAGGATCTACTGGTCGACGTCCGGTTATAAGCTCCAACAGCATGACACCATATGAGAATACATCGGACTTCTCAGTAAGCTTGCCACTCGAAGCATACTCAGGAGCCAAGTACCTACAATGTTGTGGTGTTCTCAATAAAATTATCTGGAGTATAAATAATTGATTGTAATTATTCATTACATGTATCTTCGTTGGCAACAATTATTGATATAACCAATGAGATTCAATCAGATTGAGTCTAAGAGCTACTCGTTCTGTTTCATTAAATTATTTTGTTTCTTTATATAACGGCAAATTCCCGTGGTGCCCCCGAACTATGCCAGAATGCTCGTGGTGCCCCTATGTTTGAAACTTGTACCTCGCGGTGCCCCCGAACTTTGCCCCAACCGGCACATGGTGCCCTTCCCACCCCTCTCCGTTAACACCGTCAGTCCCCCAACCGTTAACTGCTGACGTGGCAGTGATTAACGGTTGGCGGGAAAGTTAATTAAGGATTAACTTAATATTTAATAATAAAAAAAAATTCAAAAAAAAAAGTTCATAAAAAAAAATTTTTTTTTCTCTGAAACCCGAAATAATTTCACAATAAAATTCAAATTTACAAAAATTAGTGCACATGGTGCCCCTGTACTTTACCCCCCAGTGCACATGGTGCCCCTTAACTTTACCCCTCAGTGCCCATGGTGCCCCTCCGACAAGACAGTTATTTCGCCCAAAACAGAGAAAATAGGAAGAAGAAGAAGAGGGGAAATGAAAGGTGTTTTATTTCCCCAATAAATGTGTTAACTGTCTTGTCTTTTTTTTCCCAATAAAGAAATAACTGTCTTGTCGGAGGGGCACCATGGGCACTGAGGGGTAAAGTTAAGGGGCACCATGTGCACTGGGGGGTAAAGTACAGGGGCACCATGTGCACTAATATTTGTAAATTTGAATTTTATTGTGAAATTATTTCGGGTTTTTGAGAAAAAAAAAAAAAAATTTTGAAACTTTTTTTTTTTGATTTTTTTTTTATTATTATTAAAAAATAAGTTAATCCTTAATTAACTTTCCCGCCAACCGTTAATCACTGCCACGTCAGCAGTTAACGGTTGGGGGGCTGACGGTGTTAACGGAGAGGGGTGGGAAGGGCACCATGTGCCGGTTGGGGCAAAGTTCGGGGGCACCGCGAGGTACAAGTTTCACACATAGGGGCACCACGAACATTCTGGCATAATTCGGGGGCACCACGGGAATTTGCCGTTTAAATAATTATAGGTTAACCGATGACTATAGAGAATTGGGTTTCTGTAGGTTGAAGCTAAGAGATGTAATTACCCAAATGTTCCCATAACACGAGTGGAGACGTGAGTATTTGTGTCGGTGGTAAGCTTAGCCAATCCAAAATCAGCAACCTGAGTCACACAAAGCTCAATCAATTCGATATAACTTTACTAGGTTTAGAACACTAGCTCGATAAATCAAATTAAACTTGATTTATTGTTGTGGCTGTTGTAGTATATACCATGGCCTCATAATTTTCATCCAGCAAAATGTTGGAAGCTTTGATGTCACGATGGATGATTCTTGGGTGACCTAGTCATCATTACAAAAGAATTTAAATATGAAAATCTTAGAACTCTTATGGAACTTTAGAAAATCAATTTTGTATTCTAAATCTTAAAGCCCGGTCGAAATTAGAATAACCCCAAATATTATGAATATAATAAAATTATTAGAGGTGTTAGGCCATGTTTGATAAGACTTAATAAAAGTACTATTCAGAGTAGCTCAGGATTATTTAAATCAGATCAGATCAGTGTCATTCAAATCAGATTAGATCAGATCATAAATGTTCAAATAACTATCAATGCATTTGGTCCATAATTGATACTAATTCGTTGAAATTCAATCAAATTTTCAACACATTCAAATCAGATCAGATCAGTTCAGAAAGATGCAGTCTTATCAAACAGGGTCTTCCTACCTTTGATAATGAAATTCAACATTTGATTTGAATAACTTACCTCATTTAAATCAAATGTTAAACTTCTGGAAATACAAATGAAGTAGAAATTACTATGTTTGTATATTAAAAAAAATCAAATAAAACATACAGTCTTCGTGGAGATAACCGAGCCCTTTAGCCGAACCAAGTGCAATGCGAACCCTAGTTGAGAAATCCAAGGGTGGGCTTTTTTCTGCATTGAGGATTCAAGAATGTTTTGATAAATATAACTTATCATATGACGGCCTTACTCGATCTATCTCTAATTCGAAGAAGAATAATCAAATGCATAAAGTTAGAAAGGTATATATAGAGTACAAAACTCACTATGAAGATGGTACTCCAAGGTGTCATTAGGCACAAACTCATAAACCAACATTCTTTGTCCACCAGCAATGCAATATCCGACCAAAGACACAAGGTGCCGATGATGGACACGACTAATGATCTCCACTTCTGATTGAAATTCTCTTTCCCCTTGCCCACTACCAGACTTAAGACTTTTTACCGCAATCTCTTTGCCATTTGGTAACATACCCTTATGAACATACCCAAAACCACCTTGTCCTAACATTCTAGACCGATCAAAGTTGTTTGTTGCGGCTGCTAACTCTTCATAAGTGAAAGTGCTCTTGTTGAACCCAAGTGTAAGGCTAGGGGATGGTGCTAGTGGTGTGTTAATCTGTCCTCCCGAGTATGGCCCTCCACTCTCGTCCCCACCTCCACTCGTATGCCCCCAAGCGCTGGAATTTGGGGGGATCTTTACTGCGTGATCTTGGGCTGATGATTGCCAATATTGGTTGCCCGTGTGTTTAGTCCCTGCATGTGTAGTTCATGTTACAACTTCATGAGTCTTTGTTTCAATTTAGAAGAAAAGTTATCTCGTCTAACAAGCCATCTTAAATTCGTAAGAAAAGTATTTATAAAAATAAAGGCGTTTGGAAAAGAAAAACATGTATGAATAATGATAATAAATGTAACACGTTCAAATGCTCTTGTGTTTTTTTATTAATGTTATCGAAATTCTAAAACGTTTGAATGTTCTTGTGTTGTGCAAACTGGATATATTGACTCGAGTGAGGAGAAAACTTTACATAATTTTACTAGTCACGTGTCACATGAGCCATTTAAATCAAACATTTTTATCGGAATAATACATTTATATTAGTTTAATTTATGTGAGGATATAGTAAATGGCTCGGCCTTGGGAATGGTGATTGACGCTATTTCTCAGGCTCGACCCCGAGTAAAGGAGAGATAAATATATTTTTATGTTGTTACTTAGCTCACTCAAGGCACAATCTCAAGGTGCGCACGAATAAGTATAATTTCATAATGCTTAAGTAATTCGTAGTTATGGGAAGAGATATGCTGGATAAATGTTACCATGAGGAGGTGGAGCGCTCTCCCAACCATAAGGAGGACCTCCAGTGGGTTTCCTTCTTTTCCTTCTAGAGCACAATACGCATGCAATCACCAATAAGATTAAAAGTCCGCCAGCAACCACCAACCCAACTATAACCGATGTACCATTAGAGGAGGACGATGGTGAGGATGAAGGAGATTCACTTGGGGAATAACCGTTAGATGATTGGTTATCTGTCGAACGTGGAGGTGCCAAAGGGGGTTGTTCACGTGGCCGACTCCCCGGAGGAGCTGGAGCAGCAAATTGCTCTGCCGGAGCTGGTGGGCTTTTCGACTGATTCTCTCCACTGTTGTTCCCGCCGCCGTCATTGTTGCTCTCACTAGGAGGAGGGGGAGATGACTGCGATCCTTCTGAGGATGGTGGTGGGGGTGATCCTGACGAGCTATCTGGCGGTGGAGGTGATGGGGAAGAGTTTCCGCTACTTTCGCCACCACCGCTACTGTCATCAGATGGTGGTGGTGGGGAAGATGGGGGTGGCGAAGAGGAAGAGGAGTCGGACGTAGGCGGCGATGTTGATGAGTCCGAGGAGGGAGGTGGTGGTGATGAGTCAGATGAAGGTGATTGTTGTGGTGAACTACCAGATGAATCGTCTGCCATTACGACTTAACCTCCCCGCACTTTTGTTTTGGACTTAACGACGACTTTTCCACATGAAAATGCGTTGGAGAGCTGCACCGAAGTTTTACCCCTAGGCTTCCCCTTTATTGCTCACCTTTTTGGGTTTGTCACCCTGTAAAATGTGATCAATAACAACACACAATATTACTCTAGTGTTTTATATAAAGGCTCATGCCGCTTTACATGAATGAGCTAATGGGAAAAAAAATCAATATTCCTCGAGTGCCTTAAGAGGTATATCTAGAGCTTATATATATGGCGTACAATACAGACATGATAAAATTGCTCTAGTGTTTTTAGAGGCATGAGTCGCGCATATATGTGTAATGCAAGGTAGGAAAGCAACAATTACACTATTGTCTTAGGCAAAAGACAAGGTGGGAGTTGTTCCTTCATATCATGTTTCACGAGGGACATGATATTTTCCAGTACAAGCAAAAAAATGATAATAATATACCAACATCACAAGCCAACGATGATAAACGCATTGAATTCCCATGATAGTATTTCTCTTAACTTCAAAAAAAAAAAAAAAACGTTGTTCATACCCTTATTATGCAAACATGATGACAACATTGCTATAGTGTCTTAAAAGGGATCTAACATGCATATATGACATACATACATGTTAACACGACATCATCTCTCTAGTGTCTTGTAAGGCTTCTATTATCAATGCAAGATAGGAAAACAAAATTCACAATTAACAATCAAATAAATTACCAACATCACAATTTACAAGACAAAGATGATAGATGCAGTAAATTCTCGCTTCTTTTATATCTTGGATTATAAATATATATTTTTCACACACGAAAATGTAATAGATTTATAATTGAATTTCTTTTTTCTTTTAAATCAAAAAGATAATTGAATATTTCTTATTTTGAAATTCTTGATACATATTCTGATAATTCTGGAAAAATAATAATATTAATTAATGTGGATTGAGGAAGAAAAAATGGTGTAGAAAAAGAGAGAGGGGTGGCAAACCTGATGAAAGGAAGGAAATTCAAGTGAAAGAGAAGCAAAAGTTGCAAATGAAAGTAGAAGTCATGATAGATAGTCCTCCACAAGCCTCTCTTCCTACAAAATAGGATTATGTTGCTAATTATTTCTTCTTCTTACGTAATTTCTAGCTTCTTTGATCCTTTCATTTTCTCTTCCTATCTTGATTCAATGATCCCTCTTAATTTTAGGGAAACTTTGTCCATGCATAATTTTCATGTATGGTCTAATTTGAGCATTTATAGCTGTCATTTGAGCTAAAATTGTTTAATTAGTATGTTAGTTATGCACAACGTCATTTTTTTATACCTGAAATCTTAATTAGTTGGCAAATTATTTGATATGGAGTATGAATAATCGACCAGTTCAGACTATATATGAGAACTAAGTATCATCAAGGCTTGGCTCGAGTGAGACCGACTTGAGCTCAAACTAGATCGGCTCAAGCTAAGGCTTTATTGAGTTAAGCCAAACATAAATGTAACTCACTTGAATACTCGTAATGGAATCAAGTTTGAACTTTTCTAAAATAATGTTTGAATCACTAATCTTTTCAATGTTGGATTTTGCTCTATGTTATAGAAAATACATACATGTGATATTATTCGTTATTACATTAATTTGGTTTTGTTATGCATAATCCTAGGAGTCTATATGTAGACAATAACAAAATTGTCTATAACATAATCAAGTGTGGTAAAATAAAAGTGGCATGCAGTAAAAAATAGGTTTTGGTTCATATGAGAACACCTCATTAGATAAGAACCATGGGAACACTTACCAACCCTTAGATTAAATAAGATCAAAGGATAGGATTAAAAGATAAAAAAAAAAAAAAAAATCTTACCCAGTTTCTTCTCCTTCCTCCCTTCTCTCCCATTTTCTCTCTCATCCCATAGTTACCTTCACACAGCCGCCCACCTCCACACAGCCGACCACCTCGACACCGCCGACTAGTGGTCGAAGCTTCTTCACCTCCGGCGTCCGATCCCACCACCAAGAGCGGCGGAGTCAACCTCACGCCGCCGCCATCTTCTTGACATGCTCCTCATTCTCCCTTGATCGAATCAAGAGAAGACATACCACCACGTCCGATTCTCTTGAGATGAAAGGGGTTTCACCACCTCGTGATTCTTTGGAACCACCACCATAGAGGTGCATTTTAAATCCCTTAATTGTGCATTTTATTACACCTAAATGTGCATTCCTTTAAAACCAAATGTGCAATATCAAACTTTTAATATTAGACTTGAATGTGCATATTGTTAAACTTGAATGTGCATTTCAAATCATGTAAATGTGCATTTTATTTGACCTTAATGTGCATTTTGAATCATGTAATTGTGCACTCCATAATTTCTTAATGTGCATTAGTAAATGGGAGGAGAGAGAAAATTGGGAGAGAGAAATTCGTGGATGGAGATGAGGAGGTGGTGCCGCGGTGGTGGGGGTTCCGGATCGCGTTACAGCGGCCGGCCGAATGGTGGTGTCGGCTCCCAATTCTGAGGTGGTTTGGTTGGATGGCGGTGGCTGGGTAGGCGGCTAGGGGTGGGGACTGGGGTCGGGTAAGGAAGAGGAAGGCGGAGGAGGGTCGAGGAGGAAGGGGGTTTGGGTCGCCGGAGTCTTCCGACCCCGGTGGTGGTGGTTGCAACGGTGGAGGTGGTGGTGGGGTCTGGCCAACGGTGGGGCTATGGTGGTTCGGGGGTGGGGTCGGGTGGAGGAAAAGGGGAGGGGGAGGGGGAGGAGAGAGAAAATGAGTTGATTAATTTTTTTGTTATTGTTTTGAGCTTATATTGGGGTGTTCTCATGGTTCTCATGGTAAGTAGTGTTCTCATGGGAACCGGACCCGTAAAAAATATGGCTGTGTAGTAATTTAACATATTTGCAGTAAATATATGACATTGGTAGTAAAATTAACATTGTTACGGATCTATCAATCGAAAGAAATTTGAAATGATTTATTTCGAAAATCAAGGACCCTTAATTAATTGTCTCTCTTTCTTTATAATCTATCATTTCTCAAATTATACAACAAAATTTACTGCACCTTTAATTATTTTTACTACAAATTAGCTATAAACATTTTTTTCACTTGGTTAACGCCTATTTCCCCGCGCAACGGAAGCACCAATCGACAAGTAACCGTAAAATTAAAATAACCGCAAGCAATAACACGATGAGACAAGATATTTAGCGACTTAACCCAGGGAAAACCCTCCAAATCCGGAGGTAAACCCACCAGCCAAACGAATGAATTTCCACTATGAAATAGTGCCAGTACAAAGACCGACGTCCTAAGTTACACACCAACTTAGAACCCTCACAAGATAAATATTAGCCAATTTTAGAGTCAACTATTTAACCCTCTTAGATTGTCCCAATTTCGGAGTCAACTATTTAACCCTCGAATTTCAGTCGTTTGGCTGGTGGGTCGTTTACCTCCGGATTTGGAGGGCTTTCCTTGGGTTAAGTCTCCAAATATCTTGTCTCATCGTGTTATTGCTTGCGGTTATTTTACTTTTACGGTTACTTGTCGATTGGTACTTCCGTTGCGCGGAGAAGTTGGCGTTAATTTCCCAATAGATATAGACTCCTAATATTTTCGTTCTATTATTCATCATATCTCTCCATTCCTTGTATTATTTCACTCTAAACTTAAAGTTATGTTTTTCTGTATACACAATCACTTTTTATAATGCACACCAAATGAGAAACAAAAAATTAGAAATCACAATGACTTTGGTTGAGCTCGATAATAATATAAGCTAATGGTGAGCTCAAGATTTTCAAGCTCGACCGCAAGCACGAGTCTAACTCAAACGAACCTACACCATGGGACCTCATATCAACTCAGATCTATCAGCTTAACTTGTTATCTTTTTATACTTCCAATGGTAACTTTAGGGGTACCGTGCATGTTATCACCATGCATGTGTATGTATCAATAACTAGTACTTGGTTTCTGGAATAACAGCTTGTGCACCAAAATCATACGTTTTTTAAACTGAAATGAACTTTATTAATACTATTGGACTTTAATAATTCAGTACTCCGTGTGAAAACTAGTTTTGATTGAATTGACTAGCAAATTAAAATATAAAGCTAGAGACCAACTCACATCGGGCCTATTGGTTGAAAGGTGCTTTACCTTCAACTATAGGTCGGGTGTTCGAGACTTGATACCACCACAAGTATAAAGTTAGATTAGTGTCATAATAGAATTATAAACACTTGTGTTTGGGGACACTCTTAACATTGATAAGACTTGTAAAGACTTGTTGCAATAACCTTAGGGTAGACCCCTTTATATAGTTTACAATATAATGTAAGCGTAATAATCCTAATATATGATTAACCCTATACAAATATATTATTCCACACTCAAAATATATCATAATATTTTTCCTAATATTACTTCCCCATACTCAATATATCGATATCCCCAAATATACTCTATTATGTCACACTGTCACCTATTCACCTCATCAGGTTAACTGAAAATGTAATGGGACGTCAAAATTGAACACAATTAGTGTGCATGTTAGCGTATACACCGTACAGTGCATTGGTTTGAGGCATTAAGGATTATGCTTTTGGTAGAGTTTTCTTTCATATGGTAACAAATCGAGCCTCATGTTTATCCTATTCTCGAGATTTCAAGTTTAAAATTCACTTTTATCCATTTTGAACATCCGCTATTAATACCAGCCCGTGTACTCACTGTGGGAGAAACAAAAAAAAAAGAATCAAATTATGTACTGTTTAGATCCGCCATTGCTACACGTACATGTTGTTCTTCTCGCAAATTCCACGAAATAAATTTCACTCTATATATACTATGGCCCAATTAAGATTACAACTACTTACAAATCAAGTAACGACCGACTTACATTACCAAATAGAAAACATGTTAAGGAAAAATCCTTAACAAACACACGTAGCTTATGCTTATCAAACCAAAGCCTGCACGTATTTGTTTGAAATGTAGGGAACTTGCTAGCACACTTCATGTGAATGTGGTTCACACGAGACGTCATAGAAATAAAGTGGCTGACCACATCGCCAAATAAGCTAGAGGTAAACTCATACAAGAGCCTATGAAGAATTTGGAACTGATTGAGTTCGGGAATCATGAAGACGCTGGTGTTGCAGCGTATTTTGATGGAGATTTGGTTCTCCTACCTCTTTTTGAGGGTGTAATAGTTTCTTCTTAGCTAGTTTTTCTTCTTTCGTCTTTGTACCAAAAAAAAAAAAAAGCCTGCACGTATATGATTATATGAAGTCCACCTAAATTAACAAACTAATTATAAAAACAATAATTTCCAAAACTTTACGTTTCTTGTCGAGCAAGAATTCTATCGTAGCTAGAATAAGATTCGTATTGTGATGAGATTTGTCAAATCTAAACGAACTAGTAATCACCGAAATACATAAGTAAGAGTCTAGAATACGTACACTCTTAAGAAGTCCTACGTACAATCGGAATAAGTCCTATATATACCCGCTCCAAATTACAAGATTGATTAATTAGTTCAACTCAATTACTTTTATTCCTTTCTTCTCATACCTACTTCCAACTTTTCCTTCCAACTTCATCATGATGTATTGCACCGACGCTACTATTTCGCCGATTCAGCTTCCAAGTTCCAACTCCATAATGGATTGCACCGAGGCTACTATTTCGCCGATTACTCAAGAAGCCGGTAATGACGGTGTTTCGAGTCCTCAACACGACCCCGACACGATATTTATCAAAACAAAGCTCAAGCTCAAAGTTTCCCGCACAATCGGAGATGAAGATGATGAAACTGGACCAACCGAGAGCCAAACAATACCATTCAAACCTACCAGGAACAGTGAATGGTACACGTTGTCCCGAGACGAGCTCAAGTCAGATAATGCCGAGGACTCAAAAACATCACCCTCGTGGACACAGGTGTCCGGAATTATGTCCGATATCGTAACGAACACACCTATTAAATTGGACAGAGTGGACTTGAAGGACGACCAAGATGATGAGACAATTAACCTGGTGGGCCAGGACATGTTGGTCGCAAGGGTCCTCGAGGAAGCCCGCAAAGCGGCAGCTGATAGTGAAGTCAGTGGCTTGTATCTGAAGATAAAGAGAGAGATTGGGTTCAAACATGATCATGACGCGTTCGTAACCTATTTAAATCAACTCGACAAACGTCTAAATATTAGAGAGATTCTTGATGCTCAGGTTCTGGCCGGGGTTCGGCCACCGGTGGATACGGAGATGCTGGCTAACGAGATTATTGCGAAGCTTCGCGAAGACCGGGAGAAGCCCTATTGAACAGTAAGAGCACTGATGCAGCGGCATGCATGTTCGTAGGGTTTTAGTCTCTTAGACAGGGTTTAATTAGTGTTATAGATAGAATAATTAATCTGCTGTTTGATCAAGATTATTCTGGACTTTAATTTTGAAACAAAGTGATTCGTTATTTCATTAGTTATGTTTTTTTTTCAAAATTGTATGATTTCAATTAATTGTTGCAAAACCCTATAAAAATTTGATAGTTCTTTCATCAATCATAATCATGTTAATTATATCTTAACACAATTGATTAAAACAAATAAACGGGAGTAATTCATTAATTTATACGACAAAGAAAAATAAATTTCCCTTGTCAGCTCGTGTAGCTGAGTAGCTCCTTCCAATCGCGCAAAGTATGTACTTTTTTGTTTTTTAATGAAATTAATTTTGTTAATACACTATGATCTAGTGTGAAAATTAGAATTGATTAAATCAGCCAGCAAAGCATAAACTATAGAGCATGTCATCGAAATTAAAAAAAAAAAAAAAAAAAAAATCCGTGTGCGTGTTAGAGTGTACCAGCATTTTGCCGGGGCATGGCGGCCACCAAGCATTTGTTTATACTTTTTGTAGAGTTGGTTCTTTCACATGGTAACAAAACCTCATGTTCCTCAAGAAAGCAAGAATGCGCTTATAGCTAGAACTAGAAGATTTATATTGTTCTATCCTCTTGAGATTCGATCATGTGCATATAGTGGTAAGATTTGTCAAATCAAAACCAATTAAAATTAAGAATTAATTCTATTTCTAATTCTTTCCATAATCACCAAAAACCCAAAGAAAATACGTACACTCGTAAGTCGTAACAAGCCCTATATTTTTTTTTTTGGTGAAAAAGGCGGTAGATAGATCATAAAAGTTTTACAAGCTTAAATTAAAGTACATAAGAAAACAAAGTAGCGTCAAATATTACAAAGGCTCATTCTTAAAAGGCATAAAAATAAAGTTCTCATCGAAGAAGTGGCGAAGGTCACCATCGGGGACCGGGTGAAGCTGACTGTGTTGGAGGCCAAGATTGCAGCGAGCTTTCTTAGCCAATAAATCCGCCATGTGATTCCAATCACGCGGAATGTGTTCAAGCAAAATGTCAGTACGTCTTACCAGTGTATTCCTGCAAAGTGCATAAAGGTGTAACAAGCCCTATATATACCTTGCGCAGATTAATTGATTCAACTAAATTACTCTTCTATCGATCTATAGCTTCCAACTCATGGCTTATCTGCAGCTACCCCAGATAGGAATTTCGCGGATTTTTCGTGAAGTCATTGCCGGTAATAGTGGTGTTTCGAATCCTCGACACAACCCAAACACGATATTTATCCAAGCAAAGGACAAACTCATAACAACCGCGGGCGAAATATTCGTACCCAATCCTTGCAAAACTTACACATTGTCTCGAGACGAGCTCATCAAATCAAATAATGTCGATCTGGACTCAACATGACGCTTGTTGACACAAGTGTCGAAAATTACGTCCGATATCTTAACCAACACACCTTTTATTAATGATTTAGGCAAAGCCCTGCGCTCTGAGGATCAAATAAACGAGTGGGTGGACATTTTGCTCGCAAGAGTTGTTTACTCAGCCTGCGTATCGGCAGATGATGGTAAAGTAAGTGGCGTGTGTGTTACGATAGAGGGCGAGTCCCCCTTCAAAGATCACGACGAGTTGATTAACTATTTACATTACATCAACCGACGTATGAGGGCTCGAGAGACTCAGGATGATCATGAGCATGTGTCAATGTCGCGGGTTCAGCCAGTCGATAAGAAGACGCTGGCTAAGGAGATTATTGCGAGTCTTCGTGATGCAGGTGCCTTGAACAATACGATGGCTGAGCGGGAGTTGGAGCAGCATGTTTGTAAGGATTTGGAGAGGGTTTGTGTAACAGAATCTGTTTGATCAAGATTTTCGTGATTTTTAGTTATGTTTTTTAATTGTGATTTCAATCTATTGTTTGCAAAAAAAATTCAATTTGATGGGTTTTTCATTAATTTTCTTAGTTACTCCATATAACTTGACCGCTTAACGCAATTGAAAACAAACGGTAACCATCCATTACTCATAATCTATACGACAAAGCATAACATTTTCCCTTGTTAGACTGTTAGTTAGTAGCTCCAAGTTGAGCTCGAGTACACCATCTGTTTCCGTTTGTCAAAGGAACAACCTCAAAACCTTCTTTCCTACATGTCATCTCAAAACTACATTGATTATAGTTTACCATTGGAGATGCTCTTAATCTTTCCTCCATTTTATATATAATAACTACCGCAATTTAGAACAATTTTGGCGTACTATAACGTCTAGGTGGAGTATTCTTAAAAATAAAAATTAAGAAGTCGTTTGGATTGAGGGATGAGAATTAGAGGGATAAGAGGTGGGAATAGGGGAGAGATAAGGAGGTGGGAATTGGGAAAATAATCCCAATCCCTTGTTTGGATGAGGGTGGGAATTAAGGTGGGAATTGAGGTGAAAAGTTTTTAGTTGGCAATTTTACCCCTAAATAAACTACTCTCTATTTCACACTAAGTGATGGCAATAATGTCATTTTAACCAATTCTATTCCCTAATCCTAATACCACCCCCCACTAGGTAATAAAAATGTGGGAATAGAATTCCCAAATCTCAATTCCCATCTTATTCCCAATTACAATTCCCACAATCCAAACATGGGAAAAAATTGAAAGTGGGATTAATATTCCCATCCCACCTCTTATTCCCACAATCCAAACGAGCCGTAAACGTCATTCTATTCCGAAATGCGACTATAAGAGACAACGATCACAAGATATTGCAAAACAAACTTCTAAGTTAAAGAACACATCAGTGACAAATTCCAAACCAAAGTAAAGCTGCTGAAAAACATACGTACTACTCCGTATTCATGTAAGAAATCTGGAGAACCCTGAAGACGAGACATGGAACAACTCTCCTGGCCGGCCTATTCATGTCCAGGAACCAATCTGAGCGGAGATAGGACGTATGGCCGAAGGAAGAAAGATGGTAATCTAAGGCCTCGTTTGGTTCACACTTGGGGATCAGGAATGGGTTTTAAATGAAACCAACAGGTATGGATTCAATGAAACCTAGAACCCTATTCCTATTAACATGCGTTTGGTTAGGAAAAAAAATCAAAAATTAATTTTCTTTTGTGAAATTTTTTTTTTTTTAATAAAGATGCGTCTTTTTCCTTTGCATCACTCATCAATGTCCTCCACCATATCCAATAGGACCAACACCTCATTTCAACAACCGTCGCAGGTTGCCGCCCTCTCTCATCGTCTCTCCTATCCTTATGTCACATCTTCGCCGCCCATTTTCCTTTCCGGCGTCCTCTTCTACCGCAAGCACCGCCGCTTCTGGCAGATTCCGATCTCCATCAGTTCATGTAAGTCTTCCGTCCTACTCCTCTGCTAGTGTCGAACTCACTGATGGAATATATCTCGACAATCTCAGCGGTGAAAAACGGGGTGGTAGGTGGGGTTATGGTCGATTTGAAGCGAATGTGATTGTGATGGAGGAGGGCTGACTTGCGATGGAGGAGGGCTGACATGGAGTTTGGATGTCTGGTGTATGCATTTGATGATGGGACAATAAATTATTTTCTTAGGAAAAAAAATATAACACAACTAGATTTGCTTTGGAGAAGGAGGTTTCGTTGAGTCAGGCCTTCTCCCAGCGGATTCAAAACCCGATTCCTAGGGGGTTTATACAAGTGGGGCCCACTGGGATCATTTTTGCAAATAACTTAACCAAACATTTGGTATCGGTATGGTTTTAATGAACCCCATACCAACCCGATTCCAGGCTCTCAACCAAACGGGGCCTAAGTTTCTATGCGGGCTGACTGTAGTACTTAGCTAGCTTACTATGTTTGGATCGTCTGTAGTGGTCCAAGCATAGAAGAAAATCATACAAGGGATACAAGGCTGTTCACATAAGGAGTAACCACAACCGGAGCTTGACATTTCGTTTCACCTTGCACAAACGCTTTAGTCTCGAGCGTTTTCACATCACGCCAAAAAAACCTGGTTCCAACCTGCAGCACTAGAACGCCATCCCAGGCGAGTAGAAGTTTAGGCAGATCATCTCCCATAAGTTTGATATCCTCAGGAGTCAGAGCAGATGAATAAGTTCCCATTGAGGCAGCCCTATAAGTAGCGCCTGTGGACATTGTATTGGAATGTTTATTTCGAATAACATTCACATGGATGGTCCTCTGCTTTATAGATGCAATGCAAAGCTTCCCGTCCATAGTTCCTAAAGACGATGAGTCGTTGCCTCCATAATCATACCCATACCCATAATTAGGAATTTCTGCTGCCTTCTCTGTTTTCATATCCAAGCTCAGAATCTTGTTATAGGTGGGCCAATGAACAACCCCGTCCATATATATCGCTCTCCCAAGCTTAAAAGAAGGAGACCTACACCCCTGATGGGCAAAGTACATCTCTGCTGATACCTTCCAGGAGTTCTGCAGAGAAGAGTAAATCTCAAACTCATACGCTCCCTCGATGTCGTTGGAAGCGAAAGCACAAACCACTTTATAATCAGCAACAAAATTTAGCAGTGATGGTTCGAACACCAGGGCTAAAGCAGGGTCAGATCCATGATCCGAGGAAGGCTTAGGAAGTTGTTTCCACTGCTGATTAACGGGATTGCAGACATAGTATGCCTTCTCAGAACCGCAGCCCATGCAGCAAAGTAGCCCGTTAGCCGAGGCCTTGACATCAACTGGTTCTGGTAAAAATTTCAATTCCTGATTAGGAACACCATAAGCCATTTGATCAAGCGATAGGAAGGCAGGTGGTCTCCCTGGCGTCTGAACAAAGAAGCCTGACAATGAGCGACAGCAAACAGACTGGTTGTGGTTAAAGAAAGGAGAAGATATCTGAAGCTTCCAGTCCTTACACACTGTAAGAGACCTGTAAAGAGTTTTTGCAGGAAGATAGCGCAGAGCATTCTCCCTCAGTATCTCCTTCAGGTCCATGTATAGAATACTATTCGCGGTCTTGCTGCCTCTGGACTTTCCACCAGGCTTGTCTCTGCGCTGCATTCTGAACTTTTAAAAGAAAAACCACAACAGTCAGTTCTAACCCTAACAATTGCTATACAGCATATTTGTAAACAAAGTAGTTTAACCAATGCAAAAAGACGGATTTTGTGTTCTGAAATGCCAATTTTCCGAGCAAACATAAACCCACCTCAACAATTAGACCATAGGGTGAATGGTTTTAAACCATAAATTAGCTAGTACCGTATGGCTTATGTGCATCACTCCGTCATTAACAACATTTTCCTCTAATATGAAACTCCGTCTGATTTCACTAATTTACATCATCATTCAATACAACGAAATTTTCACCATTCCTATCCTAAATTTTAATACAACGAATTTCCCGTTAGACGGCACAACCCCATGTTCCGAAACACCACAATAACACAAGTTTGATCACAAAACCAGTTAAAAATACCCAAATTGTAATCTTTGTCCCTTCCCTAAAGTCTAGAAACAAATTTCGGCCTAGTCCAACAACGGTATGGACCCGTTCAACATAATCTCGTATGGTAGTATACATGATAGTACGACATCGTATCGTATGCGTATCAATAACAGTCATTCATCGACACCAATCACTAAACATATGTTCACCACACGACACCGACCCATGGCTGTGAGGACACGGACACGGGGAGACGCTATCCGCGTGTCCGAAACGTGTCCATCTCAGCACCAATGGTTGCTTGCTACTAACTACCCACAATTGGGGGGGCGGGGGGAGGCTTGATGAATACGCAAAACAAATAATTCCACCAAACTTAAATACTTAAATCGCCAGGAATCAACCAAAATTATAGTCAATTAAAAACAAACAGGATAAACCCTAATTTAAAAACACAACGTGAGAATCAAATATACATGTGCATCTTACAAAATCAAATCTTGAAATTAAATAACAATGTGGAAATATTAAGAAGCGACAAATAATTACCTTGTCGAATTTAGTCTGTGATCAGCCGTCCAGATGGGGTTTTCTTTTCACTTTTTGGTGTTCTTTTTTTTTTTTCTTTTTTTTTTTTTTTTTCTGGAGGTCTCGTTTTCTAGTGTTTGGAGAAGTAGTAAAGGAGTTGATATAAGCTCCGAAGGGGCGTGGGGGTTAGTTTCGAAAGTCGTAGACCTCTAAGAGCATCTCCAATTAGATTTTTGTGTCAATTAGATTTAATTGATGAAGGCCCGTGCATTGCACGGGTCACATGATAATGTTTTCTATTAAAAATGATATATAAAATGAAAAGTATAATTTTCACCGGGCGAGATAATGTACGGCTAAACACTTAAACATCCAAAAAAATAATATATGTTTTATATATAATCACGGATTAATGTCCAATCAAATAGGATATGAGAATTAGGTCATTTATGATACAACTTGAAAAATATGGAGTAGTTAATATAATTCGGAAGCAATGAATCGTGTCTTTATGTCAGGATATGTACGTGTTTGGATGGATACCAAATACTTTAATACTATTATTAAATTTAGTATGTGAGTTTTTGTATTTATATGAACATCAAATACTTTTAATATTATAAAATTCTCAAAACTCTCTAAAAATCTCCGGTTAATATGAGAGCTGCAAAAAAGCCTCCTTTAATAGTATAGAAGGATTAGATTTAATTGATGATGTTTGTCTCGTTGAAATTCTTGATGTAAGTGCCGTTTGGCGACTATATTAATGAATGTCCGTTTATTTCAAAAAAAAAAAAAAAAGAGCATCTCCAATGCAAGCTACAAAAGTGTTGTAGTTTAGCTTGCCAAATAGGAGAGAGAAGATTTTAAGCTAAAATTCTAAACTACAAGTGTTTGTATTCCAATGGTAAACTACATGACTATGGCTTAAATTGGGACTTATAATAATTATATTTTTTATTTTTTATCTAACAAAAATATTTTTTTTTATTTTTTTATTTTCCAAGCCATGTAGCCTGGGCAAGCTATGTAGCTTACAAAACTACAAAAAATTAAAGTTCTACAATGGACAAGCTAATGACGTCAGCAGTTTGTGAAGCTAAACTACAAGCAAATTTTTAGCATTGGAGATGCTCTAATGCCTCGTTTAGATGCCCTATAAAATTTCCGTGAATTGGTTCAAAATGTTACGGAATATTTGGTCAATGAGGGAGTATGTAGATGGAAATAACCATAAGGATTTCTACTTCCCATGTGTATCCATATAACTTTGCCTAATTCCATGCATTTTAAATCCGTAGTTTAAACTAATTTATGTGAATTCCAACTTCTCGAGTGTATCCAAACGAGCTATTAGATGTTCTTCTTTAGATTGGTGAGACTCAAGGCCAAATTGGTTGTTTAATTTGTTCGATTATCTGAGGCTCTCTCTCTTTCTAATTTTCGGGTAGTCTTGTATAGTTGAGTTTTGAGTGAGGTTACATTCCCCGAGGGAGAATAAAGAGGCGGAGTGGGGATATAGAAAATGGATGAATCATGGCTTTGGAAGGGATGAGATATTGAAATTCATGACTTATCTGGAACTCATCTACTTATCAGTATCATGGCGGACTCAGTCATCTACATAACATGATGAATTAAGAACTATTAATTTAAAGTCTCAAATTTCACAACAGTTAGAATAGTATTCACCTGAGCTCGTAATTGCACCACTTGAACTTGAGTTGGAATTTTTCAAGCACGGGTAAATCACATGGCTAGCTCGCGAATGACTCAATTCATTTTATCACCCAATGCTCCATACAGTCATACACATAGTTAGAGTGAGAATCTCGAAAGATAGGGAAGCTACACTGCAATTTTGAACTTGTGAGTTGTGACCCACGAATAAAATGATTTGATGGTTACATAAGTCTTCTATACAGGTCGTCATCTATGCAGTCAAATCTAAATGTTAATGTTAATCTCATCTGATACAACCCATCATTAATTTAACATGTGTCTCTCATCAGAAGTTGGATCGTCTCAATCTAAGCAAGTAATGCAACATAAACTCATTTGAGTTTTGTTCTTTCACTTTTCTCTTCCATTCGAGCTGCGAGTCTTTTACTAATTGTCGCCAGAGATAAAGTTAAAAGGTTCCCAATAATGATATGAGTAAAAAAGATATAGAATCGGGCTTTTCCAAAGAATTACTGCAGCTTTCCCGCCGGGGGATACGACTGATTAACTAATGTTTCCAACGACTGCTTTCAGTTCGTGTTCATTGCTAAGTGATTGAATTGCTCGCCGTTTCATGAGGGGGGGGGGGGCTAAGCGCAGTTCTTTGAATCAAACGTTGTAGAGATTCCAACCTCTATCAATCATCATGTAATCATGCACATCCTACTCACATACAGAGTTAGCATTTCTCATGTTAAACTCCGACGTCGTTAGCGAAGTTGACTCGACTCAACTGGTGAACCTAAAATCCCAATACACTAGGACTAAGAGTTGCAATCATTCAAACCCGACTCGACTAGTGAACCTAAAAACCCGATACACTAGGACCCAAAGTTACAATCATTCAAAATCGACTCGACCCAATCTAATCATGAACCGATAACAACACAACTCGATAATGACCAATTCAAACCTGAATTGAAAACCGATCCGACATGCCCGATTGCCAGCTCTACTAGTCTACTTCCATGTACCTTGACCACCGTTAGTGGCTATAATACCAAAACCCACTAAAAGAAGAAAGCTCAAACACTAGTAAATCTAGATTGGTTAACAATAATTGAGGTGACACACCAAATCTACCCCTCCCTCCCTCACTCACTCACTCACTCTCCCATCCTTCTCCCCATTACCAAAAACTCCAATCTCCCTCCTCTCCCATCAGATCAAACTTCCATTAATAACATAAAAAATCAGCTTCACACCACACCACCAAAATGCACACTATAAACACATCCACCCTAATTTAGTAACCAACCAATCAACCAAAAAGAATCTATCATCCCAAATCCCAGAAATATTAATTAAAACATTGTAAACCAACAAATCATCATCAATCATCAAACATCAAACATTTGATAAAAATAATAAAAATACGATGAAGGATGAAGATTGTCTCCTACCAGTGACAACCTCAAACATAACGACAACCACCACAACATCTTCCTCCTCTTCCGCCACCAAAAAGGACACTTCTTCCTCCGATCACTTTTTCGGCAAAGGCCGCTACAAATTCTGGGCACTCGCCGCCATCTTACTCCTCGCTTTCTGGTCCATGTTCACCGGCACCGTCACCCTCCGCTGGTCCGCCGGCAACCTCTCCCGCCTCTCCGACGACTTCGACACCCCTCTTCGCGACGATCTCGACGTCCTGGTAAACATATTTCTCTACCATTTTCCTTGGTTTTTTCACCGACCCATTTGAGTGACCCGGATTTGTGAATCTGGGTCGGTCTTAATTTTTTGTGGGTGTGTGTTGTGTAGGAGATGGAGGAGAGAGAAAAAGTGGTTAAGTATATGTGGGATGTGTACACTAACAGCCGTCGGATCAGGTTGCCTAAGTTTTGGCAGCAGGCGTTTGAGGCTGCGTATGAGGATTTGACGAGTGATGTTGGTGGTGTTAGAGAGTCTGCTATTTCTGAGATTTCTAAGATGTCTATTCGTTCTATTGATCTTGATCCGCCCCCTGTCCAACTCACGGTTAGTATTTACTACTCCGTATTTAGTAGTACTACTTCATTTTGTTGGTTTTACTAGTGATTTCATGTGCATTGTTATCTCTGATTGTTCTTGTGTGTTATGTTGTGGTTGGTTTTCGGCTTTTTCGTGTTTCGGGTTTATGAGGAGGGGCAAAATGTGAGTAGAGATTTGTAGGTTGAGGGTAAGTGTGGTGTGTCGGTGATTAGGCGATTTTGTTTAGCTTGAGTGTAGCTTGTGTTGGGGTGAGTAAATTAGGAGCATTGAGTGTCGGTGATTCATTTTGTATGATACTATGATGTTGAGGGTATTAATATGGGAGGAGATGTTTTCCACAAGTGATGATGATGATGTTAAAGAGTGACTACTGCCAAATTGTGGGAGGTTAAGAGATTGGCGCGACCTGAGACTCAATAAATTGGTTGTTTCTGATACGACTTTTAATTGGGTGGATTGTTTGTTGGAGGTCTGTATTGTAATATGTTGTGGTTGGTTTTCGGCCTTTTCGTGTTTCGGGTTCAGGAGGAGGGGTAAAAGGTGAATAGAGATTTGTAGGTTGAGGGTAAGTGAAGTGTGTCGGTGATTAGGCGATTTTGTTTAGCTTGAGTGTAGCTTGTGTTGGGGTGAGTAAATTAGGAGCATTGAGTGTCGGTGATTAATTGTGTATGATACTATGATGTTGAGGAGGGTATTAGGTTAGGTAGACATGTTTTCCATAAGTGATGGCGATAATGTTGAAGAGTGACAATGGACAAATTTTGTGCGCTTATGAGATTAGCGCGACTTGAGACTTAATAAGTTGGTTGTTTCTGACGGTTTTTTGGGTGGATTTTTTTTTGTTGGAGGTTTGTATTGTAATATCACTCTTGATATCATTGGTGTTGTTCGAGGAGTAGCGGTTAAAAGAGTTACTTCTCTTTTTCTGGAAACGGTTTGTAATGGTTCTCCATTCGTGGAACTCTTGAGTTTACTCACCTCTGTATTGGTCTCATGTTTTGAGGAGATCAATATTGGTTTAGTGGATGGACATTAGTTGGTTACATGAGGATGATTTGTTCAATACTTTATTGTCTTTATTAGAATCTGCCTTATCTGCACATAATGGCATAAGAGGAGATTCAATGAAGTTGAGATTGGATATTACTATCATCTTAGTGTTGCTTAATATGGACTAAAATTTGCTCCCTCTTTCGCGGAACTGCACAACAGCATTTATTTAGGCTAATGAAACCATGATGATATCCCAACCATCCTTAGATATTGAATATTTATGTTCTGTTCCCATAAGTCATCTCTTTTAATCGAGGTCCGAGGATAATATGAAAAAAGAAAGTTAAATTTAGGAGGTGGCCTATCATTTGAATGAGAAGCAAGACTCCAAAAGTCTCCACTCTCGGACAGAGTAATGCACTGAGTCCAGACATCCGAATTATGGTTCGGAATCTTTGCAATCCACCTCATGAGAATGAATTTGTTCCACTTCAAAATCTGTCTTGAAAGCCGCCTTCCGTTCTTGGAGTACACACTTTCCTCCAACTAAAGAAAATCATCTTCCATTTATCATCAGAATCTGCCATAAAAAAAAAGCCTGCACAGTTTTTCAATTTACTGAACAACAGACTTTGGGAGCAAGAGACAAGCGCCCCGGAAACTCGAGGTCAAACACCACGGTGTTAATAAGCTGAATCTTGCCCACATAGGAAAGTTACTGAGGGCTCCAGTGTTGTACTAAACAATTCAAGAGTGTTATAGATGTAGTCTAGAACTCAATACATCTATTGACAGTATTGAATGATTTGTCTTTTCTTATTCAAATAATGTAATTAATAAAGAATTCAAGGAGTCTTTCGTCTCCTAATATAGAAGGTGGCCAATCATTCTAGACCAATCATGGAATTCGATTCAGGAACAGTGCATAGTTGTTTGCTTCTTCTTCTTCATTTTTCTCTCTCTCTCTCTCTCTTTATATATATATATATATATATTTTTTTTTTTTACCGTAAGTTTGTTTTATTTGTTGTGAGTACTGATAGTTGGATTTGGTTCTATTATAGAAGAAGCACAATTATTATCCAAATTCCATTTTATGCATGTTATTCTGGATTCTCATTTGAAATGTTCGATGTCCTTCCTTGCACAATGAGTGGATGTAGCAATTCTCACAAGGGACTGATTCCCTGAAGAGATTGCTTTTGATATACTGAGTTGACAATTGGGAGTCACCACGAAATAAAAGACGCGCGTCAGTCCTTTCAGAAGAGTGAGGAAATGGGCTTTTTCGGAGAAAAATATGAGGGAGGGGGAAACGGGAAAGGAGATGAATTATGTTTAGTGTTTTTTGTCCTGCTCAGGAAATTTGATGTGAGATGCCTTAGTGAGATTTAGTTAACATCTTCACTCTTCGGCGATATAGAACAAATAAAAATAGCTCTATTATGTTAAATCAATAGGAATCTTCGCCATAAAGAATTACATCTTGCGAAGTCTCAGCCTGTATTGTACTGTGATGTTTACGGTGTATTAGTGTTGAGAGTTGCTTTTTTTTTTTTTTTTTTTTTTTTTTTCTTTTTGAAAGGAAGAGGCTTTGTTAACCTCAGACAACATCACTCTTGGTTGTGTGTTTGTTTATTTATTTATTTTAAGAATCAGCTTTATAATTGATATAAAAATAGAGGGGACAAATTCCAAACTTACAGAAAAAAGAGTAGCGACAAGCTAGAAACTAGGAGCCCTTAACAAACAAGGGCATCAACCACCTCATCTACCTCTATGGCCTTGCAGCAAGCATGCATCCTCACACTATCAGTTTACTGTTAGATCTAGATTTTTCAGCCAAAATTCTACTGTTTCTCTCTCTCTCTCTTCAAAGAGCATAAACTGTGACACAGAATATTTCTCATCCATTTCTTCCTCCAAGACCTCCCTCTGTTGTGCTTAAACTGCCACTTTAACTCATTCTTCAGACCAGGAGGAGCTCTACTCAGTCCATACCATAACAGCAAACTCTGCATAACCTGTTAACCTGTTTTGAGTAGTTGCATTCAAAGAACAAGGGCCTGCAATCAGCCTTGGTTTTGCAAAGAATACATCTATTCACCAAAATGAAACCCCTTTTGCTGATGTTGTCTGTTGTAGCTAGAGACTTCTGGATGGCCATAATGGAGTTGTCTACACCATCTTTAGCCCACTCGGCTTTAGTTTTCATTACTTTGACGCAAAACGCAATACACATCGTTCACCTAAGTTTTCCATTCCTGACCCTCAAAAAAACTTTTCCTTTCTTGATTCAACTGTTCAAGAGACTCAGCATTATCTGGCCCACCAGCAATCTGAATCAGTCAAGAAAGATTTCCAACCCAAAAGCCATTTGAATGAGAAGCAAGACTCCAAAAGCCTCCACTCTTGTACTGACTACTCAGTAATTCACCGAGTCGAGACATCATAATTATGGTTAATGAATCTTTGCAACCCATTTCATGAGATTGGATTTGTGCATGTCAAAAACTCTTTGATATGAAAGCATCCTTCCGTTCTTGGTCTACACACTTTCTTCCAAGTAAAGAAAACCATCATCTTTTTATCATATAAAAATTACCTGCACAATTTTTCAATTTTCTGAACAACAGACTTTGGGAGGAAAAGACAAGCGCTCCGGAAATTCTCAAGGCCAAACACCGGTGTTAATAAGCTGAATCTTGCCCACATAGGAAAGTAACTCCAGTGTTGTACTAAACAAAGAACTCAATACATGGATTTACACAATTAAATGCTGCCTTTTCTTATTCAAATAATGTAACTTCAGGTTAACAATTTGCCTCCTAATCTAGACGGTGACCCATCATTCTAAGGCCAATCATGGAATTTGATTTAGGAACGTTACATACTTTGTTTGTTTTGTTGTTCTCTCTCTCTCTTTTTTTTTTCTTTTTTTTTTTTTTTTTTTTTTTTTTTTGTGTTGTTGTTGTTGTTGTGAGTAGTGGTAATTGGATTTGGTTCTATGATAGAAGAACCACAATTATTATTTCACATTCCATTTTTCGCTTGTTATTCTGGATTCTGTTTTGAATGTTCGATGTTCTTCCTTGTTCAATGAGTGGGAATGTGTAGCAACTCTCCCGATGGACAGACTTCCTGAATAGATTGCTTTTTATATACTGAGTTGACAATTGGGACTTGCCACGAGATAAAGAGTGTGTCAGTCCTATCGGGAGAGCGAGGAGACAAGATTTTTTGAAGAAAAATTTGGGGTGGGGGGGAAACGGGAAAGGGGATGTTTTTTGTCCTGCTCAGGAATATGATGTCTCTGATTGCGAGCATTTATCCGGTATCTTGATATATTTTGAAATTTCCCATGTAAGATGCCTTTTCCTATTCCTTAACACCCAAGTGAGACTTATAGTTAACATCTTCACTCTTCGGCAATAGATATAGAACCATTAAAAATAGCTCTTTTTTTGTTGAAACAATAGGAATGTTCTCCATAAAGAATTACATCTTGTGAAGCCTCAGCCTGTATTGTACTGTGGTTACTCTGATGTTTATTAAACGTGAGAGTTGCTTTGTTGGTTTTCCTCCACTTTTTCCTCTTTGTTGTTTTGATGAGGAATGCGGATTATGTATATGCAGGAAATGCAAAAGTTTCTCAAAATAGCACCTTGACAATATTTGGTTAAGGAATAGAGAGGCCTCATACCATAGTATTCTTCTTGAAGTGTATGCAGATCGCTGCAGTTTGTTCTTGGGAACTGTGGATTGACGCTAATTATTTTGTGTTTGTTGTTTTGCAATCAGGGTGCTCGAGAATTGAGTTTGAAACATGCAGAAATTAGAAAGACAGCAAGTGCAGGAGGGAATAGCTGACAGTGGATGCTATAATGCTGCTTCGGAGGCAACAATCAATTCCCACTTGCTTAGCCTGCAAAGAGATGGGACAGCTTCTGTGGTTGATTAGATGAACTAGTAGTCAGCAGATCATGTTTACCAAGTGAACAAAATATGTATCTAGTTAGAATTTCATTTTTGAAGTTTTGAAGTAACTTGCTTATGAATATCCAAATGGAAGTAGTATTCTGCTCGGAAATCCATCTTAGAAGTCGGAATATGAGAACTTACTAGCTTGTTCTTGTACAATAAATCATAATGTACTGGCGATAATTACCGTATGTTGAGTTTAAAAGTGGACTATAGTTGAGCAAGAAATCAGAACATGTTTGGGTTTTAGGCAGAGGTGAAGGATGCGACTAGCAAGGCAGCAAGGCACATGCGCGGGCAGCTGATTTGATTTTTGAATCTTGTGGTTCGACTTATCAATTGTTGCTGCAGACAATGCCTGCAGTCATCCTCTTTACTCCCCAATTTATTGGTTTTTTTTTTTTTTTTTTTTTTGGTACACAGGAGCAGCTAATGCTGCGGGGGGGTGGGGTATGAGGATTTGAACCCGGGACAACCCCCAGGCAGGTTGAGTTCCTATCCACTTGGCCAACCTTGATCCTCACTCCCCAATTTATTGGTGATCATGCCAAAGCTTCTAATTCAGCCCAAATTTAAACTTTGTGCAACAATGTTGGAACTGACAACCAAGTCGCTCATCCTACATTACAACTCCGACTTTTAGAGACTGAGCGTTACTCTCATGTCATTTCGAGTCAATTAGTCAAAAGAATTGTCCCGATTTATGCTCCTACAATTATAAATAATTTCTTCTCCTACACATGAATCCAATTCCCGAAAGATCACAACCTTTAATGTTTCCATCGTTCCTTATCAAAAAGGTTAGTCAACTAGTTCAGTAAAAAGAGGTACAAACGAGTCTCGAGTCAAATCTCCTGCGAATCTCAACACACGAGCTAATTTGAATGGACATAGAGGCGATGTACATTACTTGCTTCTTTTGCTTGGTTAGTGGAAACGTTACAACAAGAGCAACAACCAAACATTCCCAAAATGATTTGGAGACACGATTCGCTGCCTGTGTGGCACAACTTATATAAGCAAGTTAGAGAGGGGGAGTGAGGACGGAGGAGAGAGAGAGAGCAAGCAAAAATGAAGTGTCCATACTGTCAAACATCCCCAACCCCCGGCCGATGCACAACCACCACATCAGGGCGGCCAATTACAGAGTGCACCTCTTGCGGCCGCGTAATCGAAGAACGCCAAACCCAAACACACCACTTATTCCACCTTCGCGCACAAGATACACCTCTCCTCCTCTCCACCTCCGACCTCCCCCACCCACCCCCACCACCACCACAACCCGACCCGGATAACACCTCCTCCGACGAAGACCCATTCAACCACACCGGGTTCATCACCGCTTTCTCCGCCTTCTCTCTCGAGTACGCCCCGCTGTACGCCGCCTCCTCCCTCTCCTTCTCCGGCCACCTCGCCGAGCTGGAGCGCACACTTAAGTCCACCTCCGCCACCGGAAACGGCGTCGTTGTGGATAATCTGCGGGCCTACTTGCAGATTGTTGACGTGGCGTCTATTCTGGGATTGGACCATGATATCTCCGATCACGCTTTTCAGTTATTTAGGGATTGTTCTTCTGCTACTTGTTTGAGGAATCGTAGCGTTGAAGCTCTTGGTACTGCTTGTCTTGTTCAAGCTATTCGTGAAGCTCAGGAGCCCCGAACTCTACAGGTTCCCCCTTTCTCTCTCTTCCCCCTCCTAATTCAATTTTTAGGGTTTTTACCGTTTTCGTGTTCTTGTCGACTTGTCGTGTCCGTGTTCGTATTCGTGTTTGGTTTATTTGATTAGTTGTCTAGATTACGTTTCATGTGATTGTCGTAATGATGTATGTCTCGGATTGACAGAATTTGTTAATTTTGGGATTTGGCCGTGGTTTTGTTCGTGTTTTTGTTTAAAATAAATTGTCAATTTGTCATAAATCACATTTTCTGTGAACCTGCGCGCTTGGTGATTGATGGAATTATGCGTGTCTCGGATTGGCTTGGCAAGACGTAATTCATTTCTTGTTTTGGCTGTGCTTGTGTTCGTGTTTTGTTTAAAACAAAATTGTCATAGGTTGCATTTTCTGCAAACCTGTGCGCTTTGTGATTGTTGTAATTTGTAATGATGCATATCTCGGAGTGATTAGACTTATTTCAGTTCTTGTTTTGGCCGTGCTTGTGTTCGTGTTTTGTTTAATTAAACTGTCATAGGTTGCATTTTCTGTCAACCCGCGCACTGGGTGATTGTTCTGATTTTGTCACGGATTGACAGCCCTAGTCATGTTTTTGTCTAGATATGAGTAAGACCAATACTAGCTATTGGAGTGGTATAGTCGTGTTGGTTTTTTGTTGTTGGTAAAAGCTATCGGCGTTGTCAGATTAAGTAATGATTTCACTGGATAGATGCAAGAAATGATTGAGGTTTTCCTGCCATCATTTTGTGTTTTCTTAAGAGCTGCTTCATAATCATGTCTCGTGACGGATTTACGGTTATAGTAAACATTTGCACGTTCTCTTCATGTGTATCTCTTGGTTTCTTGCAATGTTCTGCCTAGTCAAGACTCAGTTGATTAGCTCTGAACATTAAGCTATTTAGGTAAACCTTATTTCTGCTTGTTTGTGTTCGCAAGTGTTGCTCAGTATGGTCACTGTATCCGTCAACGCGTGTAACTTGTTTGGAATTGGATGAGCTGTCTCTGTGATGAGAGAAAGCAGGTGGATTTATGAGCTAGATTATCTACTTTTTTATGACCGTATCTTTTGTTGTACAACAGGAGATCTCAATTGCTGCCAACCTTCCGCAGAAAGAGATTGGAAAGTACATCAAGATCCTGGGAGAGGCTCTACAACTCAGCCAACCGATTAATAGCAATTCTATCGCTGTACATATGCCACGATTTTGTAACCTTCTCCAGCTAAATAAGTCAGCTCAGGTATGCTGTACTTTCATTTAAAACTAAGTAATAGCCAGCTGATTATGTAATCTTCCAGTTGCAATGTCGTGATCACTGATTAGTTACAAGATAGTCAAGTAAGAAATCTTCTTCTGCTGAGGTTAGAGAAACTTCAAAACAAAGCTTGGCATTTCAGAAAAACCCCATAGAATTACAGGACTACTGTGCTTGATTTCTATTATGTCCATAAGGAACAACCACCTTTTAGTACATTTGTGTTGATTTGAATATTATAGTTCTGAGTTCTGACGTCTTAACACCGGTATGGATTTGTAACCATGAAAGTTTATTTAAAGGAACTTGCAACTCATATCGGAGAAGTCGTTATGAACAAATGTTTTTGCACTCGAAGGAACCCTATAAGCATTTCAGCAGCTGCAATTTACCTTGCTTGTCAATTAGAAGATAGGCGAAAGACTCAGGCAGAGATTTGTAAGGTCACAGGTCTCACTGAGGTTACTCTTAGAAAGGTCTACAAGGAGCTTCTTGAGAATTGGGATGATTTACTCCCATCTAATTATACTCCAGTTGTTCCTCCTGAAAAAGCATTTCCAACGACTACAATAGCCTCTGGCCGTTCTACAACCCCTAGGGGTGAACCTCATGAAATCACTAACTTGGAACGAGAAAAGCAGTCTGATAAACAGCCGAGAACAAATCAGGCCCAAGAGGGGTTCCATCAAGACAAGGGGAAGGTCGAAACTGACTGTTCCCCTAGTACAAATAATTTACCAACTTCTTGGAAACCTGGGGTCTCCTTTGGGCCTAATGTTGGAAAGATCAGTGGGGAAAATCAGTTTGTCAATGAAGGTGGTAGTGCGAAGTTGAATTCAAGTATGCAAGAAGCAGACCAAAAGGTCACTGGCTCTCTTAGGCCTAATCCATTTGCAGCCTCTCGATTATTGGCTGCAACTTCTACTACACGAACGCCATCAGCATCCAGCTCTTTGCCTTATATTCCAACTACACAACCAAGGCAGCACCAAGCAGAAGTATGGTCTTCAGAATTTATGGAATCTGGAAGACATAATGGGGACAGAGGAGCGAACAGGGGAAAATGATAAGTTTTCTTGGACAAACACTTCAGATATCTTATTGTATGACTTTCATCATATTAACGATTAAATTTCATGATAGTGTATTAACTGTCTATGACCAAGAGAAACTGTCTGTTGGTTATGGAATATCTCAGCAGCTCTGATTTCTTAGCTTGCATTTGTTTTACCTCTATGATTGGTTAATGCTGGGTATATGGGCAGATATAGAGAGCTACTTGCTTTTTCCAGTCCATTTTCGTATTATCGTCTTTGTCATTATTTGGCACCTTTCAAAGATGGCCAGTATACTCGAACAGCAGTAAGAACTAAGAATTAACAGGAAGAGGGTCATTCTGTGTTTTCTTCAAGTGCTGCTTCATCCGTTGTTATTATGTCGCATGAGGGGTATAAGGGTCTAGGAAACGCTTGCATTATCTCTTCATGTGATCATCTTGGTCTCTCGGAGTGTTCTGCATTTACTCAAGATTCAGTTGATAATGTCTGAACATTAAGCCAACCTTTATTCCGCTTGTTTGTGTGCGAAAGTGTTGCTCAGTATGGTCAGTTGGTCACTGCATCCATAAATGTGTGTAAATTGTTCGGAATTGGACGAGCTGTCTGTGTGATGACAGAAGGCAGATTTATTTATGATCTAATGTTTTGTTGGGAACTTAACGCCAATTTCCCCGCGCAACGGAAGCACCAATCGACAAGTAACCGTAAAAGTAAAATAACCGCAAGCAATAACACGATGAGACAAGATATTTAGGGACTTAATCTCGGGGAAACCCTCCAAATCCAGAGGTAAACCCACCAGCCAAACGACTGAAATTCCACTATAAAATAGTGCCCGTACAAAGATTGTCGTCCTAAGTTACACACCAACTTAGAACCCTCACAAGATAAATACTATCCAATTTTAGAGTCAACTATTGAACCCTCTAAAATTGTCCCTATTTTGCAGTTAACAGTTTAACCCTTCAAAATTGTCCCACACTAAATGTGTTTAACACTAGTATTTTTCCCTCTTGTGATATCACTCCCACAATTAACCTTGTGTGTGTGTGTGTGTGTGTGTGTGAGTGTGTTGCCAAAGGAAAAGCAACCATCTTTGCCACATGCATGCTTTGAATTAATAACACATTAATTCAATCCACTCTTGAAATCGAGATGTACCAATTCATGCCATAACATCTCATGCATGCATCACCAAAGAAACAACCATTCTTAAATTGCCATTAAGAATGTCCATTGAATTCACATTATGTTCCAATGTGAAACAATGCACTTGGGATGGACTTTAATGCCAACATGTTTATATCCATATCTTTTGTTATACGACAGGAGATCTCAATTGCTGTCAACCTTCCTCAGAAAGGAATTGGTACATCAAGATCGTGGGAGAGGCTCCGCAACTCAGACAACCAATTATAGCGTTTCATTTGCTGTACATATTTTTGTAACCACCTCCAGCTTAATTATAACTCAGCTCAGGTATGCTGTATTTTCGTGTAAAGTAATCGCCAGCTGATATGCAGTTCATTTTTTGACGATCCTGGTTGCATTTTCAAGATCAATGACGAGTGACATGATGTTTAGTGTAGTAAGGATTATTTTTCTGTTAGACCGAATTATTAGATTCTTTAATTTTGTGTTGGGTTGAAGAGGCTTAGAAACAAAGTTTATTGGTTTAGATGGATTTCATAGGACTAAGAGGCTTTTTGGATACAGATTTAGGAGGGAGGGGGAGGGGGATGGGGAGAGAGGGAAGGGAAAGGGAGGGGAGATGAATCAATTTCCTTTGTTTGGATAATGAAAAAAATGGAGGGAAAAAAGAGGAAAGTATCCAAATAAAAAATAGTAATAAATTTATTAATAACTAGTATTTGTGGCCGTGAAAATCACGGGGATGTTTTAACATCTGTTCTTTACCCCCTTTTCATCTTCTTACCTTCTAAAAGCCTCTTAACTCCGCTACTGTAGATTAGCTACAGTACTCCCCCCAAAACGCAGCATCCTCTTCACTAAACGCACACAATTTCATCAAAACGACTCCCTTTTGTACTTGAAACGCAGCCCATGACTACTGTTCATGAGGAACAGTATCCAATCCAACGGAGGAAAATCGACCCCCAAATCTCCTTCTCCATCTCGACCGTCCCCTTCAACCCTTAACAAAAATATCTTCCTCCTTGCTTCCCCAGTTTCTCTCTCCTTCCTCACTCATTTATCTCTGCTCACTCATTTCCTCTCTCTCCTCCGACGCATCATCCCTCCTCTCCTCATCTCACACAGGTTATGAACTTTGTCAGCTCTTGATTCTCTCCTCCTACCGTTTTCTGGTCTTCCGGCGAAGTCGATTTGGTAAGTTCGGTTGATTCTCAGATTTTCAATTAATTCTGGTTTTAGTTTGATGTTTGTAATGTGTTTTTTTTTTATGTAATTAAATTTGATTGTTAGAAACATGCCTGGAATTGGGTTTAATTGGGTTTCATATTGTTGTATAATACTGCTGATTTAAACTTATGAGTGATTGTAACTAATTTGTTGTTTTGATTGTGAATTTTTTTTTAATGTTCCAGATTAGCTTATACTGTGTTTTTATTGTTTGGGTTAAGCTATTTTTTAAGACATTGTCTTATAAATTTGGTGTGTTGTGTTTAATTTTGGCCACATTTCGATGTGGAATATATCTGGGTCCGTTCGTCTAATTTCTTCGAGCTTAATATTGTGGTGTTTTGTTGTTTAGTTTCGGTGAGCTCGGATATGAAATTCACTGACCTTTGTTCTCTACGCAAATGTTTCTAATGATCTCCTTCTGTTTTTAATTTGTGGCGCATGTGGTGTAGCTCAAGATCATACTAATTATTCAAGTATGCTCTATTTCGTTTTTTGGGTTTTGGTTATTGTCTGGATGCTTGGTGTGAAAATCATTTAGATTTTGAGTAGCTTTCTGATGGTTGGTTTTGGTTGGTTATCTGTGGTTTCTTTTCAGGTGTTTCGTGGGTGATTGAATTTCGAGTTTTAAACAGCTTTCTCACTAATGTCTTCGTAATTTCCTTCTGTTTTGATTTGTGGTGATCAATATCCCCATTTTAATTACGATTGATCCCATCTTTTGCTCATTAAGTTTTGGTTATCACCTTGTTGGCTCGGGTTCCTTTTTTTCACTTTCTTTTCGTGATTATTTCATGGGTAATTTTCTTTCCAGTAATCTGATTATGAAGTTCATGTCTTTTGTCAAAAGTTGCTGGGGACCGGTTCTCTTTTGGCCGATTTTACTGCTATAGTTACCATGAGAGCTCCCTCTATTGCTTCCTCTGATGAAAGGTACAATTTTTTACTCCTTTCTTTTCATTGTTTATTTTTCTTTTCATCTATTTTATATATTTGTACTCTATGAAAATACTTATTGGTGGATGATTGGTTTTCGCTTGATGGAATCCATTGAATTAGTGATTGGTTTCTTGGTGTAATTCATATTCAGGTCGTTTATCTTTTCTCGATATGGAGCTATTCAAGCTAGGAACAATATATTGGATGAGAAATCTTTGAATCTTTGATAGCTGCAATCATTTGAGGTAATTCATCTCTGGTAATTTACTTGTCTTTTATTTACTAGATTAATTTATTTTAACTTCAAAGATTTGTGATAAATCATTGGGTTGTCATAAAACTAATGTTGGTTCATTTGATTATGGTAGGAACTAGGAAGAGCAATGAGGAAAATAGGGACTTTAAGACTGTTTTGTTTTTAGGTTTGGTTTTGGGTATGTTTGTTATCTTTGGTTTCGGATTTGGTAAGCCTGTGCTTTTAGGTTGATGGTGTTCTAATAGATTGGTAATATGCTCCTGTTCCATGCTTGAGGTGAGTTCCTCCTATTGTCACATAGATCGGTGTATCATCATTTCTTTTGTTATCTGTGGATTGCTAGCCAATGAATTCATAATGGGCAGTCGGTCGCATTTGAAGCATTAGCAAATGATCGCAGTTCTGAATTTTAATTAGTTGATTTGTAAATTTTGATATATCCATTTTTTTTTTTAATTTATACCCTTCTGTTGGCAATTCATTCTTTAATTGCTTAAGTGAGCTTAATTAGGTCAGCTTGTGAATTTGTAATTGATGTTTGATTTGTTTTTTTTTTTTGAGCTTGTGTTCAAATTAGGGCAATCTATCTAGCTGTTCTTTTAGTAAATTAAATTTATCTCTTTCTAATTTGGATTGAGCTCTGGTTTTAGTGTATGTTTATGTGAGCAGAAAGTAGCGAGAAGAGGAGTGAGAGCAATAAGGATAAAACTAAGAAGCCGAGAAGGTGTGATGATTTGGTTTCATGTCCAAGCAATGATTCACTGTCTGTCATCCCGTGTATAGCTGTACGTACTAATCATTCATAGAGTTTTGATCTTTGCTTTGATTTAGATTGAATTGGCTCTTTGGTTCTAATTAATAAAATACATTCACAATCTTGCTTTTTGTTAGGCTACTGATGGTAGTGGTGTTAGTGGAATTTCTAACTTACATATTTGGTAGTGGTTCTGTGCATGATGTTATTGTGGCGAAAGATCGCCTATATCCATCTCTCCTTACGGCTTACGAGCCAGTTGCATATATTTGTGATTCATCAGAATTTCTATTTGATTATGGGTATAGATACACGTGACCTGATCGGATAGCAACCTTTTCTCAGGTTAGTCGAGCACTAGGAAAGGTTGATCGAGGGCTCACAGCTACAAAAGAAATTTGGTCTTTGTATAAGTGAGCAACGGCTTCATCATCAGTCGAGGATCCTGCAAATGGTGTTTATTATGAATATTCATAAGGTACTTAATATACAAATAGGTTATAATATAATCATATTCCGTTTCCGTGTATATCATGATAGATAGGATAGAGGTGGTCAACCTCTGTGTGGATTTGTAGCTTATTCTTTGCTTATTAGCAAGATCTCGAATGCTAATCCTTTGTCTGCCAGCTTGAAAGCAAGTTTCTTTGTGCTTTCTTCTCTTTTGTACTTAGCGTAGTTTATTCTTATACATAAAGAGAAGGTGAGAGGAGATAAGTGGGGGAGAGAGGGAAAGAGAACTTGAGTTAGAAGAAGAGTCAATAGAAGATCGGGAGGGGGGTATTTTGGGATGGGAAAGGCAGAGAATTTTATGGCGCATTGAATTGATACATTGTTAGCCTTGAATGTGATGTTTTGCTTATTACAAAATTTGTAAACTCGCAGTTTTATACTAAAATATTTGCATGTTCATCTTTACTACTGGTAGATCAGATAATAGGATGGTTTTTGTTTGCTGAAAACTTTGGTGATGTTTGCTGAAAGCGGGTCAGGGGGATGAGAAAGACCAAAAAAAAATGATGGGAGGCGAGAGAGGGGGAGAGAGTTAAAGAAGGCAGTGATGAAAAAAGAAGGGGGTAAGACTCTTATGGTCAGGATTGAACCGAGTTATTACCTTGGCTTGAGGATCAAAGCATTTGAGCGAGTACAGATCTGATTGCAAAATAGGTACTGTTTTTTTTTTGGTTACAAAAATAGGTACTGTTTAAGTGTGGGAGATTCTCATGAGAGAACAGGAAGAACGAGGCTAGAGGATGATCTGAAAGAAGGGATAGAGAGAAAAGGTGGGATGAAGGTGAGAATGATGTAACAGAGCATATAGAAAAGAAGCAGGGAGGAATTATGTTTTGAGGCTATATACACAGTTAAATGGCATCACATCCATGAAAGCATGAGAGATGGGTGTGAGGCGTAGGTAAGGGAGACGAGATCTTTTTAGAGGGGGTGGGATAAGACTTTTTTGAGAACGGAAAAGACTTCTTGAAAAAAGAACTGAAAAGGCAAAAAACATAGGAAGGCAGGGTAAGGGATAGAGGTGGGGAGGCAGGGGAGAGAGGTCGAATTGAGAAAAGAGAATGAATAGAAGATGGGGAGGTAGGAAAGGCAGAATAAAAAACATAGGAGAGTACGGTGAGCGAAGGAGGGAAATGGAGATTGAACAAAGATGATGGAAAAGGAGAGAGAGATATAGGAGAGTAATGGAAAAGGAGAGAGAGATATAGGAGAGTAATGGGGATGGAGAGCTAAACAAAGCAATGTAGAAGGAGGATTATAGAGACACTCAAGAAAAGAAGGGGAAAAGGTCTTTGAGAGGAAGAAGGATTCTTAATCAAGTGAAAACTCTCTCCTTGCAACAAAGCGAGCGACCGGAGGGAGGGAACGGGGAGTGAGGGGAAGAGAAAGATGATTGAGGTTCCGTTTCTACCTAACACTGTTCAATTGTTCATACATGCTATTTGAATTAATATTGGGACATATAGGGTGATTAGCCAGAAGAGAAGTTAGGATAAAGGAGAAAAAAATGTGTTGGGTGGAACTATACAATGGGACACTGGATGTGAATTTACTAACGAAATGTAGCCCATACTTAAGCCTAGGTTTACATAAAATCAAGATCATTCACCGGTACACAATAGGACAACAAAGAAGGTAAGCGGGGAGGGAAAGAGCATTATGGGATCTGAAATAGAAAAAAAAAACATGGGAATGGGGAGAGGGGGTGGAATGAAGTGTAGGTGGGAAGGGAGAGAGGGTTTCTGAGATAGGGAAGGCAAAAAACGTGGAAAGATCAGCAATAGCCAGAGAGACACAAATGTCCATGTTCTTTGAAACTTTCTATGTTCCCTGTGTGTTAGGCTGAATAAATAGTACCCTTTGGCGAGGCTGACATCAGGGAATTTTACATCAAACCATCATTTTAATTGAAGTGGTACTCTAAAAAGGTTGCGCAAACGATAAAGGTATCTATCTTCTTTCCTAAAAGGACAGTAAATGCAGAACCATATTCTTTGGTTTTGCTCACAATAGTATCGACGACATGTTTTTTTGTCCAAGTGGGATGCATGGTTTTGTGCAATTTGAGACTTTACACGAGTAATCATATAGGTATTTTGTTTCAAGGGCGTAATTATATAGCCATGGTTATTAACAAATTTCATTTTAGTGCCCTACCTAAAACCTTTCTGTTCTTTCCTACTTTCATTTGATATTGTTGAATAAGATGGGGAGACGGACGTAAAAAGAGATGGCAGGACGCGGGGAGGAGAGAGGGAGAGAGACGGAGGGAGGGAGAGTCACAGTCAACAGAAAATTATTATTGTTCATGGCCTTTGAAGGTAGATTTAAGACCTTTAAAGGTATATTTAAGATTACTTTGAGAGGTTGTTACAAGTAGTTATATAACTGAATAATTACAATTGGAGAAGGTTGATTCCAAACAAAATGTCGCGTTGCGTATCGAGTTATAATTTTTAATTTTTGTTTTCAAGGTTTCAGCATTCAAGCCCCCGAAACAATATCGAAAATTCTGCATCATCGTAATAGGGAATTATTGACCATAGGAGCCTTTTTAGTTGTCGAGATTCTGAATTTTCCTCTTGAATTTTTGGGTATTATTCGGCATGGAAGTCTGCTGTTGTAATCGCATTTTTTATGTCGCATTAAAATACATTTACTAGAATCTTTTGCAAATTTATAGCGTAGAATTTCCTGAAATCGAAATTGTTGTGTATGTTTCCTTAGCACATGACTCATGAATTTGGATGTATTTACTACGATAAGGAACAAAAAAGTCACTTATTAATTGGTTGTATGCTAAAAGCTTTGAGAGTCAATAAGTTATGGCCTAATTACAAGATGGTCTCTTAGATATGGTTCTCACCTTTTGGTGTTGATATTGGTTTCATGAAGAACATGCGGTTGAGAGAGGAAAGGGATGTGGGTAATGCAAAAGGATGGGGGGAGTCGAGGGAAATTGGGGAGGGCCAGGGACTAAGGGAGGGGGGGGGGATAGAGAGCGTGTATGTGTTATAAGCAAGTAACTAAGAGAAGTTGTTTGTGTTGCAGCCTGATCAAGAGAAGATTATCCTATCTATTTTTCGTCTATGGCACCATTTTAGGCTGTTTTATTTTATTTCTAATTTCCAGCCATACAGTGTTATAATATCCTTTTGAGGCAAAGACTAAATTTGAAAATTTGAATTTTGCCCTTATTTTGCCCTCTTTCCTTTCTTTTTGTCTCTACTCATGTTACAAGGTCTCTCATGGCTTTTGCAGGCAATATCTCCCAAAGACCAAACCTACGGATGGCAAGAATATAATGGTGGTGGTATGGGATTTGTTAAGATAGGAAAAATGAACGAGAACTCAGAGAGAGGAGCTAACGATTCATGATCAATATTCATTGAAAGGATATGAACAAAGAAGTTAGCTGCGTCTTTGTTTTTGTGAGAGATCTTATGGGTGTTTGATTTCGCCCACATGACAAAACACTTACCTGCTACGTGTTAGTGTGTTACAACCTTACAAACTAAAGCAATGTTGAGAAACTGTGTGCCGCGTTTGTAATACGGAGTACATCAAAATTGTTCTCTATAAAACGTATCATTTTTGTTAAACACCAGCTATTGAGAATATCTTCCCAAATATTGTCAAAATTCAGGCAATGTTGTCGAAAATTCTTACATGCTAGCACACTCCCTGTTTCCTAAGCCCATACATTACAATTGTAGATATAGCACCGGTCTCTTAAGAGTTAATGCAGTGTGTCTTTCTTTACTTGCCCTGTAAACAATTTACATGCCCCAGACAAAGAATTTAGCTTTCCCGATGGAAAACATTCAAAGTTGAATTTAGCTTTCCTGGACACACCATGTAGGCATTCAAAGTGCAGGTCATACTCACCAACGTGTTTTAGCGTAAAAAATGCGTGCCTAATATCACGCCACCAAAAAAAATCATAAACCATGTCGACAATACGTTCGTACAGAGTGCATCTTCAAATAGTAAGCATACCTTAAAAACGTTAATGAACAATGCTTATGCATTAATAAACCTACTACTAAAACACGTAAACGCAAGCAATAATAGTCAATTACAACCGTTAATAATGTTGGGGGAGCGCGCGCATCGCGCGCGCTCCAACGACTAGTAATATAAAACAAAAGGATGTGCATGATGACATGTCATTTTCATTATCAGACTCTTCGCTAGCAAGCTTATCTTGACACAATTATTTTGAGTGTTACAAATATTTTTCCTTTATGCCTTTGAGTTCCTTTTCCTTGTATTTTACTCCGAACTTTAGGAATGAAGTTGGAATTGACAACCCAATTCAATCAGATTTCAAAAATGACTGACTTTATTCAAAATGACCCAAATAAAATTTAAGCTGATGCAGGCCATGTGCAAACTCCAACACGGTCATTGCTCACCTTGCCGAAATTGATGGATCCTTAAATGATCCAATTAAAGCAATAAATAAAACTTTTTTAATAAAATATCAATCTAAGATATTATTATGTGATAAATTAGGAATTGTTAAAATTTTATTTATTTATATTATTTCGTGAGTGAATAACGCCTTGAAACATGAAAGTATAACAATAATATTTACCTTAGACTAAAAGAGAAGGTAGGGGAGAAGAAGATGGCGAACAATCTGACAATAACGTTAAATTCTAGTAATATTAATGTGATCTTGACATTAAAATTAAAGGGTATTGATTTCAAAAAAAAAAAGTTAAAGGGTATATGTTCATGACCAGATTTTCATTTAAATGTCTAGTCATTTTGAGTTCTTGTAAGAGAAAATAGTAATGAGATATATGTAAGACATTTCATTTAGTATTAAAAGAACAAAAATAAATTTGGAAATTATTGGATAACTTTTTCGTAGTCGATTGATTATTTGTAAGATAATCTTTTTGTGTTAAGTGTATACTTCACTCATGCACACCAAATAAAACAAATGTTACATAAAGAATTGGGTTGTCAAGTAATCTTTGTATTGGTTGTTGTATATGGGGTAGTACGTCTTGCACTTTTGAAAAATGTAAACCATAAAGATGAAGATCACACTATATCGTCAATAGTTTTCTAGAAATATATCTAAACAAACATATTAACTTTCGTTACAATAATCCTGGTACAATATGTAGCAAGAAAAAAATCGCAGTAGAATGTAATTACTTATTGGAATACCAATACAGAAACAGATAATAAATTTGAGATGAATAACACAAATTTGGATAGCATTACTATGAGGGATAAAACTAATAGGTATCTAATACCTCTTAAATTGATTGAAATTCATTCTATCTTTATGTCATTTCAAAATGTCAGAATAATATATGCGAAGTGTATATATTTCTCACCAAAATCAAAGGTATATATATACTATCTTGAATCACCTTGTAACCGCACGTTTGACAAACTAAGAGCCAAAAGTCACATTGTTTAATGCCCTTAATCTACTACCCTTATAAAAGCTTCTACACAACCTTAACTGTTCATCACTGTTCATTGGAACAGTACTCTCCCATCTACGTGCCCCCGTGTGCCCACATCACCCCATTTCATCTTACCCGTTGATTATTCCTTTGACCCTATCAAAGTCTCAGCCAAACCTTCTGCATTCACAACATTTCATCCTACCATTTTGCTTTCTCTCTCCTGCGGCGCTTCATCGACTCCTTCATCCTCTCTCCTCCGATCGCTCCTCCGATGCTCTCAAGGTACGAGTCCGTTCCTCCCAATCTCTGAAAAATCATCTTTCTCTCTCCTCCTGCTTCTCAATTAATTCGATTTTTGAGTTTTGTTTCGGTTTTTTATGCTGAAAGGGCCGATCAAGGCACCATCGATGTTCGTTGCCTGAAATCTCGCAACAGGTTCGTTTTTTCCCCACTTTTATCGTTTTAAAATTCAGGGTAATTTGATTGTTGATGTTTTGTGATGAACTTTCATTTCTATATTTAATGGGTTGATGAAAGATAAGATCCTTTCTTGTGCCTCAAATTCAGTTGTTTAATCGGCTGATATTTAACCCAATTTCGTTTTTTCTCTGATTTACTAATTCAATTCATTTTTTAGGGTTATTTCGTTTTATCTCCGGGTTTAATTTGAATTTATAATTACTTGAAATTTTAGGGTTGACAGTGGTGTTGTTGAAAAATATGGCGGCGGAAGGAGTGAAGGTGGCAATGGTTGAAATTTGGACCACCGTGGTTGCTTCGTGTAAGTTTTTATTTTTATTTTTATTTTTTTTTGCATTTTATAAAATTTGGTGTTTGTTTATGAGATTCATTAATGCTTGGGTTCATTTTACGGAAAATTCACGCGGTACCCTCGAACTTTGCTTGATTGCATATGATACCCAACTTGCCAACTTTCTGCACAAGGTACCCTTCAAGTTTGATCTTTTGCATGTGGTACCCTTAAGTACAAAAACTCTGTTAATTTCGTCAGATGGTGTTAACTTCATTTTTATTCTAAATCTAAGCCATCTTTTAATGTCAGATGAACGATTGATCAAATCCGTAAAAAAAAAAAAGAAGAAAAAACTTCAAATCAAATTCCATACGTTTTCTTTCCAGCTGAATTGGCTCCTCTCACGGAAACCTCCATCTTCATCCACCATATTCATCGTATACTCCATATATCATCATCTTTTTCTCCATCTTATCATTCTTATTATTCCTAAACCCAAAGAAGATGAAGAAGACCTACACCAATCCATCTTCACACCATTTTCCATAATTAAGTCTTACATCTCACTTATAATCATCTTCTCTATTCTTGCTCGAATCTGGGTTTATTTGGACGAATTTTGTGGGTTTAATTTCGTAATTTTTTTTTTTTTGCGGATTTGTGGGTTAATTTGGGCAAAATGGTGGAATTAAATTTGGTTACAACTTTATACGAATTTTTGGGTTTAATCTGGGCGTTTTTAGGATTAAGATTGGGCAAATTTGTCGTTGCAATGAGTATGAAATAGGAAAATTTCTGGGTTCAATGAGAAGTAAAAGGATGTTGGGTTAACAGCTGAAAATGAAAAACCAAAAAAAAAAAAAAAATTCCAGATCCCCACTCTCCTCTCTCCTGCTCATTTCTAAACCTTCAACCTCAATCATGGATTGAATGTGCCCTTTCCAGACCACCAGCAAGGCCCCATCCCGCCTAGGGGTGAGCATCGGTCCGGGACCGGACCGAACCGGACCGAACCAAACTGGACCGAGGACCGAACTTCGGAAAAAAGTGGACCGAGGACCGGACCGAATGGCCCTCGGTCCGGTCTCGGTCCGGTTCGGTCCGGTCCGGTCCCTTAGAAATAGTGGACCGAACCGAATTTCGTCAAAATAGCTGGACCGAGTATCGGACCGAATTTAATTCGGTCCGGACCAAGACCGGACCGAACCGCTCGGTCCGGTCCGGTTTTCGGTCTGGACCGAATTGTTGCTCTCACTCTTAATAGAACCCAATAATTCTCTCTCTCCTAATTTTACCCACCTACACATTGCACCAAAAAAATTACTCAAATTAAAACCAAATTTGGTACAAAATCTCACCTGGGTAATATCCCAAATTTTACCAAAATAAATGTCCAAATGAAACTAAAAATTTGAACCCAAATTTAACGCACTAATTCGGTAAACCGCCAAAATTGTTACCAAATTCAACCCTATAAAGTGGACCAAAAACCCAGAAATTCGAGCAAGTATCCGATTATGATGAAATGATTATCTAAAAACATGATAGAATAATGATTATAAATGTGATGTGTGACAAAATTTTAAATGATTTTGGATAATAAGATGAGAAGATGAGGATTATAAATGAGTTTATTAGACGATAATATGATGATATGATGGAGATGGTGGATGCGAATGGCGGCAGAGCGAGGATGAAGAATAATCTACACCATCGGATGAAATAGGCGGATGGCTTAGATTTTCTGATGCTTTCCAACTTAACAGCGTTAACTAACCGTTAGATGTGAGGGTACCACGTGCAGAAGATCAAACTTGAAGGGTACCTTGTGCAGAAAGTTGGCAAGTTGGGTACCATGTGCGATCAAGCAAAGTTCGAGGGTACCACGTGAATTTTCCGTTCATTTTATCTTCATCAATGATTATGGTTATGTTTGTCTGACTTGCTATGATGGCATCTTTATTTAGTTCTACAAATTCCCTTATTTTGATGGCTTGCGGGGAGGTGGGTTCACGGTAATGGTCTAGATGGTTGTAGCATAGTGTTTGATTATATTAGATTTTGCATTTTTGGAATTTTCGTGAATTAAGTGTTTGAGGTTGGTTTTTGATGTGCATAGTTGGGTGATTAGTAGGGAGTTTGGCAGGTTGTTTTAGATCGTAGGCTCTTGTTTTTTTGGTCACGTGTCTGGTTTGTGTCATGTTTTTATTTTTAGGTTTCGTGTTCCATGTGGATTGTGGAACTGCTAGGTGGTTTGGGTTTTGGATGACTTTGATGCCGTTTTCAGTCTTGTTTCGGAATTCATGAGGTTCATTGGGGTATCAATTTGACATGTAATGGAAATCTACACTTTCATTGTGAATTATTCACTCTCTCATATGGGCCTCACATTAACCGCTTATCTAGATGGGCATTCATTTGTCGTCTGTGCTTACAAAGCTTTGGATTTACTAATTGTATAGCCATCTATTTGTGAGCGCCAACCAAGAGTTCTCTGATTCAGCATATGATTCTTGCTCTAGCTGTACTTCTAAATTGCCTTTCGTTTTTCATTGGCTTTCAAGTGTCCGGAAATCTGCTATCCGTTGTGCTCGTGTTTTTGGACTTGGGCAGTTGGACCCGTTATTGCTTGCCTATTTTCATAAACATGGGTTTTTTAGAGAATGACAGAGAATAGCTTGTGCTCTGATGTCTCTTTACCTGGCTATGACCTTTGCCGTTATTGTATTCCTAAGTTGCTTTCATTTTGGAATTGGTTTATACGTCTTGCATTAAATGGGTGCTCTCAATTCATACTGCACTTCTTCAAATCCAGCACCAGGGCATTCTTAGTTTGTCTTTAGCATTTCCATGCTTCATTGGGCTATCAGATTCTCATGAATCGGAAATCTGAGTTTATATTGTGAGTTATTTACTCTCGTGTATGAACCTTTAGATTTGCTATATCAGTATAGTGGTGTCTGTTTGGTATTTGCGCTTATACAGTTCGGAATTCATAAATGTGTCATCGCATATTTTTCAGCCCACCGTTTACATATACCGGCTTCTATTTGTCGCTCGTGCTTACAATGCGTAAAATATACCATATACATCTATTTGGGGAAGCATGTGCTGCTTTATCATGGTTTTCTGATCCACCATATCGGGCTTGCTTTACTCGCGCCTCTAAATTGCATTCGGTTAGTCATTGCCTTACAAGACTCTAAAATTCTGTGTTGCCCCGTGGTGTTATGTTTTGGGTTAGGGAATTGGGCCCCACTGGTGCTTATCTGATCGAGGAACACATGATTTTTAATGAATTGCAAAACCTGTCGTTTACTCTTGGTTTTCAGCACTCACATATGAAGTTTTCATTTATTGTATTTCTGAGACGCTTTCATTTGGGGATTACTATAATTTGTCTTGTGTAAATTGGACGCTGTTGATTTCTGTGCATGTTGTGCTACCTCACCCTGAGCCACATGGCTTTGCATTATTTCGTGATTACTAGGCTTCGCTGGATTACTTAATTGCCCTGAATTGGAAAGCTACACTTTCATTCTGAGTAATCTACTCTCATATGTTAAATTTGCATTCAGCGTACCTCTTAAGTGGCCCTTGTTTGTCATTTGCGCTTATAAATCTTCAAAAACCGGGATTCGGCTTGGTCGTGCCTTGGGGGAATAAGCACGATTTGTTCCACTATAACTTCTTGATCTGGCGTGGTGATTTCCTCAATGTCCTGTTTTGTGTGTTTTTGTTGCAGTGATGGAGGGGAGGGGGAGATACATCTCCCGTTACTTTCTCTGCTTCTAAATTGCTTTTCATTTGCTATTGGCTTATTGGGATTCAGAGGTCTTTCTTTGAATAGACTTGGTCTTCAGAACAATATATAGTTGGCTGCATCCCAGGCTTGGTTGTTGTTTCTTGCTCTCGTATTTGAAGTTCACTGATTATTGCAATTCTTTTGGCGTTCTGTTGATTGCTTGCTTATAAAGCTTGGGAATTGATTGCGATGGTGTGCTTATATGTAAGGGGCCATGTAGTGTTGTTTGTGTTCCCTGGGATTTCGACGTGTGAGTTAGGCGCTCTCTTGATTTGGGAACAGATAGAGGTTGCTTGTTTGCGGCCGATATATGCCATTGAAACTGCTTATGAACCTGTTTGATGTCATAATCGCAAAGAGAATGGTAGGCAAGTCTATGGCTTTTGACAAGTTAGATGATGTGAGTATGTTTTATTTATATGCTAAAGGAGAGGTTCCCTAACTGACAATTCTATTACACTTTTTTTTAACAAATTTGAAGAAGGTTTACCACTGGGACATATCCTTTCTTTTTCCACTCCAATTTCCACATCTTTACAAACCCTAAAATCATCCTTTTTGATACAGTTTTGCATTCAGTTTGATGGATCACCATCATATGCTCTCTTTGTGTCAAAGATCAAAACTTTTTATTATATATGGATGCTATACCTATGATTTACGTCTTGGGATTATATGGATGCTATATCAATGATTTACGTCTTAGGGTCTCACCATCAGTTTTATTTGCCTCCTTTATGGTTTAATTTATTCCAAGTTCTTGCCTTTGACTTGAAGAAGGGTCTAATCAATTGGTTGTTGTTCTGGGTATGTATTGGATATCTTTGCCCCTTCCCCTACATTTTCTCTATGACAGCCTTGCTTACCAGGCCACATGCCAGATTAATTTTAGTTGAATGGGATAAGATTTATCCCTCTGGTTAGTTACCGACATCGAATCCATGGACCAATTGAGACCACATTGATAACGATTGACTTTTATCTTCTCCTATCCGACATGGATGTTTTGATTTGGGAATTCTTCAAATTTGTTGCTGAAGTTGACTATTTGACACTGAAGGCTGGTTTCATTATTGTAAGAAATCATTTTCATTAATGTCTATAAACGAAATTTTGTTCCGCTAAATTTTGGCTCAGGTGGCTTCAAAAGATCACATTTGAGGCATACATCATGTCACTGTTTTACATATGGCTCAGGTGCATTTTAATTGGAGTTTGTTCTAATTGTTCGGAGGGGCATTTGAGTCATCAGTCAATAAGAAAGAGAACTTTGATTCATTTTAATTGGAGATTGTTCTAATTGTTCATAGGTTTTGTTGCCGAGAATTGATGAACCTACAAGTATTACAGGAGAAGCTCAGCAGCGACGGATCTCTTAGTGACATCAAGCGCGACGTCCCTCTTATCATGATCTGGAAAGAAAAAAAGGGTATTCTCTTATCTCCTTTTGTGGTGCCTTTTTTTTCCAGGAATGTGTTTGGTGGATGCTTACTATCTGTCCAAACGACTTGCGGAAAGAGAAAGTTTCAGTATTTCGTGTTTTTTAATTCATCGAGTGTTGGTTTTGAAGACTTTGATAAGTGGCTGTTTGACATAATTAGCAAGTTTCTCCTCGAGTAAATTTGTAGCCAGGGTACAAAGTGATAGTGTTCTTTGAATTTCAGAATTGATTAGCTTTTCATGTTTCTCTTTCTTTTTTGTTGTTCCATAGCCTGAATTCTTTTCACTATAGCCTTTCTTTAGACCTTATAGGACCAAGGAAGTAGTGTCTAGCTGAATTTGGAATTGATATGCAGTGCATATACACTACGTCAAAAATGGGCTAAGAGAACGGTTCCTCTAAAGCTAAGCAGAACGGTTAGGAAACCGTTCTCTAGACGACGGTACTTAAAGGGTAAGAGAACGGTTGGAAGTCGTTGGAACCGTTCTAAAAGGTTATGAGAACGGTTCTAGCCAAAACCGTTCTTAAAGACCTTCCAGAACGGCTATGTACAAAACCGTTCTCTTAGGTTCTGGCTCTACCAGAACGGTTTTGTACAGAACCGTTCTTAAAGGTATTGCAGTTATTAAAAAAAAAATTCGGATGAAATTTAGTTTTCGCTGACATCCTTACCCGAAAATGGCCGAAATGAATCAAAAAAAAAAAAAGCAATAAATCACAAGAGCAACAAACTTCATTCAACATATATACTCAAATTTTCGAGATGATTTACACATCCAAACTTACAATATAATGAGTCCAATACATTGGTAAAATCTAACTAAAGTTAAAAGTAGATCTAAAAATCAAACTAGACCTTAACAACATCACAAGTCGCCGTAGTCGTCGTCCACTTGCGAACCTTGTTCTCCCGTCGTTGGTGTCAGCACCATCATTGAAGAAGTTCAAATCTCAGTGTTGATCTAACAATTGAGAGGAAAAATTTGGAATTTAAATTAAAAATCACAAAATACAATTTACTGAGATCTAACAATGAAGAATCAATCAGATAAATTAAAAGTAAACAGTGTAGCAAACATAGGTTAAAGAAAATGAATCTAATATCAACAACAGTCAAATCTGAGTTATGAAAACATATCAAATATTCAGATCTACAAATTCACTAAAATAAAAAGTAGATCTGAAACTATAATAAACCTTATTGAAACGTCGTCGTCGTCGTCGCCCACCCCGTCATGTCGCCGTCGCCCACCCCGTCATGTCGCCGTCGCTCACCCCGTCATGTTGTCGTCCGCCTTTTACGTAGATCTGGTTTTCTTTTTCTTTTTTTGGGTGATTTGTTTGAAGAAAATCAAATTAACAAAATAATTAAAGGCAACTGAGAAAGCAAATTGATGAGAAAACGAGAAAGGATGAGGGGATGAGAAAGGAAAATTGAGAAAGTTAAAAAGAAATGTGGGAGATCGGAGGTGTAGAAAGATGGATGATGAAAGGATGGATAAATGTGGGAGATCAGATGAATAGAAAGAGAAAAGAAAGAGGGAGGTTGAGAGATAATAATAATGAGGAAGTGGCTGGGAGTTGGGACGGAGATATTTTTTGAAGGGAATGAACAAGTGTCACATTTTTATTTTTATTTTTTTTTTCTTTATTGTGATTATCAGAACGGTTTGCCAGTAAACCGTTTTGTTATGTGCCTCTTTTAGAACGGTTTCTCTATTAACCGTTCTAAAAGGTGTGGTTCTAAAATTAACCCCACCTTTGAGAACGGTTTTTAGAGGAACCGTTCTCGTAAGCATTTACAATATAATTTTCTTTTTCCGCAAATTATCTTTAAAAACGGTTTTCGAAGGACCCGTTCTCTTATATATAAGAGATCGGTTTTAATAATTTCTGTTCTCTTATGTGGGTTCTGGAAGCCCAAATTTGACGTAGTGATAGCTCGTAGGATGAGAGATGTTCTCCTTAAAATAAATGGAAAGGTGAAACTTGAAATCTGAACTAATTTCCAAAGAGTTTAAGGATATCATCCTAGCGCTATGGTTAATTTGAGTTTTATGCTATTTAGCGCAACTTGATGGACTTACTTTGATAATGTTGAGTGTCGAACACGCTCTTTGGTATCTTACTTATCATAATGCTTGTTTATCACTATAGATCCCGCCTTCTTCTCCTTCTTCTTCGATGGAATTAGGTTTGCCTGGTCTCAAAATAGCTGTTCGTACAACCTTAGTCAAGTTTCTGCGGGCGCAACTTTAAAGCTGTAACAACATTCTTTTAGCTGAGTTGACACAAATTGTGAAAGTAGGATCAATGAAATCAAGTTTTTGAGTGACAACAGTTTTTTCCAAGCAATTATTAGCGACTTATGTGATTGGGAATTTTCAAATGATTTAATTCATAAGCAGTAGACACGGGATGATACTTTACCTATCGGTTTGCTCTCTTTGAATGTTGCTTCAATTCCTTACCTAAAATGCGAGGATTCATTTTTTAGGTAAGATTAATATTGGACATGCATGTGTATCATCCTTTACTATGATTTACCCTAATTACGCACAATTTTGGGTTTTGAGACATAGAAGTCCTACTTTAATGGCCCTAAACTTCGTTATGTCTGCACTGAATAATGATTTCATTTCATTGGTTTCCTCTTGGCTGTATTGAAATCACGGTACCTAGATTAATCTGTTCATAAAGGCGGGTTCTTGGGGATTTTCACATTGTTACTTTAGCTTGGTTGGCGATTCTTGGAGATTTTTACTTGATCAGGTTACTTAGGTCATCATATAGATCTTAAGCTGCAAAATATTCCTTTGCAGGTGAAACTGGAGATGATGGGAAAGAAAGCTAAAAATGCAACATTTATTTCTGGGAATGAGGCCGGAAAAGTGTTGAAAGAGATTCAGAAAGTGGAGAAAAGACAGATTGTTAAGAGCACAAACTTGAATGACAGAAGTTCTCGAAGTCATTGCATGATTTGTATTATTTCTGACCATATGATGATACATTTTGTGAAACCTATTTGTCCTTGTTTAACAAGCTTTTGGCCCCTTTTTGGGTTTTGCAGATAATACTTGACGTCCCAACAGTTGGAGAAAGGCTGATGCTTGTCGACATGGCAGGATCAGAGAATATTGAGCAAGCAGGTCAGGTTGGATTTGAAGCAAAGATGCAGGTAAGATATGGCAAAAATATGATTTTGTTAACTTCTCTCTTGTTCAAGTCTGTGTGCCTCTTTACAGTTATATGATCTTGTGTTCTGATTTTGTCTTACATAGACTGGCAAGATTAATCAGGGTAACATAGCGCTGAAGAGAGTTGTCGAGTCTATTGCTAATGGTGATTCTCATGTACCATTCAGAGACAGCAAGTTAACTATGCTTCTACAGGTTTGTATGTTCTGATCAGTTGTGAATTTCCTGAAGTCCATTGCTACTCAGTTTCTGATAAATGGAAGTGACATTAGCTGCCACTCTTTGACTGTCTAAATCACTGTGTGTAGGATTCATTTGAGGATGACAAATCAAAGATGCTGACAAATAAATAGGCTGTAAAGCTTTGGGCACTTGGTGCCTCATTTCAATGTACAAAATAGCCCCTTCCGAGTTGGTGTGCTTGATAGCAATAATTTGTGTGGTGTGTGGCATCTTTTCATATACAAGTGGGGCTGATGATGGTTTCGAGCCACTTGTGGGTGGAGCCATGATGCGTGGAGGCTGGTTTTGGGGACATTTTTGGCAATGGGCGATGAGTTTCTAATTTCCTCTGTTCTTATAGCTACGTACTCTATGCCTGTCTCAATTCCATGGTGTTTGTTCTTGTACAAGTCTTAAATTCTCTAGAGTATGCGTGAATATGTTTTTTTATTTTTAGGGTGGATTTTTAGGTCCTGCATTTCAGTCGTTCTTCACTTTGCTATTACTTTGTTAAAAGTGTGTGCTTATTATTAAAGCTCATTTAGTTTTCAAATGTGTCACAAGTGTTGCTTGCGTCTGCTTTGTTTGATTTCCTTTTAAAATCGTGTGCCTAGATTGTGATAGCTTGGTTACGTGTTGTTGTCGGATCTAAAGCTTTTGGGTAGATAGAATAGCAACATAATGAAGTCCTCAAACTATCTTGGCCAGTGCTACGAAAAATGTCAGCTCTCTATAGTGCGTCCAGCGATTTTGACTGCCCGCTGCTGTTTGTTAGAAAGTGGGCCTTTTATGGCCACTGTCTAGGTTGTTAGAATTTGACTGAGGTTCTATGTTGTTTCTCATATTGGTTTGGTGCTTAAATTACTTAAGTAAATTGAATTAGATGTGATGGTCGCACAGATTTGCTTGCGGAGGGTTGATTATTTTGGCCTTGGGTGTTGTTGTTGTGGTTTGATAGGATAGTCATTATAGTTGGGTCTATTTGGGTCTATGAGGTTTGCATTGTGTCGCATTGCTCTCGTGTGAGGGTCACGTGTTCAATTCCGTTGTTTAGGGTATACTGAACATCGGGATGATTTATTTCCTTTCTTGTGCAGGATTGTTGTTCTGTTTCACCATCTTTTCGTGCCCTCAGATTGCTAACTCTAACAACACAAGAGTTCCTATTTTTACTTTAGGATTTGAGAGAAATGACAAAATGTTTTCCTGCTTGAAGCTTTGCCACTTTGTGCTTGACACCAATAAGCGTAACTAATTGTCAAGGAGGGATGCCAAACACTATATTGGTTCCGAGTCAATTAATTGCTACTTCCATTTTTTTTTCTGTAGACTATTAGATGCTCGTTGGTAGAGCAATGTGCAATCGGGCACATGTTTTTGGGTTCGAATCCCAAATAGTCTAAAGGTTTGATATGTGCGCATGTAATCGCATATTGTTGTTGTTGTCATTGTCAAAAGACACTGCTACGATATGTTTTGTAGTTTTCAAGCTATATAGCCGATGTTTATGTATATGATTATATGAACCTTTTACGTAATCGAGCATATGAATCGCATTCTACCTAAGTAACTATTGTGTTTCGAGCATATGGCTACGTTCTTCGTTTACATGGTTTCACAAATATAACATCGTATGGCCAACATTATCCAAAAACACCTAATGTTGCACAACATAAGGCCAACATTGCCGTAGAGTCCTAATGTTGGGCGGCAAAGAAACATACACTTCAATTTGGAGTAATGGTTGGCAAAGACCACAACGTAAAACACTAACAGCCAGCAATGTCTTAACATTGGGCGGCCACGCGCAACGCGCGTGGTCGAACAACTAGTAATTAAAAAGCTTTTCAAGTAACCTCTCATTCAACGCTTGAAATTAAAACTCATTGATGAAATGACAACATCAACAACAACAACAACAACAACAACAACAACAACAACAACAACAACAACAACAACAACAACAACAACAACAACAACAATAATAATAATAATAATAGGACTATATGGAGGTTTGCGTTTGCTGATGTCGTTGGTGTTTTTAATAGGACTATGGAGGTTGACATTTTAGGTAATCCTGGTGAGATCGCTGCCCCCAGACTTATGCACAGATTGGCAGATTTGTATTTCACACAGGTCGCTCGGGATACCGCTTCTGTTTTTTCCGATCCTTGATGCCGCGTCAGTTAGCTTTATGGAGGTCTCAGCAGGGTATGCACAGTTCTGATTGGCTTAGGGTGGTCCCGATTTCGGGGTTGGGTCAGACTATGAATAGTCGGACCTATCGCTGCGTTCTTTGCTATCTTCTGGGGATACCTTTGTTCACCGTGGAACGCCCGTGCTCTGCTTGCTCGCGGGTGTTTGTTGGTGATACATTTGGGGATCACGCAGTCTCGTGTACGGGTGTTGTGGGCGTCAAGCATCGGCATAATGCTGTTCGTGACACGCTGGTTGACATCTGTTACCGTTATGGGATCTCAGCAGGGAAGGAGGTTGACATTGGCCTGGTTGGCGGTGATGGTCGACCTCTTCGTCCGGCGGACATGCTGCTATATTCGTGGGCTGACGGGCGCGACGTTTGCGTCGATTTGACTGGGTCTTCGCCCTTGACACAAACAGGATTGACTGATTTCGATCCAGGTAAGGTAGTGCGGGAAGCGGCCAATCGTAAGCGTGCTAAGTATGAGGCTAAGTGCGCTGCTTTGGGTTATGGCTTCCTTCCCTTCTCTTTCTCCTCTTTGGGGGAGTTAGAGCCACCTGTTGTTGCTCTGATCAAGCGGATCCAGCAGTTCTCTAGGATGCAGGATGTCGGTGCGCAGGCTGCAGCTTTTATTTTTACTAGGATTGGTTTTTCCATAGCGAAAGGTGTGGGGGCTCAGATAGTATCTCGCCTCCCCACCAATTTCTTGTAAATTATTGCTGAACCTTCAGTTCGTATATAATAATAATAATAATAATAATAATAATAATAATAATAATAATAATAATAATAATAATAATAATAATAATAAAACCAATTAAATCCCCATTCCCTTCATTTTATCTCCTCTCCCCTTCCCCCTCCCCAGCGCCGCCTATGTCCACCGCCGACATACACACCCGACCACCGTAGTCGGCACCGACACCACCGTCCACCTTGCCTGGATACCGCGATCCGACGACGTTCATCGAAGACCACCGCCCCCCCCCCCTTCATCAACCGTGCATGTGGCATTCTCTTTCTCCCTCTTCTCTCTCGTTTTTCTCAAATCCTGCCACCACCCATACCTTTCCCTCTCCCCCAAATCCGCCTCAACCTCGCCTTGGGCAGGATTGCCGGAGCCGGCTATTTTTGGCCAGAAAGTTGTTTTCTTTTTTTCAATTTTGAAAACCTAGATCTACAATTAAGTGGTGTTGGGGAGGTTGTTGGTGTTTGTGGGTAACGGGAATTGGTCGCCGGATCAAGGCGGGTGGATTGGTGGTGACATCGCTGGCGACCGTGGTGGTCGGTGGCTTAGGGGTAGGAGGAGGAGAGAGAAAAGAAAGAGGCTTAATTTGTTAAATAAATAAAATTGTAGTATGATAAATATTAAGGGCAAATATGTAAATTAAAACATTTTAGATGAAGAATTTGTGCATTTTCCTTCCAAATCTCTTCGAATTGGGAGAAATTAAAATCAAAGGAAATAGGGGGAAATTCATCATCTAAAATCCCCCAATTTTTCTTCCCTTCCCTCCCTCCCAAATTTGTATCCAAACAAGGGATCCCCTCGGAGCAGGATACACCAATAACGGTGATTGACAAACTTTGCCAATAACCGATGCTAGAGGACAAAAAACGCTGACTCAGCGGTATGAGATACCTTTCCAGCAGTATTTTATTCCTACTAAATACGTATATGAATACAAATACAAATATGGTTTGACTTTTGTACTTTACCTATATTCTCTCTCCTCTTATTTACCTTACCTTCTCTTTTTCATTTTGCCTCTAAATTTCCCTATTGACTTTCATTTTTACCCTAACTCTATTCTCTCTCCTCTTGATTTATTTTGACCCATTTTACAAAAAAAAAAATTTTAGAAATGTCATTTCTCTATTTTTCCTCTTAATTTCTGTCATGACTTTTCTTTACCTTAACTATTTTCTCTCTCCTTCTGAATTATATTAGCTCATTTTTTTAATTTTTTTTACTTAATTTTGCGCTCTTTCGATTTTCCCCTCTTACTTTATCTTTCGTCCTTTCTTTTTTTTACCTTAGTTATGCCCCCTCTTAATTTCTCGCTCAACTTTTTTTACCTAAGCTATATCGTCTCTTCTCTTGATTTATTTTAACTCTTTTAAATTTTTATTTTTATTTTCTTTCTTTTTTTTCCCACTTAGTTTCTCTCTTGACTTTTTATTTTTTAATTTTTTAATTTTTTAATTTTTTACCTTAGCTATATTATCACTAGAACACGTAACTTTAATAACTACAAAGTAACTCCACAACTTAAATCACGCACTACTACAATCAGTGTCTTTAACAACGGGTTTTTTTCAATTACACAACAGTTGAAAACCGCTGTCTAATGAGGGTGTTGTGTATTGTGCTATGCCATTAGACAGCGGTTTAAGGTTTTAAACCGCTGTATAATGTATTAGACAGCGGTTTTAAACCGCTGTCTAATGTGTATCTTAGACAGCGGTTTCATAGGGGTTCAAAACCGCTGAGATAGACTCTTTTTTCATTTAAAAAAAAACTGGTTTGTGCCGGTAACTTCCTTGAAATGAAGGCATGTTTCAATGATACACTGATACTTTGGACAATCTATGACAATTAGTGAAAGTGCTTTCAACAAAGTGATCCATATGGGAGAAAGGAGTTTGTTATGGCAAAGAAAAAAACAATGTAGAATAAAGATCTACATCCAATGCTCTCATGTGTTCTTTGTCTATGTCTTCACCATTCATAGTTGAGCTCAGGACCATCTTCTAGCAATGACGTGATTTATGACACCCTCAACAACCGTCAAATGTCATGTGCCAACACACTTGAGATACCAACAAGCAATGTTACCTGAGAAAAGGTCACAGATCTATTAGACCTCAACGTAACGATACAATAAGTAAAATAAGATCAGAAGACGAAAGGGCTTGAGGCGTATCTGATAAGCGTAGAAGATTAAATTAAGGGTACAATCCAATAAATTTGGCACATTCCAGTAAAAAAGCCCATCTAGAACAACACAAGTGACCCTTACCTCAAGATAGTCCTTGAATATTAAGGTAATTACAAACGATAAAATTGTGATGATGCATTGCTCAAGGCAAATAGCAACACTGACAAATAGGATAAATAAAAAAACAAGGTGGTAAAATGATTTTCTCTGAACTTCTTACTCTTACCATGGATTACTATATATGTCAAGACTAGCATTCACTCCTAGAAAAGTTAACCTCCACTGACTATGGTGCACTATCAAACTCTAATACCCTAGTCAACAATGAATGTTTCAAATATCAAATCCATGTTTTAACATTTTACCATCATAGAACAAGCCACAAAATTGATGCTACTCCTTGCCAAATAAAAAAATCAGAGCATAACGCCTTGTCCGACATAGGTTAGAAAATACAGGAAATTGAGCGAATGGCGAAGAATTTCCTAGCAAGTACAGTTACTCTCCCACCAAAAAGATGTAGTTGCACTTATAGTATGTAATATATAATAGAGAAAAGAATATGTGAACAAACCTGTTCTGGACAGGTTCATCTAAACAAAAGACTAGCCCATCAAAATTTGGTGCTTCAGAATTTAGAGAATCGCATCATCAGCAGATTGTAAAGCCTTGCTCTCAGTTTGCACTACTCCTAGCTCATCATCTCAATGCCTGAACACACAATACATTACCAAAAGGTGAACGCATTAGAACTCATGTGGTACATGATAACCTTCTGATCAACTATCGTCTATCACCCTGATTGCATATCATGAAATAAATGTTAAATATGTGTATCAAATTATCAATTGTTTTCTTGCGCCAATCAACCTAGACCAGCAACTATCCCTCTGATAAAAACATGTTTATCCTTACATCCTTTGACCATTAATGTAAAGGCATTTTCTTGGATAATGGAGTAGTAGTACGTAGTGCACCCAACATAGTTTTAAAGTAATCCAAGAACATAAAACGGTGAGTAACCCACGATAGAAAGATGAGCATCATGGCCACTGAATACAATGACAAATATGCCATAACTGTCACTTGGATGAGCAAAAAAGCAGGGAAACAAGGAATTTTTTTGTCAACTGTAAAACAGCACAATATTTCAAACCTACATCACAATACATCAAACCTATAGCTGATAGTTTAAGGAAAAAAAAAAAAGAGATTTCTCTTACCTACCTTCAATGACATTTCCATTATGTTTTCAGGGTTTGACTTCTGTACTTTGTGCAGCAAGCTTGATATTGGAGACTGAACTTCAGCTTGAGATATATAAGCCATGTCCTGAAATACATAGATGGTGAAGCACAATATCTTGAACCAGTATAAGAGCACGCGAACACTATCTAACTCTCTTTACAGTGTCAATTTCATCTCTTACCTGAGTATGCTTCACCTTTTTCACGTTGTCCTTTCCTCTCATTCTATATGATTTAACAGAGTAGTCCTAAGATAGAAGTAAACAAACTGTCAAGCTCTTTGAACTATCCAGCTAACAATTTGTTAACGGGAATGCACGATTGCACATGTCTTGTAGATACAATTCTTGGGTCCAAAATGGAATGCCTAAAGTATAGTAATTGCTTCACTTCTATAAAGATGGCTCCGAATAATATGTCAATGCCCAACCATCGCGAAAATCAGCAGATTCGAAAAATATATTGAGTTTTTAAAAATACCATAGATTATGACACTCTAGTCACGACAAAACAAGGCAAGGTGTTGACTGCTTCAACCCATTCTAGAAAAAAAAATATAACGTTAGCTAATAAGCCCTGGACATCTAGTATCCCAATGTCGAAAACCAATCCTAATGTAAATGCCAATTGATAGTCTCCTAACTCCATAAAACAACTCGATTCAAGGAACTCAACACAAACAGACCCATTTCAAATAGGTCATAAATCCCATTCTTTACCTCAGAAGTAACTTCATGTGAAGCCCTTCAATGGCCGAACGAGATTCTACAGACAAACACGTGATTTTTGCGGGAGGCTTTGTAGGTTATACATGTAGAGTAGGGGTTGTTGAACTGGGTCAGGCTCCAATTGTTGCATACCCCTGAAAATTCAGTTTCACGGATTTGCATATCTCAATCATAATCCTTCATGAAAACATTACAAATTAAGTGAATTTTCATGTTGAAACACCATAATTGATCTACAACACAAACCAAATACTATTGAAAAACATAAAAATATAAACCCAGATTAACAAATTCCAAATTAAATAAATCACTGAATTATTCCAAACAAAAGAGGAATTAATTGAACAAAAACAAAAACCCAGAATTCAAATAAACGAACACACAAAAAACCCTATAAATCGAATCAAAATAAACAAAACTCTAGAAATCGAATCAAATTAAATACATAAAAACCCTAGAAATCAAATCAAAAAACCCTAGACGCCACTTTATGTTTTTCTACTAGTACATAGGGAGATACCTGGTTGTGCTTGAGGAGGAAGACGATGGCGGTGTGGTTGTCGGAATCCTGAGAGTGATGACCTGATGGGGAAACGACAGAGGGGGGAGGAAATTTGGGAACCCAGAACCCTTATTTTTTGGGTTGTTATTAGCTTCGAAGAAATGAAGCTTCTGGGATGTGAAGGGGCGAATTTTAATTTCTTTCTTTCGTTTTTTTTTTTTTTTTTTTTTTTATATAATGAAAACCGCTGTATAATGACCTATAACCGCTGTCTAATGTGAACATATCACTACGTTTTCAAACCGCTGTGTAATCACTAAAAAACCGCTGTCTAAAGTGTTACATACAACTGCGGTTCAAAACCGTTGTATATTGAGTGCTGTATAAACTACAAAATGGCGTAGTGACGTAACACCAACTTAACTCTACTACCTAAATCTCGTAACTCCAACTTAACCCCACTTACTAAATCACATTACTCCAATAACTCCAATTTAACTCTATTAACTAAAACATGTAAGTCTAACTTAAATGCAATATCTAAAACTTGTAGCACCAATAATTTAATTTAGCTACAATAATTAAAATACGTAACTCTAATAACTGTACAAACTAGAATATCTAATTCCAACAAAACAAACAAACAAAAAAAATAGGAAAATTGAAAAATGAACCCACCTTTCATCTCTTTCCTCCCACACCACCCAACACCATCCAGAAACCCTTATTTGTACTTATTTAAAAACTCTGGAGTTACAAGAACTCCACAACGACGAATTACAATTCATGGCACACAAGGACAATACATATTAAGTATGTAATAGTATACGTGAACATTACGAGTGTATAATAATGAGAAATAGTTAAACTCTCTTATAAGTTGTAATACCATCACATAGTGTATTAATACCTTTGGTGTGATTGGCATTACAATTATTGAACTGTAAATCCTAATGTCTTAAAATGTTGTTTAATCTAACGTTATTTCGTTCAAAACCTTTCTAATGCTAATGTATGTAGCTAGTGAAAGCATAAGCATTACAATATACCCTTATATTACTACAAGCGTCTCAGGATGAATGACCACCATTTTATAAGGGCACGTTGAGTGCTAATAGGATGAGAAATTAAACACACAAGTATCTCAGTATGAATAACCACAATTTTAAAAATTTCACTTATTCACCTAAATTTTCGTGGTTATACTGTTGCATGTATGGACATGGATATGGTCTTATCGTGTTCTATAAGACTATATCTATTGAGGGGTGTTGTGCAATTATGATCTAATTGCGAAATATTGGGTACTGATATAGTCGATACATAATTATTCGTATACTGAGAGGTAAGTGTTATACACATTTGAGATACATGTCATAGAAACTTTTTTTTTATGGTATCTAAAACCCCGGAAAATCCTTAAATTGTACATATTTAGAAACTCTGGAGTTACACGAAGTACACATCCACGAATTACACTTCATGACATACAAGGAGAGTATATGGTAAGTACGTAACAGTATGCATGAACATTACGGTTGTATAATGAGAGAGTGGTAAACTTTCTTATAAATCGTAATACTATCAGGTGGTTTATCAATACATCTGTAGCGTTCAACATTACGGTTATTAAACTGTAAATTCTAAAGTCATATAATGTTGTTCAATAACGTTAGTCTTTTCAAGATGTTTCCAGTGTTAATGTATGAAATGAAAGCATAAGAGTTTTATAATATATGCTTATAAAAACTAAAATATAATACTAGTCAAAGGGCATGCTAATGCCTAATAAGACGATAAATTAAACACACAAGTGTCTCAGGATAAATGACCAACATTCGAAGATTTTACTTCTACAACTACCTTTCCGTGGTCATTATATGTTTTATATAGTGATTTGCGGAAATTGTAAAATGCCCTTTCAAGATATCATTATTTTAGGATATCATTTTGTGCACTTAATGTTGGTAGAATATTAAAATCAATACTATGTGTTTTCGAAGACAGTACACAGTAAATCAACAACAGTACACGTTAACATGAAGACTGTACAATGATAAAAAAAATGTTATATTCTCGCCATTAGGTATCATATTAATACCTCTATAATATTCAGCATTACAGTGATTTATTAGTAAATGTTAATGTTTTTTAATTTAATGCAATTCTCTTCAAGTAGGATTGTACTACTTATTGAACTAGTAACCGACCACTATCAAGATGTTTTCAATGTTGATATATGTAGTGAAAGCATATACTATACGCTTATGATACTACTCACAATTATAAGAGCATATTAAGGGCTAATAAGACGAGAAATTAAACACACAAGTGTCTCATGATGAATGACCACCATTTTGAAGATTACACTTTAAATTAAATTTTTCGTGGTCATTATGTATGGTTTATAGTGGTTTGTGAAATATTTGAAATTCACTTTATATGTGATTTTTCGATTAAGATCGTGTTTTGAAAATGACAATTTCGAAGAACATTTATACAAGAAGAAACTAATTCACTTGACAAGACTTTGGTTGTTTCACATTAGGGAGGAGGGGGAGATTAAGAGGGAAAAAAAAGAAAGAAAAAAAAGAGTTAAGGTAAATCAAGAGGAGAGATAGTATAGCCATTGTAATTGAAATTAAGGACAAAAATTTAAAAATTAAAACTGAGTATAAAGAAAATCCAATGTAAAATAAGAGGAGAGAGAAATTAAGAGGAAAGAAAAATAAAAAGAAGGAAAAGTTAATAAAGATTGAAAGGAGGATCCAAGGTAAGCAAGAGGGAAGAAAATTAAGAGGGGAAAAATAAAAAGAAGTTAAAGTTAAAAAAATATTAAAAAGAATAGGTAATGTAAAACAAGAGAAAAGAGAAATCAAAGGTAAAAATGAAAAGAAGGGAAAATTAAAAAAAAAAAAAGATTAGAAAGTGAAGTTAAGGTAAAACAAAAGGATCATTTCAGCTTCCGGGAGCTATTGGCCGTAATAAGCGGGCGGCTTTCAATACGATAAAATCGAGAATCTGGAAGAAGCTTCAAGGGTGGAAGCGGAGTTTGTTATCCTTTGCGGGTAGAGATGTGCTAATAAAGGCGGTAGCCCAGGCGATCCCTACCTATCACATGGGGCTCTTTAAACTCCCAACTAGCCTTTGTCGCGAGATTAATTCCATGGTGGCTCAATTTTGGTGGGGTGCCCGGGACGGTGAAAGGAAGATTCACTGGATTGCTTGGGAGAGACTGTGTAGTTCTAAGTAAGACGGGGGAGTTGGCTTTCGACATATTGAATCTTTTAACGATGCAATGTTGATGAAACAAGCATGGAGAATTTTAAATAATCCCGAGTCGCTGGCGTGTTCCTTGCTGAAAGCTCGTTACTTTCCGGATGCGAATATTCTTGATGCTACCATTGGTACTCATCCTAGCTTTGCTTGGAGAAGTATTGTGGGGGTGAAAGAGATGCTGGTTGAGGGGTGTCGTTGGTTAGTCGGTGATGGAAAATCAGTGCGCGTTTGGCATGATAGGTGGACTTTAGGGGTCCTAGTTTTCGGCTGATTTCGCCGAAGAGTGGGGCTGATGATTTGAGGCTGTCAGAGTGGATAGATGAGGATGCGAGAATATGGAAGGAGGGGGTAGTGAGGAGCTGTTTGTTGGAGTTTGAGGCTGATGAGATTTTGAGTATTCCGCTGGCGTTTGTTGGAAGCGAGGACATGTTAATCTGGCATTATAGCAAGAATGGGGAGTACTCGGTTAAGTCGGGTTATCAGTTTGCGAGATACCGTTTGAATGTAGAGCAAGGGGACATTGGCTGTAGTGAGGAGAAGGAGGGCTGGTGGGGGCGTCTATGGAGGTTGGGCGTGCCACCGAAGGTGCGGGTGTTTGCGTGGAGAGTGGGGAAAGTAGCGCTGCCTACGCGACTGAATATACAGAGGAGGATTAAGGAGGCTGACCCTACATGTCCAAGGTGTAGCTTGGCGGTAGAGGATGAGGTGCATGCTTTGGTTATGTGTCCGTGGGTTAGGGATGTGTGGGAGGAAGCGGGGGAAGACATTGAGGAGTGGGAAGGGTGTCGAAGGGGGGAGGAGCTGGTGGCGAAGTGGTGTAGTGAGGGGAGACGGGGCCTAATTCGGATAATGGTGGCGTGGTCGATCTGGATGGCAAGGAATGAGTTTGTCCACGGAGGGGGCCTGGTGGAGAGTAAGAGGGTGTTTGAGAGGGCGAGAAGTTATCTTGATGCATATGGGGAGGCGAAGGAAGGAAACTCGACGTCGCCCATGTCGAAGAACAATGGTTGCGGGGAGTGGACGTGGGTACCACCCGATCCGGGGGTGGTTAAGGTTAACATAGATGGCGCGGTGCTGGGGGATATGGGTTCGGGGTTGGGGGTGGTGATTAGAGGGGAAGAAGGGGAGGTCTGTACAGTAGGCTGTAAGCAGGTGAAGGCGAGGTGGGAGCCGGCTATTACGGAGGCGAGGGCTGCGGAGTTTGGCCTTCAGATTGCGTGGCAGATGGGGGCGAGTAACGTGGTGCTCGAATCTGAGTCGTTACAGTTAGTTACTGCTCTTAGGAATAGAAATTTTGTTTCAAGTTATTTTGGTCTGGCTGTTTTAGACGTGTTTAATTTTTCGCATAGGTTCCTTTCTTGTAAGTTTAGTCATATTAGGCGTAGTGGAAATAAAGCGGCTCATGAGGCGGCGCATTTAGGTCCCATAAATTACACGACTCGTGTGTGGGTCGATAGCGGGCCCTCTGTTGTACTTGATGTGGCGGCCGCGGATTTCGTGGCCGCAGTGACGTAATACAATTTTCGTGTCTTGACCCTCAAAAAAAAAAAAAAAGGATCATTTCAAAAAAAAAAAAACAAGAGGAGAGAGAAATTAGGGGGAAATAAAAAGGACAAATTTAAAATTATAATAAAAAAAAGAATTTGTAAAACAACTGGAGAGAGAATATGGGTAAGGTAAAATAAGTGGATAGAGAATATGGTGGGCAAAGAATTGGAGTGCATATTCGAGAAGTGGATGGCCTAGCTGAGTATTTTGATGAGAATGAAATTCTTGTACCTCTTTGGGAGGGTGTATTTTCGTAGTTTTTTATTTCCGTCGTGTAACCAAAAAGAATATGGTGGGCAAGGTAACAAAAAATGCAAATAGATGTTATAAGGTAAGAAAGATGAGAAAGTAGAGCCAAGGTAAGAAAAATCAAACCATATTTGTATGGGATGGTCTAAATACAACAGATAGAAAGGTTAAATACAACAATAAAATAATTTTTCTTCCCATAATACCCCCATGGTAACAAAAAAACAAAAATGCCAAATTGATTCTGAAAATCTGGTCTTCAATAGCTTCATGGCTAGCGTTTGCTTGATCTTGTCCTTCAATCAATGATTATGATTTGAACATCTTAGCACATGATAGGCTTCCCAAACAAACAGACCCCATTATAGCATTTGACCACTTTTCTGGTTTTCAAAAATGGGACTTTGATTTTTAAAAAAAAAAATAGAAAACTAAAAATAGAAACGATACCAAACAGACCCTTAGTTTTTTTAACTTAATTGATTAAGGGTCATGTTTTTCAAAAAGAAGTCGAATAAAGTAATTGATTTTGTTACTAAAAAAACACAAAAAAAACCGTATTGCAAACTTCGGCGGCATTTTAGGAAATACGAACACTTTAGAGGTACGGTGGAAAAACTCGAATAGCTTAGGGGTATTTTAGGGTTTTATTCCAAAATGTGATAATTTTCTTTTCTCAAATGGCAAATTAAATTAAATACTATACTACGCCAAATGATAGCAAACCATTCAAAATGTGATAAATAAAGAGAAAGGAAACAATAGAAATTTGAATAAAATGAGGTGAAATATTTGAATGAGATTCGATGAGTTTCGGAATATTCTTTATTTGAAATAGCCGAATGCCCAATGGAAAGACACTATGTAAGTTGATGTTTGTTACACCGAATGTAGCAAGATATGCACGAGTAAACAATAGACCGAACCCGGAAAAGCGAAAACAACAGACTGACTCGACTCGTAATCAATCAACCGGAACCCAAACCCGTCCGAAGTACCCGCTTGAAAGGTCTCGATGAAACCGTGTCCTTTTGCCATAGCACACCGACCCGACAATCAGCTACCGTTGGCAAAAATATAGCCGTTATCAATCAACCAATGTCTCTCTCTCTCTCTCTCTCTCTCTCTCTCTCTCTTTCTCTCTCACCAATTTGAAAATCAATCAAATCAAACACATCATCTCTTTCGCTCACCTTTTTCAAAACCCTCAAATCCAATTAAATCATACATTTTCATCTAGTTCGCTCACCTTTTTCAAAACCCTCAAAATTCAATTAATCATGGGAGGTGCTAAAGGTCGCCCCACTTTTCTAAAAAAGTACCACCGCCCCAAACATTTGCCCCATGAACTTCCTATATTACCCCGAATTGCAGCTTCCCCCCAAACTTGTACTACCCCTTTTACCCTCCCATCCTTTATCCTCATATAAAATACACACACCTCACCCCACCTTACCCCACACGTAAATCACCACCACAAATAATCTTACAAATATCTCACCTCCATTATTCACCTCTTTCACCTCCATTATTCACCTCACCTCCATTATTCACCTCCATTATTTCCCCATTCACAATGAATATTTCCTCAAATATTACCACATTTATCACTCTCCATTTATTACCACACTTTCTATTTTTACCACATTTAATCCTCTCTCGTTTAGCATTTATTACTCCATTTATTACCACACTATTACCACATTAAAAATCCTCTCTCATTAAGCATTTTTTTACGAAGATCTTACCTCCTGCATTGCAACCACTCTTCAACGGACTAAGTAGAATTCACGCACTCGACGTACAAAAAGGTCGTTTTGCTGTTGTATTAGTCTGCTGCCATGTCTGGAATTGATGTAAGTTTATGTTTTATCCAGATTTAAGTCCGAAAAGTATTTTTTGAGTACGCATTTATGTTCTGGAATTGATGTAAGTTTATCCATGTTTTATCGAGATTTAAGTCCGAAAGTATTTATTGAGTACGCATTTATACTGTATGTATTCTGATGGTGTGAGTTTCATACGTAAAATGGTCAGTTCAGTAAGCATTTGTAATTTGAGTACGCATATTATGGATCTGCATATGCATGTTTACATTATTAGTTTTTATGAGACATTTGTAGTACGAGTATGCTTTTTTTAGTCTGAGTACACATAAATAACCTTCTAAGTCTTAGTATGGTTTTTGTAGTCTGAGTACACATAAATAACCATTGCAGTCTGAGTATGGTTTTTGTAGTCTGAGTACACATAAATAATCATTTGTAATGTCAGTACGCATTTTGTATGATGAATATGATACTAGTAAATACATGTTTTAATTGTATGATTTGCAGCTTAATGTCGAAGATTTTGGTGGAGACGGGATTGATTACATGCACTTTTTTTTTAGAGATGAAAGTTTTGCAACTTTTGATGATTGTTTTGAATGGGCAAATGAGATAGCTAAAAGTAAGGGTTTCTTCCTTGTCAAGTCATCTACGAAAAGGAGAAACCCTAACCCTGATCAACTTTGGAGACGTTATATAACTTGTAAAAAGGGGCCCAAAAAGCCATACGTGAAGAAAAAGGGGGATTCAAGTAGGAGTGGCACTAAAACTTGTAAGGTAAATTGCCCATTTGGTTTTAGAATTCAAGAAATGACGGACAAGCGTTGGCGTATATTTGTTGTGAAAGGGAAAGAGAAATGTGGTCATAACCACGAGTTGGAGTTTTACAGGGAAGGACACAAGGAAAGGGTGTCGTTTATTGATAGTGATCGAGAAACAATTAGGGCTTTAGAATCTGCACTTGTGCCCGTTCGTTGCATGAAAAAAATTTTAAATGATTCCGAAGAACACGGTTACCTCACTTCAAAGCAATTTTACAATGAGAAACAAAGGATTAGGCTTGAAAGGATAATTGGGAATATGAGTGTTATTCAGCATACTTTTCACCTTGCTGAGAGATACGGTTATACACATTTTAGCGCTAGAGATGGTGTTAGCCTTACCCATATCTTTCTTTGTCATCATGTTGGCTTAAAGATGTTGAGGGCGTACTTTGAAGTTATATTTATTGTTTCGACCTACTTTGAAGTTGAGATTATCGGTGTTACTCCAACTGGGCAGAATTTCACCATTGCATACGCAGTGGTGAAAGACGAGAAATCGGAATCTTATGCTTGGATCTTAAAGCAAATTAAGAAGTTGTTGGGTAATACAGTTTCAAAAGTTATTGTTACTGATAGGGAACTAGCTTTGTTCAAGCCCCTTGCGGAAATATTTCCTCAGTGTAGCCACTTTTTGTGTCGTCGGCACATAAACACCAAAGTATTTGCAAAGGCGAGTGAAATGTTTGGCAGCGAACAAGTTGCTGATATATTTATGAATGGGTCTTGGCGTAGGGTAACGGATGCTAAAACGGTGCTCGAGTTCAATGCTGCCAAAAATGCACTTCGTGATAAGTGGGGCAAAGTTTCATCGTTCATACAATATCTTGAAAATGATGAGTGGTTAGACTATGCTAAAAAGTTTGTAAGATTGCTATACTGATAACGTTCTCCACTTTGGCAACACGGCCAATAGTCGGGCGAAAAGTGGTCATGCATCGTTGAAGTTGTGGCTTTCGACCTCAACAAGCGCCATAGACTCTTTATTTCGGAAAGCACATGCTCAAATTGATGGGTAACGAAATGAGATCAACAATAAACTTGAAGAGTCTCGCAACAAGATATACTCCAAGGCCGTTGGTCCTCCATTTATGTTTTTGCGTTGTCGCCTTTCTTTTGCTGCACTTGAGCACTTGGTAGAAGAGCGAAAACGTAGTGAAAAGCTAGGGTCCACTGTTTATGAAAAATGTGGGTGTGTACTTTATCGTACACATGGCCTTCCGTGTTCTTGTAGGATTGCTCAGGCAATGCAGTATAATCGTGAGTTCTACCCTCACGAAATGGCCACATTTTGAGCACCTTGATTTATGAGCAGCCCCTGAACACGGTGGTTGATAATGCTGATCTCGAGAGAATGGAATTCGAAAGCCTTGTTGACGAGGCTCGTAGTAGAGATGCACCTACACTGCATGATGTAACCAGTAGATTGCAAAGTGCACTTCACCCCGAAGAGCAAGGTCTGAAAGAGCCGGAAATTAAAGGCAATCCGAGAGGGCGGCCTCGTAAGAATAGGACTAACAAAGCGGATCCTTCTTATCATGAACATGTAAGTCGTAAGTTTGCTGCAAAGAGTGGTCGTCAAACAAAATCCGGAACTGCAAAGAGTGGTCGTCAAACGAAATCAAGAACAACCAGTGGTCGCACGGCACCGAAAACTGGTCTAGTCTCAGGCGAGCCTAATTCAGCAGGCTGCACTGTGAATTCTGGTAAATACGTTTATATAAGTCGTTTCAAACATGGTGTAGAATTTATATTGACTATGCTGATGTATTGGTGTGTATATGCTATAGTTCCCGGCGCTCCTTTGGCAAGTAACTTTGTAAGTGCAGACGTAGACGTACGATTTCCATACAGAAGCCTTCTCCCCACTGGTATAAACGAGTTCATCAATGGGTGGTACGACCCTGAAGGAGATGACCATTGTGGTTTCCGATGTTTTGCCTATGCTCTTCGTGGTGATGAGGAGCACTGGATGCAAATGAGAGGAGCCCTAAAATCAGAAATATCAAAGCCATGCTACATTGAGGTATATGTAACACCCCGTATTTTTGGGAGTTTTAATTAAGGAAGTTTTATGAAAGATAATCATTTTGAGGTTTTTATAATTCTATTTTGGGTAATTAGAGTCTACTTTCCTTATTTGGCCAACCTCCTAATTTGGCAGTTCAATTAATAATTACCGTAAACCGTCTTACAAAAACCCGTCTTTTAACTCACACCATAAACTATAAATACAAAACAAAAACCCGAACCCTTATTACTACTCTACCCGTCGCCCAAAGAGAAAGAGAAGGAGAAAGAGAAGAAGAGAGGAGCCGAGAAAGAGAGAAGGAGAAGAAGAGCAGCGCGCGCCCGAGAACCGCCGCCGCGCGCCGCCCGTCGCCGCCCGAGCACCACCGCCGCCCCTCTTGCCCCTTTTTCCTACTTCTAGCCACGATAATAGTATGTTCCTACACTTGGTACTATTAATTTAGATTAGGGCTTTTAATTATGTTCATGTTAATTGTAACACCCCTCAATTTTAAGGAGTTTATATTATTTAGGTGTTACCGTTTAAATATAATTTTCGAAATTTAATCGAGTTTTATAATGTGAATTTCGGATTTAATTTCAAAGAAATAAAAAGGGATTTATTATTGAATTTGAATTGTTTTAAATTTTAAATTTACATATCAATTGCCAATTAAACCCCAATTAAAACCCCATAATTATCTCCCAAAATCTCTCCTCACTTTTAATTACCCACTTAATTCCTTAATCCTCTTTTTACGTTACACAGACACAACTCCTACGTACATATACCACCCATCATTCCATTTCATTTGCTATTCACATCTTATCACTCTCTCTACTCTTCTTCTCGGTTTTCTGCTTCTCCGGCCACCGTTCGCCGCCCTCTGCCGCTGCCGCTGCCGCCAATTGGTCGCCGCCGCCCTCCTCTCCAACCCTAACCCCCTTTGTCGAGTGCTTGCGGTTTCGAGGAGGTACCATTCGTGGATTTTGGAAGAGATTGTTAGCGAGAATTTGGACGATTCGGTAAGAACGTTGACCCTCATGAGTTGAGCTTGCGTTTTGAATCATACGTAATCAATTTCCCTCTTAAATGTATGAGAAATTTTATAGTAACTTGTACTCTTGCATACGGTTGATCACATGGAAATATATGTAAAATTTATATACGTACATGCTGCACCATTCTTTATTCATGCTCCTGAGTAAGCGGTCATACGGCCTTTTCTAGTGTTTCGACTAAATGGCCATAGCTTGGCATTTGTACGTATCTTCGGTTTCTACTTTGGTCTTGTTTGGTTTCGTACTTATTAATACTCTGAGATTTGGAAATTTGGTTATTGGATTATTTACCCACTAGAGCGACGTTGTCCAAATTGTTATGTGGCACATCTATTTATATGGCCAATAATTTTATAAATGGTTTTCGACTAGGTAGCTCCTAGTTGCCTATAGACGTCCCCTATGAGTTGGTTCATCCTACTGTCCCTCATAGGGAAGTGTGCGCATACTTGAGTCTTATAGGGTGGTTATGGTGGTGTTCGTTGATGCTCTAGTTGTGGTTCGGTTAGGGGTAGAACCCAACCAATAATATATATAAGGGGTTCAGAATCGGTTTGTATTCTTATTATTCGAAATATTATTATTGTATGGTTTATTGGTTCTCCGTATCATTCTTTTGTACTAAGTCTAATTTGTTCAGCTACGCGCCACCAAGGCGCGTATCTTCTTTTTATTTCTCTATTGATTCTTACTCAGCCTGTTTGCTGACGTTCTTTGTTTGGGTTTGTTCCCTACCCTATTCTGGGGCCTGTGTCGTTCTTGGACGGCGCAGTTGGCAGGTGTGTTTGAGGATGGTTTGCTTGGATTGCGTGTGTTGGGGTCCTGCATTCATACGGGAATAATAAACAAACTTTCGTTTTGGGACATTTGAATTTAATTTTGGACTTGGTTTATTTGGAATTTGTAAACTTTGTTTTAAGACTTCCGCTACGCTATTTCTATCATTTCGTTGGATTTTGGATAATTTATTTTCAATGGTTGAGTTTTAAGCCTAGCAATTGACCTTGTGGGTCAATTGTGGCATAACGACCTTATATTTTCTTAGTTAAAATGTTTCGAAAATTTAGGGTTGTTACAGTTGGTATCAGAGCCAGGTTCTGATTAAAATCAAAGTTTACAAAACAAAAATTATTATTTTTCCATTTTCATTTTCAAAAAAAAAATGTGGGAATGGTTTGGGGTGCATTCATGTGCATGCTATGTGCTAATTGCTATCTGAATTAAGATCCTCATTTATATTTAGTCTTTCCGACCTCACCATTGAGTTATGCGTGTTGTGACAGTTATGGAGCCTTTTGGTTGTAACTGGAGATGGGGACCAGTTATTAGGGATATGCAACCTGGGGAAGAGAAGACTGTGACTGACATTATCGGTGAGAAATCAGAGTCATTCCTTGATAGTCAGAGGCCAGGAGAGACGATTCCTGAATTTATTTCTAGAATGAGAGCCATGATGGAGGCTCGAAAGAAGGAGTTTCCTTTTGTTGCTAGACCCGAGGTTCAAGTGTTTATTGCCTTGAAAAATACTAGCGATCGTTGTTTCGAGAGCCTGAGGCACAATTTTGAGAGTTGGGTACACTATGCTTGTGATACGGGAGATTTGCACTACCTGAAGCTTAATGGGATTATGGCTGTAAACCTTGAATTCTTGGAGAACGTGCTCATTTTTGAAAAGATTAAGTGTAGGAATTCCACACATGACTTTATATATCCAACACCAAACCATTCGGAGACGGAAATGATACCCTTTCTTCGATACGATCCCTACTGTAATTATAGGCGGAGAGGAAAAGATGTCAGTGAGGACACTCATAGAGCCCATTTAGGTAATAAGAGAGTTAAGGGAAAGTCCTACATCTGTGAAAGGGGTGATAAAGACGATGACAGTAAGGGAGTGCATAACCGAAAATCATCCTTAGGTGGCCATATTCGTTTCAGTCGCGAGAGCCATTCTCGGTACAAACCAGAAGAAGGTAGTTCGAAAAGTGTCGGGAGAGTTGTGGGAGGTTGGGTCGAAGAGTGAGAATTTGTTGCCTATTGTTTGGAGAAATATTGGTCGACCACGTGATTTCGACTTAAGAATTCCTAAGAGATTGAATGTAGCGTTTATTTGTTTACTTTATTTTACTTTTATTCCTTAATGATTTTGGAACCCGTTGTCTAGCATTTTATTTGTTTTGTTTCCTAGTTAGGGGACAACATTCCCCCTGAACTTCTATGATTAGAATAAACAAAGTGGTCAAGTTGAATTACTTGCTAATTGTTTTGTTCGTGTGCGCACTTGATATGTTATTTATTACTTTGATTTGTAGTACTCCATTACGGCCTAATTGCTCTAGCTTATACAGTTATTGAAATCTTTGGTTCAATAAATTGATACATGTTTGTTTACCGAGATACCAAGTTCTTATGTACCTTGTTACAAGTGCCGAGTTGCATGCAAAAATAATAATAATAATAATAATAATTGCGAGGCATTTACATATGTGATACATGTTGGCTTATTTGATAACTTGGTCTTGGTACTCTATTGACCATAAGCAGAAAGGCGTATTTTGTGGTGCTAACCCCTATAACATTATATTACTTACGAAATTGTTACTCTATAGAATATGGTACGTGGATCATCATCAACGAACAACGCTAGCCAGGAAATGGCTGCCTTGATAGCTCAATTGGCCGCACAAAATCAGGCCACAGCTCAGCAACAACAAGCTATGGCTGAGCAACAACAGGCTATGATGCAGACCATGCAGCTGACCATGCAGCAGATGAATACCTTGACTGCTACTGTGACTCAGATGGTGACTAATCAGCAGAATAATCAGCAGAACAATCAGCAAAACAATCAGCAGAATGCCCATGTTGCTCAGGTTACAGCGATGACCACTATGTCGAAGGCGGTACAACAGAAGAATCCGCCAACCTTAACGGGTAAGGGTGATCCTACTAAATTGGATACTTGGTTCAGGGATATGGACCGAATTTACTTGTCCTTGGGGTGTCCAGCGAAGTACAAGGTCAGGATAGGAGCCTTTTACCTACGAGAGGAGGCAGACAGATGGTGGCAAGAAATCAAGGAGACATTTTTCGAGCCATACGTCGAAGAGACTGCTGATGGAAGGGTAGCTGAATATGAGCGAGGTTGGGGTCATTTAAGAGAGTATATGGAAGATGAATTTTTCCCCGAGCACCTCAAGCGTCAGAAGAGATTGGAGTTTGAATTGTTGAAGCAGACAGAGGATATGTCAGTCAGAGAATTTCATCTTAAGTTCTTGGAACTTAGTCGTTTTGCCAAGGAGCTTGTGCCTACTAAAGAGGCGAAAGCTAATCAATTTGAGAGGAAGTTGCTCTGGAAAATCAAGGACAGGTTCGCAGGTGAGGTATTCAAGGATATAAGGGACGTGTATGCTCGTGCATCTAACATTGAGAACACTATTGCTGAGAAGGAAGCTGAGTTAGGGCTCAAAAGGAAGGAGGGACCCTCAAACTTGACTGAAAATTTAGCAAGAAAGGGAACTTCCTTAACTATAAGAAGCAAGGCAACTCATTTGGTGCTGGTGGGAGTAATGTCCGCAAGGGTCAATCTTTTGTCCAATCTCAAAGTCAGAGAAGTGAGCGCCGCTACATCTGTAAGCTTTGTAATGGCAATCATCCAGGGGTTGACTGCAACGGTGATAAAGTTACATGCCGATTCTGCAAGAAGCTGGGACACCGCGAATACGAGTGTAACAGGAAGAAGGCCGGTCATCCACCAGTAACTGAAGCTAGCACACCTACATATACTAGCAGATTTCCCAATCAGAGGGCTCAGGGCACATATACTGCTTCAAACAGCACTTACAAGAACCCAGCTTCAACCAAGGGTAATGTTACTACTGCGGCAAGCAAGCCGGCTGGCACTGTCAATGCTGCGACTGCTACTACCAGCAAGAAGAAGGTCGGGCAGCTCTATGTTATGAACCAGGAGGAGGCAGAAAACACCGACGTTGTGTCCGGTAAATTTCCTGTTAACTCAGTTTTGGCTCATGTTTTGTTTGATAGTGGTGCGTCTCATTCGTTCATTGCAACAAAATTTGTTACTTTGTCTGGTTTGAAATCTGGTGAAAATGTAGATTATGATTTTGCTATGCCTACCGGTGATAGTGTGAATTGTAAGACTGTATTTAAAGGTGTATCGGTGATTATTGCTGGACATGATTTTAAGGCAGAGTTAGTAGAGTTTTCACTCCCGTATTTCGATGTAATATTGGGGATGGACTGGATGGGCAAGCACAAAGCTAGACTAGACTGTTGGCTGGGAAAAATCTCACTTAGAGGTCCCAAAAATGTTAGAGTGTCATACAGGGGGAATATCAAAGGACCCAGAGTGAAATTGATCTCGGTGATGAAACTCAAGAAGCACATTTCCAGGGGAGCACAGTTACTCTTGTGCCATGTGAGAGACACTAGAGTTGAGTATCCTGATTTGAGCAAAGTTCCTATTGTGAAAGAATTTGAAGATGTATTTCCAGAGGAGATTACAGGGATGCCGCCTACAAGAGAGGTCGAGTTTAAGATTGATTTGGTTCCAGGAGCTGGTCCGATAGCCAAAACACCTTATAGGATGGCACCTCTCGAGATGCAAGAGCTTAAGAAGCAACTTGATGAATTGGTGGAGAAGGGATATGTTCGGCCTAGTGTTTCCCCTTGGGGAGCACCTGTTCTATTCGTCAAGAAGAAGGACGGTAGTTTGAGGCTGTGCATAGACTACCGTGAGTTGAACAATGTGACGATCAAGAATAGGTACCCTCTACCTAGAATCGATGACTTGTTTGATCAGTTGAAGGGAGCTAGCGTCTTTTCGAAGATCGACTTGAGGTCCGGTTACTATCAACTTAAGGTGGCTTCTGAAGATGTTCCAAAGACAGCTTTCTCTACTCGGTATGGGCACTACGAGTTCACAGTTATGCCTTTTGGGCTAACAAATGCTCCTGCAGTTTTCATGGATTTGATGAACCGTACTTTCAGACCGTATTTGGATAAATTTGTTGTTGTGTTTATCGACGACATTTTGGTATACTCAAAGAGTGAGGAAGAACACGAGGAGCATCTTAGAATTGTGTTGCAGACCTTGCGGGATAACAAGCTTTATGGGAAGTTCTCGAAGTGCGAGTTTTGGTTAGACAGAGTAGCATTTCTAGGTCATATCATATCCAAGGATAGAGTGGCAGTGGATCCAGCAAAGGTTAAGGCCGTTTCTGAATGGCCGACTCCGAAGAGTGTGACTGAGATTAGAATTTTTTTGGGTCTTGCTGGCTATTACCGGAGATTTGTCAAAGATTTCTCTAAAATAGGTAGACCTATGACGACATTGATGAAAAAGGCAACCAAGTTCAAGTGGGATGATGCTTGTGAGGAGGCATTTCAGACTCTAAAGACTCGATTGACTACGGCACCAGTTTTGGCATTACCTGATGAGAAGGCCGAGTACGAGGTATACACGGACGCTTCGAAGAATGGTTTGGGTTGTGTCCTTATGCAGAACCGACGAGTGATTGCTTATGCGTCTAGGCAGCTCAAGAGTTATGAGGAGAACTACCCGACCCATGACTTGGAGTTAGCGGCCGTGGTTCATGCTTTGAAAATTTGGAGGCACTACCTTTACGGTGTGAGTTTTAAAGTTTTCTCTGATCATAAGAGTCTCAAATATATTTTCACTCAAAAAGAATTGAATATGCGTCAGAGGAGGTGGTTAGAGTTGATCAAAGATTATGAAATGGAGATCCAATACCATGAGGGTAAGGCAAATGTTGTCGCCGATGCTTTGAGTCGGAAATCTCTTCACACTGTGCAATTGGTGGTCCAGAGAGAGAGGTTACGAGATGACTTTCTTAACTTTTCTATTCAGTTGACTGAACCGGGTGCGCCTGCAGGATTCACTTCAGTTCAAAATGATCTTTTGGGAGAAATTAAGGAGCTCCAGGTGAAAGATGAGTTTTTACAGACTAAATTGAGCAGGGAGCCCGAGTTGTTTACGGTGGGAGACGATGGAATCATTCGCTTCCAGAGACGAGTTTGTGTACCTGATAGTGAGGAAATCAGGAAGAGGATTTTAACTGAAGCTCATGCGACATTGTACTCAATGCATCCTGGAGGTGATAAAATGTATCAGGATTGGAGACAAGTCTTCTGGTGGTCTGGACTCAAAAAGGATGTTGCAGAGTTCGTTGCTCGTTGTTTGGTGTGTCAGAAAGTTAAAAGTGAGCATAAGAGACCACAAGGAAAATTGCAGCCGTTGCCAGTTCCCGAGTGGAAATGGAGTTCTATATCCATGGATTTTATCGCTGGTCTACCCCGAACTCCGAAAGGAAATAATATGATTTGGGTGATCGTGGATCGTTTGACTAAGTGTGCTCATTTTATTCCTATGAAAGACACTTGGAAGAAGAAACAATTGGCTGCTGCCTACATGCACCACGTTTTGAGATTACATGGAGTGCCGAAGGAGATAGTGTCAGATCGTGATGCGCGTTTTGTGTCTCGATTTTGGTCTAAGTTACAAGAAGCTTTGGGAACGAACTTGTTGATGAGTACTGCTTTTCATCCCGCCACTGATGGTCAGACTGAGAGGACCAATCAGACGTTAGAGGACATGTTACGGGCTTGTGCACTACAATTTCAGGGAGGCTGGGAGGATAAATTGGACTTGATTGAGTTTTCGTACAATAACAGCTATCAAGCCTCGATAAAAATGGCGCCCTACGAAGCATTGTATGGGAGAAAGTGTCGCAGTCCGATTTGTTGGAACGATATCAGTGAGACTGTTGTACTGGGTCTTGATTATATTCAGGAGATGACCGAACAAGTTAAAATTATCCAGGAGAGACTTAAGGCTGCTTAGGACCGTCAAAAGAGCTATGCCGATAAGACCCGGAGTCACATCAAATTTGCAGAGGGGGATATGGTATTGTTGCGAGTTTCACCTACCAAGGGTGTTATGCGATTTGGTAAGAAAGGTAAATTAAGCCCTAAGTTCATAGGACCTTACAAAGTGCTTAAGCGCATTGGTGAAGTTGCTTATGAACTCGACCTACCTGCAAATTTGGAGAAGGTTCACAATGTCTTCCACGTGTCTCAACTACGACGCTATGTGAGCGACCCGTCTCATGTGCTCGATCCCGAGACGATCGAGTTGGATGAGACCATGACCTATGAGGAGGCACCTTTAAAAATTCTTGACAGGAAAACACGCAAAACTAGACGGGCTGAGACTCATATGGTGAAAGTGTTGTGGTGCAACAATAATGTCGAAGAAGCAACTTGGGAGGTGGAATCTGTGATGCGTGAGAAGCACCCTCACTTGTTTGAATAAGGTACTTTTGGTTCGGGGACGAACCTTTCTTTTAAGGGGGATGAGAATTCTTCGCGTTTCTTTTTCTTTTCCTTTCTTGTCTATTTATGTGGTACGAAGCATGCTTTTATGTGTTAATCGTATGTTATTGACTTGGCTGAGTTGTTCCGTGCCTGAGTGCACTTGTTAGCGCCTTGCGCATGGAATTGGCTGACTTGGTTTTGGGTGCATTGTGCACAATTTGGATTCTATGACTAGTTATATTTATATGGTAACATGTGGTTATATATGGTATCTCAAATTATATTACTACTATTAATTCTTTCTTAAAAAAAAAAAAAAAAACCTTGCTCAAAGCTCAAATGGCGATACTTTAGGGAAAGAGGGTGGTGAAATCGATGGTTAGAGAATTGTACATTTTGACATTTAGGAGAGCGAGGGTGTTAGAGAGATTGTGGATGAGGTTCTTTATTGGTGAATGAGTTGGAGCTTCGGGGACGAAGCTGTGTTTTAAGGGGGGAAGTCTGTAACACCCCTCAATTTTAAGGAGTTTATATTATTTAGGTGTTACCGTTTAAATATAATTTTCGAAATTTAATCGAGTTTTATAATGTGAATTTCGGATTTAATTTCAAAGAAATAAAAAGGGATTTATTATTGAATTTGAATTGTTTTAAATTTTAAATTTACATATCAATTGCCAATTAAACCCCAATTAAAACCCCATAATTATCTCCCAAAATCTCTCCTCACTTTTAATTACCCACTTAATTCCTTAATCCTCTTTTTACGTTACACAGACACAACTCCTACGTACATATACCACCCATCATTCCATTTCATTTGCTATTCACATCTTATCACTCTCTCTACTCTTCTTCTCGGTTTTCTGCTTCTCCGGCCACCGTTCGCCGCCCTCTGCCGCTGCCGCTGCCGCCAATTGGTCGCCGCCGCCCTCCTCTCCAACCCTAACCCCCTTTGTCGAGTGCTTGCGGTTTCGAGGAGGTACCATTCGTGGATTTTGGAAGAGATTGTTAGCGAGAATTTGGACGATTCGGTAAGAACGTTGACCCTCATGAGTTGAGCTTGCGTTTTGAATCATACGTAATCAATTTCCCTCTTAAATGTATGAGAAATTTTATAGTAACTTGTACTCTTGCATACGGTTGATCACATGGAAATATATGTAAAATTTATATACGTACATGCTGCACCATTCTTTATTCATGCTCCTGAGTAAGCGGTCATACGGCCTTTTCTAGTGTTTCGACTAAATGGCCATAGCTTGGCATTTGTACGTATCTTCGGTTTCTACTTTGGTCTTGTTTGGTTTCGTACTTATTAATACTCTGAGATTTGGAAATTTGGTTATTGGATTATTTACCCACTAGAGCGACGTTGTCCAAATTGTTATGTGACACGTCTATTTATATGGCCAATAATTTTATAAATGGTTTTCGACTAGGTAGCTCCTAGTTGCCTATAGACGTCCCCTATGAGTTGGTTCATCCTACTGTCCCTCATAGGGAAGTGTGCGCATACTTGAGTCTTATAGGGTGGTTATGGTGGTGTTCGTTGATGCTCTAGTTGTGGTTCGGTTAGGGGTAGAACCCAACCAATAATATATATAAGGGGTTCAGAATCGGTTTGTATTCTTATTATTCGAAATATTATTATTGTATGGTTTATTGGTTCTCCGTATCATTCTTTTGTACTAAGTCTAATTTGTTCAGCTACGCGCCACCAAGGCGCGTATCTTCTTTTTATTTCTCTATTGATTCTTACTCAGCCTGTTTGCTGACGTTCTTTGTTTGGGTTTGTTCCCTACCCTATTCTGGGGCCTGTGTCGTTCTTGGACGGTGCAGTTGGCAGGTGTGTTTGAGGATGGTTTGCTTGGATTGCGTGTGTTGGGGTCCTGCATTCATACGGGAATAATAAACAAACTTTCGTTTTGGGACATTTGAATTTAATTTTGGACTTGGTTTATTTGGAATTTGTAAACTTTGTTTTAAGACTTCCGCTACGCTATTTCTATCATTTCGTTGGATTTTGGATAATTTATTTTCAATGGTTGAGTTTTAAGCCTAGCAATTGACCTTGTGGGTCAATTGTGGCATAACGACCTTATATTTTCTTAGTTAAAATGTTTCGAAAATTTAGGGTTGTTACATTAATTGAAGTTAAGCATGAATTTGATGATAATTAATTATGTTTGGGTTTGTAATAATAATTGTTGGTGGTTTGATGCATGAAATTATTAAGGTTTTGAATTAGGGTTCTTGAGATTAAGTTTGTGATGAATTGATGATGATTTTGTGATTAGAATTGTGTAGTAATTGAAGGGATTTACTATTATGAATTGTTAAGCATGTTGTTATAATTTGGGGATGTTTAATGATGATTTAAAGGTAGAAATTATATTCTGTCCAGATCTGATTTTGCCTTAAATTAAGTGTTATTATGGGTGTTTTGATGGTTTGATGGTGGAATTATGTTATTGGTATAATTGGGTAAGTGTTGTGCGAATTTTGTGAAGTTTGGAGATCGTTTGGATGTTGTATCAATGTCTTTTGTGTTGGTTGGAAGTGTTGATTAGTAATTGAGTGTTGTTAATGATTTCTTAGGTTGTGTGTTCAAGGAGATACCGTTCTAAACTTGAGTTTGAGCTTGTGATTTTATTGGAAGGGTAAGAACGTTGGTTATGATCCCAACCACGACATCTAAACTCTAAGCTTGTCTATCTTGATAATAACCTTGTTTCCATTGACCATTGATTCACATTGTATCTATTATTGCTCTACCGTTTTCGTATCAATACCTTTGAAATAACCATGCAGCTTTTCCCGCCAAACGGCTCAAAAGAACCGGCCCTTCGGCCTCTTGATTACCGCCGGCTCGGCCCTTCGGCCCTTCGGTTTCTTTCGGCCACTCGACCTCTCGGCCGAGTGTGTCTTGTTGTTGTTGTTTTGTTGATTTGTTGTGATTGTGTGGTTTATATATATTGTTAACGATTGTATATTATGTTTTGTTTACGCGCGTATATGATTGTGTACACTAATGTTATGATAATGATATTGTTGATGATGATACCACCTAGAGTAAGGTGACGCGGCCCGGATCGGTCACCTCTAACCTCTGATCAAGGTTGTTTAGGTCGGAGTAGCTACCGACTTCCTAATCGGCTTACCTCCTAGAGGCTTCGCATCCTACCTGGCCCTCTAGTGAGGGGTGTGCACACTTCAAGACGTTAGGATCTGTTTTCTAGTACTCTAGCTCGCGTTGGTTCGAGATTGTGGTGGCTGTGGGGTAGGAGCCCAGCCGTTGGCGTAATGTTATGACAAGACTTTTGGCTCTTGTAGCGATATGGCGAATGTCGCACCCTTTTGAATTGTTATTGTAGCGATTGCTTATTATTTGTTAGCTACGCGCCTCAAGGCGCGTATCTTTTGTTTCCTGAATTGTTTTATGGTTCTTACTCAGCCTGTATGCTGACGTTCTTTCTTCTGGTTTGTTCCCTACCATGTTATAGGGCCTATGTCATTCTTCGATGGCATAGTTTGACAGGTCTTGTTGATGTGGATGCTTGCTAGAAGAGTCAAGTGCATGCTGGGGATTTTACAACTATCATTAGACTATTATTATCATTTGGATTATGTATTTTTTTGAAATTGGTTTTGAGAACTTTAGATCGACATTATTTAAGACTTCCGCTGTTACGTTTCTAGTTTATGATGTAATCGAATAAATAGCCTTGCAGTTGACTTGGAAGTCAATTGCGGCATAACAATTCTAAGTTTATTTCCGTTTATAGTTCGGTCAAAATTTAGGGTTGTTACAGTATATCTTAACCAAGATGATTGGCGAATTGCGCTGAACCGTGTTCACTAGGACAATAACCGCCCGTGCGGTCGAAAGCATTGGATGCAAGGTCCCGGTGATTTATTCGGTTTTGCAACATTGTACAATTGGAGTATTGTGGTGTTTGGATCATATCAGCCAACCGACGGTCGCCCACGTTTTAGTTTCGGCTACACTGTGCACCCGTTGGTTCATCCTATCGGAGACGGCGCACCAGCTGGCATAATGGTGTTGTTCTTCACAGGAAATCATTGGTTACGACTTAGAATGTAGTCAACGTTTCCGGTGCCTCCTGTACATGTTTTGTGGAAATGGGTTTGTGACCCAGCGCTATGTGGTGTGACTTGTATCGAGCTGACCATGAACTATGGAACAATATTGTACGTATGGCACAACATTAATTCGCATTATCTATATATATAGTACCCATTTTGTTGCGTATGCACTAATTAGGCACTCCATTAAAATTAAATAAAAATTATAATTTACATTGTTGTATGGTGGCGGTTTCCTTCAGGTTCAACCGCCATGCGCAACGGCGGTTTGACATTGACCCAAAACGTTTTGCACACTCATCCTATGCTTAAACCGCTTTGGAGGGCGGCGGTTTCATTGTATTCAAACCGCCATTCTCCAGGGCGGTTTCAGGTTATGCCAAAATTTTACACACGCCTATCGTATGAAGAAACCGCTTTGCAAAGCGGCGGTTTCTGTAAAGTTAAACTGCTGGTCTCCACGGCGGTTTCACCTTTGGCAAACATATGACACACACTCATCATGTGGAGAAACCGCTTTGTATCCTGGCGGTTTTACATGGGTTAAACCGCTGGACTCCCTGGCGGTTTCACCCTTGGCCAAAATATTAGCCACACTCCTGAACAAAAAACATTGGTTGTTGACTAGTTCTGAGTATGTGAAATACAATTGTGAGTAAAGTCATGAAAGATTCAAGATAATTCCATAAGTTGTTGTTGGTGACTTTGAAATAACTAAAAGGAAAGTCTGAGTACATGAACAACAAGCTGAGTTGCGCTTAGGGAAGTTTGAGTACAATAACTAGATGCTGAGTTGCATAATTTACATTGTTGTGCGCTTGAAAATCCAAAACCTAGGTTTGGCAATTCTAAAACCGCCATGTAATCCGGCGGTTTCTCCTGCAGTGAAACCGCCATATCCCATAGCGACTTCTTCATGTGTGTGAGGTGTGTAATATTTTGCCCAAGGCTGAAACCGTCATGCGCTATGCCGTTTACTACATTTTGAAACCGCCTTGGCTCATGGCGGTTTTAGGTTTGCCAAAAATAATACACCCAGTAGTGTGTCCTCGTGTCTGTAATTAAACCGCCATGAAAACTGGCGTTTGCGATGGAGTGAAACCGCCGATCCCCATGGCGGTTTTACGGTTTTTGTTTTTTTGGAACTGTATTTTTTTTTCTTCTTTCCCTTTTCCTGCAACTCAAACATCCCAAACCAAAATGCGGCGACCAATGATCCCAATTTAAGAACCCAAGAGGAGAACTCCAATGGCATGTCTTATTCATACCTTAAATCGTCATTTACATACTTAAAAGAGTTAAATACAACATAAACTTGACAAAATGTTCCAATACATCACAAACTACTATATTAATAGCTAATCTTGCGTTAGGCGGCGACGGCGTGTTGCTCGACATTGGCTTGAGGAAGAACCCGGTGTGTTGCCTTCCGTAATTGGTGTCATAGGAGAAGCATTTCTACGTCGACGCATAAATTGTATAAGAGGAGAATGATCCTCCAAAATTGCACTTGGTTGTTCTTGGGGTTGTTGGATAAGACGTGAAAATCCCACTTTCTCGATACATTCGGAGCAATGGTTGCGAATTTCGGTTAAAGTTTGGACAAAATTGACACTAGATGCGTCATTTAGTGCAGCTTGAAGGTCACGCTCACACCTCATGTGTAGAGTTGCAAAACCTTGGGTCTACAACCACAAAAATCAAAAAATTACACTAATTATTTCCTAAACATGCCTAATATTTAATTAAAATGAAGCAATGAGAAACCATACTTACAAGCAATTGAATTGAGGGAGAAGATGGATGGTAGGAAACCGGGCCATGAGATTGTTTAACAGCTCCAATGATACGACGAGTATGGTCTCGATACCAAACCATGTACTGAGCATTGTAATGCATCATGCTATCATCTACATCGGTATTAGCCACCGCCCTCTCTCGACGCCTACGCCATAAATCGATATACCCATTGTGGATTTCACTCCAACTTTTCTTACGACATCCTCTCCTATCTAATTTATGAAGCGTCTCCAAAGTATCACAATCCACCGGGATTGTTTGCTTCAAACCAAATTGGCGTACTACCCGATCCGGACAATGCCAATCTACAATATCGAAGCAAATCATAAGAGCCACAACACACCAATCTTGTTCATCCTTAAAACAAGTCGGAGAGAGAGCTGAGATGACATTTGCTGTATAAGGCTGCCAAATGAACTAAAATAAACAAATAAGTAAATGAATTACGAAATTATTTTCATTCTCATAAAGTCACAAAACAATGGATTAGATAAGTAAACTTACTTGATCATGAGTCATACAATCGAATGCATCTCTATAAGCGGTAAGAAAGAAAATCCCATCGGCTCTTCGTCGATCAATCATAAGTCACTTACGTCCTAATGCATCTATCCCATAGATATGTTGTGAGTCTTGTGACCCAAATGGACTATCTATAATCTTATCCTCATCCTCATCCTCATCCTCATCCTCATTCTCATCCTCCTCCTCCTCCTCGGAATCCTCATCGGAATCTAATGGTCCCATGTTCATAGGACGTCCTATGGCAATACGTTCCCAAGACCATAGCTGGAGAAGAATAAGAGGTCCGGCTATCTCTAATGAACTCCTACAACACCCTCGACACAAAGTACGATACAATGTTGCAAGAACTGCACTTCCCCACGAGTAATAATCCAATCTATTGACATCACTTAACAATGGCAAATAGATTACTTGAACTACATCCCCACTCTTATCGGGAAATAGAACGGTACCAAACAAAATGAGCAGATACACTCGAATATAGCAATGAAATGTGGCATCATCCACACTGTTGGGCAAATTATTAAAATGGGTCATCAACCAAGAAATTTTCAAAGAAGTTCCCTTCAAACTTTCCCCCGGTGCTTTTCCAAACAATTCGGTCACCAATCCATTTCAATCTTGATTGGCATCACCCGTCACAGCTTTTCCATCTATCCTCAAATCTAACATAATTTGCACATCTTGCAAGGTGATGGTGGCTTCCCCAACGGTTAAGTGAAAAGTGTGGGTTTCTTGCCTCCAACGTTCTACCAACGCACTTATTAAATCCTTATCTAACCTAACACTAGCTACTCTATGCGCCCCATAAAACTGTGTTTTCCTAATAAATTTAACTACCCGCTTACTAGGACGATATTCGCCAATCCATTTTATATGAGTCCTACATCTAAGCGGACTCACCTCCTCTCCCTCCCAAATTGCTTGACTCCTGTGTTTCTCTTGTAGTTTGAGAAGATATAGTGAAATGAAAATGAAATTGTATAATGGTTGAAATAGAAGTGAAAAGATAATGCTATTATGATGAGTAGTGAGTAAAGTATATTATAATAGAATATGACGGGTGAGAACGGTAGGAATGAATAAAGTATAATAGAATAACGCACGCGCATGCAAACTAGAGGTAGGCAATGTAGGTGAGCACGGGAAGTTGATAGTGTTTTAAGAAACTTCTTATACTATATATCGCGTACTTCTTATACTATATATCTCGTACTTCTAATAATATATATCTTGTTCTTCTTATACTATATATGTCGTACTTCTTATACTATATCCTGTGACCCGTTAAACTACAACGTTAAACTATTCCATTATAGTCTATTATCATGTCACCCCTTATATCACATTATATTTCAATTCATCCCAAATAAATTAGCATTAACACAATTCCTAATTTAATTTAGTTAATAACTACCATATTATATAATTCCGTTGTGCTATCCATTTTATAGGTGTCAGGCGACCTCGTAAACACTTGGTTTCAAATTTAAATATATATTAGTAGATATAATTAATGAATGTGGTCGTTGTTTCTAACGCAATTGGTGAGTGTGGTGGTTGTTTCTAACGTAGCTTTTAATATACGCTATACTATTTTACTACTCGAATTACGGCCAAATTAACTTTTACCATATTTATTATTATATTATATATATTAATTCTTAATTTTTTTTTGTGGATTTATGGAACATATATACTATTATACTATATATATTCATTGTTACTATTTTTGGTAAAATAGTAGAAGTTTATAACACATATGTATTATATCACTCTGAATATGACAACTCATTGAGTCAATATGCAAAACATGCGATTTCATATGTCTACAATTGAAGTATTTATTACCTCATTGTGGATAACTGGATATGAGTGTTTTATGTCAATAATCCAAATATGTATTTCCTCATTCTGAATATGACTTATCTTTTACTCAGTATGTCATGCTTCGTGAATTCCAATGTGCACTAAATTCATATACCATTCTGTGTATGTATTTTTTCATTCTCAGTATGAGGTCGTTTAAAATCAAAACATACACCATAGATATGTACATCCTCAATACTCCAATACCAATCAATTTAAACCAATTGTAACATAGTATAAGAATCAAGTAACCATTACAATAATACAACGGATTATTATGCAAGGTCTCGAAAAATAGTGTATCAGAACTCCGCAAATCCGCAACAATGGACTAAGTGTGTCTAAAATGAAAAACCTACAAAACTATTTCAGTGCTACTCTTCCTCTTCAAGGCCTACTAATCAAGGCCCATATCGGTTCAACTCCTCCTACAAGATTTCAGTGCTTCTCTTCCTCTTCAAGGCCCATATCGGTTCAACTCCTCGTACAAGGGCCGAACAACATCAAGAAGTTTAAAAAACTCTTCAAAGCAGGCAGTTCTTTCTTCCGGTGAAGCCCGAATCAAGGGATAAAGAATTTGCAGAATCTCTGATGCACGCTGCAGAAGAATATAATACATAGGAGGTCAACATATGAAAGTCATGAACCACGAACATTAACAAGTTTTTAAAGATAATAACTCATTACAAATATACCTGCTCCCGGGGAACTACTAATTGCCTCCGAACGCGGGATACTGTTACCGGGTTCACAATAATAGGGTGAGAGATGTTAAGATACCATCTTATATAACTAGCTACAACAGATGCATCAGCTCAGCAACTTCTGAAATAGCATCAAGTGCAACCATATGGCATGTTAAATTACGCCACAGATGGTCAGTATACTCGGGGAATCTAACATCATAACACAGCGTCGAAGCAGGCCGATATGCACTACTAGGTGATGCCGGGGAATTAGGGATAACCTGCCTATATCCAAACTGTCGAAGGCAACGGGAGGGGTCAGAGCACTCAATAACATCGCAGAATCGAATGCATTCGCCGGTGTATAGCAATCTACGCACGCTTTGCCCTGGGTATTTACCATATGGCAGCCAAGCGACATGCTCTGCCCTCATGCTATCCAACAATGACCGGTACTCCAACAACCGGTCCATACTCGAAATCCCTGCGCCTCTGGTGTCCCACATCAACGAACGAGGCTCGTTCTCCGACAAACAACGACTCTCTATCATCATAGGACGTAGAGCAGGAAAGTACTCATATATCCACGGCTGTAAAAGGGTCAAACACCCACATATGCTCCTCGCATTCGACCGGGAGGCTATCCCAAGTTGGCGGTACAAATACGCAAGTGCGCCAGCACCCCAAGCATATTTCTTCACCCGCCCATAATCCTTAAGAAACAAGTTCACCGCCGCCCTTACGCGATCTCCACTCTTGTCCACAAACAATCTGGAACCTAGCAGGTACAACAAGTAACCTTGTGCCTCAACTTCCTTGTCGCGACCCTCCCTCACAAACTTAATAATATACTCTACCAACACACCACCAGATTTGTACAGAGGGGCTTTCTTACTACGCTCGGGACCGACTGCCTTAGTCAACTTTTGAGGGTCACATCCCAACAACTTTGACAAGTCTCCCTTATAATGCTCCGTTGCATCAATACCACTAAGTAACTCCCCATCCACGTCACAGGAATGCGTAAAATGTAATGCACATCGTGTAAGAGAATAGTCATTTCACCAAACGGCATGTGGAAAGTGTTTGTGTCGGGCTGCCATCTCTCAACGAATGCCGATATCAAAGGCATATCCAATTGCGATATCATACAATCTCGCAAGTGAAAAAGCCCAGTATCAACCAACAACTCTTCCGCACCTTCGAATCTCTCTACAGATTGCTCCTCCCCATAATCATCAACATCCATCAACTCATCATCAAACTCATCATCAAACTCATCGTAACTGCCGTCTTCTTCAATACCCATTACACTTACTTCTGAATCTATCTTCGCTTTACCACCACACCTCATCCTTTCTAAAACACAACACATTATAATGGTTCTTATTAATAAAGGTAAAACTCCCAATCAATTTATGTTCAAACCAATTAACTTATGTTATTAATCCGTGTAATACCCACTCTTCAGCTATCAATTCAACTAATTCATCCATACATATTCAATGAAATTAATCCGTGTAACCCAAATAATATGTGTAAACCAAAATATTGATCTAATTCAATGAAATTAATCCCAGTAATCAAAATAATATAAATAATTAATCTAATATTCATGGTATATATTAAATCAAACTAATCCAATTAATCAAAATAATACAAATAATTAAACTAATATCCATGATATTGATTTGAATTAAATGTCATACCTTTCAAGTGGGTAAAACTGAATCTTGCGAATAAATGTTGGGAAGAGAGTGCAAATTTCGGATTTTATAGAGGGATAAGTTGAAGGTTGAAGATTGAAGATGAAGATGAACATGACGTAGAAAGAGGGAGAAGGAGAGAGGAATATGATGAACAGAGAAAGAAAACAATGAAAATAAAGTTGAAGTAGAAATTCATAATAAAAACAAAAGAGGGTGGGAAAGTTATTGGGGGCAATAAGGGAAAGCAGCATAAATTCATAATAAAACAAAAGTGAAGGGAATAAAACAACGGAAAATTCGCGTGGTGTCCCCGAGGTTTCCAAGTTTGCGCGTGGTGTCCCTATGTTTGAAACTTGTACATTGTGGTGTCCCTGAGATTTGCAAAACGCGGTACGTGGTGTCCCTCAAGCTAACGGTGTTAACTTTTTTCCGTTAAGTGATGATGTGGCGGCCATTTATAAATTTAACTTGGGTTTAATTCATTTTTGTAATTTCTGGAAAAAAGAAAAAAATTGAATGATTCTAATGATGTGGCGGCCATTATAATTTTTTACAAGGGCTGAAAATTTATAGCTAAAGAAACGAAAGTACACATGTAAGCGAAATTAAACTACGGGAGGCATCATGTGGCTAAACCATAAGAGCCATAACGCTTGAACATCCTAAGCTACTTCAAACATATATAGTGAAGGGACTGGAAAAAAACGACACAAAACTTCTTCTTCTTCTTAGATGGAGCCATGGGCATGGTGAACTAGTGGTGGCACTCGAACTTCATTTTCGTCCCACTTAAACGAGGCAGACTGGCAGAAGGGATTTGGATGAGTGCTTAGACTTTTACACAGATGAGGACTACACTTGCAATGGGGTAGAGATGGTAAGGTAAACTTTCGTGGCGCTGTACAAAATGCAAACATTAGAGGGTACGAACGCACTCCTTGTGGGGCTGAGGAGGGGGAGGACGGAACATCGCTCATTGTAGAGTCCTCGATAATGAACGGGCTATCAAGTTCATGTGGAGATGAATAAGGCGCAATTGGAACACAAGGATCTTCTTCCATACATAGAAGAATACTAAAAGCCACTGTTTCTTCAACAACACGAACGTTCATCATCGAACATGAACGAGAGCGAAAGAAAACTAATTCTTGACCATGTCCCAATTGGTTCAAACCAAGATGAGACCCTCGCGACATCGGAGACAGTTGCTGGCGATTGAGTTAAAGACCTATGATATACTAGTATGTCCCTAAAATATGTGTTGTGTAACTTGTGTTACTTGTACATTTTACCTAATAAACTCTTTCATAAACCCTTTTGACTTTGGAAGTGAGGCTAGCTGATGTGGGTCTTATTGCGTTTTATGTCTCTCTTGAGCCTAATAAGTTCATGTATAGGTGGCTTAAAAGCTCCTTGGACATGGATTGCGAGATTTCCCCATTTTGTCTTCTAAATCGAGTTCTTGTGGCTCTTTGCCGGTTAGTTGCCACAGGTAGAGGGTTTACCAATAGCGCACCTGAAAGGTGGTGGTTATGAGTTCTCACGTGTACAAATATAATTATGTATTTTGGCAAAACTTTAGAGCTTAAACGTCTACGCTAAGTGTTTGAAATTGGCCACAAGGACACGCTAACCTTAACAGGTTATAAGAGACAATGTGTTTTATGAAGTTAAAAGCCCCCAAATCGGAGAACCAGTCACCATGTTCATTAAGGGCAACCTGAAGTGATATCTGGCAATGTTTTGATGACGTTTGCATACTCTAAGAAAAGAATTGAAAATTGGACAAAATACAGGAAGCCTCGAGGATGATAATATTCTATGTAAGCCCTACGTATAATGTAGTGGGTTTAGCATTGTAACACCTCGGTTCATTACTTGTATGTCCGTAACCGTAAGTACATGCCACTGTATTGATTCTACATATCAACACAAGTTTTTCCCTCATTCGTGCATATCCTGAGAAATTCACCGGAAGGAAACCTATAGCACTCATAAGTCATACCCAAATTACATATTCTGAGATTATGAATCGAGTACTTAGGCCTATGGGATTCAACTTATCAAACATTGTTTCCAAATTAGATCAGATTTATTCAAATCAATTTACATCAAATCAGATCAGAATTATCCAAATAACAATCAATAAATCTAGCCTACTTCTAGTTATTGATTGTCTAAATGCAGTTAAGTACTTCGTAATCAATAGATTCAGTTTAGACCAAATCAAATCTAGTTCATTCAAATAAAATCATATCATATCAGTTCAATTCAAATTAAATAAAAAAAAAATGCGGCATGGCCTTAATTTTGAAAATATTTGGCTACCTTTGCATCCCATAGCCGTAAAATTCTTAAAATGTTAAAATTGGGAAAGCGAAGAGAATACAAGTCCATTTTGTCCAACGTCCCGCATTCTCAAAGAAAAAAACAAAATCAGAACGAAAAAAACCAGTGGCAATCTCGTAATTTCCAACAAACAACAAGGTCATTCTCAACCAGCCCTGATAAAAATTCACCAATTTCCAGCCATTTACGACAAAAAGAGAGGGACGCGTATTCGAGTAAATCACCCCAAAAACGCACTTCCTTTTGCAGAAACAAACACACCTTCTTTCCATCTCAACCGTCCATTCCCTGCCACGTCACCGATCCGCTCCTTCTCAATCCAACGGTCCACACCCCTCTCACCAACCCTAGCCCGGCCCGCCCCCCTTCCCCCCTTTTCCCAGAGGTTTATCTCTTCCTCTTCACCAAAACCAAAATATTATAGAGAGAGAAACAGAACTCTTCACCATCACGCTAGAGAGAGAAACTCCCCCACAACAACAATTTCTCAGGGTTTTAGCACTCAAATTTTTTAATCAATTAAATTAATTTCCCCCCATTTTTATTTTATTTCATTAATTAATATTATTATTACACCCAAAAATTATAGTGGTTAATATTTATCTATTTATTTTAATTAATTTAAAAAAAGAAACGAAAAATTGGATGGACGAGATCTGGGAGAGGGCGGTGGAGACGGCGTTAGAGGGCCAAACCGGCGACACGGCGACGACAAAAGCCCTAACCCTAGACGGCGCCGTTAAGTGTTTACACGGCCGTTTACCAGCGCAGAACATTCTAGAGAAGTTTTCGAACCTAGAACACCTGTCGTTGGCGAACATCGGAGTATCATCGTTGGAGCAATTCCCGAGGCTCCGGAAGCTGGAGAAGTTGGTACTATCCGATAACAGGATTTCGGGCGGGTTGGAGTGTTTGGTTGAGGCCGGGTTGGGTGATTCGTTGAGAGATTTGGATTTGTCTAATAATCGGATTCAGTATATTGAGGATCTTGCCCCGTTGGCGGAGTTAAGGCTTGTTTCGCTTGATTTGTATGAGTGTCCTGTTACTCGGGTTAAGGATTATCGGGTTAGGGTTTTCGGGTTGATTAAGAGTTTGAGGTATTTGGATAAGATGGATGTTGAGGAGAACGAGCGCCCCGAGTCTGATGATGAGGAGGAAGATGATGATGATGAGGAGGAGGATGGGGATGGAGATGGCGAAGGCGAAGCCGAGGCGGATGTTGAGGAGGAGGAAGAGGAGGAGTTTGTTGAGGATGCTGATGATGATCCTGGGAGTGGAGAGGTGGATGGGGAAGGCGAAGGCGAGGCGAGAGTTAGAGGTGTTGGGTTGAGTAATGGAAATCATGGGAGTGGGGATGGGATAGTGGATGTGGATGAGGAGGAGAGTGATGCGGATGAGGAGGAGACGGAAACGAGTGGGAGGAGGGAGAATGGGGTTTATAACGGGGAGGCGAACGGGTTTAGAGTTGAGCCGGTGGTGGAGGATGTGGAAGGGGAAGGGGAGGGGGAGGAGGAAGAGGAGGATGAGAGTGGGGAGGAGATTGATGAGGACGATGGAGAGGATGAAGATGTTGTTGAGGTACATGATGTTGGGGATAGTGATGATGATGAGGAGGGTGATGGTGATGGTGATGGTGATGGGGATGGGGAGGAGTCTGAGGAGGATGATGAGGATGAAGATGATGAGGATGAGGTTGAGGAGGTGGATAATGATGATGCGGAGGTGGCTGAGCCGGAGAGTACTGGGAGATTGGTGAGTACTGATGGGGAGATTGATGGGCATGAACAAGGGGAGGATGATGAGGACGATATTGGGGAGACGGGGGAGGATGAGGCTGGTGTTGAGGATGATGGGGAGTCTGAGGATGATGATGAGGATGGGGAGGATGATGATGATGGAGAGGATGAGGTATAATTTTTCGAGAATGTTAGGGTTTCTACTTTGTATTACGTTGTGCCTGATTTTATGAGTTTTTTTTTTGTGTCAGATGTGATCTATGCTGATTTCTTTGTTATGCTGCATGTTTTTGTATAATTGTTGCATTTAGGTGTGTATGATGATGCCTGTATTTGTGCGAAACTAGTGGTCTCAGCTGGAAAGTAGATTAGATTTCATAGCTTCTGTGGCTCTTGTTTGAACTTGGCCGACAGCGTTAAGAGTGTCTTTTGTGGATGGGAATGTGATGAAAAGAAGCTAACTGGAATTTGTGATACCTGTTAGTTCACTCAGTGTTGTTGTTATGCATGAATCTTGGGGAGTGAGGCAAGATCACTTGTTGTTTAAGTTTTTCTTTGAAGGTTGTTACGCTGTTGATTCCCGTGAATTGGTTTACAGAGTTGGATTCAGTGGCGTGAAGTTTTAGATTGGATTTTGTATTTCTGTGCTTCTTTCTGTTTTCATCTGTCTTATCTCTGATTTGCATCTTTTGCTGTTTAGTTGATGAGTTTTAGAGTAAGAAAAGTTGTCGCAGTCAGTGGAGTCTGTAATGACTTGTAGTGCCTTAATGGACTGTTACTTTGATCGATGGCTTGGTGTCAGTTCTACCATGGCTTCAGTTTTACTGTTGACTTTTTTTTCGGAATTCTTAATGTACCTGGGATTTTTGTTGCTGAATGTATTCTTATGCTTCAGTTATCGTTGTCCATTGCAAACATTGTGGAGATCTTGGGGTTGATTTAAAGATCTATTTATAAGGACAATTTAACAGTGATGGTTAAAATTCAGCTTGAATTGACAATAGCATGGAAGAGATTCGTTTATTTAAAGAGAATCCACTCTGGTTGAATGAACTGAGGAAGTTTTTGTTCCAGTCTTGATTTATATTGAAACTGATTTTCGATGATGTTGAGTTTCTCTTGTGCCACAATATTTGTTGGAACCAAAGCAATGTTGTTCTAGTTCAGGAGTTTATCGCCTTGCTGTTTGTTAATGTTTGCTGGTCTTGGGTCTTGGTCAAGCTTTTGGTATGCTGTTGAAAATTCTAATCCAGCACTTTCTCTTGAGAAGCTTTTTCTATGAAGTTGTTATTATCTTCTTTTTCATGCGTGTATCTTGTTGTTCAGCTTTTTGTCTCGTTATTTCTGTACACGCTCTTTTCTTTTCCTTGTTTTCTTCTTTTTTTCAAAAAAAAAAAAAAAAAAATTCTGGGTGTTTTTTGTGGTTGGGTGTGGTGGTGGTTTGTGGTGGTTGGGTGGTGATGGTGGTTGGGGCTGGTGGTGTTTTGTGGTGGTTGGGTGATTGTTGGTAGTGTGGCTGGGTGTTTTTTGGTGTCTCCTACTGTTCTTGTAGGTGTTTTCCTGTTGACTGTATGTGGCTTACTTGTATAGGGAGCTCTGTCATGGTTCCCACTCCCCTGAAATATCTACTTAATCATCTGTTCGGTATGAAGTTGTATGGAGCATATGTTGTTCTGATCTGTTCTTTATGAAGTTGTATGTATTATACATTATTCTCTGCTAATGACCTTTGTGCGGTGTGTGACAGGAGGAAGATGGTGAAGAAGGCTACTTGGTTCAACGGGTCAGACAGTCTACAGATGATGCAGAGGACAGTGATATGGAGCCTGGAATTGACGCAGATGATGATGGTGAAGGGGAAGGGGAGGAGGAAATCGATGCAGATGACGATGATCTTGGGGAAGGGCAAGTCATGGCTCCCTCCACATCGCAACCAAAGAGAAAGAGAGACGATGCTGGTGTTGATGATGATGAGGAAGACGATGATGGGGAGGTGGATCGGCCGTCGTCGTCGAAGAAGCATCACTGAGTAGTAGAGGTTGCTGCTGTGTTGTTTCATGGTGGCTCAGCTCTATATATATAATCTCTGATTGGTAATGGTTAATGGTAATGGTAGAGGCAGAGACACTTGAGAGAGGTTTTTGGCTATTTTTCGTTGAACAGTTAAAGAAATTAGGAGGGAAACTGTCCCTATGATTGATGATGATGATGGGGTTTCAAATGTTGTTCAAAAAGTGGTTAGTCATGGTTTTGGCTCCCTCTCTTCTACTGAGTATCAAAGTAGCCGTTAGTCTTAATATTTGAATGACAGTTAAAAATATTGAAGGGTTCATTGTCCTTGTGATTTTCCCTCCCAAAAGTTGGTACATATTTATTTTTAAAAAAGGGTGGGAAATTGTTGTTAGTGTGTTTAGGAAGAAACATCCAGTATTCCCTCTTTGTTGCCTGCCCTGTTACTTGTTCCACCAGTTTTCAATTGGAGAGAGAAAGAGAGAGAGAGAGAGACACTTTGTGTATAAAAAGGCTTCTTTAAAGATGTTCACCTTTCTCCCGTTGTGGGTATTTTCGTCCTTTCGCTCTCCTTTTGTGCGTGCTTGTTTCGTAAGTTTGTTTATTGTACAAGTTCCCTCGTCAGGCTGGCAAGTTGCAAATTTTGAAATGGTTTATTTTGCCCACTTTTGAAATGGTATGTTCGCAGGTAAGCGGGCATTGTCCGAATGGTCCGACCCATATGATCTGGCCTGGCCCAAACCGTTGGGTAATGTACAGTGACAAGTTGTAAAAGCAGCCCACATTTGGCCCGTAACCGTAACCATGTGTGATAGGATAAGATTTTGCACCACATAGGTTTTGGAAGCTCCTGTCTCTGTTTTCTCTCTCTTTACCATCTCCGAAATTCTCCTCTTGCTTACACTGATATTATGTTGCTGTCACCACCATCGACTTCGTTCATCAGTCCGGTCAGGACTCGCAGTGGTTTATATGGAAGGAATGCGCGGCCATTTTTGTATTCGACTTCTTTGAAGGTGGTGGCAATGGCAAAGGGCGCAGGCAATGAGTCTGAAGAAGGTGGTGGGTTAGCTGAAACTGCAGCCATAGTTGGTGGGTTGATCTCAGCTCCAGTGATAGGATGGTCACTGTACACTCTGAATACCACTGGATGTGGACTCCCGCCTGGTCCTGGTGGGTCAATTGGTGCTCTGGAAGGGGTCAGCTACTTGGCTGTGTTGGGTATAATTGGGTGGTCCTTGTACACCAAGACGAAGACGGGTTCCGGTCTGCCAAATGGGCCGTTTGGTTTGCTGGGTGCCGTTGAAGGTGTGTCTTATTTATGCTTGCTTGCCATCATTGTGGTGTTTGGGTTGCAGTTTTTCCAGACAGGCTCGATCCCTGGTCCCCTCCCTGGAGATCAGTGTTTTGGCTAGTTTCATGTGCATATACTCCGTCTGAATGAATTGGTTTAAGATGAGACTGCTGTATAAGTCCCATTTGCAGGTGATGTCTTTGCGCAAATGTTTGAATTTCTTAGTGATCGTTTGGTTGCATATAACGTTCAATTTGCAAACTTTTCGGAATTGGGAACGATATGTTTCACCAAACCTGATATACTTCGAACTTTTGCTAATACATATATACATTTAGTTACCAAAATTATACATGAACTCTTGTGAAAAACTGAAGAAAATGAGTTGAATTGTTAACTCTCTGGTTCACCTTTGGGTGGCATGAAGAACTCTTGATCCAAACCCCAAATGTTAAAACCAACTTCTTCAATCTTCCAAGTTTCTTCTATTTCCCTTTGGTGATTAGCTGACTGCTCTCCATACCTAAACACCCTTACGGAGGTCTTGCCACTGTGGGCTATATTGATCCCATCGACGCACCTATAATCTTCTATGACGGACTCTGCACTCGTCTCCCAAAACACTCCATCTCCATCATCATTATCGACATCGTTCTTCATTCTGAGCATCCTCGAGTCCTCAAACTGTAGGAGTAGTCCTGATCTTTGGCTGAAGTAGCCCCATAGCGTGTGGTGGATTATTTCATACTTCGGGCCACTCTGTGCATCTAGAGTTGCTTGGCTTGTTTCGAGCTTGAGAATGAAGCAATCCTCATTGTTGATCACCTTCTCCCCAATGCAGACTGCATCTATGAATAAGTTTGCTGTAGCTCTAGGATCCAAGCCCTGACAAAGGTTTATAGTCAAACAGTATTAGACGAAGTTGATTCAACAAGTCTTGGGTAACACGATCCTAAAACTCGATTGATATTGTCGTTAACAATTACCTGTAGAAACCGTCTCAAGGGTCGTGGAGGACCAGCTATGGATGCTTCATTCGACGATTGCCTCCAAGATAGCTTCCCATTGCTTCCAGAGAACACCTTACACCCGGACACAACAAATTCCAAGCACCATAAGTCTGGATTCTTTTGCCATAGCACGAACCCTCCAGCTTCCTCAGTACTCTTTCCCTTGACAGCCTGATCGCCTAAATGGAACGCTGTCGCGCCAATCTTAGCCTGCCCGATTACACACATGCTCTGTATTGAGCTTATTGCTGCCTGTCCTCCTGTCGCTGCTATGTACTGTTGTACAATGTACTTAGCAGTCGAAGCTTGCTGCATTCGATATTAAGGATTGTATTCAGATAATAAGATATCATACGTAGGAACTTTGATTTAGTTAATTACAATGTTGATGTTCATGTTGGGCCTGTTGGCTGACCCCAAATTATACCACGACTAAGGTCATCTTTCGATTATAGAAGGTACAGACAGTCAGACATACGGTCCACCCTATGAACCTAGGAACGAAAGTTAACAACTACATTTGCCGAATAGATCTTTCAAACAATGTTGCAAGTAACATATGAGATCATACATTTCACGTATGAAATAAGACACTGCACTTCGACATTGTCTTGAGATAATCATAGGAAAAAAAAAAAAAAAAAAAAAAAAGATAGAAATGGGCTTACAATGGTGGTATCTTTGACGGGTCGGGTGATTTTATCAATATGGACCTGAAGAGGAATGAGGGGAGAGCCGACGAGGAAAAGAAGGAACCGGAGCTCATTAAACCGGCCTAATATGACCGGAGACGACCATTTATCCGAAGTTTGAGCCTTCATCCATGACTGCATGTTCTGGCAACGCAATGCAACATTGTTGCCCATGTTGTTGAACATTTCCTCCGGGATAGGCACCTCCAAGATTGTCTCCAGGGCATCTTCCCTGTCTAAATTTGGACACAATTTCCTCATTCAGATATGTCGAAAACTCTTACGAACAACCACGAGTACGATAATCCAAGGGTTCACCAATGTAGATGCTAAACACAACAAAAAGAACACCTAAGTGTGTGACAAATCGATTAAACGAGTATAAGGAAGTCTCGTATATGCATGAATTCAAGAGAGTTATGTTAGTTCTTGTAATAACTAAAAAGGGATCAAAAGAGAAGCAATTAGGTACCAGAAATTGCTTTTGGATTTGGATAAAATTGAGGGAGAAGATTGAAGAAATGTGAGGAAGTATAGGAAAGTCAAAGTGTGAAAGGCTCCCCTTATTTCTAGAAATTCCATGGGTAGGAATTTAGCTAAGTTTGTGTGCAACATTTTGTGCGCAAACCACGTCCATTTTGTGGAATAAGATGATCAAAATCCAACATTTGCTAAAATGTAATGTTGTTTATGGAAACTTGGAATTTTTTTAGTTTATTTTTCTTTGGTCAAATATTTGCGTGTGTATTAAGAAATTGTGGATATGATTCTACGAGACGTTTTAAGTGTTTGGGATGTCAACAATTTACAGGCTTCTTGCGTCTAACTCCATTGGCCGGCTATTCCGTATTTAGGCTCTGCTCGTCTGCCGGCCTTTGAATGTAAGGCCATATATAGTTGATGTCCACTAGTCTATTTCACAAGCCAAACATATCAATTGTTATCTCCCGGTCTTTGAGACTGTTAATATTAGGTTTGAATATGTTTAAAAAATTCAAACAGAATAGTAAAAGGTCGAAGTGATTAGATGGAGTAATGGCTTGGTCCGATGTTGTCTCAAGTTACTCTGTGTTGTGGGATTTTTACAATACACTAGAAGATGTGATGAAAAATAAAGAGACTGGGTGAGAAAGAAATATCGTTACCATTTCTATGCCTCCATAACAAGTCTCGAGCAAACACGGGTGGAAATACTGTCGGGCTGATAATAACTTGGACGTCTAGTATTAAGATATCATCACTAGCTTAATCGAAGGAGATTTAATTTTAGTGAAACCAACCAAAGTCGATTTGAGAATGATATCCTTACTAGCGTACACCAATTTCCAAAGTGCCAAATTGATCAAACACTAAAAAATGGTATCAACATTATAGATGCAACTCATGAACGTTACAAAATGCAACAGGTAGATGCAATACCATTCCTTTTAGTTAGTTACACAGCATAATCATCACTCCACGGACTCTCAACTACTTTCTAAACGAGACCGATAAGTGAAAGAAAAACGTGATAGCAAATTCAGTTATTTACAGATACGTACAGTACAGTTTACACAGAAACTCATGGCTTCATAGGGAAAGAAAGTTCAGAAGACCAGAACTATGAAACGCAAATTGAACAAGCAGTCTGGCTGACTGAGATGATCCAAATGCATAATCTGCGTTTCCCCTACCCTGAGCTACGTTGCAGATTACATGTTCACTGGAGGACCTTCCTGTATAGGCAAAGAGAAAAACGTGTCAGATAAGTTCAAATAGATTTGGCTGCAATACAGATCATCTTTTGTATTAAGGACTCTCCAGGCTAGTATAAAGAGCACTGGATAACGAACAAATAAGAACATTGCTCAACAGCAAACTGTTTGCTTTCTTGCCTTAAGCTGAATTTTTATCAACCATTTTCTAATTGGATGTTTTTAAAGAAGATATCTAATAAAGTTATCTTCAAGCTGGCGGAAACTGGAAACTGTATCCATGTATCCACAAAAATGGAGAAAGGATACTTAGGAAAGCATACCACCGAGTTTGTCAAGCTCGAGGAAGCATAAAACTGACTTTCCTACCCTCCTGTTACTGCCAACAACACGTTTCATCAACTATCAGAAGAAAATTGTAGAGAGGCAGCTTATTTTCATGAAACGGTACTTACCTTGAACAATAGATCATAAGCTATGTGCTCCCAAGGCAATGATATAGACATCAAGCAGCACTTGAGAGGCAACATCTCATCATCCACATTTCTTGAGGCTGCAGAGTAAGCTTGCTTTGCAACAGAAGCAAAAGATGTAGCTTTTTGCATAATCGTAGCTAAACCAAATCCACCTTTCGATACAACGGGTGAAGACGGTCCTGATCCGTGCTGGCTCTGGTCTGGTAAATCATTAGAGCATTCAACATGTATGAGATTTCATACCATCAGCAATAGTCACCTTTTTTTTTTTTGAGAACAACAGCAATAATCACTTTGGTGGACATAAAATGACAAATTTCATAATCATGTCACCTGGTCCCTGGACCTTTTTTTTTTTGGTATTCTTCACCTCTATATTTCTTTGGTAATAGAGGTCAACTTATTTCTATTTTCAAATTCTGTTTCCCACCAGAGTTTCACAGCACACTGATTTTAGGGCCGAAAGTAATTATGATTGCTACTTACAAGTTCCGGCAATAACTTCAGGACATAGAGATAAGCTAAGGGGATCAGTTGATGCATGCAGTGGCGTTATCATTACCCTAATCTAATGTTTTAAGAAGTTTAAGCCAGTTAGTGTCAAGAACTTGTTTACTAAAATGATCACAAATCGTGTTGAAAACTTTTGGCCAGAAGACACAGTGATCAGAATTGGTGGTTTCCTCCGAAACCTTATCACAAGTCAAGAACCTCGACGTTACCAATGAAGAACTTAGCTTGCGACTGAAATGAGAATGAGAATAAAAATGGTGTTTGAGTCTGGAGTAAATTGAACCGACCACAAGACTTTTAAATAACCAACACGTTTCTGTCTAGTTATGGGGTTACTATTGTCTGATCAGCCATTTCCAGTTTACAGAATACATCATGTAATTATTATTGTGAATTCTCGTCTACACCGACAAAGTGAAAAAAAGCATGTGGAAAAGAAAAAGGAAAGAGGAGGAGAAGAGAAGCAGATTAGAGTGAAAAACAAAAGGCAGATACGAAAATGGTCATCAGAAGTTTTATAAGTTAAAGAACAGATACAATGTGGAGACTTGGATTAAATCAGACCAACAGAATGTTGCTGAAGGTATGCCAGAACAATACAGCATTATCATCCAGAGTAAAGCCTAACAATCTTTGATAAAGAATGGGAAACACTCAAACCTCAGGTCACCAAAGTAGAATTAGTGAAACCGTAGGGTACCAAAGTATAAATAACCCGAACCTCAAGGCACCAAATGAAAAAGCTATTAAATAGTATCCAGATACACGCACAAGAATGCCCAATTGTCTCAAGATATAAACACTTTCCACATGCAGACCCCAATCAGAATTTTTATAAGACATTGTAACAGAGCAACAATGCTAAAACAGCTATGAACACTTGAAGAAGTGCCCTAGGGAAATATGAAGTTCACTAATAATATACTACCATTCTAATTAGAAGATGACAAAACAGAATGACCAGTCAAGCAATTTAATGTCAGTACCTTCAACACCAGAAACAGCTACTTCAACTTCTCCACGTCCACCAGGGCCTTTCATGTAAAGTCTGTCTGCTTTACCTGATGAATGACTGAAAGAAAGAAGACTCCCTAATCGATATCTTCCACCTGCACATTGTTAGAATAGAAGGTGAGTATGCAAAATCACACATGGAAGTTCGATTTGCAGTCAGTAGATATAGAAAAGGTTGTTTGCTTTCTTTGTGCAGTACCAAATCATTAAGCAGCTCCAAACTACCCTAACCTTGTGGCAAGCTTCATTACATAATAAACAAGAGTGGATTGCTGGAACTTGAACACTACTTATCTAATTTCTTTACATTTAAGTGATTATGGATTCTAGATTGTAAGAAGGTTACCGTCAAATGCTTCACGGACCATTTGGTAACTAACAAATCCTGAAAAGATGGTGACCTGCAAGAACAGCAATTTATCAATTAAGGGTGATTGTTCATTGGACAAGCTGCTCACAAAGAATTAAAGCCAACCATTGATTGGTAGAATATTAAAAATTATCCATATGAAATATATGAGGATCATTTCACAGCAATCTTCCAATCCAAATTCCATGGATTAAAAAAAAAAAAAAAAAAAAAAAAAAAAAAGAGATGAAAGTAATATACCCTAAGAACGACGAAGTCCTAAAATGCGAAAACTAGTAACCCGTAAATTCCAACGAGGATACTAAAATATTTCTTTGTGACAGCAAGTTAGCAAACATGCATTAAATACATTTCCATAACTGATAGACATGGTTTCGGACATCAACAAATTCTCCTTCAATATTCTTAGCAACAACAACAACATTCCTGCACACTCAGATATCTTGCTCCTTTGATGAACATGAAATCATGAGCTCTCACATATGTACATAAGAGCGTCCAAAGTCTGTTTGCAAACTATCAATATCTTACCAAGCTTAAGTGTATGCTACATGTAAACTGAAACAACTTTTACTACCAGGCTATAGCTGCACCGGGAAATTTGTACTTGACTACGCTATTGCCCCCTATGTTATAACTAGGTTTTATCACAATCATGTGGTATGTTCTACACGATTGGTGGAACGGGGAGGTGTTAGCAATGTTGATGGGAAAATAAACAGCTTAAGTGTAGAAGTAACCTGCCAATTATGTTGATACAGATAGGCTGTTATAATTTAAAGGACATGACACTGGGACCAAATCAGGGAGCTGTTAATGGAAGAAAACCATGGACCAATATGGATGGCTAAAAGATGAAGTCAGCTTCTTAAAAATAGAATATTTGTCTGCTGATGAAATACACTTAGAGAACGATTCCTATGTTCCAGAAACACTTAGAGAGCGATTCCTAACGGTATTATCACTTCAACCGATGCAACCCCTACTTCCTCCATAAGACCCTAATAACTTAATTTCTTAACCGGTCCTTTCTTGAATGTCCACAAACAACCTCTTTGTTTTCCAGACAAGTATAACTTATAAGACTGCGTACTTCCAACACTTCTTTATGTTTCCATATGCAGGACTGCAGGAGCCCTTGAGGAACCGTGGTAATCTTTTTGTTATTAGAATAAAGTTATGCAGTGATGCTTAAATATAAATCTATAATCGTCCTTAAAAACAGAAAAAAAAAAAAAAAAAAAAGGATGTACAATCAGTTTGAACCTTAATTATCTAAATGAACTGGCCTTATGTAATCTGCAATAGAAAATAAGGCCCACAGCATGAAGATTCCACATTAATGAATTGTCCAGACATGGGCACATTTCACTTTCCTGTTCTTAATCAAAAGACAAATGCTGGGCAGTTTAATAAATTCCCCTTCACAGTTCCCTGGGTCAAAGGTAAAGCTTATTAAAAGAGGACAATTATGAATCTGGTCCTCCGATGGGTTATATCTGATAAGGATTCTCTTTCATTTCTAGCTCATTCAAGGATGGAGCTAAGATTTTATGAGAGTCAGAACTCAGTATGATAGAAAATAAGCCCCCTCGCGTCTAAAGAATGCCTGCTGCTATTCGAATTTCAAAACAAGGGACGCTGACCATGTTTTAGCTTCTTGAACTTCCTTTAAAAAATGATACAGGTGATTCAGAAATAGTTCTATTTGTCAGATAGAAAAATGACTTAATGGCTTAAAAAACGACAAGGTTATCAGAAGTCAGAATTACAAGTGATGTCAGTTCATTTGGAGCGTATTCAAGATCTCCTTAATACTCCCTTCTGCCTTAATCCAAACTAAAGCTACAATTACAGCCCAATATCATAATCTCAAGAGCCACTACATTCCAAAGTATTCAAGAATATCATTCTACCCAATACACCAGAATGGAGCTGAAAGTCTAAAACTGCTAAGTGCAAACTCCCAAAACAGCTTCCCTTCTTTCCACCGAGAAGAAGCCCACCAAAGAATTAGGGAAGCAGTTACACTTTTAAAGTTTACCAGTAGGTAGTGTTTTTTTTCTTTTAGAGTAACTAGGATGTCTATTAAAAAGTTCACCAGAGGGTAAGCCCAAGTACATTAAGACACTAAGGGGGTGATGCACGTATAAAAAAGAAGTCAAACACTCCGCGAGCAACAATGGAGATTAAAAGAAAATAACAGAGGATAAGGAAGCTTTAAGTTGTATAACTGAATTTCCTGGAATTACTGATTTGCCCTGATCTCAAACCTTTCTTCTTATTACTTGTATAAAGTTCATATCTATTTCACTTGTTTACAACTTTATTTTTGATGTAACCAAAAAAAAAAAAAAAAAAAAAAAAAAAAAACAACTTTATTTTTGATTTATTCTTTTTTTCTTTCTTTTGATGGCTTTTTAAAGCTCCTTTTAAACGTATTTCAATATTGTTTAAACTTGATGACAATGATCTTTAACTTACATGACATAGACGAGACGATTACATAAGACGATTCATGTTAGCCGACCCCAAATCATTTTGGGAATAAGGCTTTGTTGTTGTTGTTGACTGGTTTACCCTTATCTTTCTTATAGAATAAGTGTAGTGTATGGGAGGTCAAGTGGGCTGGTTGTTAGTGGGCTCATCCTATATACTTATTGTCTTGCTGTTACATTACCGCCGCCCACATCCTCAAGGTGATAATGGGGAAACTGGTATGCTTGCTAGGCAACTGAGAGTTCGAAGAACAGCTCTTGAGCTACCATGAGAGATAGTATCTACAAAAAGAAGAAAAGTCCAGTGCCAATGAGAGTGGAGCACTTGACAACAGCTATACAACAACTTCAAAAACCGAAGTTTGATTTCTCGTGGCATACAAGCAATATCATCAACAATACATGATTCCTTTTTATCCATGTATACATCACCAAATAACCAACTGAACCATCTTCCACCTCACTAATCCAAACCTTTTCAATCCTCCTTTCCAATAGGTAGTTTCTTACCCCGGAAGTCTAGAGCTTTTAAACACAAAGTATCACAAGGAGTTGATTTCTAGACTTTATTATGGAAGTTCATACTTGCCCCGTCTATTATAAAAAGATAAATAGAAAGTTCATGTATAAAACGGGATGAAGGCAATGGAACACGGGAAGAGGCTGATTTCCAGTTACAAAAAGAGGGCATTTGTCATGCTATCAAAACAGAACAAGGCTGAGAAAAACTAGGGATTGTCTCTAACCTTTGATTTCGTTGACTTCCCAGAATCATTCTCAGTTTTCTGTGCATCTTTCTGAGAAAGATTTTCAGTAGGGAATGCAGGACCAGCGTGTGCATTAAGGACTACGCAATAGCAATGATCTGTATCAGACAAAACCTGCAAGAGGTTAAAGGAAATAAACAGGAATTATAAGCTGCTAAAAATAGCTCCACAAATTTCCTCAAAGCACTCGACGATATCTTAAAAATGACAGCATCACCACAGAGAAAAGGAAACTCTCCTACATGACCATCTTACCAAAAGATTCAGGTTGAAGCCGAGGAAATTTAAGATACAAAAAGGTTTTAGATACTATTAACAACAAATCATCTTGGAAGGAGATACCTTTTCCCTTAGACCTCAACCTTTTTATTGTTAACCCCCCACATCTGGCCAAGATGAAACCATCGCATACATCTATTTTGTGAGATAGATTGAATTTTCAATAGTGAATGCGCGGCAGAATAAACTGGAAAATGTGCAAAGTTCTGGAGACGCATTGGATTCAATTATTTAGTTGCAGATGCCAAACTCTCAGTTCATGTATCCTAGGACATTATTAGTTTTGTGCTACATTTCTAGTTCCCACGAAGCTCTTGTATTCTTTATGAAGCTTTTAGAAGACATGCTGTCAAATGATTTCTTTAGCCAAGAAAACAGATTCCGTATCAACAAAAATTAAGAGCAGCAGCTCAATTAAAAGAGCATTCTTACGATCAGCTCAATTAAAAGCTTGTTTACCACCAGAACCAACATTTTTACGATCTTTAAACAACATAATTTCAAGAAAAATCACCAAAAGATAATAATCCTTTCTTTTTTTATTCATTGTGTTTCACAAAATTCAACCAAATGTAACGAACCGAAAGAAATGGAGGGAGTACTAAGATTAACTAACAATTATATACTTTCAGACACAATCGAAATATTGAATATTAGTTGTTGAATTAAGCAAAAGGGGAATCACAAGCAGGAGATCATTTGACAATTGTAATTTTATTACTTCTCGACAGAAGAGAGAAGACACAGTGGTAGTTAAATAGACATATATGTTTGAGTTAGATCAAAACAGCAGATTCATGTAATTAAGTGAAGTTGCAGATGCAGTAAACATGTGATGTTACATGGGACATTGTTTCGGACAATTCAGACTGCTAAATCTTACTTCAGAATTGTTTGGTTGACATTAAGAGTGAAATCATTTCAAATAGTTGGAGCAGAAGGGATTCATTTGAGAGGGTACGGGATAAAGGAGAATAAGGGAGTGGAGAAAAAAAAACAATCTAAAACAAACTGGGAAACTACTCTGTTCCCTAGACCTTTAAAAACAATGAATTAAACACCCCCTTAGATTAACGAATTGAATGAAAATAATATTGAATCAATTTACCACTGCATCAAATGTGGAATCGAAGTCATCAATTGCAAAGCATATATCAGGATAGGCTGGAACAGTTTCTGCTTCCTGGACATGGACAAGATAAATTCACATAAAACAATAATGAGAAATAACAAGATTTAATGGAAGATGAACCTTACACTGGATGTGTACTTGCCTTTCTCGCATCCAAATGGAAATTGACACGACTCGGTGACGCATAAACAGTCTTCAACACCTGGATGAGTATAACTTATTTATTAGGAGAAGAACAATCACCCAGAAGTTTGATTAAGTAGTTGTTTGGTTACTCAAGAGAATCATCGGTGGTACTCAATTCACACTGTTGAAGTCCTAAGAATTTTAGTTTTTTTGTTGTTATTTGGCTTCCAATGTCACATAAGCTTAAACTTCTTGGAAAAAAAAAAAAAATTCATCCAAAATGGAATCACTTACTTAGCCCCCTAGGCGAGTTGAATCTTTGATGAGTTTTTCCATTTCCTATGGGCAGCCAAACACTTTCAGCCACTTACCGTAAATTGCGAAATCATAAGCATTTCATGTTCATGGAATTCGAGTTTTTGACTTCTCAAGTTAAATTATATGAACACTAAGTTGGCGTAATTGTTGTGGTAATGATAAATTTCTTCAAAATTCAATGTTCTTTATTTTGGTATCTCCATTGCGAATAACTTTGTGTCATCCCTTGTTGATTCTCTTTCTACCTAACAAGGACGTATATTCGCAACTGACTTCTGTCAGTGCCTGTTCACTTTAAAGCAGAAAAAGTCGTAATTAGTTGATGTACAATTGAAATATAAACTAAAATAACCTATTAAATGCGAAGGGGGATATGGGATATCTCTCAATCAAAGCTATTCCCTTAGCTTGGTGTTTAGCTACTAAGCTATGCGGGTCACCATACTCATCAACGAGGAGAGCAATAGACTGCATTAGAGAAGGAGGTATGGCATCAAAGGGCGCTTTTCCTCCTAATCGTGGGTCTTGGGTTGTAAATTCAGTTTGTATGAAAAAAGAAAAAGCATCAAAGGAAATCTTGGACCACATTGTATATTCTCCTTGTATAACACTTTGTATAAGTTTCATTTAACTAAGCAAGTGTCACACTGAAGGAAAATGACATTAATAGCTAAATGCACAGACAAATGATCTAAGATACACATCTAATGGGTAACCAAAAGATTAATTTAATAGAAAAACGAACACAAGGTTTTACAAAAATAAATTAGGTTTCACTATCTTTTTGCTTTTTTTGGTTTGGATTGCTGATCCCTTTTTTTACAGGAAGAAGTTTCACAAAGAACAAATGTACCGCTTGAGAGGACAAGAAAATCTGTCAGCCAAGAATCTAAAAAAAAATTACATTTCCTTCCTTTAAGAGAAACTAATAGGGATCCCCTTAATCTATCCGCTGCCTTATGCAATGTGAGCTAATAAAATAGCTTTCCCCAAATCATAATCCCTAAATAGATTTGTGGACTCGTTCAGGCCAGAACAGCAGCATAATGTCGAAACTGCATATCTCCAGAGCAGCTTTTGACCTATATCCAACAATATTAATTGGAAAGAAACCCGCGAACGTATTAACATGCTCATTCTCATTGGATTTCTGCCATGTCGCAGGTGCAAACTCACAATGAATAAAAAGATGTGATATGCACCCACTCACATTTCAGCACATGACACATACACTGGGCACCTATGTTACTTCGACGGGGCTGGAAGTATCAGACATGACACAGTCCGGGTCAAAGTGTCAGATACAGCTAATTCATGAAAAACACATGTTTTTGGCTTAAAGTGACGTAAACACAGGTCAACGCTGCTGCATACATCATACATCTTAATCTTTTGCAACACCATAGTCTGGTTCTCTAGGCAGCGACATGACAATCTGTCTCCCAAATTTTACCGCAAATAGCAACATTGTAATTTGAAGCCAATGCTTTCAGTGGAAGTGGTGATCTCGCTTACTAGATACAAGAAAGTTAAGAGTGAATGCCATGATAGCGGTCCACCAGATAGTGCCTGAAGATGTCCCTATGAATATGAGTGGATAGCCCCAAAGCCTAAACGTGCCCAAGGTCCATGTCACTAAATTAAAGCCACGTTTCTTGACTGAAGCATAGATGGGCATAGCTACTAAAGCCAACTGAAAGAAGAACATTTACATGATAGCCATGTACTCATGCTGTTTACAGGGTTCTTCAGTTGATGGGAGTATTGGACTCTGAATGGTTCTACAATCAGTATTCTATTACAACAACAACAACAACAACCAAGCCTTATTCCCAAAATGATTTGGGGTCGGCTAACATGAATCGTCATCCAGTAACCGTCTTGTGTACGCCAAGAAATTTCGAAAACGTTGTAAACATGTTAGAAATATTTAAACAATTTCAAAGGAAATTTAGAAAGTCGTCAAAATAAATAAAAAGGTTTAAAAAAATATTGCAAAAAACAGATGAACTTTGCACACAAGTTAAAAAGTTTTAGAAAAATAGTTGGAAAAACCAAACAAATAAATCAAAAGGGGTCAGAAAAAGTCCTCCACATGGATAGAGTCTCGCCACCCTACCCTATCCAACACCATACTCTCTTCAAGCCCTAGGGAGCTCATATCACTTCTAATCACCTTCGTCCAAGTCATCTTGGGTCTTCCTCGACCCCTACTAATATTATCACTTCTCCACCCTTCTACTCTTCTAACCGGCGCCTCACTAGGCCTCCTCCTCACGTGGCCATACCACCTCAGTCGGTTCTCCATCATCTTATCCCCTATGGGTGCAACCCCTACTTTCTCCCTAATAACTTCATTTCTCAACCGATCACGTCTTGTATGTCCACACATCCACCGTAACATGCGCATCTCCGCCACACTCATCTTATGAACGTGACACTGCTTCACGGCCCAACATTCCGTGCCATATAACAGTGCCGGCCTAATTGCCGTACGATAAAACTTACCCTTCAACTTATTGGGCAATCCTCGATCACACAGAAGTCCTGTGGCATTCTTCCACTTCAACCAACCTGATTTGATCCTATGAGCTACATCTCCATCCAATTCTCCATCCTTTTGAAGAATCGATCCTAAATATCGGAAAAAATCTGATCCCTGAACAATCTTTCCATTCAACATGATCGTCCCCGTCTCCGTTTGCCTAATGCCGCTGAACTTACACTCCAAATACTCGGTCTTGCTCCGACTCAACCGAAACCCTCGAGACTCCAACGTGTCCCTCCATAGCTCCAACCTTCTCTCCAAATCCTCTTTCGTTTCTGAGATCAACACTATATCATCTGCAAACATCATGCACCATGGTATATCATCCTGGATTGACCTCGTCAATTCATCCATGACTATAGCAAAGAGAAACGGGCTAAGTGCGGACCCTTGGTGCACTCCAATGGTAATAGGGAACTCTTCTGACTTCCCTACACTAGTCCGCACTCTCGTGCTAGCTCCCTCATACATGTCCTTAATGATGTCAATATATTTTTGCGGAACTCCTTTCTTAGTTAGAGCCCACCAAAGCACTTCCCTTGGTACCTTGTCATACGCCTTCTCCAAATCAATAAATACCATATGTAGGTCCTTCTTCCTATCCCGATAAGTCTCCATTGTCTGTCTTATGAGATGAATTGCCTCCATAGTTGACCTCCCCGGCATAAATCCAAATTGATTCTCTGAAATCTTCACACTTCTTCTTAATCTATGCTCAATCACCCGTTCCCAAAGTTTCATTGTATGACTCATCAACTTGATCCCGCGATAGTTGGCACACTCTTGAACATCCCCTTTGTTCTTATACAAAGGGACCAAAGTGCTCTTCCTCCACTCCACCGGCATCTTATTACCTCTCCAAATCATGTTGAGAAGTGTCGTCAACCATTCCACACCCCTATCTCCAAGACACCTCCAAACCTCAATAGGTATGCCGTCTGGCCCCACTGCTTTCTTCCGTCCCATCTTCTTCAAGGCCATCCTCACCTCTTCCTTCTGAATTCTCCGCCTGAACTCCCGATTAACAATACTTGGATGAATGTTCACATTTCCAATATCATTCACCCGATCACCATTGAACAAGTTATCAAAGTACGATCTCCATCTCTCCGTAATCTCCTTATCATCAACAAGAACTTTTTGATCAACATCTTTGACGCATTTCACCCTACCAATGTCCCGAGTCCTCCTTTCCCTAATGCGTGCAATTTTGTAGATCTCTTTCTCCCCTTCTCTGGTATCCAATCTTGTATATAGGTCTTGGTTCACCTTTCCTCTTGCATCTCTTACAGCTTTCTTTGCTGCTCTTTTTGCATCCTTATACCTCTCGAAGTTCTCCTCACTTCTATCTTTCCCCAAACTCTTATAACATTTCCGCTTGTTCCTTATTGCTTCTTGCACTTCCTCATTCCACCAAGATGTATCCTTACTCGGTAGCGCTTTCCCCTTAGATTCACCGAGGACCTCTTCTGCCACCTCCTTTACCTTATGCGCCATAGTAACCCATAACGAGTCTACATCTCTTTCCACACTAGTAGACCAGACATCTGTCCCTGCCATCTTCTCCAAGAAAGCCTCCTTGTGCTCTCCTTCAAGTTTCCACCATTTGATCCTTGGCTCTACCTGTGGCCGCCTCTTCCCTAAGCCACCCTTAGCCCTGAAATCTAGTACCACCAATCTATGTTGCGTAGCCGCACTCTCCCCAGGGATCACCTTGCAATCCGTAAAGCTCTTACGCCAAGCATTCCTTACCAAAAAGAAGTCAATCTGACTCGCATTACTTCCGCTCCTGTATGTCACCAAGTGAGACTCCCTCTTCTCAAACCACGTGTTCATTATACCCAAGTCATAAGCTAACGCAAAATCCAAAATACTCGTTCCTCCTTCATTTCTCGACCCATAGCCAAAACCTCCATGCACGCTTTCAAAACCATGCCGCGTTGATCCCACATGTCCGTTAAGATCCCCACCAATAATCAACTTCTCCCCACTAGGAACCCCTTGCACCACCTCTTCTAACTCCTCCCAAAATTCTTGACGAATAGATGCATCCAATCCAATTTGTGGAGCATAAGCACTCACAACAGTCATAATCTCATTCCCAATCAGCAACCTCACACGGGGAAAATTTTCTTTCTTATACTTGGACGAAGGTGATTAGAAGTGATATGAGCTCCCTAGGGCTTGAAGAGAGTATGGTGTTGGATAGGGCAGGGTGGCGAGACTCTATCCATGTGGAGGACTTTTTCTGACCCCTTTTGATTTATTTGTTTGGTTTTTTCCAACTATTTTTCTAAAACTTTTTAACTTGTGTTCAAAGTTCATCTGTTTTTTGCAATATTTTTTTAAACCTTTTTATTTATTTTGACGACTTTCTAAATTTCCTTTGAAATTGTTTAAATATTTCTAACATGTTTACAACGTTTTCGAAATTTCTTGGCGTACACAAGACGGTTACTGGATGACGATTCATGTTAGCCGACCCCAAATCATTTTGGGAATAAGGCTTGGTTGTTGTTGTTGTTGTTGTATACTTCCACGTTGACATAGGAGTTTAATCTAAACTAAGACATTCAAAAGCCAAAAATGCATGCCCTACTATTTCTCCATGGGAAAAGATCGGGCATCGAGGCTAAATAATCAGAACAAAAACAGCAAGAAGAACCTAACTAGAAACCTACGGGGTGCTTTAAGCAATGGTTCCGTCTTTCAAATTAAACAACAGAATTCATATGAAACGACTAATACTTGGCCAAAGGTCAGCACTCAACACAAATGCAAGAATCCCATGTCTCAGACAGCTAAGGTGGCTTTACAGATGTTCAGTACAGGGTAAGCCATCAACTCACATGGTAGAAAGCAATATGGACTATGGAGTCCCATAGCCAGTTTAAAGTTACTCCACTTACAAAAAAAAAAAAAAAAAAAAAGAAAAAAAAAAGAGAGCGGAAGAGGTAATGAACTTCAGACATTTGGTTTCTAGAGAGTATTTTACAGTATATCACGAGGATAGTAATCATCTTTTTATATAAAAAGACCACTAAGCACGGAATTTAGCTTTCTGTGAATATCATGTATTCACTTGACCCATGGCAAGAGTACTTTACGCCTGTAGGTTGTGACATAGACTAACTGACTGAAAATTTGTAAAAAAGCCAGAGAATTTAAAGTCGCATTTAAAACAAATTTTGTGGCAGCATCGCAGAGACTGTTAGAAGGACCTGATTTTCAAGCGATTACTGGTCTCTTTATATATTAGTGGCATGAGGAGTATTTTATGTATTGTCCTAATTGGATTCTTCATATATGAGTGGGATCTAGCTACCCTAGCAATGTCGTTAGGGGAATCGAAACTATGTCGACCAATGTTATTTTGTGGCTGAAAGGAAAAACAATAATAATTACAACTCTAAAGATAGCTCTGTCCATATTTCTGTCATCATTCGTTATCTAACTATAATTCTAAAGCATAAATCAACTTGGCAAACTATTTTCATTTGTTCATATTGGTGGCAAAAAAGAAAAGATGATTAGAAAAACCATAAGCCATAATGGTATCAGGCCATCAACCGTAATTTTTGGTATGTATGGAATTAACTAAAGTATAAATTGGATCAACTTGAAATGAAAAAAAGAAAGAGGTGCAAACCTTATATATAGGGGTCAAAGGTGTATCTTGTCCGACTCGATGGTTTTGAAGCACCTGATTGCTAAGAGGACAAATCTCAGATCAAAATATCATGGTAATGCTCTTACAAGAGCTCAGTTGGAAACAAAAAATAGTGCTTTAAAATCTTATTCCCTCTTTTCCTTTATAACTAATGGCGCCAAGTAGGCAATCCTCTTATACAGAAGGAAAGCTGGATAGGTAGGCTCTCAAGCTATCATAGGTGATCTTGTCTAAAGAAGACTGGATCACACTACTCCAGTTATGCAAAAAATTAGAGCAGCAGCTCGATGAGGACAAATCTATTAAAAAATACAATGATTCCTGCTAAACCAAGTGCTAGCTCAAATGGCCACATTTGATGGCAACAAAACCTTGTAAGTGGAAATTTAAACTTTGGACCAGTTGCAATTCCTTTGAACCATCATCATCATCATCATTAGTTTATCACCCTAGTGCCTTTAAAGAGGCTCCCTCACGTCTTTACAAGTTATTTAAAAAAGCAGACAACAACCATTAGGAGCCAAGTATTTTCTAGAGAATAGGATACAAGTTTTCCGACATTATAAGGCCATGTTCCCTCGTACTCAAAACTTGTTGTACCCACGTTTCCTCATACTCGAAACTTGTTGTACCCATGTTTCAAAAGTCAATATCCCACTACCTCCATATTTGCGCTCAACTATTGGAGACCCCGATACTATCGTTTATCAGCACGTGTGTGGGCATGTCTGATTAACATATTCTTAGTCAAGGTCTAAACTTATGAATAAATTCCAAATACTAATATGTCCAATGAGATGAAGAAGACACAGAAATAAATCTATTCAAAAAGCCCTCCATTCCTTCAATATAAATAAAGAGCAGAAAAATAATGTGCAAATAAGATAAAAAAAAGGGAGAAAACATAAAATCAACTCATCAGTCTTACGAAAAGTGAAAACTTTTATGAGTCGGTTTAGAGCACAATTCCAATCCATAAGACATCTTATGGAGAAAAATTAAGGGCAAAGTCAAGCAAATGATATGCAAAAACAGAATGGAACAGAGTAATAGAAAAAGACAGGTCACCTACCTGCAAATAGCTACAGTTACTGTGAATGATGTATGGGCAATTAGATTCAGGTAAAATGACCGCCTCCAATCCACCTCGGATAAATTATCACCCACCATACTGTCCAACTGTGAAATCAAAGTAAGTGCTTTGGGTAGACAAAAAAGCATAGACAGATAAGGGAGGCAAATTAAACGTATAAGAATAATGGAAATCATGACTGATTCACTATGCTTTCCAACTTATAAAATTGTCAGTGCATGATTGGTAGGATGATCCGTGTTACAACGGGAGGGATGTCAGAGATCTTTAATTCTTTACTAGCCCAAATTCAGAGAGATAAGTAGGGAAATGAATAAGAGAAATGGTAATTAGACGTGATCTTCATTACAACACATAATGAGATCTATAATGTTAATGAGGATAGGGTAGAGGACACTAGCTTAGTCATCAGGATCACGGGAAGGTGTGCCCATAGCTTATGTCAAGGTGATCGACACTTTGGGAATCCCCTTTGACAATGTTACTCTTGGGAGTGAGGAAGCAGGCATGAGGGCTAGGATGTTCTAGCAATGATGCTCTGATAGTGAAACACAAAATCCAAGTCTTCACTAGGATGATAAGGGTTTTTTTAGGGATCTAGAGAACCTCAAAACCACTATCAATTACAATTCTGGTTTTGAACAAGGTTTACTAGTTAGGATCTTAGTGTTCAAGCTTTCTTCGTTGGCAAGAGGCCTTCTTCTCCAATTTTGTGTACAGGTCCGTTTCATTTTATAGAAGTAATTTCTTATTTTAAGTAATAATGTAGTGGGAAGTCTATTCGATCGAGGTAATGATCATTTTGCAACTCAAACTAATGTAAACAGCATTACACCATTAAATGTAGTCAAGTACACACTCCTCCCTATTACCCCTTTTTCTCTCCCTTTCATGATATCTTGTTCGTGCTACATACTACTACATAGGATAAGTGTCACAAAGCCTCCAAGGGCAAGAGAGCAAACAATGACGATGGAATTTTCGCTCACGCCGCAAAGAACGGTGTCTACACAAAACATGACACTTGAGCATTATCACATTTTTCATGGGAAATATCCTTTGTCAGAAAATCTCCAACCTTCATAAGGAGCGTTGCACTTTCAGATCACACAGGCTGGTACTTGGTAAGTATGAGTTAAAGGTTCTCCTCGAAGATCACAAAAATCTATATCAAGATGAATCCAAACTTATGTGGCAACCAAATCATCTTGGCATCCCCTGATTGAAAAAATTTAACCAAAGACAGAAGCTACAAAAGCCTCAAAATTGACGTTTCCTCTCAATCATTAGGGAACGTGAAAAACATAACAGCCCAAAGATGGTGGTCGTCATCCCCCATAACAACTTCCACGACACTGACCTTTCTGTGAGAAGCAATTCTAAAGAGAGCAGGAATGGAGTTTCAAAAGGGATTCCCATTCACCTAATAGTGAAACAAAACCCAGCACAAAAAATATGGTTCAGGGGCATCTTTGTTTCGTTATTTTAATCAAAGAGCTAAAAAGACAGATCAAAACTGAGCTTTTGGCTCCATAAGAAATGGTTCAATGACAGATGAACGACTTGGGTAAGCTCTCACCTGAGATGCCAACCTACGTACGAAATATGGAGGATTGGCATTTGAGTCATCATTTGAATTGAACCCAAGTAAGCTCTACGATCACAAAACAAAAGAAAAAAGAAAGTAAATCATCATAAAATGTAGAACAGAAAGTAAGTCTTTAATTATTAATGATAAAGCTGCACAGATAATGAGCACCATTTTCCTGACAAAAAATATGAGGTCATCATCCTGGCGTCCTCTAGATTCCTTGGCTTGGATGAAGTAGAGATTTAGAATATCATGCCAGAACCGTTGATCCATTTCAACGTCTGATGCATTTTGCTCGTCAACTACAGTCTTCCCTAATAGATTTGAGTGCTTCTTCACAATACTCAACAATTCATACCTTTCAAAAAAACATATCATCATTGAACAAAGCTCAATGAGAAGCTTGCACACAAAAGATAGAGAAACTGGCAAAAATATATGCTATTATTTTTATCTTCTCAAGTTTTAAATGAGGATGAAAAAAAACTCTATACAGTCTGCTAGAGCACAAAACCTTCTGCATTATGGATATTCAGAGTTTACTGAGTGCAACTTACCATGATTCAAGCCTCAAGGACTCTTACAAGAAGCCCAACAGCACAAAGGAAGTAAACAAAACAGGAATTTTACGGTCACGAACTAATTTCAGATCTACAAAACAAATGGATAAGACTTAAGAGTAATAGATAATAATATAATACTTATTATTTGTATTATTTTATTATCCATTAAAAAGTCTTTTTCGCTCGTGCTCGTGCTCTTTTTCGCTCTTTAGAGAAGGAAAACACTGTGGATGATTTGGTTGCTGCAAAGGTGATTCCGGAGGGCCAAGTGGAGAGCGCCAAGTTCATTTTGGAGGTCCTACAGCCGGGCTGTAGTGGGAAACCAATCCCCATTGAGACTTTAGTTCCTTTTCTAGAGGTCTCGGGTCTTAGCTTTCCTAAGAGGACAAAGCCAACTTTAGTGTATTCTCGGAAAAAGAAAAAGGTCACTATTTAAAAGCCACTTTCAGTTATGATGGTGGCTTGAAGAGGGGCTTTTTAGCTAGGGGGTGTTGGTCTTTTTTGTGGGTTGTGGTTGGGCTCATGCCCTCACTTGTTTGTTGTGTTCTTCTTCTCTTTATTTATATAAACTATTTTACAACAAAAAAAAAAAAAAAAAAAAAAAAAAAAAAAAAAATCTCCATTAAAAAGTCGCAATGGCGGAAATAAAAACACACTATATCGTTCCAGACTAGAGCTGAACACTAAGAAGTGATCTTGAAGTTTTATAGAGCTTGCTAATGAGTAATGACAATGTTTCTTTTCATATCAATTATCAAGGGTGTGTCTGACATGTATTCTCACTGTAACCTAGTAATCATAACTTCTACAAAAACCATTCCTCAGGTACTTGTTCAACACTAACTTAGGCTTGACGATAGCATGTAATCTGTAATACATCTAATCTAGTAGGGGAAAGAGGATGATTGCATGTAACGCTCATTACAACGTAGTGAGGTCTCCATTTAACTAAGGTAATCAGCTAAACGCTAAGTTAAACATCATTACCATCGAATGTAATAAGTTACTCTCTCCTCAATGTGACTCCTCACCATTCCATTCATTTCTCACCTCAATTGTACTAAATTAGATCCTAATACATTGAATTGATGAATGATCCTACCACAAATGAATTTAGATTCTATCAAATTTGCCAAAGCATATATACACTATTCAAGCTCAAAGTCGGTTAATTGTCAACCAATCATTTACAATAACAGATAATTGAGCTCATATCACCCCATTAAACATAAACGCAGTACCGTTGTATTCCTTTCTTGATTACTACTGAACATAACTCTTGACCCCCAAAGTTATCATCAATAATACATACAAAATTTGACATCAAAAGCTCAAGTCAACCCTTTCTATCATATAAACAAATTCTTAAGAGCGATAAAAATCTGTCTGCAAAGACTCTGTCCAATGCATACTCTAAGTTGTGGAAGCACAAAGCTCATATGCCGTAAAAACAGAAGAATGTTTTAAAAAGAGCAAAATGCCTTCCATTGTTCATATATGTAAAATCGTTACCCAAATGCATCACCATTTCATAAGATAACAGATTATAGAGCCTCAGCATTGCCCTAACATTTGAGACTTTAACCACCTATAAGAATGATTAATCACGAGCTACACAATAATCAATTACAGCCGACACAAAAGTTCCAACATCGTAGCCAGAAGATCTTTAGAGTCCTTCCAGCACACAATATCCACCAGAAGGCACTACATCATCATACCCCCATCTCAAGAACAGACTCATCCCCCTAAAATTTCCGCGCAACTGAGCTTCACCGAATGCAATCGCACAACAACAGTGCAACAACTTTCAAAATCTTAGGACTTGATTGGTAGAGAGGGCGTAATGTAATCACTATTACAACCAATTACGCCCACGACTAGTGCGAAATTATGAAAGAGATTGGAAGGTTGTAACTTGTAATCACCATTACAAAATAACGTCTTTTGTTTATGTAAAAATTCACCATCACATAAGTGTACTCAGATACAAAATGATCAACAACTACTTAGATTTCGACACCGGCATAAACATACAAAAGAATGATTAACAAAGTTCAAAGAAAATTACTTCTCCAATAACAATAATCATACACCAAGATCATAACTTTATAATACTAAACAAACATTTGAGCTTTCTTAATCCTAATTAAACTAAAATTAATGATCACTGTCACAGAATTCCGATCACACTTCCACCCAAAAAAAAACACACAGTGAAAGAAAAAGTATATGCTAATCAGTAATCAAGAATTAATAGCACTTACAAATTTTAATCAATTACCTTTCAACTATCCCCTTACTCAACTCCATGATCGATCTCAATCATTTGAGCTCGGCAATAGATAAATTTTCCAGTTGAATTTGTAGTATGGTGTAACTGGGTTAGTGATAATGGAGTTTAATTTGATGGGTATTTTAGCAATTTTTACCTGGGAATTTGTTGGATTGAGCAGAGGTCAGAGAGAATGGGGAAAATCAAGGTTTGGGAATGTCGTCTGACGTTTAGTGAAATGTTGGGCTGGAGTAATCTGGTACCCCAACGGCCAAGAAAAAGGTTCCTAGCCCAACTTCCTAATCCGAGACGCGATTATTCGGGAATTGATGTTATGGTGAGACCGTCTCATTGTATAAGACCACTTTATATGTTACTCGTACTTGGGTAGGTACTATTGAAGTATTAACATGTCACCTTAGAAAATACACTATTATTTTTCATAGCTAACCTTTTTCAAAATAACATAAGAGTACGTATAGTGGGTGTGTTTCAACGAAATGGAGAGTTAACTCTTGAAGAGAGAGGAGAGAGAAAAAGTTAACAATAACCTCACAGTGGTGTGCTACAAGAGAATGGAGAGTTAACTCTCCATCAACATTTGATGTAGCTAACTCTCCATTTGCAGCACACAAGTAGCTAGCTACAACTCTTTCTTTTCTCACATACCTCACCCACTCTCATATAATATGCTACCAAATTACGGTAATCAATCACGATTTAAATATTTTATTAATTTGATAAACTTCGAGAATAAATAATTTTCAAAAATAACTTTTTTTTACTCAAAAAAATCAATTTTTTATTTTTAAAATTTCTTTTTATAATATAATATAATTTTGATATCGACTTATTTTATGTGATATTGAAAAATATCGAACTTATGACGATCTTTTACGAGAGCATAGTAAAAAAATAAGTGGAAAATCAAAAGATGTGATAAAATAATACAATCGGGTCCACTAAAAGTGAGTTGGAGAGTTAGACAGTAGAGTGATAGCATTATGGGGGTGAAGTAAGGTATTGACTCTCCAATGAGAGAGAATGTGCTGGAGAGCTAGTGCTTTATGGAGAGTGCGATTCAGCGTTGTACATGGCCTAAGGTAGTGAAAACAAGAATTTGAAAATTTGTAATCATTCCAATTTCATCATTTGAGATTGTAGAATTTAAATATAAATCCAAATTCATTTCAATCCCAAAGGATTTGACACTAATCGAAATTTATTTCAATCCCAAAGGGTTTGACACAAATCCAAATTCTCAAATTGTTGAATTCCCAAACATGCTAATTCGGTTGGATTTGAGAATCAAACCCTTATTCCCAAACGCTCTTAAAAGTAACATATTTAAATTGTCTCCTACGATAAGACAGTCAATCTGACACTAGAATTTGTGTATTGGATTAATCTTTGACACTCTTTATGTTGTGTCACTCTTTTTATTTGTGAAAAATGTAAAAATTTTATTACTCAAAACTTATGTACCATTATAACTTACATCACCTCTAAGCTTTCTAACCATTTCTTAACCTAACTAGAAATATTACAAATAATGTTCTTCAATCTATTTTTGACTTCTTTTTTAACTTTCATACACAATTTGAATGGGTGAATGAGTACTAATTCTATTTTGCATTTGTTTCGTGTCATCCACAAGTGGTACCAACTTGCTGCATTAATCTTATCTTCATTCTCTTTTTTTGCGCACCATATCAGAATTTTGTTGGAAGTAATCTAGAAAAATCTAGATTAGTCAAGATTAAGTAGAATCTAGAATAATCTAGAGTAATCCCCTACAAACTATAAGTGACAAGTGTCTAGAAAAGTCTAGAACAACCATGTTAGGACAATGGTTCTAGAATTATCCATTGTAACACTATAAATAGCACTTGTGTGCTTTGTGCTATGAAACAACAACAACAACCATTCAAGAAAATCAAGAAGCAAGAATTCAAGAAGAAGAATAATATATCAATCACCAATAAAAATGTAGCCCCAAAATTCCAACAAATTTCACATTCAGGATAGTCAATTCTGCTCCATTTCCTCATTTCCTTGATGCAGATCTTCGAATATGCACAACTGAAAAACATATGATCATGAGATTCTGTGAAGTTTTCACAGAGCAAGGACTTGTCATCACTGCAAATTCCAATTTTTTTTTGTCTTACCCTTATTTGTAGTCTTTGCAGCACAACTAACCATCCTATAAAGGATGCTCTTGGGGTAAAATGTCTACTCCAGATGTATTTCCCTCAACAAACCTTTGTCTGCTCACCTCTTAACTACTTGTACCCTGCTGTAACAGAGTAACCATAATCAGCCAGCAGCCAATTCTCATTATACATCAGTTGGAGGTTCATAATCCTCCCATCTGTTGCCCATCAAGTAGATACTATTGATCCACTTAATCCATAACTTGTCTGCTTTCTTGTAAATTCAAAAGGCATACTTTCCAAGACAAGCAATATTCCAGCTACTAGCATCTCTAATCCCTAGGCCACCAGCTTCGTTTGGCTTACATAAATTATCCAAGGAGACTAGGGGACCCCTTACCATATGCTCGTTGATACACACCACTTAGTAGTGGAAAAAGATGGGTTTTGAAGCATAAATGGTTGATTTTGGATCAATTTATTAGCTAATTCTATCATTCGTGTATTTGTACTTTAATATAAGAACTAGTGGTTTTGTATGTATTTATGGCCTCAAGATTGATGTGCAATTGTGTGGAACGACGATGAGGCGATGAAAGATGATCCAAGGAGCGAGATGCTAAGTTTTGGACAAGTTTGGAAGAGATTTCAGTCCATTTACGGAAGGTCAACTTTGAACCTTCATAACTCTCAAACGGCTTGGAATTTTGTACTGAAACCAACGGCATATTAAAGTTCATGATCTTAGCTTTCCAGGAAGTGGTCACACGTTGTCATAGGCCAAGTAACGAAGAAGTTATAACCGTTTGAAAAACATCGCCAGAGCCAGTCCGCTGAAGACGACTCGTCTGACTATAGACGAGTCGTCCGACGAGTCGTCGCAAACCAGACGACTTCTAGACGACTCTCACAGTGACTTCAGCAGTCTGGCGAAAAGGTGTCAGACGACTCATCTGGAAGCCGACGAGTCGTCCGACGTGTCGTCCCGATCTGGACGACTCGTCCGCTGCTGTGTCGGCGTAAGGACGGGTTTCCTAAACCCGTTTTGTAATCTTTTTCTATTTAAACCTAAGTTTCGTTTTATTATTATGCATTCAGTATTCAGAACTTTTAGAGCTTATTTTCAAGACTATGGCAAGGCTAAAGACCTTTATTCTCGGATCGGTTAATCGAAACTATTATTCACCGTCAATTGTGAGTTTGATTCTAATTCCTTTATTCGTTTGAGTATTGTTTATTTCTCTTGTTCTTGTTGTTATTGATTGATTTATTGTTTAATTAGGTTGCAAACTAATTAGCCCTAGATCTATCATATTGCTAGATTCACAATTTAAGGACTAATTGTTAGATTGTTGATTCACAAGTAGCAACTAGCCTAGTATTTCTATGCTGAACATCGGTATTAGGTTAGAGAGAATAAACATATTAATTGAAGATCGAAACCGCGTGTGTCTAGATCTTGTTAATCTTAGTTGATATCGTTTAATTGGTTTATGCTTTCGCTGGATTGAATTTAGGCGCGCGTCTTTGTTATCCACCGATTAGGGCTATTAGGTAGGGCTGATCTCTCCTCTTAGCTACAATTAAGAAACGATAGGAAATTATATTTCTACAACTAAGTACTCAACGAATTAGGATTAGTTGATAACTAGGACCAATTAGATGAACGATAGTGGGTATTAATTGTCCGAGATCTTTTCCTCCATTTGTCTACAAATTACTCTTTGTTGTTTTGATTACTTGATCACTTATACTCATTAACCCCCCATTTGTTACTTGACATACATTGAAAATTACCGTTCTCTGTGGATACGAACCTTGCTTCCCTTTTACTACGTTTTAGGTTAGCATTGATATTTTATATTTGTAGGCATACGACTTTAGCATGTCACTCGTTTTTGTCCCACAAGAATTTCATGCAGATTACATTGATTTTATTGATGACAGGCTTTGGAATAACAAACACTCAGCCCAATAGTCATGCAAACTCATTTAAATAGCTTTAATCAATCTTCGAGCATATGTTAATTTTCGAGCACCTAGAGTGTAATTCTGCTGACCACTTTCTCAATCAAAATGTGACAGTCCATTAATGAGATTTTGCCTGCTGTAATTTGTATCCCTAAATATCTGAAAGGGATATCTCCTTCCTTAATACTAGAAAAGTCCATCACTTCTTGCTTAGTATTGTATCTCATTCCAGCACAATAGATTTCAGATTTGGATGGATTGGCCTTTAGCCTTGAAGCTTCAAAGAAAGTAGCAAATCCTCTTAGTAGCAAACTTACTGATTTAAGACTTTCTTGAGCATAATAATGGCATGTCATCTTAAAAGTAAAGGTTGTTCATTTTTGTTTTAACACAGAGAGGGTGATACCTAAACTCCTTTTTGTCAGCCACTACCCGCAGAATTCTTGAAAGATATTCCATACAAATAGTGAAGAGAAGTGGATATAAAGCTAAGGGTCTCTCGTTATCAAGCCTCTCTTCCCATGAAAAAATCCAAAACAGTTGTGTCACTCTTTTGTCTTCAAGTCTTATTGCATATTTAATAGGACTTAGAACATCAATACATGTACTAACCTTTAGGAGTTCGACAAGGAAAATGGGGGAAGGAAATAATAAAATTGCACAACAAACATCTGGTAAGGGAATCAAGGGTTTAAGTTCATTTTCTTGATTACCCCCAACCAAATGCCCTAAATGTATCCAAGTCGGCCGGCGTGGTCAGCGTCGAAGATGGTGGTTGCTGGTGTATTGAGGCAACCTCAGTGTGGCGGCACGAGGCGAAGTAGAGAGGAGAGATAAATGGAAAGGCGAGGACACAGAAAAAGTGAGGGATTGGGATTTGGGTCTATTTTTGTTTTTATCAACCAATAGAGATGATAAATTAATTGATGGATGATATCATTTCTCACCATTTTGTCGCGTCTTATTTGATGTATAAATCTCTTTATTTCAAATTAATAACATCACTCCTAAAATCTCTCATTCTCATAATCATTTCGGATTTAGTCAATCTTTCTCTCTTTTAATTCCCCTTTTGAGTAATCGGTCCTCATTTCTTTACTCTCATTTGAATCTTAATTTTTCTCTTCACTCCTTCGGTGTCCATGGACGAAGTTGCGCAAGTGAAAGCTATTAAGGGTTATATTGTGAGCATAATTGTAAAATAATTTAAAAAATTTCTCAGTTTGAACAAGAGTTGATGAGTATTGGGTCGCAATTTTCAGGCTTAATCCACAAATGGAGTTAGAACATAGTTTAGGACGTCGGTTCACTAATTATTTAATTAAAATTGCTCTTTGTTTGTGATTCCATTATTAAATGATTACTTTGGATAATAATTATAAGAAATAGTTAATTTGATCAATAACGATAAGAAAAATTCCATTATTAACCAAAATGGTCATTTTAGGATTGCCATGAGCTTATTTCAAAGTTATTTGCTATATATGGTATGAAGCGTATATCGACAAAATAATACGTAGTGTAGCAAGAAATGATTTCAATTGGAAAATATCGTTGCTTAAAATAATTTGGAGACATAAATTTTAAAAATAGTATTTTACAATAATTGAGATATGAGAAACATATTTACGTGGTATGAGCCGGAGGCTCAAACTACTAGGCAAACTATTAGTGTCATGAGATGAGTGACATAAATTTTAAATATATACTTGTTTAAAATTGTCACAATACTTCTTCGTCTCTGTTATAAACACATCACACATAACTGCTTCCTACCTTTTACCTTCACACAAGTAATTGCTTTTGATAGTCTACCAAAATTTTAAACAATATCAAACTATCGGATTCACCTTTCACCACACAATATCACTTAATGATAAAGAATCTACTGACCTTTTATAAATAGCGTTATTCACTCTGACATCAGGTCTATATATCTTATTGAGGTCGACCACGATACACAATACGGTATACTCAATTGCAGCGACTTAGACAAATGTCCTTTCATGAACTCATCTTCAAATTGATGAACGACCCACAAGAACAGAAGGTGCAACAGTGGTCTTTGCACCACGATAGATGGGAAATGGTAGTGAGTCTAATGACAAAGTCCCTTCCATAGAGTACCGACGGACCCACAAACACAGAAAGTCCAGCCGGAGTGAAAGTACTGCCGGTGCGAAACATAGTGAGAGGTTAATGAGTAGAGACGCCAAGAGCTCTTCTGTCGCATGGATGAGTCGGAAACCTGAGGGTTTGACTGGAACCATGACAGAGTTTTATGGTTATGACTGACACCTGATGCTCGAAGGTCTGGCAGAAGGAGCCTAGCGTCCTCGTCGGTCGCCCGGCCATTTGATTTTTCTCGACGTAGGAGAGAGACTGAACTCTGTGTAGCGTATGGGTGTGTATGTCTTCTCCACCTCATTAATCTCAGATACTTACTTAATATAATATTATCATATTTCTTAAATCATAAGTAATATGATTTCACATTCGTCAACGAAGCAGCAGAATAATTAGCGATGTAACAAACTGATGTAAAATATTTATCAAAACTTCCTAAGTTGCAAATGGAGAGTTAGCTACATCAAATGTTGATGGAGAGTTAACTTTCCATTCTCTTGAAGCACATCACTGTGAGGTTATAGTTAGCTTCTTCTCACCCCTCTCTTCTCAAGAGTTAACTCTCCATTTCGTTGAATCACACCATTGTACATGCTGTGAGGTAAGATGTTAATGGTTTATTTTACTAAAGTTAGTAAGGGGGGTCTATTATAATTATATGGAAATGAGGACGAAAAGAATGAAATGGAGGTGGTTTTAGAATCATACTCAATTAATGTTTCGATTCTCTGAACAAGTGTTCCATTGTTCCATAGAGGAAATGCGTGAGGTACTAGCTTTCCCAAAGCATTTTATCAAATGGATGATGAGCATGACATCTACCTGATTTAGTTTGAAGATAAATGAAACTAGACTTACGGTTTTTTCAAGGGAAAGAGTGAAGTGAAACAAGATGACCCTCCAGCTATCTCCATAAAATATGCGCCGATGAAGAGCGGTTGGTAGAGTCGGTCACTAATGCCCTAGACTTGCTCAAGAATCCGACACATGTGTTTGATCTGTTTAGATTAATTTTGTCTCCCCTTTATGTTTATAAGGTAGGAAGTATACAAAGTAGTTGAATGACAGAAGTCGATTAAATAGGGCGACTTTTGAACCAGGGAAAAAAAGACGCAATAAGGAAATCTGGTTGCGACTTGCCAGGGACTTTGGCGACTTGCTACAAGCTTCAGCAACTCGCCAAAAGCTATTGATCGACTCCCAAACTGGCACTAGCTAGGAGATATGCGACTGAGGGTGCCAAAGCCATCCTCTGGCACAACTATTTTTAAAGATTACTCCAACACATATAACTACTACTACCGATCTTGATTGAGTTCTCCAAGTTAAGCCAAAATTGCAACAAAAACTTGGAGAAAATTCACTTCGAGAGTTCAATGAGGCGTATTTATTAATTATTTGAAAGTCATAGATGTTCTAAGTATACTCTAACGCGATCAATATGAAGTGGAAATTGCAAAATGTTAATTATTGGGTTTCTACTTAAACATTTATTACTAGTACATATGGTTTTGGCTTTTTCCCATATTTTTTAGGAATATTATTATAGTTAAACTCTCATTTTAAAAACGTGTCGAAAAATGAGAAAGTGTGAATTGCATATTGAATTTATTGCAATATACATTGATAATTTGTCACCTAAATATCATGATGATATATTCAATCCAATGTTATCCAGGCTTGATTACTCCAGACCACTATATATGTAACCGGATCTCTTAAAACAAGAAGACTCATGTGTGTGCTTTTTTAGGTTATTAGACTATTGACACAAATGTTTTGTCAAACTTTATTTGACCATGTCTCATTTTGAGTTCCACTTCTTTATCATTAACAACGATTTTTGATAAACTCATCTATTATAAAGGAGTGTTTGGCAAAAAATCCTAATAACAATAATAACAGCCCACAATCCAGTCCATCTAATCTACAAAGTCCGAACACAATGACACAACACAAACATAAATCGATATCCAAACCCGTTTTATTTCTATTTTTTAAGGACAATACATCACGAGTCTTGCTCTTGAATCGTGAGTCTTACTACTCCGTAATTCTTAACATGTTTTTACTTGGGTCTTGGGAGCACAGAAGCAGCAGTAATAAAGTTCTATAAAGGCATACACTCTCTCATCTTCTCACTTTCCCTCTCCCAAAACCCCCCCACTCTCATAGTCTCACACCACTACCAAAACCCAATCAACATCCGATACTCTGATCACATACAAAATGGGAAAACGCTTCATAAACTTCAAAGTCTCGCGTGTCTTCAAATCCTGCCGTTCAAAACACCCTTCTTCCCTCCCATCAAATCCTGTCCCTTCATCTTTCCTCCGCCTCCCTCCCCCAAACCCCACCACCACCACCCCAAACAAACCCCATCATTTCTCCCTCAAGCGCCACGTGTCCTCCGCCCTCTTATCCGCCCGTCGAAGCTTCTCCACCTCACGCCCTTCCCAGGACTCCTCCCGCACTCAATCCTCCCCTTCCACTACCTCCACCTCCTCCTCCCGTTTCCGCTGGGAGAAGCAGCGTAAATGGCACGTCATCGCCAAAATCCCCAACAACATTAACTTATCCTACAATTACGATTCTACCCCTCCTCGTCGGAAGATTTACAACTCCGCCGCCTCCGACGACGACGCCAACCCTAACGACGTCGTCTTACTCCCTCCGCCGACCACCACCGCGAAACACCACAAGCGGCGTCGCATTCCGCGGCGGAGGAGAACCGCGTTCCGGCGAAACAGTACGTCTTCCGACAGCGGACTCTTCAGTGACGACGGCGAGGAATTTGAGACTCTCGTATCCACCACCGACTCCTCCACTCCTCGCCACCGCAGACGTCAAACCGGTAGAAAGTCATCCGCGGCGGCGGCGGAGGTGGCGGCGGGGAGTAATGTGTCGCCGTCGCCGGCGAGGTTGTCGGAGTTTATGAGGAAAATGATGCCGTGTAGGGCGGAAGGGGAGGTGGTGGAGGGGAAGGTGAGGGATAGTTTTGCGGTGGTGAAACGTTCGGAAGACCCGTACGAGGATTTCAGGCGGTCGATGGCGGAGATGGTGGTGGAGAAGCAGATGTTCGATAGGAAGGAGTTAGAGGAATTGTTGCGGTGTTTTTTGTCACTAAATACGGAGCACCACCATGGTGCTATCGTTAGGGCTTTTGTGGACATTTGGGAAGGTCTCTTTTGTCCCCCATCAGTCGATTAGCTACGACGCATGGAGATTCACGTGTACGCAACCTTTGTAAAATACCGTCGAATCAGTCAATTATAGTGTTGTAAGACATTATCGTGAGAAGAGGTTTGAATGTACTCGATTTTAGTAGTAGTGAGTTTTAATTTTAGATTACCAAACAAGATATCGAGTAGAGATTTGGTAATGGTTGCATGTTAGCACGTTTAGTGTTGTAAGAACAGCTAGAGTATGAAAGACTTGATGTAATTGACTGCTTAAATTAATTACTAGGATTAAGTAAATTGTTAATTTTAATGTGCGTATAATAAACAAGAAGCTTCGATACTGATCCCAATTATGTCTCGAGCTCATGATAATAGAGTGTAGACCTTTGACAAATCAGTAGAGTGTTTGACTATTATGTTGCTCTAGCCTCTAGCTGGAAGAAATGCCTGGGTGTTGGAGACAGTTTTTGTCCATGTCTATTGTGTCTTGTCTAACACATTTGGCTTATTCATTAACAACAAGAGAAACATCTTCCGTCCAAAATATTAGATTCATTTATCACTAGATCTTAGTCAATACTCCTCAATAGTATTTCCTTGTTTGTTTACATTGCATTTAGTCCATGAAATGTAATTTGTGTTAATGGACTCGATCGGTTTTTGGTATAGGTAATTAGACCGCTCAGGCGGTCTAGCACCTCAATCGTTACAGACTTACAAGTTAGATTCTAATATCAAAGTAATGTTACTGTTGTTATAACGCTTTGCTAATAGCCACTCCGTAGATGAATAGTGCAATTGCGTGTGTATCCGAACCTAGTAAATAAACTTGGACGAGGGAACCTAAGGAAAGGTTAAAAGTTGGAGTGGCCTACTTCCATTAGAAGCAAAAATGAGTATGGAGAAGATTAGATTCTGATGGAACCAGTCGTCCGCATTTCGCGCCAATTGATCAGATGGGTTCCACACTTTGATTAGGGAAGCAGCAATAATAATCATAAATTATTTGCAAATTGCATGCCACAACTTTGTTGTTGTCCGGACATGTAAAGGACTAAAGGAAGAGATTGTAATTAGACATTGTGCTTCTCATTACATTCTTCAATCGTGTCCATCAAGTTTTCCCTCTTCACTCACGTGATGTCTGGTGTGCCAGAACGCGTCTGATTAATTTGATCGATCATCCGTTGATCCATCTTGTAAACTCAAGATGAATTATGCTCCCTCGCTAAGACCAAGGGGATTCAGCTTTAATTTGAGTTCCAATTACGGTGACTAGCTAAAATGTGATGTTGGCCGTTACATACATGATACATACATGTAAACGTTACAAATCTCACAATGTACGGTGTATGTGACTAGCTAGGTAGGGTAACCGTAAAAATGCCAAAGGATAAATGAAGGTGTCCGAAAAAGGGCAAAATTTTTATGAATTCAACTAACCATACATAATGATTGATTTATCATCATCTAGTAGTATAGGTAAATTTTGATTATACTGTATATTTATAGATGCGATCGATGTAACGTCAATTTTCGACGCACGTGGAGCTAAACTACAATTAGCTTAGACTTGAAATTCCTCAATTCTATCAGTGTTTAATTTATTTGTCAAATTATTTGTTGAAAATTAGCGCTACACTCGTCGGAACGTCGGGAATGAATTGAATGGATTGAGTAGTACTGTTGTTTGTTGGATCATGGATGCCAACATGCCATTAATGGTAGACTGAGTGATAGTACAAGATTCAGCAATGCTCCCATAGTTATTTGTGTGGGAATCATGCAAAATACAAAATGGAGATTTCGTGCGGCATTCCTCAATTGCAGCTGGCAAACACACCAAAAGTAGATCAAATTGATTTACGTACAAAGCCAAGGATTCGTATGAGAAAGATGACTTTATTTAGAATAAAATCAAAAGGTAAAAGGAGATGAAGGGAAAGAAACAAGAGTAGAAAAAGGAAGAAGTGACGTTGCGTAAATGAAAATGTTGGTTTAAAAAGGTGAATATATAGATTCACTGGCGCATTCATCAGCAAGGTTTTGAGAAATCCACTGTGCCTTAGAATTCTAGGAAAGCTACTTGTCGCATGTCACGACGGTGAATATAATGCTACGTACGTAGCTTCCTAATCAAAGCATGCAGGTCTATACTAGTATGACCATTCAATTTGTAGCACCTCGTGTACGTTACTTTTATGATTTTGGGGAAAGTTGTGGGTTTACATTTGTCGTGTCTATGCGTATAATAGTTCATTTGTTGTTTCTTTGAATTGATTGACGTGTGTAATTAGTATCCTAAAGTAAACGATTAAAAACGGAGTGATTGTAAAATTAGTTTTAGAGAGGTTACTACATGTTTCGGCTACATACTGATAGAGTGATAGTATGTGTTAAGTACTGCTAGAGGTATGCAGTAAAAGTTGTTGGAACAGAGGCGTGCAGTCCCAACAATGCTTGTTCGATAGGTGCGAGAAGATGAACAACGTGATATTAAACAATAACACAACAATATGAACGTAAAGAAAAGACACCGAATTTAACGTGGTTCACCAGCAATATGCCAGCTACGTCCACCCAACAGAGGAGAAACCAATTTCACTATGATGTGGAGAAATAGTGTCAATACAAAGTTGTGAGTTCAACCTGAAAAAAACTCACCAAATACGAACGAGATCTAGTGAGCCAAACGTTCTTGCGATCAACTAAGAACCTAACAAATGCTCTCTAATCTCACCAACCAATGAAGCCACCGTCATAGAGAAAACCCCCTATCATGACTCAGTGTACCCACAATAGGTAAAGAATCACCCCATCTTGTGTCTTCGGTCTTCGGGTCTTCAAACTGACCTTGCCTGTGGCTAGGTCTTCAAACGACGACTACGACAGACCTACATGTTGGATTGGCTTAAGGAGGCTATGAGGGGGTTAGGGTGTTTATATAGTCCCCTCATAATATGTGTAATTAGGTTACCTAATATAATTAGAAAACTAATTACCAAAATACAAAAGACGAAGAAAACCGACAAAACAAACCCGCGAAATATGGCGGTCCGCTAAAGGGGTCACCGCGGACCGCCTAAGGGTCACCGCGGACCGCGCCCAAGTTCTGCTCCGTTTTCGCTAATTTCGACCACGCGCTCCGCCGAGCAAACTCGCGGACCGCCGCGATCTTCTTGCCGTATTCTTTTGTCCACGAGCCACATACCTCCATACCACCCATATAGTATGAACTATACGTAACTCAACACCCGTACGTCGTAGGATCACGCCTCGAGCTCCTTCCTCGATCACCACTACGACATACCCAAATTGGTAAGTATGTTCAAGGCACATATTTCAACAAAAGTAAACTGTCATAACTTGAGAAATGACCAACCTATATGTGGCTTTAAGTTTCCTTGCATCAGTGCATGCATGCAGCAAGTACAAGTTAGTAAGTAATCAAAACACTATTGTATTGCTAGATTATGCTCGGTTGTTGGGGAAAAGATTGTAATGACTTCGAATTTTCCGCAAGCTATTTTAGCTTTGGCGGAACTTGATTTAACGTAATAAATTCTCCCCCTCCCCGTTGGCTTTCAAAAAAAAAAAAAAAAAAAAAAAAACACTATTGTATTGTCTCCTACATGCATATGAGTTCACTTATATTCTGTTAGGTATAGGCGAAAATTGGACGGTGTTTATGTTGTACTCCATATTATGTTATGGCGGTCAAGTTTAGTTTATGAAGGTGAGGAAAGTTGTATCCTTTTTTAGGGTGTGGCATTTGTATTTATGCTATAAAACAGTGTGATAATTTACAATTGTATCCAGGTTTCCCTTAGAAATAAATCCAAAAAGTTTATGTGAGATAAGGTCTTTAGGATGTATTTCGATTAGGTTTTGACCTTCGAGTAATCGAGTTCATTATCATCCGGGTAGTTTATATGTTTTACTTACTATCAGCCTTAGGTAATGATTCAACAATTCAAGTGTACGTGATCATAATTGAGATTCATGTGGAAAGTCAAAATACTTATAAATTTCTATTCCGTTAATTCCTAAAAGTTTTCTTAATCGGAATTTTTCAAAAGGGTTTGTTTGAATGTAAGAACTAAAAAGTAAAGTTTTTCTAATACGTCGGAGAACAAATCAATTGCAATATTTCCTGCTTCCATTTTCATGAGAATTATAAACTCCCCTTAATTTTGTTTACCAAACAAACGAACAATTAAGACGAAATTTAGTCAGTTCAAGATGATTCATGGATTCATCCAAGTTTCGTTTTTGGTGGAGTGTGGGTAAATGCTCCCCTGAGAACAAAGAGAGATTGGGTAAAAAAGGGAGAGAGGGCGTCGTGTAGCACACGATATCTAAGATAGATTCTTGATATCTTCTGCTTCCTCGACTTGTCTTTTGCGTGTCTTCATTTACTGTTGTTATTTTGCTACTGCGAGCATTACTCGGTTTACGATAACTATATGCACTCTAACTCACTTTTTGTTTTTTAATTTGTCTTTCTGATCAAACTTCTGCACTTCTGCTACTCTTAGGCTATGTTTGGTAAAACTAGCTGAAATAGTAGCTGAACGCTGAAATAGTAGCTGAATGCTGAAATAGTAGCTGAAATATTAGCTGAAAGTTTTTAGCAGATAGTTATAGGAGTGTTTGGCAAAATTAGCTGATACAGAAACTGATATATATAAAATTACATAAAAATGTATTAAATATTTTTAATGTCATTTTATTTTAGTAAATAAATGAGGGTAAATTAGGAATAAAATTATGATAAGCTAGCTTATTTTTTAATATGCTACCCAGGGTAACATCTTAAATAAGCTAGCTTATTATTTAAGCTAGTGGTGTCACCAAACACACTTATTTGGTCAAAGAGCTTAAAAATCTAGTCAAATAAGCTACTTTGGCCAAATAAGCTAGCTTATTTGGCATACCAAACATAGCCCTCTGCATACATCCTTGAGTTTCTGAAATCATTTTGATTATTTTATTAATTTAAGGCCTGAAATTTATTAATCCTTCCCAATAAATTTCTAAATCTTCAAATCCTTCCAGTAATTAAGACAAGTACCTAATTAGTAATTACCTAGCTATGCACATGTGGTGTATGTATGTGTATGACTCTAGGTATAACCTGTTTTAACTCATTTGATCTCCTTCAATATCCTCCGAATAGTTAGGGAATGATTATGGCATATTTGACCTAAAACATACGGAATATGCTCTAAAACAGTACAGGAGTATAGAATAGACATACAGAGTATTCTTGTGTGCAGCGATCACAAAAATGTCAATATTATTTCCGTTAATCAGGTTTAATTTGTCACCATTCATTCATGTAATCATGTTACTGATAGTCTATGAGACTATATATGATACCTGTTCATGAAGACTATTTATGGCTTATTGATACCACAACAAAAATGTTAAGGTACAACAATTCCAGCTAAAAGTTTCACATATTGTGAGACCGTATTACATGAGACTTACTCTATAAGATATATCAGCCATTAGCTACTCCATGTGTCAACGGTGCGTTCCAATATATACGATTGGTTAAGTGTCTAACACACATGTTGGAATGTAGTTTTGGCATCATCCATATATGTGTCGGATAATACCTCTGTTGAAACGGACACTCATTAATATATGATGTTCTTTTTTCCTAATTGTTACCATGAGAGTTTTAGTTTCCACACGTATTCAATCTGTCATGTAAGTTTGAGGGTTGTCTCTACTCAATGAATATTGTATCCTCAAAATGTATGTTTATTTTTACCGCTAATTGATCTCAATCGTCCAGGATTATCCGAATACTTTTAGATTTTAAAAAAAATGAAAAAAAATTAAGACACATGAACTAAGGAGTTAATATATCGAGTGCCAATTCTTTGTTTCAATTGCACGGGTAGCCCTTTTTCATTGTACATTAAGCATCTTTAATTTAGTATCATCTTAAAGAAGTTATTTCTAATTCAATGATGAAAACAATTTAATAAATATAGCGAATTTATTTCAATGTTTACGTTTATGTACGAATTACAATTTATGACATGTGACCCGCTATTTTTGTGAACCGTAATTCATAATAACCCCGACAACGTTTTAACACACTTTTTTTAAACCATGACTCCACCCGTTGAACCGTATTTTGAGTCAAAACGAAACAAAGCCAAGATGTGTTAAATGATACAAAAGTATCATAGAATTTAAAAATCTTTGGTTATACATACTGTAATTATTATTAATTTTTGTAATACATCTCTTTGTAACATAATAAAATATTTAATCCACATCAACATATCGTGCACATATAACACATTTAGGGAGGTCCTTAAATTAAGGCTCGCTATCAAGGATTATTTATGGCCCTTTTTTTTTTTATAACAAATCAATCAAGTATCATTTCCAAAATTATTTCCTCAAATAATACTGTCAAAAATATTCCAAAACTTATTTCTTAATACATTGCCCCTATATATATTGGGTGCTGATTTTGCCAAGGCAACATTTACTCATTCCAAGGCAAATTATTTAACATGACCAAATCACCCTTGCATATGCTGCCCGCTGCCCCAATTGAGATCTTTATGAGTATTATTTTCTAACAGCTTTTGTCATTAAAAATGTAAACTCCAATATCTCAATATTGTTTCCCGTATATTCTGCTTGTGCTCACAAATTGGCCACTACAAACCACCAAACAAATCAAATTCAATTATTTTTCTAGCAATCAAGATTTTCTTTGGTAAGCCCTGCATATCGATTTGTGCATCTCACACACCAACATACTTTTGCAATCAGCTTTATTGGTAAATCTTGTTTCTTACAAATTTTGATTCCATTATTTTGTTCTTTAAATTGACCAGACACTTGTAATTTGAAGTTTGGTGATATATAGAACAATTGAATTAGGTTGGCCTAACAAGGAGGTCAGAGTGTGTCCAATATTTTCGATAAATTCATGTGCATATCAAGTGTTTGATAAAATGCCAAATCCAAAATTTTCACTTTCACCTACTTTGTATGATTGTCTGATTCAGTGTGTATGTGTTGGTTAAAGGTACTTACTAGGTCCATCGACAAAGCTTGACATTTTTGTTATGGCAAACGAGTATGTCATTTATGTCCTAATTTATTTGAAAGGCTATTAGCTTAATCGGGAGAGCTATGTGCAATTTTTTGTGCAATTGTGTGGGTTCGAGCCCCACATAGCCTATAGTTATGAACTTATGATAAACAAATTTGTAAGAATTGATACTACTCTGTAGGACGATAATCGATAAGCAACGACTTGCTCCTCTAATTTAACAAGCCTTCCTACTACTACTGTATTGAAATGTACAGGTTAGCTCGGATGAAGTCGGAACCAAAGAGATAAAAAGTAGGAGACTTTGATGTTCACACACAACTTCAAACGTAAGCTGGTTCATTAGGTGCAAATGTGCAATCTATAAAGTCATCATTGAAACAAAGGTAACAATCTATCTCTACCTTTGTAGTTGGCTTGGATATGAAATTTTAGGATTGTTGTCGGGGAAAAAAAAAAAAACTATAGTGTAATCAAATATCGGCTAACAAATAAATATCAAACATCCAACTCTAAATTGTAAGCTAGAGAAATAGACCTAAACACTATCAATCTTTTATGTAAAAAAAATCATTATTCAAACGTAGTAGACTTATTCTATATCGACAACTTCTCCCAATGCGGGTTTACGCGAACTGGGCGCTGTCGGCTCTCTATCTCGTGCCTACATGACCCTGCATAATCAACCAAAATTACACCAAATTTACATTAGTTTGTCAAACCATACATGAAGAAACACCTATATAAAACACAACATTGCTAAATAAATTATGAAAAGCCACTTACATGTCTCTAAAGTATTTAGTCAAACCATAAATTTGAGGAAGCTGGTTCATTGAGGTCTATTGAATCGAAAAAGTTATCATTACCAAATGTGTAAAGCTCTTGTGGATTACACTCAGTCACTTGGTCCTTTTGTTTTTTCAAACCCGCTTCTACTATTTCAAATTGTGATGGTTCTCTTCTTGTTGAACATGACGACACCTTTCGTTTCCCTAAATTTGGTGGACGTCCTTTATGAACTTTAACACGAGGCTCAAACAACGTAGGTTCTGGTGCATGTAACATGTGGGAAATTTGCTCCTTTATTTCATCCTGCTTAGAAGTAGGCATCCCTTGAAATTTATTAACAAACTTGCTGGTAAGGTCTCTGATCTCATCATTATCCCCTTGTGTTTCGACATCCTTAGTTGTCAATGACCTTATATCAATTCACCATTGCATATGTATGGACTGCAAGGATATAGGTTTTTCTTTCCAATTTGACATCATGTGAGCACAAGGTAAACCCATGGAAGATCGAAAATGACCTGAACAAATAGGTTTGAATGCACCTAACTTAGCCGTCTCAAATTGCTCATAAAGCTTGTGCAACGCATAAGTGGACACACGACCAACCAAATTTTGGAAGAATGGCTTACGAAACTTGTGAGGAACTCGAATTCTTTCACTTTCCAATAATGTCTGTTAGACTTATAAGTGCAGTCAATAACATACACAATCTGTTAGACTTATAAGTGCAGTCAATAACATACACAATCGGAAAAGTCTTACTTAACATGATAGACTTCGGGTGGGAAAAGAACACATGTGTCAAACTACCTTCACTGTCGTTTTTGTAATTGTAAGTAAAACCTCCTTGACCAAGTTCATCGAATAATGCTTTGATTGTTGAACGACCATCTAATTTGTCGAGTCGAATTTTAGCTTTTGCATTGTATATTGTCCTAGATGTGGCTTCTATTCCAGGATTCTTTTGTCGAAGAGAAGACAGAACTTGCCAAGGTTGAATTCCTGCCTTACTCATTTCCTCTACATCCAAAAGTTGTTCATTTGTTAGACGACGAGCAGAAGGATGACCAACCAACGAAGGATTACCATGTTCATCAACAGAAGGTTCATGATTATGAAAGCTATTTTGCATCTTCAAAGCCCAAGACCCATGAGGTAATTTCTTACCATAAATTTGAAAAGGACACTTTATAAGACGGGTGCTTGACTCCTTCAATCGATTTTCCATAGGTATAATACGTCTATCTCTATAAACACCACCTCTATCACAACCGATAGTAACATACCGATCTTTTTTAGAGTCCTTGATGGTTAAAGCATACCCTTTTAATTTGTAGAACTTTTTAATACTTGATCGACAAGTTCGTCTCGAGTTTGAAATGTTTTGCCATATAACTCGTCACTCATTTTACTTCCACTAATTGATAATCTCAAACCTGTAGCAAAATGCTAAATAATCAGTAACTTTCTTAATAGTCATGAAACAACATTGAATTTACTTGGCCATATTTCTCACACCATCTATGATACCTAGTACGTACACTAAAAAATTTCTATGACAACAATACACTATTAGTCATGCTTTTCCATTGATGTAAATTAACAAATTATTTGACAAGGTAAGAATGCTATTGTTTGTTTACCATACTGGAAGATTACAAAAACCTACAGCGAAATTATACGAATTCCTTTGTTTGCCAATCATTAATATTGACCAAATTCTAATCAATGACAATTAGATAAGAACACACTTACTTGTTGAGAGGGATGGTCGACAATTATTGTGCTTGCACTAGTACTTGTCTTTTTTTTTCTTTTGTTTGTTGAGAATGGCGGTAAGATTTATTTAATAATGTACTTTTGCAGGCTCTTCTTCGACATGTAATGCAGGGATCCAAAACGGGATCTTTTCTTATTTGCAAGATATATTGTTTTTGATATAGCAAAGAGGTGGAATATATGACCTTCCTTTTTTAATGGTCAAGATTATGTGTACAGAGTTAACTAACGGGCAGATTCAGAAATTCTCGTCTGAAGTTAACTCCAAAAAACCTCAAATCAATTGGCTTAATGGTTAAAGTGTTACAACTGTAATAGTGAGGTTTCAGGTTCAAACCTTCATAAGCTCATTTTTAATGTAGTCAAACACACGCAATATGACGCTATGAAGGCTTGAACCCGTAACCTCAAGGTTATATTGTAACATTTCAACCACTAAGACAATTGATTTCGTTGATTCTTTTATTAGCCAAATTATATGTAAAGGACATTAATTCCTAAAGTGTCCTATTTCCTATTGCCTAAATGAGCTCATATTATTTGATTTGAAAACATTTTTTAAATAAGCTGAATCGCACATGGCCTTAATGGCTACGATTTGTTTGTGAAAATCAACGGTCGTTATTCATTCTACTTATAATGGCTACCAAACGTTGATAGCTATCGCAGAATTGGTATAATTCCTTATATTTCGTCCAAATTATAAAAGAAAGATTTGGCCTAGTAATTATACTACCATATATTCTACAATAAGTCATTTGGACATAAAGTTTGATCTTTTGTTCAATTTTTACCGAAATTTTAGCATATATAGTAACATATATTCCAATATCATCAAATTAGAGAATAACCATTTCTTATGTGGAACAAAGAATTAGATAATATGTTACGTTTATACTGAAGTAGTTGTACATGATTGTTATGCAAAGCGGTGGGTGTAATTAGACTAATACATACAAGTACATGCATTCAAGAAATAATATTGGCGGGTAGCTAAGTTGAAAGCTAAAACGCTGACAATGATCTTCACGGGTGATAACAACAAAAATGTTCCGCCGGTGAGTTAGTTAGGACCATTATATGTTACCAAATTGTAAAATAATACGGACTATTCTATATTACTGCTCGTACAAAACCAGTAAAGTAAGCAAATGCTAAATTGCTAATAATTGAAAGATAAAAAAAATATAATGTTAACTTTATACTTCGTCCGTCCACTTCAAACACTCCATGGGTATATGAAGTGGAATAAGAAACTATGTGAACATTATTATCTATTATGTGCGTTATATAACAAATTCATCAGCTCGACCAATTGCATGTTTTGGTCCTATTCAATACGGAGGATATAATCATTTCTAAAATTGAACCTCAAAGTAACAAGTATATAGAGTTTAGAGGGTGCTGCTTACATTGAAAGTCATGAATTGGCGTAAAATATTGACAGGCTAAAGTCGTATGCCTAAATCAAATATAAATTACCACAGAAACCTATAACGTAGTATTGAGTAAGTGGGATCGTATCCACAGAGAACGGTAACTATCAATGTATGTAAAGTAAACAAATGGGGGTTTTGTGATTGTAAATGATTAAATATTCAAAAGCCAAACGAGTAATATGTAAATCAATTGAGGAAAAGATATCGGACAATTAATACCCATTATCGTTCACCTAATTGGTTCTAGTTAATCCCAACTCGTTGAGTACTTAGTTGTAGAAATATAATTTCCTATCGTTTCTTAATTGTAGCTAAGAGGAGAAATTAGCCCTACTTAATAGCCCTAATCTATGGATAACAAAGATGCGCGCCTAAATTCAATCCACCAGAAGCATAAAGCAATTAAACGATATCAACTAAGACTAACAAGATATAGACACACGCGGTTTCGATATTCAATCAATATGTTTATTCTTCCCTAAATCTAATCACTATGATCAGCATGGAATTAGACCTAGTTTCTAGTAATCGATTCAACAATTAAACAATCAATCCTTTAATTGGGAATCTAGCAATATTGATTAATCTAAGCCTAATTAGTGGCCACCTAATGACCAGCAAAGCAATCAATAATAACAATAAGAGCAAGAGAATAAACAATACTCAAACGAAATTAAGAACTACAAATCAAACTCACAATTGTCGCTTAATAATAGCTTCGATTAATAATCCGAGAATAAAGGTCTTTAGCCTTGCATAGTCTTGAAAACAACCTCTAAAAGTTTTGAATATTGAATTTTTAAAACTACCGAAAGTTTAAATTATAAATACTAAAGGATTACAAAACAGGATTAGGGAACCCGTCAAATACACCGACGCAGCGAGATGAGTCGCCTAAAGCTCTCTGAGGTCTCTAGGGAAGTCGTCCGAGACGACTCGTCTCAAGTCAAACGAGTGGTCTGGTAATCAAACTAGATCTGGCGATATTTTTCAAACGGTTATAACTTCTTCGTTACTTGCCCCGTGAGGACGTGTGACCACTTCCTGAAAAGCTAAGATCATGAGCTTTAATATGTTGTTAGTTTCTCTGCAAAGTTCCAAGCGGTTTGCAGGTTATGAAGTTTCAAAGTAGACCTTTCGTAAATGAATTAAAATAACTTCTAAACTTGTCCAAATGTTGTCGTATCGCTCCTTGGATCATCTTTCATCGTCTCATCCTCGTTCCACACAATTGCACATCATTCTTGAGGCCATAAATACATAAATAAGCTACCATTTTAATATATAAAAACTCATCTTTTACCACTATTAAGTGTTGTGTATCGAATATTCAACAAAATCTGATATTTCTTAAGTTGTTTTAATTTGATCGAATCAAACATAACTCCCCTAAAATGATATTAAATTAAACGACTAGCTAGCATATTATATATTTGTAATGATACCCTTACGCCTTAGCAAGGTGACCAAGCGGCCGGGTGATTCATATTTTGGGAGTTAGTCCACATTCGAATTTTCGTATCACCTGGCCTGTGTCATGACTCATGAGTCGTAAGATTAGTTGTTACTAGTCGCTACGTACCCAAAGAAAAGAAGCCAGTGGGAATCGGTTTTATTCATTTTTGCGTGAGTCCAGCTTGTTTTGTAAGCAACCCTGTTCCGCTGGCATATATACGCACTTTATAACTTTGCCGCGCCACTGAAATTAAGGTTCTGTGAACACCATGCTGAGATCGTCGGTGACGGCGGATTACGCCCCCGAAAGCAGCACCGCCGCCGCAAATCTCAGTCTCAACGCCGGCGACTTCAAGCTCCAAGCCTCTATCTCGGAAGTCACCTTTGAAACAGGCCCTGTCTTGTCGAACCTCGTATTCAGCCTCGATAACCCTGCTTCTTTCTCAATCGACTACAACATTCCCAATCAAGTACTCCCTCTATTCCCTTGAATTGTCAACGTGTACTATTGTACTATCTATCAAAAATATTGACATAGTTGCACGTCTTTTTAGGGCCACCAATAACTGTTATTCGAGTTAGACTATCGGCGTATGCTTTTGCTTGAGATGATTCTTAAACCTTAAGAGTATGCTACAACAACATTTCAAAAACGACCCTAAGCAAACGTAGTGATGAAGTCGTCTTACTCAAGTATTTGTCGAATTATGGATCTACATTTCGAAACGTAATCACTAACAGTTACCATTTTCAGGATTTGAGGTTTCAGTTTATGAACAAGGGTCAACTCTTGGAGAAAGAGTTAAACTTGACGTACACACACTGGAGAAAAGATAATAAAATGACATTAGACGGGACATTGGCCATTGATTCCAAGAACAAGGTGACAGCAAATTACGAAATTGGTACGAAGAATTGCAAGTTGAAGTATAGTTATGTTGGGAGTGATGATGGAACCACAATAATTGAGCCTTGTTATGATCTTGCTAACAATTGTTACGAAATCTCGGTTTCGCGACGCGTTTTCGAGGATGATTTGCTTAAGGCCTCCTATCAGTCTTCTACCAAAGTTCTGGGTCTCGAGTGGTCTCTACCTTTGTCTTTCAATGGCTCTTTCAAGGTACATTTCCAGAAGTTTACGCCCTTTATTTATGGTCTTCTCTCCTGTGCTATTAGGTCTTTCACAAATTCTATCGTGAGACGGTCTCATGGTCTCATACCATGAGACTCGTAGGAGACCTCTCACATATTTCAAAAATAACTATTACTTTTCAAGGTCAGCTTATTTCAAAAGTAACATGTTGATTTATCAAAAGTAATTCATTAATTGGTCTCATACGATGAGACGGGTCTCACCATAGAATTACTCTACGTCTTTAACTATGACAATGGATGTGTGTAATTAGGGATGTGTAAACAACCGTGACGGGTTCATCGCAAATTGATGTCTAAATTCTAATGCATGCAAATAGAATAACTAATGGAATTTGATTGAAGACATAACAGTTTTGATTGCAAAAGTCAAATGTTATTACCGATTCCTTGTTAGTTTCTCGTCCTCTAAATTGATTGTTGAGTCGAGCAAACACTTGCAGAATTTGAGTAGTTACGAATTGCCTTGTCACAGGTGGTGGCATCTCTAAACCTGGCAGAGAAATCAAAGATACCAAGAATAAGGGCAGAGAGTACTTGGAATTCTGATATGTGATCTATTGAGCTGTAATTAAAACATTTTTGGATCAAACCAATACAATACTAGTCATTAGCATTCTGAAGTATTACTAGCAAGCACTGTAAATTTAACGCAGGCAAAGGTTTCAACGGGCCTGATCACACAACAGATGATGCAAAGGAGTTCTAGTTTTACAGTCCACCTTCTCAGAATTTCTGGCAGCAGACCGAGCGCTGATTCGTCAGTGTGATTTCCGTGGATGCAGTAACAAAGGTCATGCAGAAAAACGGCGTAACCCAAACAAGTGTCAGTCAGGAAAACATAATAGTTGAAGGCCAAAGATGAACTTCGTGTTCTTACTGTTGTATTTGTAACTTAAGGACCGTGAAGGACATCCTCAAACAGATATCTGTCAACTCATTATATAACATCAGATTCTACAGTAAAAGCAACAGGTTTACACTCCACATTTAGTTTGATGGAGGTGGAGGGGGTGGCATCGAATATTGCTGCTGCTGCATAGGTGGCCTGCCAAGTAATTGCTGAGGAGGTGGTGGCCTCCAACCAGGAGGACCTCCCATAGACATTGGAGGGGGTGGTCTCGCGAGACCTTGCCCTTGTTGAGGCGGTGGTGGCGGTGGCATCATGTTATGCATTGGTCTGAATTGAGGAGGTGGAGGCATTGAGTGCTGCATGACTTGACCTGGCTGCTGAAGTTGACCCTGCCAAGGGCCAGGCATTTGCATTGGTGGCGGTGGGGCGTAAACAACTTGGGGGGGTGGGCGAAATTGGGGCATGGCGTTTGGAGGGACTCCACCATTTGCAAGGGGTTGAGGAGGAGCTGGAGCAGGCACAGCACCATTGGCGGTTGGAGGACCACTAGCAAATAGGGTGTGAGGCCTGCTTTTTGGCGCATGTGGGTTGCTAGCAGCAAGAACCCTCTCTGTAGTTCACAACAACAGTAGGTTAATATCTCAGAACTCTAGGTTCATAATCAAGCAATAGGAAATAAGAAACTGTACAGTAAGTTATCAAAAACTTAATTTGAAAGCCGACCTGCAGGGGTGCCATGTCTCTCCCCTTTTGTGTCTTTCTTGTAAGCATAGGATACTGTAATTTGACGATTGCAAAGATACTGACCATTCATTGCCTGCAGTTCAATAAAACCATTTAGCACAAGTCACATTTTAGTACTGAGAAAATATCAGGGGCAGCACTGATGGGAACCACCACCAAGGACAGGCACTTCGTACCAACCAAAAAGAAAAAAGGAAAGAAAGCGTCCATTTGTGAAACATGATATATTCTCAGTACAAAACAGAACACGAGTCTGTTCTAACCTTTGAACCCAGCACAGCCCAATTCAACGACAGTTTATTACACCCCTTAGTTTTGTTCAAACCTTAGCAAATCTGAAAAGGGGTTGAGAAACAATTCTCGACTCTTCTTTAAGTTTCTAAATTCTCTGACAGAAGAGTTGGTGATATAACCATGAAATACAAAGTTTTTAAATGAGGCAGCCAAAAGACAATTGAGCAAGTTCCTTAAAAACATAATATGGACCCGAACCTCCATTTCTTACATAGAACATTAACAGGAAAGTTGAAGAAGGTTGTCAACACATTCAAAGAAAATGTTTGAAGTATCAAAACATCAGCTAAAAGTCAATTTTACGACAACCAGAAGCCCAGAACAATACAGCATATAAGAAGTAGTGCATAAAATATATTGGATACCTCAATAGCAGCATCAGATGCGTCGAATGAATCATAACTAATGAAACCAAAGCCACGTGAATTCCCTGTATCCGGATCTCTCATAATCTGGAAAAGATAGAACAATCAAAATGGATGGAAAAAGGAGATACCTGAACCTCGCATACTAAAGCTTTACATGAAAAACCATTAAAGGCTTGATGCATACTTCAATTCAGAGACCACAGAGGACGACAGCAAGATACTGAATCTAGTTCACATAGAATACACAGCAAACACAGCTTACCAAACCTATCACAACACATTGCCTAATGGCATACATGAAAGTTAAAACACCTGCATCTCAGGAGATTAGTTGCTATTGCATGCCATGCATTTTTGCCAAAAGAACAGAAATTGGTCTTGGAACAACCGCACCTAGAGTCTTTTCCAGAAAACGATCGAATACAAACTCATATATCCTTCATCCTATGTTACTATTAAAGCAAAGAAGAAGCAATCAACAACAAGTGCTCCTCAAAGGCCGTTGCCAAAAAGAATTCCAATTCCGTTGAATTATGTGATTGTACGATCAACCAGGGGTTCACACCAAGAAGCTAAACTAGCTAACCCTTCCTATATATAAACCAAAGTGTGCTTCCCTAAAAGAAGCCAAAAAACGTTGAGATATGGTTCAACTTCTTTACTCCGGCTTTGTCTTCTAATTTGTCCATAAAGTTGGAATAGATAGCTTAATAACTAGTGTTTGAGTAAGTGTTCTAAAGTTATTTACTCTATAGTTTTTATTGCCTTGGAACAAACCAAATTCAAGAACTTTGTCAACCACCTTACGTCGACGCTACAAATAGTAATAAGATATGAGCGTCATAGTCTACCTACTTCTCCAAAAAAAGACAAGGGAAGGCTTGGCCCCTATACACCCTTGTAGTGGGACCCTTCCTGGACCCTCACTTTGCGGGGACGCCAATGTGCACCGGGCTCCCATTTTTTTATAGTCTCCCTACTTCAATTTTCCTGTACTTCTTAGCATACGAGATAGCAATCAGATTATGCTATCCAATCAAGGGTTCATCAATTTTTCACCCCTCGACAGTTAGCCCCACTCTCTATGAACCTAAAAGCAGAAGTCCGGATATATCCCCTTGAAACCCAAACAGGCAGAAGACACATTAAAACAACAACAATGCTATGGTATGCTGAAGGGCACTATGAACAAGATGGTAGGTCGGGGAATGACATTAGAGCTGACAAAAATATAATAGTTTATCCCCCTGGGCAAAAAGAATTATCCCAAACAAGTTGTCATTCTTTGTCCTCTATAATCAAAAACTAGAAACTGCATACTGCTTGAAGGAATGCACTTCAGCTTTGAAAATCCCCACAAGATACTTATAGACAGAATATCCTTCAGAATACAATAAATAACTTGAGCTACGCTGTCATAAACAAGCCCCGTCAGATGTGACACTTTGTGTACCGGGACTAGAATTTAGATAGTAAATTGTTTGTTTTGAGCCTTTGAGATCTATATTAAAAAAGAATGGTGAGTTCACAAATGATACAAAAAGCATTAATAGGATAGAGAAAGCCACAAAAATACAGACTCAGCAGACTACAACAGAAAATGAGGAACTGTTACAGAAAACAACAATTTCAAGCATGACTACACAGAATAATCAGTCAAAAGTCTGAACATACTACATCAGTGCATGCGACTGAAATTATACATTACCTTTGGAAATGTAACGATTACACCAAATGCGCTGAAAGTATCATGAAGAAGTTTTTCATCCACGTCCTACACAAAAGCAAAATATGACATTAGAAAAGAACCAGGAACAAATCAGTTATGAAGACAGTGGTGGCAGAAAATATTTGTGACGGGGGAACTCTTTGATAGTCTGTTGAGATTTTGAGAGGTTCTTACAGGGTCCAGATTCCCAACAAAAAGATTTGCCCCAACATCCAGAGTCTTTTTGTCCTGAGAAGCCTGTAATAGGAGACATCCAAATTTTAATGAAAGGCAGTTTAAGAATGCACCATAATGCTGCTTACATAACATTAATTCCAAAAATATAATGATATACGAGTAAGTCGAATAAAGAATGTGTACCTTATTCACGCGTACCGGCTTCCCATATAGTTTGATCATGTTAAGGATTTTGATAGCCTGAAATACATAGCAAATGGGAGGTTAAAATTATTAGTAACTTGATCGTTAGCAACAGATGTGAAAACTTTTCGAGTAAAACAGGCAGCTTTTAAGATAAAGCTTACATAGTCAGCATCTTCTTCACTTCTGAATTCAACAAAACCATAGCCTTGATGAAGGTTTGTCACTCTATCTTTGGGTACATAAACATTAACTACGTAAAAAGCAAAAAGCACACAAGTTACAAGTCAGTATAACCATCAGAACACAATAAGTGGAAAAAGATCTGCAAGTTGCTCTGCAACGACTTACCAACAGGCCCTGCTTGAACAAACAATTCCCAGAGAAGTTCCTCTGATACCTGCGCCGGAACAACACACAGCAAACGATAATCAGTGGTCGAGATATAACTTCCACCTTATCTTCTTGGCAAAAAGGAATGCCACAGAAACAAAACTAATCATCTAAGAAAAACATAAACATCCTCCCTTCTTATCATATTTGACCAAATTGGACCTCAGTGGTCTGCAACTAAATGATGCCCATACCATAAATCATAAAATCATCGGCAGAACATCAGAAATTCGTGGTATAATAAACATAGGGGTACCAAATTACAATGTGCATATCTATAATAAAGTACCACCCACCAAAGTCTTACCAGAATTTCGCAGCTTTAAGAAACCCAAATCACGAATCACAATACTCAATAAATGCAATTCTTTGAATTGAAATGTTCGGCCAGTACTCAAATTAGGAGGCTACCTTAAAAAGTCAACAACTTTGGTTACGACTTACGAGTGTCCTATGGTAGCACATGTAAGCTTCTAAAATTTCAACTTTCAATTCGCTACTTTTCAAGCGCTCATAAAACCTCGAATTCTTTCCCCCACGCACCCCCCACCCCCCACCCCCACTATCACAGGACCGTCTCACCCAAGTTTTCGACTTTTCGTTAATAGACCCAAAAATACTTGCAGCACCGGCAATTGGAACAATAACAACAACCAAAAACCTAAAAAAACCAATCACAATCAAAAGTTCGACCACCAAAGTCAAATTATACGAATTAATTTCAAACGCGCGTAAATTCAGCTCCAGTCTCCAGTCTCCAGTACCAAATCTAAGACCACACAAATCAAATTTCTCCAATATATATTCCAATTGCAATCACATATTAATAATAAAACAATCGAGTGAGCGAGAAGTAACACAATTATATACGATAATCACAACAACTATAATAAGGTATAAAGAAACAAAAGTAATTAATAAATGTTGAAATGTTGAAATTGAATGAAACCCTAGAAGTGAACGAGTGGCGAACCTGAGCTTCGAGATTCCCGACGTAGGCGGTGGCGTCTTGGTTACGCTCGGCGGAATGTTGGCCGAGTAAGTTAGCTCCAACTCCCGGCGCTATTCTCGTCGTCATCTTGTTTTCCGGCGAAAATGTCCGTCGGCGAGAGGGTGGTTTTTGGGAGGGAAGGTTGGGTTTAAGGGGTTTATTTATAATACGGAGAAAACTCGAAATAGAGTAATGAATTCTTTTCCGGAGGGTATTAAAGTCAATCGCAAGGTTTGGTAAATAAAAATTAATTATATATAGTGCCGGTTGTTTCTTTTTAATTTAGTTTGGGAAGTCATCGGTTGAAAGTTGAAACTTGAAAATTACTCGAAAATATTTACGCTTCAAATATATAAATTGATTTATTAAGCTTGTAATTTAATGCTCGTAGTAAGTACTAATCTGTTTTGATTACAAATCAATAATGACAAAAATACAACTGGCGTTTTCATAGTTCAAATGAACGGATAACAAATGGTATCTATCGTATCGCATGTGTCATTCGGGAATTGATTTACTTAATCCGTGGAAATATGCTTATCCAAATAGCTCTTAACTTTCTAAGTAGAGTATTTGTCAGATGATTGTTTTGGATGAACATGTTTGATTGTTGCTCTATTGAAAATATGAGGGCAAATGGGGACTATGGGAGTGAAAGATGTAAAGGTACTCGGAGTGGATTTACTAACATAAAGAGTTATGAGTAAAATCTACTAATTTGTTTAACACCTAGAATTTAAATAATCAAAACACTCAAAGGTACTAACGGATAACCGTTTTATCAACCATTTTAAACGTGGTAGTAAACTTAACAAGTCGTAGCACAATGCATTGTTTGATAATCATCAAACATGATCATCTCTTTGATTTGTCCTCAACTAAACATCACACTTTCCCTTGGGATTAAAGATAAGCAAGGAATTGATTATATGAAACTCTATCATTTAACAAAATTGAAATAGAATACGCTCTTTTAAAAGTGGCTCATCCAGCCCTAAGAATCGATATGTGTTGACATCCGACCATTGAGCTTCAATGGCCTAACATGATGCAAACAACATGCTCAGGTCGAATTTTAGCTCGAGTACAATGTTCAATCCCATCAAGCTTGAGGTCACTATGACCTTAGATTAAAGATATGTTATAATCGCATGGAGTTTTGCGGAAACAATTTGCAAATCAATGAACAGAACCACAGGAAATTAACCAGACTAGATCATCCACAGCAATAAGATAAAGGGTTTAGCCTATGCTGAAATTGTCCGATAATGAACAAGGCTAAACAAAGAAGCAAAGAGGACCAAAGAATCAACATAGCAAGTCGGGGCTTCGTTCCGATCAGCCAAAAGTCAGCCCTGTAGATTGCCTCCCTCTCCTGGTCTTAGTCGTGTTGGTATCATTTTGGTCCAAAAGATGCTAACATGAACCATGTAAATCTTTCTGGTTTAGCTAAAAGTCACTCAGTCAGAGTGTAGTTTCACAGAGAAATCGACATAATTTGGAGAAACTATTCTGCCAGTAGGATTCCAATTCCATAATTTCTGGCCTGCCCAGAAACCAAAAAAAAAAAAAAAAAAAAATCCATGATTTCAATCAACACTCAGCTCATTGAGGTACAGGATACTATATTCTTTAGCATAACATTATCAACATTCAACATAAATGCATTTAAGCTTTAATCCCTTGATTTCAAGCTTCAAACAGCAATCCCGTTCGTATGTAAAATGTAACATCACTCTTTCTTCACAAAAAATTACTTTATTAACCCATACTAGTATAAGCAAAGAGGCTTATCTGCATTCAGAAGTAACAAGAAATGCCACTTACAAACATCATGCAATACTGACAAGCAAATAGATCACTACTCAACATTGGTATAAGCTTGAAATCGAGGGATTAAAGTTCAAATGCATTTATGTTGAATGTTGATAGTGTTATGCTTTGATCTGGCATAAGCTCTTTTCAAAAAAAAACAAAAAAAAAAAAAAAAAAAAAAAACCATTGGCATAAGCAAAGAGGCCTCAGAAATCAGAACTAAAGAAATCTTTATCAAACTAGCTTGTCGAAGCTACAGTTACAGAGTTGCAGTAGAACACTAGAATGAAGGCTGAAGCTACACGGGAAAGGCTGAGGTACCCTTACCTTTTTATTTCTCGGCTTGGAAAACATGTAACTCTACCTGATCAAAGCTTCTTTGAGATGGTGTGACTAAGCTAATGAAGAACAATATAGCATAAGATCATTAGCTTTGTCCACCTTTCCAATCCACAAGACTACCCCAAAACTAGCACCACACATCAAAACAGATAATTACTTAACAAACTGTGTAGCGTAAACATCGCAACAACCACTACAACATCACCTCAATCCCCCAGTATGGGGAGGCAAGGGTGATTACATGTACGCAGCCTTACCCATATGTGAAACAGATAGAGTCAGCATAACAAAACAAGCACTTCATTTAAACATCTACTAGTACTTACTAAACTGAAGTATTGAACTTGTAGCATTGCAAAACAGATTTATCTGATTGCATAAGACATAGCTCAGCTCACAGTTCCCCAAACAAGACTCATCAAAGCAGTTTATTGACCAACAAAAATCATCATCCACTAAACAACTGACGATTATTCAGATGAGGGAGTACAAATTTTATCTTGCTGGGAGAGATCACATTGATAATTAAGAAAGGCGCATACAAGCAAACAGAAATAGAAACGAAATACAGACTGTGTCGAAAACATAGCAACAACCGCTACAACATCACCTCAATCCCCATTATGGCGAGGCCAGGGTGATTGCAAGTACGCAGCCTTAACCATATGTGAAATATATAGAGTCACCATAGCAAAACAATCACTCATTTAAACATCTACTACTACTCACTAAACTGAGGTATTGAACTTCCAGCATTACAAAACACATCAGATGCTGAGGCCGAAGTAGGAGCATCGGATAAAACTTGACTCGGTTCACAGTTTCCCGAACAAGACTCACCAAAGCAGTTTATTTGATTAAGAAATTTCATTATCCACTAAACAACTATCTATTGAGGGGGAGAAACTAGTCTATACTCAAAACCCAATTGAACAATCAATCAACAAGTTTTATCTTCCTGGGAGAGATCACATTGATGATTAAGAAAGGCGCTTACAAGCGAACAGAAATAGAAACGAAAATACAGGAAATGAAATTCGCCGAATGTATAACTAAGAACTACACTTACTAATTCAAATTCAAAACCTGCAGGACTAAGTAATTGAAATGTCCAATGACAAGTTATTACTACATTGGCCTACAAATTATGACAATAACATTTTATAACTTAACCTTTCTCATGGACTTCAGAAAAACATAAGCCCCAATTCATAAACTTAAAAGATGGAATTCTAAACATGATCATCATTTCAACTGTGTCAAAGTAAAGTAAAGGAGAAGCAAACACAAACTTGAGTCACAGCTAACAGCAGCTGTTCTTTACCGAAGGGGGTGTCATCTTCACGAATTCTAACGAGGAATCGACAACACTGTTTCCCCAACACATCAGTTCTCGACACCCAGATGATCAACATTCCAATTTCTCATGACAATCACTACCTAGCAGCCTCTTCTGCTTCAGGGATTTCGCCATCAGCCGAATTTCCATCAGAAACAAGACCAAGCTCAACCTCAACCTTCTTCCAAGCATTCAAAACATTAGGCGGGAATTTCTTTTTAACAGTACGAATCAACCCTTTAGCATCCTTCCTCATATTCTTCTTAACCATCCCTTCAACCAAATCCTTCAAAGTCGAAAAATCAGGAATCCTATGATGCAACACACTCTTCTTAAACACATCATACCCAGTGGCATAATCCTCCTTCTTGCACAAATAATGCACCAAAGTCCTAAATGTAGCCGCTTTCGGCTTAAACCCACTAGCCTTCAACTCCTCAAACAACTTCAAAGCCTCATCCATCCTCTGATTCCTACAATAACAAGTCAACAAATAATTATAACTAATCATATCCGGCTTCAACCCAGCCGCCGTCATATCATCAATCAACTCCTTAACACCTTCAGGCGACCCGCCCTGAGCATGACCAAGCTTCACATTCCAAGCAGCCACATCAGGCGTACACCCTTTCCTCACCATATCATCCCAAACCTTTTCGGCTTCCTCAACTTTCCCTTTCTTATACAAAGCGTTCATAACGGTTGAATAAGTAACAGCCGTAACCTCGACACCATTCCCCTCCATTTCCTCAAAAATCTGGAGCCCCTTTTCAGGGTCACCCCTCTCACAATAAGCCTTGATCAAAATCCCATACGAAACCCGGTCCGGTTTAAACCCGTACTTCTCAGGCATTTCGTCGAACAGGTGGGGGACACGATCAAACAACCTGCAATTGTTACAAGCAGCAAGAATAGCATTGAAAGAAAGACATGATCTTGGAGTACCCAATTCCTCCATTTCATCATACAATTTTAGGGCATGATCAAACATCCCAGCTTTCCCAAAACAACGGATTAAAGTGCAGAAATAGGGCTCTTGTGTGATTTTTGGGTCTTTTTTGTGGTTTTCGATTAGGGTTTCGATTTCTTCAAAACGACGCGCTGTGGCGAGGCGTTGGACGGTGAGCTGTCGGGCGTAACGGTCGGAGATGGGGGAACTTTGGTCGGAGACAAGGGAGTAGATTTTTAAGGCTTTGTCGGGGTCGTGTTCCTTCTGGAGCTTCCATTTTGCTTTTGAGATTGACATTGATGGAGCTTCTGATGCAGCGGCGGCTGCGGCGGTGGTGGTTTTGGTGGTGGTTGAGAGGTGGCGGACGAGGCGGAGGGAGAGGGAAGGTGACATCTTTTTCATGGTGGTTGATGAAATGTTGTTGTGTGAGGGTTTAAGGGGAAAAAGGGGTTTTCTGAGTAGAAATGAGATCTGTGGGGTTTTTGAGATTTGGAGAGTTTAGAGAGGAGAGTGTTGAGTGTTTAGGGTTTTAGGGTAAAAAATGACCTAAAGCGTAACGAGAGACTATTATTTCGAATGGGTAAAATCTCGATTTCAATTCTTGTTTTCTTTTTTTACTCATAAAACGTCGATCATTTCTATCAGAAAGAGTTTTTCCCATTTTGTTTGACTACTTTGACGGTTCATGTTGGAGCTACTTTTAAACCAAATGTATTGTTCACTTGTTACAAAAATTAGTTCATCTTTTATTCTGCAATGCGTTCTACCAACTCCACTAGGTTTAAAAGTAATAAAAAAAACTATTATTTTGCGCAATTGAAATGAGTAAAACTCGATTCTAGTCCCTTTTCAATATAAGTGGTGACTAGCTAAGTTTAAATTGAGTTTAGTAATTTAGGTGTAAAAGCCAATTAATTTTAGTACAAATTAGATCCATTCACAAATTTTAATGAATCTAAATATCTGATGTATTAGCCACTTACCTTAGGATGTTGTCATGTTGTGGACATATTGGTCGACACAGTGTTTGTAATGGCCGATGACGTAAAATGAATTTATTGTTTTGTGCTTTGTATATGAAGATACATACAATACAATACAAGTAAGAGGGAGGAAAGCAGCTCAAGGAACTTTTCAGAATAACAGACTACAATTTATGCAGGGCGAGGTATCACTACCTTGAGGATTCAAGTGACCGCTGTCACCGCACGATTATAGCTACACAATTGCCCAAGGCAAGCACTACTGAGTCGTGAACATGAAGGTTGCGAATAAGGGTGTGATCGATCAGTACATTGCGTCATTGCCAAAGAATGTACCTCAAAGGTGTTGTTCAAGGGTTCCGTAACCATGACATTTACCTCTATATGCAAGACCTCGACTTAGAAAATTTACAGCACAGTCCAATTCCATGTAAGTGCCAATGATGTTAGATTTAGACAATGTATGCATATAACCATTTATCAGTTCTGATCGCACAACGCCACAACTGTGCATTGTTGGTTCTGAACTTCTGAAAGGAAGAAAATAAACTTTCCTATACATAAGCTATTTCACCTTGGGCTCTCCATTCATCATACCTCCGCCCTCGAAGTTTAGAAACGGGTTACTACTCTCAACCAAACGCATTCACCACTCCTATTACACCTCAAGCACTGCTATGCTTTCCGACAATTACTTCCACATACGAAAAAAAAAAAAAAAAAAAAAAAAAAACCTCAAGAGGCGAAGAGAGCTTTACACTCAGAACCAGTCAAAAACCAGAATAATGAAGTTTTTTGTCAGATGAAACAGAGATGGACACCTTGCATTGCCTCAGATGGTGAGAGAAGGGGTGATGTAATATAAGAATTGCAGGAACATACAATAATAAACGTTGAGCAGTGCATACGTTTGAAGTGCCAAAAAGTTATCTAGGTTGTGGGTTCTGTTGCGCAAAAATCAGTACTCAGGGAAAAGAAGAGAAAGAAGGAAAATCGAGTCATCATTACGAAAAGCAACATCCTTAACATTATAAACAGCATCTAATTTATCACAAGAAAACTATCCACACTAATTGATCCTACAAGTAAACTACATAACGATGACTATTAGTCTATTACCTAAATAAGATGTGATTGCTGACAAACAAAAATCTTCTTAGAACTTCAGCCATCATACTCGCCCTCTGCAAATTTGTTCTCTGGATAATATGTGGCAACAACTGGATTGCCATCAAACTTTCTCCCGTTCATCGCAGCTCTGGCCCGTGAAGCACTCTGTACATCTGCAAACTCCAAGAACACCTGAAATATGCTCCCAAGTATTAGGCAAAGATCGCAATATAGCAAAACACAAGACATATTAGCGGTAATAGCATACTAACACACTGTTCCCTACTGCACTGGAAAGAAGTTGCTAATTAGAACCAACTGAGAAAATTCCCCACTTTCAGAAATGTCAATGGCTTAAATGCTTTACAAAACTCCAATGAAAGCTAATTGTTTTGGTGAACTGGCAGGATAGTACCATACTACCAACTCAAAGAGTCCGGTGGTAGGCCTGTGAAGGGGCAGCAGGTAGACTGATCGCAGAGTATGATTACTGACATGTTCAACTTCAGTATTCATGTCTAAACTAACACTTCCTCCGATGCTGCAGAACTGCAACAATTTCCTTTTTCAGCTCATTCACTAGAATTGCACACATTCTCTAATCCGACAATTTCGAATCTACTTAGGGGGTGTTTGGTATGATATTAAGGATAGTAACGGAATGGAATGGGATTAGGGGTGGAGTGGTAACAAGTTCCGTTACTTTAAAAAACTTGTTTGGTTCAACCTCAAAAATGTATTGGAATCACTCTAATGGATAAAAATGCATTACCAAACATGCACTTGAACTCAAATTTTGCCTTACCAAACATGCACTTGATGTTATTGTTGCCATAAGAAAGAAAGAAAGAAAGAATGAAAAAAGTGAATCTAAAAGATTAAACTTTTTTTTCTTTGGGTTACAAAGAAGTTTAGGATGCAAAAACATTAAATTAACCAGTACATGCATCACTAGTGAAAGCAAATTCGTCATAAATTACCCACATACTTGCTCTTATAACAAGCCTACTTAACCTTCTAAGTTAACAAGAAAAGTCACCCAATGTTAACCCTTTTACTCCCCCCACCACCCCCCAAACTCCACCCTCGCCCGCGAATGTGGCAAATGAACAGCTCAGCCTTGCCCCAAACATGAAAACAAACAGAGGCTACTTACAAATGGACAATAGATGATAAAAATAGACAGGCTGCTTAAGGATGTCCCAAGTAACTTGAATAACATGGCTATTAAGTTCAATGTCAATCACTACATAGTGTAGATTGTATATCTTCTAGGAACCAACAGAAGACAATACGCATTGATTATTCCCAAATCACAACACAAATACCACTAATTCCCATTAACATATAAAGTCGATGCAACGTTCTAAATCAAATTTATCATGACAGGAGACACACTAGATCCAGCTTAATAAAACAGAAGGAATACAAATGTTCATGACATGATGTGCAACACTCCAAAATAAAACATAGACTTGTGCAAATAATAGCTGACCTTTCCAAGCCCTGGTGGTGGTGGTGGTCCTCCATCTGTCTGTGGGCGTGGGATGATAACATTTACCAAGGCTCCTGCAATAAACAAGCATATAACAGTAAATACTCCTGCCAACAGGGAAAAGGCGACGCTAGGAGCAGGGGCAGCTGACATAGTCCTCCCCCCCCCCCCAAACACTACTGACAAGAACAAACAATGTTGTCATTAAATGAATATAAATTTTTGTAAAAAAAATTCCGAGTTATAGAGAGAGTACCAAATTTTTCAGCCTCTATTTTCATGTCGGACAGAATTTCTTCAAACGCCACATCATCCTTGAGGTCCTCTGGATTTAAACAGTTGCTTAAACATACAACCTTGGTTGGGAGACTCTCCGGTTGAAACATCATTTTCTGCAAGGTAAGAAGCATAGGTTAAACATCTTTTCGATATAAAATCAAGATTCATTTTGGCAGCTAAGCAAAAGAATATACCCAGAAGGATACCCTAAGATGATGAACTCAATCACACTGAGCCCAACCGCAAGAACGGAAAAAGTTCTATTTGCTCCAACAAGGAGAACCACGTTTCAAGCATGATTTGATTAAGCTTGTTTCAATAACATTATAGTAGACTACAATAGCAGAAAGAAGTAAGGGAAGGTAATGCTTTACCTGCAATGCTATCTGCTGCTGTGCATGAATGTAAACACTTTCGTGCTCTGGCTTAGGATGCTGAGTGCCTTGGTTTGCACGCCTCACAGTAAGGGTTTTATCCCCCATCTTGATTCCATTCAGGGCTTGGCAAACAATGTCTGTAACAGACAGATCTTTATACACACAAAACGCATAGCCTTTTGAGTTTCCAGTTTCTCTGTCCTTGACAAGGTCAAAACCCCGAAGAGGTCCAAAATATTCCAGTAGCTCTCGCACCTGAACCTCAGTGAAGTAATATGGAAGCCCACCCACAAATATCCTGTCAGGACCCTCAAGACCGCCAGCAGATCCAAGTGTCAAGCCAACAGCAGCCAAGTTAAGGTTTGGGTTGGGTTGACTTGGACCAAGCGCTGCAGCAAGTGCAGGGTTGTAGTCACTTGGTCTCCTCACCTTCACCGCAGTCCCCTGAGATTGCAATAACATATAAAGATTTGTCAAGTCCATTTTCATAGGACACATTGAATTCAATCAGGCAGGGTGGCACATAAAGCTCCACGATAAATGTCGCAAGGCAATATGGACTACAAAAAAAAAGATGAACCGAGAACAAATTAATCAGCAACTTCCTAAGAAGTAACAAAACTTACATCAAATATAATACCGTCTAGTGCCATTGCATTACTAGCCTCCTCCACAGATCTCATCTCCACAAATGCAAACTTCTTTTCATGATTTATATAAACATTGACAACAGCATCACCTGCAACTCACAGAAATTATCATTTAAAATGGACAAGAGTAAAGATATAGCGAAGGCAGATAAAATAGATCCATGTATTGTCAGTACCTGGGCCAGCAGAGTTCCCTCCTATAGCAGCCATAACACCACTGAAAAAGATAGCAACAGACTGCATAACAAACAGGAAATAAAGATTGTTACCAACAATTCAGTAAAATAGAAATGGAGGACAAAAATATGATGCAGAAGTAAGGATGGAAACCTGTTCAGTAGCTGTTGGAGTGAGTCCTCCAACATAAACCCGTCGCGCATGTCTAGTAGCCTGTAAAATGTTCACAGATGTAAGTATCAGACATAAAAACTTGGATGCAGCAACTAAAAAGTAGATATGGACTACGTCGTTCAATGTATAACCTGCTGAGTCATTGCGTGTACTGGCATGATGGGGAGAGGTGCAAGCTGCATTCAGAAATCAGATCAGTAAAGATAAATAGACAGATGTACTTAACAAAAAAAATGATTTACATACCTGCCCTGGAGCTAAGGGGAACATGTTTGGAGAAATTGCAGGAAATCCAGGTACAGTCACCGTGCTCTGGCCTGTAAAATTTATATTAAGTCAGAGAAATACCATGAATGAAGATGGCAAAATTTACAAGATAAATCCTTCATTATTATATTCATCGATCTGATAGGGTGAGAGTGTAAGACTTCCATAGAAGAAAAATGGCACAAAGCATTACAAATTTCAGGAATAGAGTTATAATGACTTTTAAAACACAGTAGTCGCCAGTTAAAAATGAGCAAACCCAACCTGAACATCGGTTCTTCCTTGTAGATTAAGCTACAGAAGTCGGCTCACACCCAATTTCAGCAGAGTGGGGCAAGCAGCCCAACAATACCTTCTTACAACAAACTAAAGACACAACCAAAGACAAACACCAAAGACAAGAACAAACCAAAACATCTCTCAGTACCAGGGTCATTGACAAATAATAAAACAAAAATTAGAAAGATGATTAATTCAGCCCATCTGCAAACACACCACCTCATTCAACAAAGATAATAAAAAGGTAGATGAATAAGCTTACCCAATGAAACCATGTAATTTGATACGAACTTTCCACACTAAAGCAACAAAAAAGAAGCAATAGTTATATACTCTGAAACTACTTGCAATAAAGAAGATGCCATACCAGGAATAGTAGCGCCAGGCAACGCGGAAGTTGGTGGAGGCATATCAAATCCACTGATCCTTTTACTGTTAGCACGAACACAATCAGTGACGAGGTGCAACAATAACCACATTTGCAACAATTAACAAACTGAGTACATAGAATAAACCAACTAAAGAGGCCTCATAAATGCGACAAATGTGACGCGTGGAGCAGGTCATAAGCCGAGCAAGACAATATTGACATTCCTACTTACCCCCCCCCCCCAAAGCCTAACATCTTACACAATAGCAAATTGCAACATGGCAAGGCCTCTCATTCTAAATTTCCAATACGAAGTATGAATTATGTCATCCTCAGAAGCAAATACTGAATTTCCAGATGCAAAACAAAACAAATGACCTACAAGATCCTTATATCAACGTGGAAGGATCTAGACCTAGGCACCACAAAGTGAGAAGCTCCACAACGTTATAGAAAAATTGCAGTCTTTAATCAGTATTGGTGTCTCCTCCTAGCAAAGAAGACTATAATTGACAGGCGTAGAGCATGAACGCCAAATTTTATTTTATTTTGATGTTAAACGCCAAAATTAGACTACTACCACGAATATGAATTCTATTACAATACACAAACCCCAACCACAACAAGCAGAAACAGAAGCACCGTTGGTTAGATAACAGATAAAAGTAACCTGAAACCATTAAATAACAAGTGACTTCACTGGAAACAATCATGTATAAGCCTCAAATGCTGTGCAATTTAACTAATCTGTTTAATAAAAAAATTCAAAGATGGATAGAAACAATTTGGTAAGGTAAAAATAGTACCTCTTCGACCGCGACCGTGAGCGAGAACGTGACCTCGATCGAGAGCGTGATCTTGATCTATGATAAGATCTCGATCTAGAGCTACGTCTATGCCTGTCCTCCTCATATTCTCTCCTCCTGCAAGTTAAACCCCATTCCATAAACAAGTCAGAAGAAGACTACCAGGCACCAGCAGTCAGCCACAAGTACACACAGCTAATATCTAGGAATCTCTTTTCAAATTTCAGCACAAAAAATTCATGCACATGCATGACACGTAAACAATTGCTATACGTACCTGCCATAATCTCGACTTTTATGATGATAATCGTCATCATTATCCATGTCCCTGCTCCTCTCCCTTCTTTCACTCCTATCCCTGTGCCGATCTCGATGACGATCACGGTGTCTCTCACCATCCTTATCCCCAACCCTATCTCTTTCTCGATCCCTGCTCCTTCCTATGTCTCTGTCCCTATCCCTGTGCCTGTCCTTATCCCTCTTCCTTTCTTTCTCATGATCCTTGTCCCTGCTTCTTGGAGAATCTATCCCATTACTTTCACAATCAAGCTGCATAAGGAGTGTTGAAGTTAGCAAACATTCATGCGTAATAAGCAAACAAATATAAAATGCAACTCGAAGAAGCATTCACGTTCTTTAAGGATCTGCAATCACAAGCCCACAACAGCAATAACAACAATCACATGTTGTAAAATCAAGATGAGATGTTCCCCAAGTTTTACAAAGGGCACATGGATACTACATGATAGTTTTATATGATGATTTAACAGCAAGCAGAACAGAATATGTCAATAGCCAATTAACTTGTCAGAATTTACCCTTGATCACAGGAGTCTAATCTATTGGAAAAGCAGAATGAAAGCACCCATCTAGCACCACATACCCAAAAAAGAAAAGAAAAAAAAAGATTGATGCTGCGTTAAAAGTTACAGCTAATGTGTGATTTATGTTGCCTTCTGATGCAGCAGTTTAATGATACATGGCATCGGACTCCAAACTTCATAGAGTGATTCTTCTAATGTGAGTCAATCTCATCGTAAGAGACCACTTAAATCCTTTTTGATGATGACAAGTTACTTTTGAAAGAGTAGTATGTCACTTTTCAATTACTTTTGAGAATTATCAAGTGGTCTCATCGTAGAATTGGTATAATTCGCATTGTGCATGAAAACAGAAGCAGTAATAAGGTACCGATCAATTAACAGGTCAGTGGATCTGTGCATCTCACTTAGCTGTTCTTCACACATCAGATTCTCCACTACTACAACGAGTTTGTAATGGTTATCTTAAATTAGTCCAACAATATTGCACCTAATGTCATTTGTGTACAAGCTTCCCTACAACATCGCTAGAATTTCTGTTTCGTAAATGCCTTCTACTGAAGATAACTCAAGGGTTTGAAACTTATATCTGCACCCGGCCGAAAATCAACCCTCCTCCCCTCCCTTTTAACCATTTTCATCTTCCAAACGATCATCAAAGTCAATTAAGACAAAATACATGTAGACTGAAAAGTAACACTAGCTACATTAGGAGTCGATGTTGGAGGCAAATGTAGACGTTGGCACACAATGAAACTGTTATACACCATCAATTGTTGCAAAGCACAACTGCTACAAAAGAGTGTTCAATAAACCAAATGAATAATCTTATAGTAAATTTGCGTGTGTGATAATTTAGTATCTTCACTTGAGAAGGTTGCATATGATATTCTTTTGCTGAATTTGTGTGTGTATGATATATTAGTATCTTCGCCTTAAGATATCCGAACATTCTTATTCAAACATCTTCAGAATTTGTGCTGCTATGCTGTTTCAGAAATTCTTTCTGCTGAAAAATTCGCCATGTGCGCACCCAAAGGTATCGGCTCCAAGTTCCCACGTATTCCAACCTCCCCCCCCTCCCTCCCTACTATCAATTTCGAATAAGAAAACCACCAACAGAAAACCCGAAACATTCGAAATTGGACATTCCACAATCGAAGTCGAGGTCACTAGTTCGGCACAGCAATACAAGCTCCAACACAACACAACACGACACAAAAACATGAACATGATTCAACCTAGTCTAATTAATCATCAACGAACAACATAATAATCCTATAAACATAATTTCGAGACACAATTTCAATCATTCACAAAACATGCAAAAAAAAATAAATAAAATAAAAAACATGTTTTCGACACATTACTCGATCATAATTGTATCTAATTTAGTATAATATGTAACCTCGTATTCTAGATAACTACATCCGATGACGAATTAAGGGAAGAACAGGAGAAATAATAAAACACCTGAGGTTTGGAGTCGTGGTGGTTATGGGCGGCTCCGTCGCGGTTGACGGCGTGTTCTTCGCCGTTATCTTGGTAGGTATCGTTGTGGGCCATCGCCCTCTCGGTGTTTCTAACAGCGGCGATTTGGTGGTTCTGGAAATTGCTCTTCTTTCTGGTCGAATGTTGAGTCGGCAATACAAATAGCGCAAACAAAAGACCCGACTTCTATTTTATATACGGGGTACGGAGTATTTTTTTTTTTCTTTTCTTTTCAAATTAACCGACTTTGGTTCTCCGGGGTGTGGAGTAGTTTTAACGGCAAACTTAGGATCTGTTCGGTATCGTTTTTTATAGTTTGTTATGTTTTTGAAAATCTGGAAACTGATTTTGTTTTGGATTCTTGAAAATTTTAAAAATAATTTAAATTTAAACCACTCATTCCAACTACACCTACAGTTTTATCGCAAAACAATTTTTACTCTTCCTGAGACTCACACCTCAGTGACCTCACGTCCTCGCCATTGCACAACCCACTCCCTCCTCCTTATCCAAACCAGCTTTCAACCCACCACGCCACCAGTCACCAACGTCTAACGCCACTCACCACCACCTAACACCAGTAATCGCTCCACCAAGAGCGCAGCAAGTCCCTTCTCCACTCCATCGGCCTTTGATTTCTCTTTTCAAAGGCCACCACCACAACAACCCACTGTACTATCCTCTAAACGGTAGAGAAAAAGAGGCAAAATGGAGGTCTTATTCTCATTGTCTTTGTCGTCGACCAAATAATCGGTGCCGGAGTACATAGTCGGTGGAGTACACGATTTCTGATTTGCTTGTCGTCGGAGGTTGTTGCAACTTGAGTCCTTGACGGCGATGATATCGAGGAGGGCCCATGTAACATATATGGGGAAGGTTAAAACTTTTAAACTGAAATCTGTTTTTGGAAACCATAAAAATACGTTTGAGAAAACGGACAAATTATTCACACAATTGAGCAGACTTTGTTTTTGGCAACAATTTTTGCCGAACGCGTTTTGATTATTTTTCTCCAAAAAAAACAAATAACCAGAAACAGCAACCATACCGAACGGCACCTTAAAGACTCGGTTTGATACCCCGACTTAAAAACAGTGCATTCAGATTAGATTAGATGTGATATATTTAGATTAGATCGAAGTCGTCTAGATCAAATCAGATTTAATCAGAATTGTTAAAGTATATATCAATGAATTTAGTCCATTTTTTAGTGTTAATTGGCTGTAATTCAGTTAAATTGTCAACAAACTCAGATTAGTTCAGGGTTATTCATATGAGATTAAATCATATCGGTTACATTTAAATCAAATCACATTAGATCGAAAATATAAAATCCTATCAAAGAGGTTCAAATTGTCCCAAAATTCATGTTTTTTTAACATATGGTGGGCCATCGAGTGTCAACTTTTGTTAATCTATATGCAATGACGTTGTTTTACAATCTTCTAACCAACTCTTTTTACTTGCGCTCTTCTAAGAGCATCTCCAATGGTTGTTTTTCTATGTAGTTTTGTTTTAAACTGCTGACATATGCAGCTCATACCATTGTTTTTTCTTTTGGTTTGTAGCTTGACAAAGCCATGTTGCTCACACAAGCTACATATCTTTGAGTATCTTGAGAATTAAAAAAATTATTAAAACATTAAAAAATTATAATCTTATTAAAAAATAATGAAAAATTGGTATTTTCATAATTTATTTTTACCCCACCCAAAACTACATCATTTGTGGTTTTACCATCGTAGCAAATGATGATGTGTATTTTGTGGTTGTTGCTCAGTATTCCTCTCTCTCCTAGTTGGCAGGTCAAAGCTACAATGCTTGTAGCTCTCCATTGGAGATGCTCTAAGGGTCTGCCCAAACTCTCGAAGTGTTTTTGGACTATTTCTTGGTCCTAACAATTACGGCCATATACACCAAGTAAGATTTTGTTTCTAGTTTTTTTATAAGCATTTTTAGATAAAATTTGTTAATCAGAAGTGGAAACTTCAATTTGGATCTCCTCCTCCCGAAATTGTTTTTCAAAAACTGTTTTTGAGAATTAGTTTTGAAATTTTGGGAGTTTAGCCAAACATATCTAAATCCAACTTTCTCATAATACAAGCTAACATGAGTAATAAGATTTTTTTTTTTTTTTTTTTTTGAAATGAATGTAATTTTATAAAAGCAAAACTTAAGTGACCGCGGAGATAAAATCCGCGGCTACTAAATCAAGTACAAGTGTTGGACCACTCTCGACCCAAACATGTGTCGAGTAGTCAATAGGCGCTAAATCGGCAACTAGATGAGCGACCTTATTGCCCGCTCTCTTAACATGACTAAAGACGCAGGACTCGAATCTACGAGAGAAATTAAAAACATCTAAAACAATTATACCAAAATAGCTAGAAGAAAAGGATTTTGAAACTAAAGCATTAATCAGCTGTAAACAATCCGACTCCAGAATCACTCGATTTGCCCTTTGTTGCCACGCTTGTTGTAGACCCAGGAGTACCGCTTTTGCTTCCACAATATTTGGATCCCATCTATCTTTCACTTGGCAGCACACAACTCGCCCCACCTCCCCTTGCTCCCCCCGCGTTATGACACCCAATCCCGATCCCGCCTTGTCGAGAACAACTCCATCGGTGTTTATTTTAATGACACCTGACGGAGGGGGCCTCCAAATCGCCCCAAAACCGCCACCCACCTCTTCTCTCACCACCTCGGTACCTGTCTCCTTTGCGTCCTCATAGGCGCGCAGAAAAATCATCGCTGAATGAAGTACTTGCCCAGCCTCCGATCACCTACCCTCGTGAACCTTCAAATTTCGGGCATTCCAGTTGGACCACCCCACAACAGCAAGTACCTCCGGCCTCGCTTCTACCCCCGACACCAACTCTCCATCAAATCCCCTTTTAATTTGCACAGTTCCCAGTTATCAACCTCCACCCCTGCCGCAGCCCACACACCCACTACCTCCGGACAGGTCACAAGGGCATGCGCCTCGTCCTCCACCGCACCCCCGCACCTGGGACAAGTCAGATACGCGTCCTTCACCCTCCTCTAAATGTTAGCTCTGGTCGGGATCGCCTCCTTCCCTAACCGCCACATAAACGAGCAAACCTTTGGCGGTACTTCCAGCCTCCATACTTTCATCCACAGCTTCCCCTTTCCCCTTTCCTCACTACTCCCCTTACCCCCTGCCGCCAATCTCAGTCTATTACGAACGAAGTGGTACCCCGTTTTCACCGCATACTCCTCCCCCCCTCACTATAATGCCACACAAGCCTATCACTCCTCTCTGCCTCCCCGATCGGAATACTCAGGATCTCTTCCGCTTCGAACTCCAGCAACCGGCTACGAACTAGCTCCCTTTTTCCAAGTTCTCCTCTCCCCATCTATCCACTCCCCTACCCAGCAATTATTCCCCTCGCCTTGTGGTGATATAAATTTAAAAGAAGGCCCCCTACACGTCCATCTATCTCCCCACGCCCGAACACTCATCCCATCCCCGATTAGCCACCTACAGCCCTCCCAAAGAGTTGTTTTCGCCCCAACAATACTACGCCAGGCATAGCTGGAGTGATGTCCCAGACAAGCATCAAAGAAATCAACATTAGGAAAGTATCTCACCTTTAAAAGCTTGCTGGCCAAAGACTCAGGATTCGTAAAAACACGCCACGCCTACTTCATCAACATAGCTTCGTTAAAAGCCTCTATATGTCGAAAACCCAACCCCCCTTTGTCCTTTGAACAACACATTTTCTCCCAAGCAACCCAATGAATCTTCCTTTCCCCCTCCTTCGCTCCCCACCGGAAACGAGAAACAAGCGAATTGATTTCACTACAAAGGCTCGACGGAATTTTAAATAATCTCATGTGATAGGTAGGGATCGCCTGGGCCACCGCCTTAATTAGAATCTCTCTACCCGCAAAGGACACCATTTTCCGCTTCCACCCTTTAAGCTTCTTCCAAATCCGCTCCTTAATCGTCCTAAACGCCACACACCTATTTCGCCCCACCACACCCGGTAAACCAAGGTAGCGCTGGTGGACCTCGACCAACTGAGCATCCAACAAACCAGCGAGCCGCCCCCGCTCCCCCTCGTTCACATTGGCACTGAAAGACACTTCCGACTGCAAATTAACCCGCTGACCGGAAGCTCTCTCATAGACCCCCAAAACTTGTCGGACACACTAGACATCGCTATCCTTTGCACGACAGAAAATAATACTGTCGTCCGCAAAGAATAGATGAGAAATCACTGGAGCATTTCTGCATATACGGACCCCATACAGCGCTTTCCTACCAATAGCTTTCGCAATCAACCCCAATAAAGCCTCTGCACATAAGATAAACAGATAGGGTGAGATGGGGTCCCCTTGCCGAAGACCCCGATGGGGTATAAAAGGTTGTGCCGACACACCATTAATGAGCACCGCAGACTCGACAGTAGCTATACACCTCATCACCATAGCAATCCACTCCGCACAGAAACCCATTTTCAACTGGAGTAATAAGATTTGACTTGCCTTTGAATCGTTCTCTTCGTTTCCATTCTTTTTTATTTGTTGTTGTTGTTTAATGTTTTAAAAACCGAACCGGACATCAAACCGGCAGCCTCGGGGGTTCGATGGGTCAAGGGGTTCGACCGGTTTAACCGAGTCAAAACACCGGATGACGTCATAATTATAAAAATATTAAATAATTAAAATATTGCCAAAAATATTGAAAAATACATGTTAAAGGTTAAACCGGTTAAACCCGGTCAAAACAGGGTTGAACCGGCCGGTTCCTTCCGGTTTTCCCCCGGGTCTTGAAACAAAACTGGGTTTTTGTTCCGGTCAAGCCGGGTTTGACCGGTTTTGACCTTACCCGGTTTTAAGAGCCAATCGGACCGGATCACTGGCCCGGTTGAACCGACCGGTCCGGTTCGGTTTTTAGAACACTGTTGTTGTTCCATCTACCATGACTCGGAGAAGGAAGATCTCTACTAGTATTTGTTTTGTTTGCCCCACCCTTAGCTTATAATTAACATTAGACACCAAAGTGTAGGTATATCATATGCATTAGGTCGGTAGTATTTGACATTAATTAAAGGTTCGATGAAAACCGATTCAAATTGTGCACGATATAAGTATTGTCCAAATTAAACGTGTCTACTCCATTTATCCTCTTCCGTAAGATGATGGAAAAGGAAATGTGTCCAAGGCAAATGAACATTGCGACATTGGTCATGCACTCATGCATCAATAATTCATGCTGAATTGCTGATCATGCCTCTTATAGTAGTGTTAGAGTTCATTGAATATAGGTTAGGAACTACATTACATTATGTCTGCACTAAGATAGTAGCGTGTACTGTCTTAAACATTTTGCTTCTACATTGATCCTAAAATGATGTCAATAATACAATGATCCTATATATATGAAGGTTTAAAGTCATGAGCAATATAATTGAGCATATTCAGAGAATCACATTAAATGTCATTAGTTTAGCATTTGGAGGCCAAATTAACTAGTGATCGATGTTTGCTAAGAAAGATTATTAGGGTATAACAGATGTTTTGTTCATCGAGGACAAGACATCATCCTAACACAGCATGCATGATGTAGGAGTTAAGAAGGTCAATTACACTATGTTAACGGAGATGTTAAGTAAAGAATCAAGGAATTAACCCATACCGATTGTCAATAGGAGAAGTAATCTACGGACTTACTGAGTACAACATATTCCACTCATCTTAGTTGTCCTAAACTCCTAATCACAATTTTAGGAGTCTCATTGTGTGTACGACCAATATGCTATGCATACTCTCTCCCTAAAAAAAATTACTTCAGCTACATTACTTTTGTTGTGCTCGTCTTACTTAGATCCTTGGTGTGCAAATGTCTATTGTAAGAAGACTGCTGGTGCAACATTGGACCATGTCTATCTAGACGACTAGACTCTGGGCTTGCTTTCAAGAGGGCTGTCGCCTGTCGCCATTATATACGGAGGATTCATCAATATTGAGCATCTTTTCATGAAGTGGAATCTGATCTTATTGATGTTGAACAACCTTGATAATGCTTGCCTTGATTGTCTAAGGCTCTGTATGATTCAATTTACAAACTAGTACTCATATACTTTATCATGTTCGAATTTGAATATAATCCTAATTCCTAGCACAAACACAAGTTGTAAGACTAATACTACACCCACAATATGGAATTTGGTATATATAATTCGACACACATCAAGTGAAGTGATGGTTAGTGATACATAACGTTTTGAAACATTTCGTGTCATTATTAGATCTCCTACCAAGTCCATTATAAACATTTCGTGTTATGAACAAGTCTCTTATTATTCCTCTTTCCTTTGCGCAAAAGGGAAATAGGAACAGCTCCTCTACATACATGATGTGCCTTAGCTTGTTAATAGGCATTTTTAGCCGTGGAGCTTTTCACAAGTGGCAACCAGGGCAAAGTGATCAACTAGTCCAAAGTAGAAACCAGCTGCTTCAACCTCTTTTCTGTTTTGGTTAAAGGGAAGAATAATGATATGGTTGAGACTTGAGGTGGGGAGTTTTTTTGTGAAGATATTGCTCATTCTTGTATTGTCATTATCAGTACTAGATATGATATGATGACCAAATTTGCCAAAGCCAGTTGGGCTAAAGAGAGAGCTTTGTATTTTCAACATCTTTGGTTCCCCTTTTACTTGTATTTTGATGCTTGTTCATTGCACTTCATATCTCCCCAATCTACATGTAGGTTGGGTTATTTTATTGTTCATAGAATAATCAAGTACAGTACTCCGTAAATAAATTCATTTTTCAAGGGTTGACGAGTAAGCTTAGACCTTATTCTTTCCGATTTATGTTTCTATGACTTGTTCAACCACGTTGTGTCAGTTTACTCACTAGTGTTGTGACTTTGTAAGTATCTCTCTCCAATTCATAGAAATTATTCTTTGAATTTGCCTATTTGGTCTAGTTCGGGATTGGTACAAGTTGTAACTCGTACAATGTAAGTATAGAACAATAAAAGTATGCGTATGAGATCTTACATTTGACGCAATTTCAGGTTTTGAACTCGAGACATCTATTAAGAGGTGAGCCATATATCAATTGCATCAATTGTTCAAATGTTTGTCTAAATGAAATGTAAAGTTACTTCTCACAACAAAAGTGACATACCAATAATAATAGAAGTAACAAACCGAAATTGTCCAAAATATATGACATATATAGGGGTCGGTGATTTTTCATGTTTGATTCGAATTTAAAGTTCTCAGAGTAAACTGGATAATTAGATACGTCATACACAATATGAAAAGACAGGGTCCTATACGAAATACTTGTGCTAAAAAAGGAGTCGAGCAATAATTAGCAATGGTGTTGAGAAATTTAAAAATAAATAAAAAATAAATAGAAAGAAAAGTAAAGTTGTGTCACAAAAGATCCGAGTCAATGCACGCAATGATGCCTGCTCGAGAAAGATAATGCTTACCTTTTCGGTGCGACTCTCTCCTCTCCTATGTTGACTGTACTGTCTCTATACTCCGTATTAACCAGAACGGCAGCACGGTGCAGCACCCCAGGCCATATGCCCGATGACTCGATGAGGTTACAATTTACAAACGTGATTATAATGCTCGAAATGTACCCCATATTAACTGTAGCTTTCTAATGCATAATGTATCATTTTAACTGTAGCTATTTTCCCGTCACAAAAAAAACTGTAGCTATTTAGATGCAAAATCAAATTTGGAAAATCGATAAAACTAATCAACCAATATCTTAAGAAGTGTTGATTTTATACTCTTTCTTTTTCACCTTTTCAATTGAATGTCATATTTGCAAAAGCAGTTAGTTTTTAGCGAAGGTATTGAGTAGTAGTATCATTTAGGAGCTAGTAATCGTACGCGTGTCGTGGTCCAATCTAGCCTTAGAAATATCGGTGCCATAAACGAAAATTAGATCTTGTTATTTTAGTTTGAAAGTTGAAACAAGTATCAATAATTAATAACAATTTCATAAGATAGTGTTTGGGAAAAAGGATTTGATTCTCAAATCCAAATTTGACACAAATCACATGTTTGGGAACTCAAGAATTTGAGAATTTGGATTTGTGTCAAATCCTTTGGAATTTGTATCAAATCCAATTAGGCCAAAAACAAATGACATCTCAAGAGGTGTCATTTTGAAATCACACCCTCCCCAAACATTGAATTTATATTTGAATTCTACATTCTCAAATGATGGATTTGAAATGATTACAAATTTCCAAATTCATGTTTCCAAACGCTACCTAAGCAAATTTATTAGATCAAAACTCAACCAATCATTTTAAATTGAAAATATTTTGTTGTTTGAGTAGTTTAATCCTATTTCAAAATCTTTATCAAACTTATTTGTCCATTTCCTTCAATCTTTTTGTTACTCTCACATCGTTTTACTAATTGCTAATATCCGCCAATTTCAAATATTTATACGCCACACATTCTATTGTCTCAGTTTACAATGAGGACAAAACTCAAAAGTAACAAGATAAAACTTTTTTTTCCCTGAGGTCAAAGGCAAAAGTTACCTCACACATTCACTCAACTAACTCAAAAACGACGAAAATTACATTTGCACGGCCTCAAGTTGGTACTTTCTTACCACATTCCTCCAAATTTCTTACTCCTATTCACTACGTACATTTCCCAAGTCATTATCACTCCAGACGAAATTAAATTAAATTAAAAAACTAAAAACAAATAAACAAACAAACACTCCCCAGAACCAGAAGAGCCAAATCCAATAATAACTTGAAAACAGTACCTTCTCAAAGAAGCCACTCTTTCTATCTATCTTCATCTCAATCTCCTCCTCCCTCTCTCCGCCGCTTTCCCCAAACCTCATTTCCCACTCTCTCTCTCTCTCCCTTCCCAAAATCAATAATTACACACACACGCTCTTCTCCTGAACTAAGATTTCCCCGATCTTCATCTCATTTCCCCCCAAATTAATTTAAATTATTATTCATCCTTATCTGACTGAGCTGCAGCAGTCGTACGTAATAATTACTACTCAAAAATAAATAAAAATTTAATTCTCTTTTCTATAATAATTATAATAATAATATTTAAATAAAAAAAATCGGTGAAGCTGAAAATTTCTGGGCAGTGTCATGTTCCCTTAGTCAGAGAGCTCATCAGTGCATAGGGGACCAGCTGGTAGTTGAACTTGTTTTTTTAATTCCAAATAAAAAAAAAAGCAGATTGACTGGTAGCTGCTCTTTCTCATTTTTTTTTAATTTTTTTTTGTGATATTATCAGCAAAAAAAGAAAAAAACCCTAGAAAATTTCCCCCAAATTTGTTGTGGTCATGCCAGCGGATGTTGACGATTTATCAACTAAAACCACCATGTCAAACACCGCTTCCGGCGACGCTAGTGTCTCCTCCAGCGGCGGCGATCATCCCGACCCCGAACCCACTCAACCTCCTCAGAAGAAGAAACGCAACCAACCCGGCATGCCTGGTAACTCTTCCTTTACTCTTCTTCAATTCAATTCAATTAATTAACTTTGCTTTTATGTCCACTTGTTAGTTACCACCAATTTTGTATGAATGAATTTATCTATGATTTGATGAGGACAGATCCGGAAGCAGAGGTGATAGCGTTATCGCCGAAGACTTTAATGGCGACGAATAGATTCGTATGTGAGATATGTAATAAAGGGTTTCAAAGGGACCAGAATTTGCAGTTACATAGAAGAGGACATAACTTACCGTGGAAGCTTCGTCAGAGGTCGAATAAGGAAGTGAGGAAGAGGGTTTATGTGTGCCCGGAACCGAGTTGCGTACACCATGATCCGGCTCGGGCTTTGGGGGATTTGACTGGGATTAAGAAACATTTCTGTAGGAAACATGGTGAAAAGAAGTGGAAATGTGAGAAATGTTCTAAGAAATATGCTGTTCAATCTGATTGGAAAGCTCATAGCAAGATTTGTGGTACTAGGGAATATAAGTGTGATTGTGGCACCATCTTCTCAAGGTTATAAATCACTATTATGATTTTCGGGTTTTTGTCGATTTTTGTATGATTTTGGTGGGGTTTTGATTTTGTTGTTGCGATGATTTTTGGCAGGAGAGATAGTTTTATTACTCATAGAGCGTTTTGTGATGCATTGGCTGAGGAAAGTGCAAGAAATCATCCTCCTGGTGGTAAGAACAAAGCGGCTGTGGAGGCGAAACCGTCTAATTCAGTGGCAATGCCATCACTTTCGCTTCCAGTACCATCACGGGCGCCACGACCATCCCAACAGCCGAAGTCGCCTGTGATGTCGCAGCCTCCTCCACCGCAGCAGCCATCGTTGCCTTCACCTGCAGTAGCTCAAACAGCTGCTGTGGTGTTGCCGATGCCAAGTTCAGGTGAAATATTTAGTATTTGTTTGATGATTTGAGTGTTTTGATTGGGGGTGAATTGGGTTGTTTTTGTTTGAGTTTTGTCAGATCGGTAGATTAGTAATTTAGTATCTATATTCAATTGGAGGTTGGATTTTATTGGCTTCTCTTATCTTTTGTTTGTTGTGCGTATCTAATGATTTGTTTGGATTGAGTTTATTTTGTCTGTTACTGTTCTTTCTTTGTTCTCATTTGGGTAGTACGGATGCATAGCAATTGTATATTCATGGAGATTGATTCTCGAGTTTTGATCCGATTAGTAGCAGTGTGGAATTAGAAGGGTTTTACGCTGTGATTATGTTTTGCTTTTATCGACTTTTAGGATTAGAGATTGAATGATGTAGTATCTGCATATCTTTCTTTTGGGGGTTGATTTTATTGATTCAAAAGTGAAGGGAAATAGGGATTGGTACTAGAAAGATGTGGGTGATGAGAAAGGAGACTATGGCTCTTTAGCTTTTGTTTATAAAGTTCAATTTTGCGAAAGAGGGGTTGCTGCTTATTAGTTAAGAAACCATTTCGCTTTTGTTATTTTTCAGTTCCGGAGTTGGTTAAAGATCCCAGTCCAATTGTAGAGGAAGCATCACCAGCACCTGTTGTGATGGTTACTGCTGGCATGAATGGTAGTTGTAGCAGTAGCAGCAGTTGCAGTTCTGTCAGCAGTGGCAACACTAGCAGCAGTGTCTTTGCTAGCTTGTTTGCTTCTTCATCAGCACCAGCTACCTTACCGGTAAACCCGAATCCAGGGTTTTCAGACTTCATCCAGACCATGGGTCAACCTGAATGCCCTCCCAGAGAACTTCCCCCACCTTCGTCATCTGAAACGATCTCACTTTGCCTTGCCACTAATCACGGATCATCGATCTTTGCCTCAGCTGGTCAGGAATGCAGGCAATATGCACCACCCCCACAGCCAGCCATGTCAGCCACAGCACTACTTCAGAAAGCAGCTCAAATTGGCGCAGCAGCAAGCGGCGGGTCATTGCTTCGTGGACTTGGGCTCATGTCATCGACGCCATCTTCAGGGACCTCCGATAATCTGCCATGGAGTACCTGTGATGTAAAGCCAGAGATCACCCCTGTTACATCAGGACTTGGCCTGGGCCTTCAATCTGCTGAAGGTTCTGGTTTGAAGGAGCTTATGATTGGAAGTTCATCCATGTCAAAGCAGCCAACCCTTGATTTCCTCGGACTAGGAATGGCTGCTGGCGGTAGTTCAAACAGCGGTCTCTCTGCACTGATGACATCCATAGGTGGCGGCCTGGACTTGGCAACAGCAGCAGCCTCATTTCGAGGAGGAGAATTTGCTGGTAACGATCTCGGGAGGAGCTCCTGATGTAAGAAACAAAGAGTCAAGCCACATTGTACAGGGCATCTCTTCAATGTTTGAAAGTCGAATTTCAGAAGTCGAAATTGTAGTAGGTTTCTTGTATTAGAGTTTTTTTGCCCGAAAGCAGAGATCAAAGGCAGCAGTTGGCACTTTTTGAAATTCTGCTGCCTGTCATGAAGAAAAGGGCTAATGAATATGCTGTATGTTGAAATGCAATCACTGCTACTTCTTAGGAACTGTAGGAATCCATTTCCCCCCTCTACATATGTAAAAAAAAGGGGGGATTAGTATATTCAAGGGTCAAGCTCATTGATATATTTTATACCCCTAAATCCTAATGCTTGCCAATAATTGCTCTTCTTGTTTCTGCATTTGTAGCTTTGGAGTACCTTGATCTTTTCTGTGCAAGTTCGATCAGCTTATCAGTCACCTTTCTCCGAACTTTTGATCGATCTATTTGTCTATATGTCACCCGAATAAGCATGATCAAAAGCAATACCGATCTTAAAGGTGAACAAAAACACTAAAACAGTTCAACTTTTCGACATCAGTAGGATGAGGTCTGTGGTGGACGGTTGAACAGAACCCTGCACATATACACCAGTCATCCAGTGTGCGTATTTACATTACGCAGGTCTTCCTGTAACCTTACCGTCAGTCGGTCCGAATGAACCATTACGGGAACTCAAAGCAATATGCAGCAGACGTATAATAATTGAGGTTACAGCAATATGATAAGGGTGCATTTAAAGACTCCGGGTCAAGCGCGTCACCTTGTTTTGATTTCTTGATTAGCATTTAGCTGTCTGCTGGTGGGTAATGGGTATAGTAGTACTAGTATTTGACAAGTGTTATTGCCTTTGGTTGCTTGTCTAATAAGCTCATGTGTCAGCAAGTGATGATACATAAGCAAAAATAGATCGATAGATGATTCGAAGTTTGCTACCTACAATACAGTACAGTGTTATAAGTAGTCGTTCTCGTAATTATCGGAAATTTAGTATGTCATACTGTTGTGATATTCGGAGGAATCTAAATTTGTGAAGTGGGCAAAAGGTCAATAATGCCTATCGCATTTGGCAGATAATGAGCTGATGGCTATGATGTTCTGATGGAGAGTTTTTTTTGTTGTTGCTTTCAACTTGTCTTTTCCCCCTTTCTTATCCTTTTTACCCCAATTAGGAATAGATGTTTATCTTTATGATTTATGAAACGAGTTATAAGATGATCACAGATCCAACTTAGGGGCGAAGCTAAAAATTATTACAGCTAAATTTTGGTGTTATCTTTAAATTGTCCTTATTGTGGTCATTCTTTCGTTCTCCATCTTTTTCTCTCTCAATTTATCATTATTACGTCGTAAAAGTGACCATTTTAATAAAACACGCACTTAATGCACCTGTCTCTTTAACTTGGGGGGTTAAACTACGAACATAGGGATCAACTTTGGGTCTATAGTCTAGACATATCATGCGTATAGTTGCCCAAAATTGTTATAGTAATGACAAGTTGATGACTAGTTTTAGAAATAAATATTATTGCGCCTGACTAATTGTATATTGTATATGTAAACTAAAGATAAACATCATATCTAACTTCTACCCACGGTGTGGACTGGAGTAGCTGAGTAGCATCGTCTACTATATTCAAGAAGGAGACATAATCCATTTATAGGCCGGTTTACTAGGTTTGCTTCTTACGCAAGAAAAACTCTAGTCACGCAAAACAAAATGGAAAAGTCTACCATTTGGTCTTCAAATCGAGATGGGCAGTTCAGATACAAGGAGATGACACTCGTTTCCTGTTCACTTGGAATCTGGCAATACAATATATTATTATATTATGATAATATTCTCTTCTACACAATAAAATGTAAAAGTATAATAATACAATTGTTTTAAAAAAAAAAGTATAATAATACAAGCGAATTTATGGTTAAGTTACGATAGCTTAGCTATGTGGAGTTAAGTGCTAAATTGGGTACTAAACTTTGGGTAATGGGTGAAAATGGGTACCGTGAACTTTTTTTGTAAAAATCGGGTACTCACCCAAATTTTCCATCCAGTTGTTAACTTCAGTTAACTCCTTTCCCTCTTTCTTCTCTTCCCCATCATCTTCCCCAAATCCTAAAAATTTAACCCAAAAAATACCCAAAAAATCAACTTCTATACACAAGCCTTTCCCAACAAAAATCCTAAATAAAACCCAGCTTCAAGTTCACTCAACTTAAAAAAAAAAACAACAAATTCCCAAAATCAAAATCTGAAATCTCCCAAATAATCAATCAATTAAATCAATTGCAAATCAAAACCACAAAATGCGTCACATTTTAACCAAATTCCCGCAAAACTCCCTAATCAACCGCCTCCTCTCACCACCACCGCGACCTCCGTCGCTCTTTCCTCCCGATTCCTCTCCACAACCACCGAGCCCAAGCCCAAGCCCGGAAAACTCGATCGCATCAATTCAAACCCAGAAATCATCACGATTTAATCCACCCTTTTATATAGTGTGGAATAAAAGAGGATTGACCCGTATAGACGATCAATTCAAACCCAGAAATCGAAGTAGAAGATTTTGTTGACGACGGGACGATGCCAGCGTCTCTACATCCTCTTTCTCCAGCACGCCTATGATTCCGACACCGCTACGGCGTCGTCGCAAACTTTGATGTGGCAGCGGAAGTAATTGATTTTCTGGGTTTTGTTTTAAAATTAATTCTAAAAAAGATGGTTTTGTTGTAATTCGATCTATATTTGTCGATATTTTCTGAATTATATGTTTAGGATTTGGGTGAATTATGGGTTTCATTGGGATTTGGATAATTTATGGATTGTTTAATTTTTGAGGAAAAGGATATGAATTTTTTTGGGTAATTTCTGGGTTAAATTTGTAGGATTTGGGGAAGATGGTATGAAAGAGAAGAAAGAGGGAAAGAGAAGAAAGAGGGAAAGGAGTTAACTGACGTTAACAATTGGATGGAAAATTGGGGTGAGTACCCGATTTTTACAAAAAAAGTTCACGGTACCCATTTTCACCCATTACCCAAAGTTTAGTACCCAATTTAGCACTTAACTCAGCTATGTGTCAAACTTTTAAAGTTATCATAGACCTAATTTCAATTAGTTTTAGCGAAGAACAAGGAGTTTAAGGTTCAAATCATAGACCTAATTTTTAGGTTAACACCTTTCTAGTTTAAGAAAAATGGGTATTCTTTTGATTCACGATGATGTTATGATTTACAAGGGACCCGAGTGAGTATATGATAACACGCACAGGTCTAAATACTTCCCTAATAATCAAACGCCAAAACAGACAATGCGATTATAATTAGTTTTCACTTATCTACAGTCTACTCTCTCAGATTTTCAGTATTCATCTTAAGATTTTCAAATTAAATGTAAATATTAGGAAAAAGCCGAGACCATTTGTATCATTGGCATGGCAGCTTCTAGTTTTGACGTGGGAGAAGAAAATGCAGAGCATTGACTACTGAGGCGACCTCATCATTTTATTGATCATGAAAATAGTGACTGGGCCAGTGGGCCTACCAAACACAATCAAAGATGCTCCATTAGAATTCAGCCTGATTTGGAATTGTAGATTACTACATTTTGGTGTTGCAAAATGCAAACTTGTAATGGAGTCCTTCTTAGTTCTTACCCAAAAGGGTAATAATAGGATGAAGCCGTGAATGAGACCATGGACTCAAGGAACAATTGATTTTGGAGTTAATTTGCTGAACTCCTTGCATTGATACTGTATTGATGACCGTAAAAGCCCGTACCATTTTGATATAGGAATAACTTATTAAATGACGAATTATGAAAATGGTCTACAAACCACAACAATTTCAAATTAAAAAAAAAAATCAGTTTTTGATTTAATTTGAACGATATGTACTGTATCCTTAATATTTCGACATGTGATATTTCAAGTTGCGCAAATGTTAGTTTGCAAAAAGGATGCTTTGCGGAAGGAGTGGGGTTCAGACAAACAATGTACATAATCCGGGGGGTAAAATCAAGATTGATATTCACCAAGGTGGTGGGATGTGGTCATGTGGTTGAAGTGCAAAACTAAATCGCACACACACATTCGGAAATCTTGCAAGGAAACATGCAAAGGCAATGCCCAAAACCATGACTTCCCACTTTAAAATGGGAGCTCGAATCCATATTTCCACAAATATTAGAGGCACCAATTAGCCAAACCAACTTATTTAAATACTCCTTCGATAAAATAAAATAAAATATCGAGTATCTGTATAATCTAGTAGACAGATCAAGGCAATCTAATACAACATCTATTCTGCCATCTCAATCTAGCCTACCCAACTGCTGCTTCGTTTTGTTTAACATGGCAAAGTGCCAAAGTTCAACTGGATTTTAGTGAACTGAAATGATTGGATTAATTAAGCTAATGCGAAATTGTAATCTATTTCATTTGAATTATTGAATCAAATGCCTAGAATAGAATTGAACCCTATTGTTGAACGCTAAAATTAAGGACACTTATATGAAGTGTCTGTCCTAAAAGCACTTAATTTAGACTGACCGCGATGAACTAAATTCCATGAAATAAAAGTACTAAAATGCAAAGACAAAAGACGGGTTCTTACAAACTAAAGTAGTAACCATTAATTGAAAGAAAATGTCAGGTTTGCTAATGAAGAGTCCAGGAAAAGATGGAATCAATTACCTCCATGCCTTCTATCTTCACCATGGAAAAGAAAAAAGCTACGCTAAAACATGAACTGCTCGCGCTACGGGGCGAGGCCACCCGATGTACACTAAAAAGAAAGAACTAAAAAGACTTTGATAAATGTTGTTGATGTTTTATTGTTGTTTGATGCTGTTCCTTGCTCCGCTATTTATAGGATAAATCTTCTGGCGGTTACTTCAACCTCCCAAACTTTTCCAAACGTGGGGAAGAATACTTGCTAGCGGTTTACATTTCTTACTTCAACTGCTCTCGTGCCTTGGCGCCTTCTCTTACATTTGAAAAGATGGACTTTGTGTACTTACTGTCAGCCCAAACTGAGTATTGTATCCAGGTGGGCTTTTCCCTGTTTTCAGCCCATCGAAGTTACTGGACTAAAAACCTTCCATCGCTAAGACAAAATTATTTTTGTCATCAACAAATGCCCCCCTTTTTTGTGTTGCTGGGTATTTGAAGCGACACGAAAAATGAATCTTATCTATCGCTGTCGATGGAGTTTGACTATCGTGAATCAAACTAATGGTTTCAAGCATTCGTTATCGTTGAATGGAGTAATTGTAATTAAAAACATACTCGTTTCGTGAATACGTTTTGAATAAAATTAACGTTTCAATTAAACAATCTCATTTAATCTGAAATGAGATGAGTAAGTACAAGATCGACAAAATCCCATTAGATTTGAATGAGATTTTGATCTTCTAAGAAGAACTTCGCTTCAGAAACGAAGTCTTGTCTCACCAACTCGAATTTCTGTGGGCCAAATTTCCGCCATTCCTTCGTTATGAATGAAAGAATGTGACCAGACATGTACATAGCTCTCATTGGCTGGAGCGATGTAGGTAGTCCTTGGTTCCCCTTTTCTTTTCACCAGACTAAGCTTTGGTCGCGGCTTGAACTTGTTCGAGTACTTCTTGAACTGGAACACCTCGTTGCGCTCCTTTCCGTCTGCACTTTCGTCTTCGAACTCGTCATCGCTGCACGCGCTCAGCCAGTAGGCGTTCTCGCCTTCCTTTGCATACTCGTCCCATGTTTGGCAAGTGCAGAAGTATATGATTCTCTTGCCTCCATTCTCAATTCGCCCCCGATACCACCCAGACCAATAAGTGCGCTGGTAGTAAAACAGAGAATTCCGATAGACGAGATTCTCATCGGGCTTAAGGAAGTTTTGCGCCATGATCTTCCCCCATCTTTTGCATGTGCCCATGACACTCATTCCATCTTCATATCCCAGTTTTGGGATGATGAATTTGGTCATTAAATCCTCACTTGAGAGGACTGCCAATCGGCTGTCATGGCTACCATCAAGAGACTCCATGCTCGGCAGTTCCCACTTCTTCAAATTGGGGAAGAATTTGTCCATTGTTGCCTGCCACTTTTTCGTTGCAGCAGCCTCTTCAACAAATTTCTTTTGATCATCCTCCATGATGTTGCACTGGAGGTGATGGTTGGGGCACTCTTCTCCATATGGTCCCAGATTCTCTTCTTTGTAAACATAGGGGAAGAATTCCAAAATCTCTTCTCCAGTCTCTAGCTCTTCTCGAAAGGCGAGTCGATACTGGTAGATATTGATGCGCCCCCAGAAATTAGTAACTGGTTTGTCGTAACCAGGGACATTTAAATCATTGGTTGCATAAACTGCCATTTTCGTTTGGAAGTTTACAGAAGAAGTAGAAGGGAGAAAAGAAACGCTTCAAATATTGCTGATATTCGAAGTGTTACTTATGTTCATCTGAACCCTTCCTTTTATATTAAAATTCCTTGGCGGTTTGTTCGCCATGAATTAATGACGTGTGGTAGTGGAGCGGTTTTTATCTCGAAAAACTGCTCTTAAAGTGGTTAAATGAATTTATCATTATCCCACTCATGACTTCCAATGAACCTAGATTAATTACCACCCTCGGCTCATCCAATCATTAAAGACTGAGAACGCATTTTACTAAATGAATTTTAAAATCTAGAAAATGCTTACAAACTTAAATTGAATAATTTGATCCAATAAAAGTTTTTTCGAATTACAAAGCAAAATAAAAATAAGCGTACAATAATAAGAGGACTAATTATGCCGACCCCTTATATTCCTTACTTATCAATAACTGCTCCCGCCATTCTAGAAAGACTGGCGCGCTGGGAAACGTGGGCATAAACTTCGATGATCGTGCATAGAAGCGATGGACCCCGTTCCCGATACTCTCCCACTTCTCATCTTCCGCTGGAGCATACAACCACCACGCATGATTGTAATTATCAGCCCGAGCCTTCCAGAGATCGCAGGCGCAGAAATAGACTATCGGGGATTCGCCCAACTCTATTTCTTTGGTATACCACCCTTGCCAAAAGGTTCTGTGGTAGAAGCAGATTGAATTTCTATACGCCAGATCCTCATCTGGTTTCAGAAAATTCAATGCCATAAGTTTCCCGAAAAACTTACAGATTGCCAAGAAGTTCATACCATCTCTTCCGCCCAATTTGGGGATGATATGCTGGACCATGATGTTTTCATCGGTGAACACATCATGTTTGCTTGAAATGCAACCCCGATCTGTAAACCTTAGTTCAGGCATCGGGTCCTCCAGTTTACCATAATGGCGATAAACTGTTGCCTCCCACATCTCCACAAGCCTTGAGATTGCTTTAAATCTCCTTTTATCTTTTTCCAGCTTGTTACACCGGTGGGCGTGATTGAAACACTTGACTGGGTAACGGAAACCAGGCCTTGATTCCCCCATATGCACCTCATGAGTATAATCCAAGAGGCTTGATGGTTGGTTCTGCCATCTCGTTGGCCGATGGAACCAAAGCTCTGAGTTTTTGACTGTGGGTTTGTCAAAATGTGGCAACTGGGTGTCTGGGTTCACACGGTGGTGTTCAGTGAACAAAGGGGCCAGAGCCACGGGTTCCATAATTTGTTGATGGATTTTTGTAATTGTTTTGATTCTTTCGGAAATCAAATTTATAAAATGATGTTAAAACTTTTCAACTGAAAATCGGATTCCAGAATTAAGTTTAGGATTTAAAGCCGGTTAGATCTAGGTTGAGTTCCTAGGAACGCGTGTTAAATTCTCAGGAAAACAGGGTAATTTAATGTGAATTACCTCCCTAACCGTACACAATAAATAAACTCAACAAGATGGAATTAATTGGATAACTCATCTTATTTACATTAAATGAATAAGTTTGATTACAAACATTTCGTCTTTGTAAACCAAACGTCACATGCGATTAAATCTTTAAACCAATCGTAGTACATTGGTAATTCTCTGACCCAATGTGGATATCGCGCTCTATTGAACCTTTGGGCATTCTCCCATTCTTGACACAAGCATCTGAATTTGATCAATTTTCCACCTTTATCATGTTCTCCCCTATATATCGCAGTATAGCTCGGCGCTACATACGTACATAGTTTGTTTGCATAATAAAGGTTTAAGTCAGGCTTCAAGAAGTTAGGTGCAATCCAAATGCCCCAGGCTTTGCAAACCGAAGCCGCGACAATTAGATCATTCCTATTTAATCTTGGAAAAATGTGTTCCAACATTAAATCCTCATCGGACAATACCTTCATTGTCCCATAACTTGCCCTGCTGAATTTGACTATGCCTTTGGTAATCTGACCAAAACAGGCTTTCATTGTACCGGCCCATCGCTCTTCTAACTCGCGAGAGACTTCTTGTTTGTCTGCCTCAGTTTCATCATGCTGAGATTTGTGATTAAAGCATGGTAAATCTGGTGCAGGCCAAGGGACCTTCTCCTTCAAGACATACCCTTTAATATTGACATTAAAGTAATGGATGTCCTGAATGTAATTTGGATCATCATGAAGCAATTCGTATGTTTGCAAGATATCCTTATCTTCCTCTTCCAACTTGCCATGTCGCCTGGTCAAAGTTGTTTGATACTTAAATTCCGTTTTGCGTTGATCAAAAGGAATTGATTTGAGAGCAAGATGATGAAAGAAAAGAGGATTCCTATCTGGGAAGACCTCCATAATTTTGTAATGAATTTGAATAGGATTCTCAAGTTTGTGAGAAACACAGAATAGCGCTGAGGCTTTAAAGGCTTGAATTTGTCAAAACCCTTAAATTCCGGATTCTGTTTACATTCAAATTTCTAAATTTTAAGCAATTAAAAATTTGGTTTTAATTACTAAAAATTCATCAAGATAAAAGAGGACTTTATATTAAATTTGTAATACAAAGCACTTTTACATTGGAGTTCGAATTAAACTACGATGCATATGAAAATAAAAGTTCCTAAGGCGATGGCCTTTTGTAGTCACTATTATTCTCGCTATCGTCAGCATCGGAGTAATATGGTTTCTCAACGCGGTCTGGCTTAAAGCGACAGTTTGCCTCTGGGAGGTCCCAATCAATGAAGGTCTGACTGTCATCGGAGTCAGTTGCCTCACTGCTTGGACTGCTATCGCTTGGAAGATTTTCTTCCGCAGCCTTCATCGCCATCTGTAAGGCCTGTTTCGTCGGCCAATCTTTTCTTGCCCAAGCCCGCTTGGCAATGGTGCCCCTACCTCTCTGTACGCTGAGAGTAGAGCGGGAATGACTTCCTACCTTCTTCTTGTTTGAAGAAGCAGCCGTCTGAGGGCGGTTTGTGGTAGCAATGTCTCGAGAAATCGGGGTAAACGCCGACTCCGCCACCTCTTCCATCTTATCGTTGATTTGGGGTGGTATCGCTTCCTTATCCTTTCTCCTCTTAGCGCTCACATTTGTTCCTTTCGTGACAGAGTTGAACTTCTTTGAAGACATCTTGATGGTTCGGATGTAATTTGGGAAGAGAAAGTATTTTTGAGAGAAGTTTTGTTGTGAAATATGCACAAGTCACTCCCATATTTATAATTCCCAAGAGACTCATCGTGTTCTAGTGATGGGTCTTTTCAGAGGAAAACCAACAGTCATTTTGCCTCGACCACGCATTTTCTTAACGGGTGAAAATGAACTTTGGAAACTGTAACTAATGATGATTTCTTCTTAAACAAGATTCCCTTTAATTAAAAAGAGAAAACCGCTTAGGTTCCCCTATCAGTGGAGAGAGAAACAAATCATCAATATTGAAATTATAGATAATTTGTCTATAATAACAACTCTTAACCGTTCCAATTATTCAACGAATTTTAACCAAATTCGGAAAATAACTGTTTTGTCAAAAACGGTACCGTTTTGTCCCTTGAAATTAGGTTATAAAAAGGGGAACTGGGTTTCTCAATTGACAAACACCAAATTCTCAATTTTATTACATTCCTTCCTACATTCGAGTAAAAAGAAATTCCCCTCTTTCAATTAATCAAAATGAAACAAAAGCCAGAGATTCAACTCAGCCTTCGTTGGCCCGATTCTTACATCGGGGGTGCTCGGAAACTTGTTGACGCAATCAACAAATACCAGAAGATTTATTACCCAAATTACTTCTGGCACTATGGTTCTCCTACCGATAAGGAACCACTTCCGAGCGGGCAAATTGGCCCATGTTTTATCTGGAAGCGCGGAGTAATAGAGAATACTGACTCCGCTGAAGTCAGAGAGGCATTAAACGACATAATGTACACTCCTGAATCACGACCTCTGGCGTACTGTGAGAAAGTACAGCCCTGCCGCCTTCCTAACGTGACCAAGCCAATCAAAGGATGGGTTGGTGTGTCACAAGCAGATGAATGGATGGAACGACTTTCCTCTTTTCATTCTCTTTGGGAAAAACAGAGGCTACTCCATTTCTTAAGGTTAGCATGCTATTCCCACATTCCATTCGATGGTTCATTTTCGACTGCTTTCCTGTATTTAAGGGACCCCACTGCGAATTGCGTTGTCACAAAGGCGGGTTATATGACTGTTACTCTGGCTGACATTGCCTGTATCACGGGTCTTTCCCCTAACGGAATTAGTGGAAAAGAACTGTCAACCGTAGAGTGTGTCCCAGCGGCAGAAAAACTTTATGCCGGGGCCAGTTCCATATATGATGGAATGTTGAAGGCAAAAGCCTCTGGCCTGTCTTTTTCAACCTTGATTAGCGCATATGCATCCTCCGAGGATGAAGTAACGCGAGAGGAAGTCGTACTCTTCCTCACCTTTGCCTTGAGCCGCTTATTCATGTCGCGCTCCGGCAATGTCTCAAAGGCTTTTATGGTTTTGGCTGCAAACTTGTCTGTCGCAAAGCCAGAGCCTCTTGCTTTAGGCCCTATGTTACTAGGATCTCTGTATAGATGCCTCTATCGCGGTCGTGCCCTGTATCTAGGGGATGAGGATCCACAGGTGTCCCAAGGACTACTCCCTCTATCAGGCCCATTGTGGCTTCTGACTTGTTGGGGAGTGATGTACTTCCATCATCTGCTTAATTTCTCATCAGATGTGTACATTGAAGACTGCTTTTGTTATGGCGATTTCGTCTTCCGCGCTGTTGATGACAAAATTGGTGTTCATCCTCGACAGATCCTTGGGTATTTAATGGGGGTAACTTCTTACGGGTACCCACTTCCTGTTGCCTGGAACCTATTTCTTTTGGCCAAACAACAAAGTTTGAAAGAGGACCACTGGATCTATCGTGCCCTTCCTCTTTGGATGCAAGGTCTTGACATCACCCCTCTTGGGATTTTTATATCTTCTGAAGCAAAGGGTGCTTCTTTCGATGGCGGTTTCTGGTCTAGCGTACTCCAAAAAAAAGACCTATACGCCTTCGAACCTGGACTCCTTGGGTTTGAATTGTACAACCCACAACTTGTTGATCGTCAGTTTGGGTTGGTTCAAGGGTTAGCCGTCCCTTATTATCAAACTCAGAATAGGCCATGGTGGGATAGAAAAGTCTTTTCAGAAGACAGCATCATGAAAAGCAAAACTGTGACAATGTCGTCTCTCGCTCGCCCAGAATCTTGGCGATGGCATGCCTACGAGACTGCACATTTCAAACTTTGGTGGCGCCACATGCCTTACATTCGAAACTCAAACCGTCTTCCTGCTCACAAACTGATGACTTCAATCCTCAACATGGAAGGTAAGTTTCTCGTCTTACTTTAAAAGTCAATTTATTCTCTAATCCTTTCGTGATTAGATACTGACCTTATTTTCCTTTAAAAACTTCGAACAAGCAAATAAGGTCGCTGGTAACTCCAACGCAAAAGGAAGAAAAAGTTCCTGATAATTCTGACCAGGAGACTGATCTTGCTTCAAGTTCAAACAATGATCTACCATTGGTGATAGTTGAAGAACCTGAAATCTCCATCCCCGAATTCGTTGAGGAATCTGGGATTTCATTGCTGAAGAACAGGCTCCATCGCGGCAGAAGCCTTCAAAGAAGAAGAAAGAGGGCATAGTGGTAAAGCCAGACATCGATGGGTCTGATGATGACCAACCTTTATCAGCCTTTTTGGACAAAAAGGTGAAGACATCGCCTCCAGCCACTCCTCTTTCAACTGAACAGCCTGCTGCTTCTGTAGCCCCAAAGCCCTCTCAAAGCAAAGGACATTTTAAGACTGTCCATCCAAGGAGGTCTCTTAAGCAGAAGCAAAAAGCGTCAGGTTCGGCGAAGGTCGCCTCCAAACCTGCTTCAGGGAAGGGTTCAAAGAAGAGGGAACGAGAGACTCCCGAGTCTGCATTTGACTCCCCTCAAAATCCTTCCAAAAAGACAGCCATTTCTGAACCATTTGAAGAGAGTCCAGCGGAAATGGTAGTTGCGACTACCGTTTCAATACCAACTCCAATTGCAGCAGTGGAAGTGTCTCCTCATACTACAACTCCTCCTTCACCGTCGCCAAAGGAGATTTCAAGTGCTGTTAGTCAGCCAATCGTTGAGGATCAACCAAGCAGCGCACCTGTCAGCCCTGATTGTATCGTGAGTCAGGTATGACTTAAAATCTTAGTATTCAATATTACTTTCAGATTCATCATTATTTGCCAACTCTATTATTTTTGTGAATAACAGGTCCTTGGGGAAATAAATGAAGAAAATCCTCCTTCTCCACCGAGAGAAGTAAAAGACAACATTGAAGACACAAGCAAACAAGTGCTTGAAACAGGTAATTTCTTTAAAGGAGCAAATTACTGTTTTAAAGTTATAAACTTCTGTAAATAACAAAAATTTACATTCGTATTGACAGAATCGCTGGAAACTCTATCCAGTCAAATAGGGAGCCTTCTTGAAGAGAGTGCATCGCCTATTAATGAACAAGTTACAGTTCCAGATTGCCTTGCTGCGCTGAAGTCTGATCTTACATCTGAGTCAGACGCTCTCGCATTGGTTGATTATTTGAATCAACTGCAAGGGAAAGATGAAGTAGTCTGGCGCTCTCTGGTCTCTCTGTTGCAAACAGAGGTAATTGGGAAACAACAACAGTTGGTTGCCCTCCAACAACAGGCTGATCAAATGGGTACTGTCTTGCCCCAACTGAAATCAACTCAAGACCAAGTATTGCCTCTTGTAACTGATGTCGCAGCCAAGAAACAAACCAATGCAGAGATCAAGGCAAGGCTTCTCAACATCCAACAGCAAATGGATCAATTAGAGGCTGAGAAACAGTCCCTGAACCAGCAGCTATCCACAAATCAGGCTGAACTTGGTCAACTTGAAGTGCCGACAGAGACTACTCGAAAGCATGTGAAAGAGTTGCTGACTCAAGCACAAAATCTTCAAAAAATCAAGAAAGAGATCCAAGGTGTACGCAGGGCCATGCTCATCGCGCTAGGTTTGGTTGCTCAAACCTTTCACATGACGACAACCACTACTCTACCATGAAGCTGTGGGCTCCTCTGGAATCTCAAAGAATTGTTCTTCATAGGATTCTAGAGTACTTTTATTTAGTTCATGCCCCAACTCTAACTCTCTCTTTTGTTCTTGTAAACTATCATACAGTTGAATATGTAGTTTTTTAAATTCTGGACCATGTTGCTCCCATATTGATGGGTGAAACTTCTTAACGTATTTTGCATTTAAAGGCCTAGTTGAGACCTTCCCTTTTCTCGAAACCAGAATGTATGAATTTCCAAGACATTCTTTATGGATCTTAAAAGGACCTGCCCACTTAGGTGTGAATTTACCCCAAACTGGATCCCTGTGACCAGAAGGTAAAATCATCTTCCAAACCAAGTCTCCCTTGTGAAAAGACTTAGCTCGAACCCTTTTGTTGTAGGCCTCCGCTACTCTGAGTTTTTGTAACCTCATTCTTTGTGCGGCTTCAAACTTAGTTTCTTCGGTATCTAAATGTTCGATACTCATTGCCTCCACATACTCCTTTCCGAAGAGTTCTGATTGTTTGGCAATTCTTGCTGATTGTACAACAACTTCTGCCGGAATCACTGGGTCATGACCATAAACTAACTCAAAAGGCGAGATACCAGTTGCATCTCTTTTTGATGCCCGATATGCCCATAAAGCGTATCGCAGTTTTTCATGCCACTTCCTAAGATTCAACTCAATCATTTTCCGGAGGCCGGCAATAATAATTTTATTTGTAGACTCGGCTTGACCATTTGACTGTGCATAGTATGGAGTAGAGTGTATGACTTTAACTCCAAATTTGGCCAAGAATTCCACATATGGGTCACTGCTGAAAACACTCGCATTATCAACAGTAATAGATTCAGGAATTCCAAATCTTACGAAGATTTTCTCTTCCAAGAATTCTAAGACCGCTTTTGTATCGAGCTTCTTGAAAGGCTCGGCCTCAACCCATTTGGTAAAATAATCTGTAATTACCAACAAGAATTTGTGATTCTTGGATGAGTTAGGTTTAATTTCTCCGATTGCATCCATCGCCCAGCCACGGAAAGGCCAAGGTTTCAAGACACACTTCATCGGTGCTGCAGGTGCTAAGACAATAGGACCAAATTTTTGGCATTTCTCACACCCTTTTGCATATTTAATGCAATCTTTCCTTATTGAAGGCCAATAGAAACCCGCTTTATGTAATGCCCATCGCATTTTCAAACCGTTTTGATGAGCTCCACATAAACCATCATGGATTTCAGCCATCGCGGTTAGTGCTTCTCCCGCGTCTACACATTTCAGGATTTGGCCATCAATATCTTTCCTAAAGAGTTCGTTTCCTACCAGGAAGTAGTTGTTAGCCGCCATTTTGACCCTGAAAGGTACTTCCCTATTATACGGATCCTTGAGATATTCGATTATCTCATCTCTCCAATCTACATCAGAGCTAAGAATGTCAATGTTATTGATAGCATTGATGGGATCATTCTCATTCCATTCATCGAAATTTTTCAATGGATGTAGAGTTATTCTCAAAAGAGTTACTGAATCGTCCGGAGTTACGGCCATCTCTTTTGATGATGCAAATCCAGCTAACTCATCCGCAATATGGTTAATATCGCGGGGAATATGGTGAAACTCAACTTTCTTGAAAGTACTCACCAAATTCCTTACCTTTTGAGTGCCATATAATGCTACTAAAGCATTACACTTATACTCTCCCGTTACTTGGTTTATGACCAATTGGGAATCACCAAATACACGGACTTTTTCAACTCTCATGTCTTGGAGAATTTCAAGTCCGATAATCAAAGCTTCATATTCTGCTCGATTATTCGTACATTCACCCTCCAAAGTTATGGCCAACTTTGTAGTGTGCTCCTCAGGATCAATGATTACGACCCCTGCCCCAGCAGTCGTCCTGGTTGATGACCCATCGAAAAACAAAGTCCAAGAATCCTTAGGATCCTCACAAACTTGCTCATCGCTTGGGTGCAAAGCCAAGAAATCCGCTAGTCCTTGACCTTTAATTGCCTTTTGTGGCAAATAAACAAGGTCAAATTGGAGCAAGTGGAGATGCTACTTGCACAACCTCCCTTTCAGGAAAGGTTGGGAAAGGAGATACCGAAGCACATCTGTAGGTGACACCACTTCAATCTTAAAAGCCATGAAATAATGCACCAATTTGACAGACGCGTCGTAAAGACATAAACACCATTTTTCCGCCAGTGTATATCGCTTCTCTGTATCTTGTAAAATCCGACTCAAGTAGAACACTGCTTGCTCATGTCTCAACTCGTTTTCCTGGGTCAAGAGACTTGCAAAGGAATCTTGAGTGACGGAGAGGTAGATTCGTAAGGGCCTACCATCTTGCTTTGGTGGCAAGATAACAGGAGGAGACGCAAGTTGCTTTTTAATTTGGTCGAAAGCATCTTGATGTTCCTTTTCCCAAACAAATGAATCTTCCTTTTTCAATTTCAGAAGGGGTGAGAAGATTTTTGTCTTCCCGGCTAGGTTGGCCATGAACCTCCTTACATAATTAATTTGCCCCAAGAATCTTTGTAATTCTTTCTTATTGGAGGGCGGCGCTGCAGCTAAAACAGCTTTAGCCTTATTTTGGTCAATCTCAATTCCTTTTTTATGAATGAGAAAACCAAGGAAATTTCCGGCTTTTACTCCAAATGCACATTTAAGTGGATTCATTTTCAAGTCGAATTCCCTCATCCTCTGAAGTGACTGTCTCACATGGTTTCGATGTGATTCCAAATCATGTGATTTAATCAGCACGTCATCGATGTAAATATCCATAGACTTCCCGATCATGTCTTTAAAGATCGCGTCCATGGTTCTTTGATAGGTTGCCCCTGCGTTCTTTAATCCGAAAGGCATGGCAACCCACTCATAAATTCTCATTGATCCAGGGCATCGGAAGGCCGTTTTGTGGCAATCTTCCTCGGCTATCCTAAATTGATGATAACCAGCATACCCGTCCAACGATGAGATATATTCGTATCTCGATGCGGCATCTATTAACATGTCCGCGACAGGCATTGGATATTGGTATTTAGGAGTTGCTTTATTCAAGTCTCTGAAGTCTATACAGACCCTGACTTTTCCATTCTTTTTAATGACGGGGACTATATTCGCAATCCACCGTGCATATTTAATTGGTCTTATAAAACCAGCCTTCAATAACTGCTCCACTTCCTCCTGGATTTTTGGCAGTAATTCAGGCGCCAACCGTCGAGGTTGTTGTGCAACTGGTTGAAATCCCGGCATGATCGGTAACCGATGTTCAACCACTTCTCTGCTTAAACCCGGCATTTCACTGTGGGACCAGGCAAAACAATCTTTATACTCATGAAGAATTGCAATGAATTTAGCCTGCTCTTCTTCAGGAAGTAGCTTACTAATATAAGTAATCCTTGGATTCTCTTTTGATCCGAGGTTCACTTCAAGTAGTTCATCAGTTACGTTTTGTCTGATGTCATCACTTTTTGCCCATACTTTTTCTTCTTCTTCCTCTATTTCAAAGAAAGAATCATGGTCATCCGGTGTTTCTTCAACCGACATAACATAAAAAGTAAGGCCAAATTTCTCCTGGTAATGAGACCAGAAAATTTCGTCTATTGTTTCATCGTCAGCCAAACAAGGATCTTCTTTACAATCATTAATATTAAAATCCATTAATAAATACAATGATTATTTTAGAACAAACAGAGCTAAAAACTAAACTCTGCATCCTTATCGCCACTGTCCGAGTCATTCAAATTGTATCGATGACTGAAACCGCGACCAAGGCTATTTACAATAGTAGATACTTCCCTAAATTCTGAGGGAGGGGACTCATCCGTGAGTTCCCGTATCTTAATCTGATTTAACTTCAACCGACTCGTTTCAGCTTCAGTTAAATATTCCTGAGCAGGATGGCTCGCTTCATCCTCGCTCTCAACTACGTCCGTGTAGTCTTCATTCTCTATCGCCGATATTTCTTGTTCTATCTCATCAGCAAGATCAGGATATCGGTCCGTCCTGAACTTGTAATCTCTTCTGGCTCTTAGAGCAGACCTGGGAATTTCAAATTCAATTGTTAGAATTGTGAATTCTTTGTCGGCCTCAATTATTTCAAATTTCTTGCCGTTCCACAGGACTAATAATTGATGTAAAGACGATGCAATTGCATAATTACGATGCAACCAATCTCGTCCCAAAATGGCGTTATAACCAGAATCACCATCAATTACAAAGAAAGCCATATAATTGACACAGTCTCCGACTTGTGTTCTAACTTTAACAATGCCCTCAACTGCGTAGGGTTCACCGCTAAAACTAATAACGGTTGCATTAGTTTTCTTAATATCTTTCCTTGTCTTTCCTATCTTTAATAAAATTGACAAAGGAAGAATATTAACTGTTGCCCCAGTATCCACCAACACTTGGCTAATGAATTGGTCCTGGAACTTTGCGGTTATGTATAATGCCTTTTTATGATTCGTATCAAGATCAGGCCGTCTAAACAAAGCGTTTAGAATCTTTTGTGCGGTTGGGTCATCCAGACTATCGGCAGCTGGAGAAAAACCCTTACGCCTTTTAGGAAATGCTCGACCGTTTGTGGCCAAAACAGGTTCCGTATTTGTCTTTTGGGTATCGTCACCCATCGCGATTTTAGTATCGCTTTTGTTTCTTTTATTGAGCGCAAAGACCGAAAAGTCTTCAGGCCAGGTTGCAGTATCTTTACGCGTACCTGCTTTTTCGGCTTGCTCTACCTCATCGGCCCAGGACTCCGTCCCTGATTTCTCGAACTCGGTAGTAAGCACCCTCTTAAAGGTTGATGGTAATGTGACTACATTACACTCCGGCGAGATTTCCCCAGGTTCAGGCTCGGACCCGAAATCTGAGAATTCCTCATCGCAGAGTAAATCATCGTCATCATTGACCTTGAGATCAAAATCATCACCGTCTGAATCTTGATCACCATCCTTATCTCTGAATTGATTCTTATCTGGTATCGAACCATCTGGATTCTCATGCAACATGACCTGCTGCAATTCTTCCATCTTCCGTTCAATACCTGCGCTATCTGTTTTAAGTAGCGCTTCTGTCTCAGCGGGAGATACCAAATCCAAATCTTGGACTGGCCTATCTGTCTCCATCGCCACGGGTCCTTCTTGAGGTTCCTTCTTTTGAGAAACTTCTTTCTTACCCTTTCCAAGGGAAACTTTGTTAATGGACAAAGTTTCCTCCTCTTTGCGCAACGGAGAAATTTGTGCCTCTTGCTGCTGCGTCATCAAAACATCCTTCCGAATCTTCAAGGCTTTTTCTTGCCTGCCTCTTCGGTAGTCATGTGAACCACTTGTCAGATCAGACTTTGCTGATCCACTTGAGTCACTTCCTCTTGGAGTAGAGAAAGGAATAGGTGACCGATGTGATCCCCTTCCTCCTTTAAATGCTCCTCTTCCACCCCTGCCTCCTCTACCCTCCATTCGTGGAGTGCCAGGCCTGGGTGTTCCGAAGTACTCAAAACTTTCGTTGTTCATCCGTACTCGCTTGTTTGGTACCTTTTTATATGCAGGTATCCATTTTGGATCATTTTCGATGACCCGAGTCCTAATCAATTCGAGGTGGAGTTGATCAGCACAGTTCGGACATAAATGGTGTTGCAATGTTTTCAACCCCTTTATGGCCTCTTCATGAAGAGGGTTATGTTCTAACGCCTCTTTATAAGTTTTCACTTCCGATGATTTGGTTGCATCGGATTGCTCTTGCTTCAGCGGAGAAGGCTTTGATTTTCCATCGCCTTTCTGCTTTTCCTCCTTGAATGGAGCACGAATCTTGTCGAGATCCGCCTCTAACTCATTCAATCTCAGTGCCTTCGATTCTTTCTTGGTGATAGTAATGAATTTCTTTTCACACTTTCTCTTCACCAACCCCCTGAATGAAACACAATCAGCAGTGGAATGAGCAGCCGTTATATGCCACCTGCACATTCCTTCCATTCCTTTTTCATCGACTTTTGGTAGAAATATGACACCATCATCGATCAACCGATGCAATACTGTGATTGCCCGTTCTTCACGTTCATCATTCTCTTGGAAAGCCTGCAAATCATTTAAAGCAACCTGATCAACAGAAATCATATTACAGACAACAAACTTTCCTTTTCTTTCAGTCTCATCAGCAAACAACAATTTGCCTTCATCGATAAAATCCTGAAAACAGTTTTTAGCGTGATCACATTCCCTAGTCCAGTGAGTAAAAGTATCATGCCAAACACAATATCTCCTATTCCCTATTTCCTCTAAGGATTTGACCACATGCCCCTCTTTGGGCTTAACAATACCCTCCTTAAGACAATATCGGACCATATCATCAAGGCGAGCTATCTCAACGGTATACTTTCTTCTTTCCTTACTCTTGAAACTTCTTTTACTGAAAGTTTCTTTTCTTTTGAGAGCAGGACAGACGAGGGGTGTGTCGAACTTAACCACCTCTAAAGCATTGACCTCTATTTGCATATTATTATATGTTTCTTCGTCATTCTCCTCATCAAATTGTTCGCCAATCTGATCAGGCTCGACTTGTGCAACATGAGCATGATAAGCAGTTTTCTGTTTGCCACCATGTTCCTTATGATTAACCTCTTCTTTTAGCATTTTCTCATATTTGATTGCACATCGGGTCAGTTCTGGGAAATCAACAAAGGTATCGCCACCAAATTTCTTTCTAAATTCGAGTAACAATCCTTCTTGTGCCATTTGCACAAATTCATGTTCCGGGACTGACACTGGGCATCGCCCTTTTAGACTCTTAAAACGATTAAGATAGTCATTCACTGATTCTCTAGGCCTTTGCGTTATCCTAGCTAATTCACTCAGAGTAATTCCTGGATCCATTCTCAAGAAATGTTCCACAAATTTGTCTCTAAGGTTTTCCCAACTGAAGATTGAGTTAGGTGGTAAATTTATATACCAATTAAATGCATTTCCAGTTAACGAACTGGAAAACAACCTCAATTTCAAGTTTTCATTATCGGCGGCCTCTCGACATTGGGTTGTGAAGCGAACCAAATGCTCCGCAGCCGACATCTGATCATTACCCGAAAACAGGGTAAAGTCAGGGATCTTAAACCCTCTCGGAAACGGGTTATTTCTATCAATATAGGCTGGATAAGGGGAATGGTCGAAACTCTTATTCTTACTCCTACCGACAGGAATACCCATTCTTTCCACTATCGCCTCAATCATACCCTCAAGCGCATTTTCCGCTTGTCGACCAACTCCAAAGTTGGGCGCGACATGGTATTGATTTTGGTAATCTCCACCATAATTAGGTATGTTAGGTTCAGCCCTATAATGACCTGCGACATTGTGCATCACAGGTGGCTGTTGACTTTGAAAATTATTATGCCCCGATCCTATACTATTGTGAGTATAAGTCTCTGGGTTCTGATAAGGCATTCCAAATCCTCCCATAGAAACTCCTTGACCTCTCCCCGAGGCAGGATATCCATATTGCCCCGATATTCCATATGTGCTAGGAACCGGGATATGGTTAGGGTTGGCGTAATGTATCCCACTCGTAGGGACCGACGCCGTAAAACTTGTTTGGGTATTGTAACCCCCTAAACCAAAACTGTGTTGGTTATTTCCTGAATGTACTCCAACTGCCGGTACACCACCAGTTGTTGTATCATTGCTTATATGCGCAGGATCAACCCTATTCGATTGAGTGCCTGGGCCTGCTGACCAACCTGACCCAGCCTCCGCTCCCTGGCTCTCAGATCTCCTAGGCTCTCCCCTGTCTTCATTAAGTCCAAAACCTGGAGGAGGGTTTTGGCGTAATGAAGAAGTTTGCGGGTCACTATTAGGACCCCGAACCCCCTGTCCGGTTAGGACTGTTGCACTTGGTGGATACCCTATCGGCTGGGCATCTACACTATGACTCCTTTCAACGCCACTTGGTTCATCAGTCGTTATGGCTCTACTTCTAGTTTGGGCAATAGTTTGTCCCAAATCGAGGATCCTCTCAAGTTTTTCGTTTAATTGAGAGTGCCTCTGTAGCAATGGTTCAAGGCGACATACACCCTCCGTCGCAACACTTCTTGTGAGTGCGTCAAAGGTTGCATTGAAAGTTTCATTGATGTCAAGGATAATCCTATCAATTTGCCGTGATATTCCATCCCGAGCATCCTCATGTAAGCTCTGAGCAATCTGAGCGAAGGCCCGCGATGACTCTTGTGTCAAACGCTGAATCTGGGACTCAAGTTGTTTTCGTTCAACTTCTTGTCCGTTTACCAACAAATCTTTAACAATTTTCACATATGTTTTGTGAAAAATAGTTAACTGGGTCTTAGATACTTTGCTAAGATCCAAATCTGCTAGTAAACTTTCTTCTGCCTGACTACGGAGAGCCGGCGTAGTTTGGCCTTGTCCTTCAGAACTCGATGATGAGTTATCTGAACTTACATTGATAATGGGTGTATCGGTACCCATATTTTGGCTAGACGGCTCGGTCCGTCCACCTTGAGGAAGGGGAGTCTCTTGCGAATTGTCTCGCTGAGAAGCAGACCTTGTCGTAGGCATTTTTGCTTCTTGAAATCACAAGTCAGTTTGACGTCTGTACTTGATTTAATCAAAAGGTTTGTTTGGTTGCGAAAGGTAAACAATTACAATTCTGTCTAAGAATTATATCTTACCTCCCACTGTGGTCGCCAATTTGTTGAACGCTAAAATTAAGGACACTTATATGAAGTGTCTGTCCTAAGAGCACTTAATTTAGACTGACCGCGATGAACTAAATGCCATGAAATAAAAGTACTAAAATGCAAAGACAAAAGACGGGTTCTTACAAACTAAAGTAGTAACCATTAATTGAAAGAAAATGTCAGGTTTGCTAATGAAGAGTCCAGGAAGAGATGGAATCAATTACCTCCATGCCTTCTATCTTCACCATGGAAAAGAAAAAAGCTACGCTAAAACATGAACTGCTCGCGCTACGGGGCGAGGCCACCCGATGTACACTAAAAAGAAAGAACTAAAAAGACTTTGATAAATGTTGTTGATGTTTTATTGTTGTTTGATGTTGTTCCTTGCTCCGCTATTTATAGGATAAATCTTCTGGCGGTTACTTCAACCTCCCAAGCTTTTCCAAACGTGGGGAAGAATACTTGCTAGCGGTTTACATTTCTTACTTCAACTGCTCTCGTGCCTTGGCGCCTTCTCTTACATTTGAAAAGATGGACTTTGTGTACTTACTGTCAGCCCAAACTGAGTATTGTATCCAGGTGGGCTTTTCCCTGTTTTCAGCCCATCGAAGTTACTGGACTAAAAACCTTCCATCGCTAAGACAAAATTATTTTTGTCATCAACACCTATTAAAACCATTGAGCGACACGAACTAAAAGTAAATTGACGTATTAAAGCGAGTTTTAATTGAAATGAACAACATTTACAATTGTGAATTAACTAGTACTATACAAGAAAATCGGAATAAAGTTTCAGATTGTCATTCACATTCCTTCAAATGAGTAGACATTGTATGATCCATTCCACATATTTTTTTTTCTTACCAATTACTCCTTACTAATTAATGAGTTTAAAGTTGAATCACAATTTAAGATTTTCTACTTGTCTACGTATACGATATATCCCATCGTCTCAAAAAAGAAATTATTCACATCATTTATGAAGGTAAACAAATCCATGGAGGCCAAATAAGTACACCCAATACTTTCACAATAATCACGCTGTCTTTAATTCTTATATTACTCTAAAGTCTAAAGTCTAAAATATAGTGTAGTGGTTTTGTCGATAATTTCACTCGTTTAAGTATGTTTTTGTCATATCCTCACAAAGTTTTTAAGTAGTACTCCGTAAATACATATAACAAAACTACAAAAGTACACATCCATGCATCTTTTGTGATTCATGAATCTACGAATCATGCACTTTTGTTGCGTTATGTCGACTGTGTTAATTATATGATTGTTTAAGGAACATCACACGATTTTGTCGCATACTGCTTAATTACGTGACGACCGTGCTTAGGCGCGAGTTGCGACTCGCAATGCCGAATTATTGGTTCTTTAATGCAACTGACTTTGTTAATTAGTATATGTTCATCCTTTTTTAGTTAGATAGTCGAAATCATTAGCTAAGCTGCCAAATGAAGCCTCTTGGATGTCGACGTTAAAAAAAAAGGAAACTTTTGTTGAATGGCTTAGATTAAGAATTAACAATTTGGTATATGATTGGACAATTGGTTAATTGTGATTACATGAATTGATATTTGAATTGGTGAACGAATTACAAAATTAGCATCTGAGCCAGCCGTTGATATAGCGACTTCAATGTCACAATGATCGAGTTTGGGGGAGGTTATAGCCTTCTAGAGGTAAAACAAACTTGAGCGTTAAATTTAAGGGAAGTTTTCAAGTGCACATATATGTCCTCACAAGTCACAAGACTCACAACTCCCCTCTTTGTCTAAGTTTCAATGGTGCATTACAAAATTTACAATACCTTAACTTACAAACCGTGACTTAATTTCTGATTATCGGCATTTGAGTCACTTTGTAGATGATTTTCCTAATAAGCTCAATTCTCACACATAAAACGCATCATGTAATGATAATGAAAATGACGTAAAGAGTAACTTGTCGTTAAACACTCACAAGTCACAAGTGACTTGAAGTGGAGGGCTGAATTATTGAAAGCAGTTATCGATGGAATAGTGTTGATAACAGGGGCACTTTCGACTTTTGACGTCAGTTTTGAGGGGTAATATTGTCCAATCCAAACAAAAAAACCCTCCCAACCAGTCATTATCCCCCGCCACCCTCATACCACCCCCAACAACCAGTCAGCACCCTATCTCGCCGGAAATTGCGACCGCCCCTAACTTCCCGACGGCTTCGCCGTCGAAATTAAAA